>CM033640.1:25065600-25665600 GCA_019453435.1 Rhinogobius similis | reverse complement strand
GATTCTGCTCAAAGTTCACATTTTAAACACGATCAGGAGAAATGATCAAAAGTGACTAATGAGCTCATGAAAGAATCACGTGTTTTAGACCGTTTTTGTCACTTTCTTTTAAGTTTTTGTCGCTGTGGTTGTGTTTTGGTCAGTTTTAGTTGCATTTTTGCCATTTTTAGTTCTGTATTTGTTACTTTTAATTGTGTTTTTGTCGCTGTGGTTGTGTTTTTGTCAGTTTTAGTTACAATTTTGCCATTTTTAGTTCTGTATTTGTTACTTTTAATTTTGTTCTTGTCACTTTCAGTTGCGTTTTTGTCGCAGTGGTCACGTGTTTGTCAGTTTTAGCCTTGTTTTTGTCAGTTTTAGCCGCATTTTTGTCACTTTTAGTTCTGTTTTTGTTACTTTAAATTGTGTTCTTGTCACTTTCAGTTGCGTTTTTGTCGCAGTGGTCACGTGTTTGTCAGTTTTAGCCTTGTTTTTGTCACTTTTAGTCACGTTTTTGTAAGTTTGAGAAACGTTTCTGTCACCATGCACATTGCACGTGCTTTTGTCACTTTTAGTCGCACTCTTGGCTCATTTTAGTCACTTTTTTGTCACTTTTAATCACGTTTTTGTAAGTTTGAGACACGTTTCTGTCACCACGCACGTTGCACACGATTTTGTCACTTTAACTCGTGCTTTTGTCACATTTAGTTGCACTTTTGACACTTCAGGTTGCATTTGTATCGCAGTAGTTGTGTTTTCGTAATTTTTTGTGGTGTTTTTGACACTTCTAGTCACGCTTTTGTCACTTTTAGTTCCGTTTTGGCACTTCCAGTTGCGCTTTTGTCGCTGTGGTTGTGTTTTTGTCAGTTTTAGCTGCCTTTTGGTCACTTTTAGATCTGTTTTTGCACATTAAATTGTGTTCTTGTCACTTTCAGTTGCGTGTTTGTCAGTTTTAGCCTTGTTTTTGTCACTTTTAGTCACGTTTCTGTAAGTTTTAGAAACGTTTCTGTCACCACGCACATTGGACATGCTTTTGTCGCTTTTAGGCGCTCTTTTGACACTTCTAGTTGCGTTTTTGTCGCAGTAGTTGTGTTTTTGTCAAACTGTGTGACACATTTTGTGGTAAAATATGTCTCTCAAGATTAAGAAAAAAATAACAAATACAAACACTTTTTCAAAATGAAATGATTACAAAACCACATATTCTCTGCTTCTGGGCTAAATATGCTCCAGAATCAACTGAACAAAGTCTGGATTTTTTCAAAAATAAACTTTAAGAAATCTGTTACAAAATCATTCACAAAATATACCCCTTTAACTTCAAATATGAACATAATCCACATCTATACACAGGCACATTTAACACTTTTATATCCATAAACATATATAATATAAACACAGCTGCACAAACACACTCATTCTTTTGATTTCTTTTTATATTATTTTGTTTTAAAAGTGTAAATAGTTTTAGAGTCTTTGAATGTTTCCTCCAAATGGTTCCATAAATACATGTGTTTTTCACGTTAGTCTTACATTTCTTTCCTTCTCTTGGTTTAAACTTCTCTTTAGACGACGAGGAGCAAATGGTTGTGTGCTTTATACGTCACGACTGCAGCGTCAACAGGATCATGCAATTTTAAGGTTTTGATTTGATAAAAAGAGCATTTGTTGAGTCATAGTAATTAGCATAATTAACAATTCTAATGGATTTCTTATGTGGCAGAAAAACTGGTTGAATAATTGTTTTATAATTATTCCCCTGTATTTCCACACAGTATTTAAGGTCTGGAAGTGTGAGAGAATTATACAATCATTTAAGAATGATTGAATGTATTTAATTTAGCATAATATACCAATAGTTTTTGATCTTTGTGTTTTGAGTTTATGTGCATTTTCCAATGAACTTTGTCATCTACATTAATTCCCAAAAATGTAGTTGAGAACAGCCTTTCAGTTTCCTCACGATCAATTTTATGTGACATTGTTTGTTCATTTTTATATTTTGTTTGGCTCAGGTTTATTGATCATTTATTGACATTTCTTTAGAATTGTAAGTTCTCTTTCAACAGCACATGCAAATGTGCTACGACTCACTTTGTGGAATGTGATGTCATCGGCTGTTTTTTTTTAAATAAAGTTTTCCAAACTTGGCTGCCAGGCTGCCTTGTGACATCACACACTAGTTTGTGGAGGTACCAGGTGAATGCCCCACAGAGGACAGAGCAGCAGTCTGACCTTTCTACAGCATGAATGAAAACATGAACATGGAGCTGCCCTACAGCGTGGAGGAGTACAACACGCTCCAGTTATTGGGCGAAGGAGCCTTTGGAGTCGTTCTCCACTGCTTCAAGCCCCATTTACCTGAAGCGGTCGCAGTCAAAATCATAAAGGAAGGCGATGAAAACGCCTTCAGAGCAGAGCAGCGCATGCTCCACTACATCAGAGCGCTGGACCCAGACAGGTTTAACATCGTCAGACTAATAGATTCTTTTTCAGATCGATGTCTGGTGTTTGAGATGCTGGATACCAGCCTGTGGGACATGATGGTCGAGGCCAACCCTGTCGCTGAATGAGATAAGACCAATCGCCCAACAGCTTTTGGTGGCCTTTGAGGGCCTCAAACGCATGGGGGTCGTCCCGCAGTGACCTCAAACTGGATAACGTGATGCTGGTGGACCAGAAGCGTCATCCGTTGAAGGTCAAGCTCATTGACTTTGGTCTGGCGGGCCAAGCATCGAGGCTCAGACTGGGGACAGATCTGCAGCCGAGATCCTACAGGGCTCCAGAGGTGACCCTAGGGTTACCCCTGTCAGAGGCCATAGACATGTGGTCTCTTGGTTGCGTTCTCGTGAATTTGTATCTGGGGGTCCACCCCTTCTCTGGCAGCGATTATGAAAACCAGAGGACCATTATTGAGGTTCTTGGGTTTCCACCAAGTGAACTTTTGAGGCGAGGTTTATTCTCGTCTCGGTTCTACGTCCTGCAGGGAAATGGCCAGTGGAGATTCAAGACTCCAATTGAGTTCCAGGCAGATGAAGGTTCAGAGGTGCGTAACCGCCGAGGTCCACTGCGTGGCAGGAGCTTGGTCCAAGCGATCTTGGGGCCCCGCCCAAACACCACAGAGGACCCCGAATTCAGGGATCGACTGGCCTTTTTGGACCTTTGCCAAGGTCTGTTACATCTGGACTATCGTAGGAGGCTGACTCCAAGACAAGCCTTCCAGCACCCGTTTGTTACTCTGCAGTCCCTGGGGGCGGACCGCAGTGAGTACGCAAATATGGCACGGGTGATTGCGACGATGATCAACGATGTGGCCCCAGCCGTCAATGAGGGCCGAAGGAGGACTGACCCAAACCCCTCCATCTACAGGACCCTGCAGACTCTTGGCAAAGGGGTGTATCAATGCGTCAAGTCTAACACGTCACAGATTGTTGCATTGAAGGCTATGAAGCTCGGCCACGAGGAGGCTTACAAGAGAGAGGAGCGCATGCTCCACCACATCCAAGAGCTAGATCCTGACAAAAACAACATTGTCAGGTTTGTTGAGTCTGTAACTCAGAACAACTGCCAGTATCTGGCTTTTGAGGTGATGGATTTCAGCCTCAAAGACCTGCTGGCCAAACGCGGGACTTTAAAACTGAGCGAGATACGACCGATCGCTCAGCAGCTCCTCGTGGCCTTCGATGGCCTCAAAGAGTTGGGTGTGGTCTACACCGACCTGAAGCTCGACAACGTGATGCTGGTTGATCAGAAAAGGCATCCGTGGAAGGTGAAGCTGATGGATTTTAGTGCAGCTTACCTCCAGTCAGAGCTGTCACAGGGAATGGTGGTTCAGCCGGAGGCCTATCGGGCTCCAGAGGTCACCCAGGGTTTACCTCTGTCTGCAGCCTTGGACATGTGGTCTCTCGGCTGTCTCCTCGTGTATCTATTCCTCGGTGTCCACCCCTTCTCCGACAAAGGCCATCCAAATCTTGACATAGAGCAGGAGATCTTATCCTCTCAGAACACGATCGATAGCACAGAATTCAGAGACAGACTGACTTTCCTCAGTCTGTGTGAATGTCTGTTGAATGTGGATCGTGAGAAGAGGTTGACTCCGGGGGTGGCCTTGTACCACCCCTTCCTCACGCTGGAGCACTTGGAGGAGGACACTAGCGAGTACGCTAACTGGGCCCGGGATATGATGACCCGGATCAGCAGCAGACCCAGTGACCTCCAGGAACCAGCTGTGGACGAAGAGATTCAACTGGAGGAGCCTCAACCTCGAGAGGAGGATCTGGCCAGACGTGTCCCCGCCCCGTGTGAGACGGGCCACACAGGGTTAAAGGAGGACCCTGAAGCAAATGTGTCCCAGGACACAAATGAGCCTGTGGTCCAGCAGAGGTCCAAACCTGACTCTGACGAGCGAGGAGCCCTAAGGTGGGCCGCCTCATCACAGACACGGGTCACCTGGTCAGTGCGACCGACGGACCGTTTTTACCTTGTCATGTGACTCAGTTAAGATTCAGTTTAAAAATCCTATCAGAGTCAAATGACTAAACAGTTGTGCCCCAGAAGAACCAGGAACTCCAACTACAATTACAATTCTTATTTTCTAACTCTTTGCTGACTCAGTTAGATATCGGAAAGATTTCTAGTGGAGTCAGATAAAGTAACACACACATATACATATATACAAATATATATATATATATATATATATATATATATATAAAAACACACATTTTCATCTTCTGCCAGGATACCTGTGGAGGAATAATTTCATGCATTACAATCAACCAGCTTTGACTGGTTTATCTTCTTGGTCCAAAGTTGTTTCTTGTTAATAGGAAACATCACAAATAAAACACTGTTGCACCAGCTCCTGTTTCAGGCTCAGGCCCTTCGTGCATCAAAATGCCACCTGTGTCAGTCTCTGCAAAAAAAAAAATTATCATTACCAACCTGAGAAGAAAAATAATCAAATTAGACACACATTTAAAGTATTACTTTATAATTGTTTGTTCCACTGTACACACAGATCCACTCTATTAGGATCTATGTGCTCCTTTGGGTCATCTGCTGAAACCTGTAAATTTGAGATTAAAATAACCTTTGTCTTAGTTATGCCAAAAGAAATCTATAAAAATTTCTGGAAATGCGTAAGTCCATAATCAAAGCAAAGTAGAAAGTGGTTAATTCATTCATACACATTCACACAAACAGACGGTTAGTGAAGCTTCTTTAGTCCAAGAGCTTTACTCGTCAAGTCCAAAAATGTCACATGTTCATAGTTTGAGTTGTGCACAACCTTTAAAATGACGTCATATTAAAACACATTTTTGTGACTGTGTGGGTACAGGAAGTGTCCTGTCTGTGATCACATTCCCCAGAACATAGACCATGTTTCAAAATCTAAATAGTTAATTCTCTCTTGTTGCAACAAGTGTAATAAATCCTTTAATTCATCAAACTACTCTTGATCTGTAATAATCTACGGAGCTCCCCATAATTAAGTTTACGCCAATTGAGTTTTCCTAGTATGTTATCATTTTGATATTGCTTTTTGTTATAGACACAATGTTGAGTCGATTGGTTCATTTTTCCCTATTTGTATGTAGATCTATGCTCGCTTACCTTCCCTTTAAAGGCCATGCAATAGATTATGCTCTTAACCCAACCTCTCGTTTTCTTTTAGATGTGACACAAATTTAAACAGAGCTCACTCTTAAATCAAGATTTTTTGCTCCGTTTAGTGGAAAAGTGAGCCAGACTACCTTTCAGCGTCTGGACTTCCCGACAGCTTGACTCCCAAGGTCTACCTGTCCCAGTCTGGTGCGAGGCAGGATCTCTACCCCTTCAGATATTTAACCAAAATATATTTAGCAAAGCTATATCAAGCAATCGGCAGACAAACAGAAGGAAGGCTCTAGCATTATTCAGTAATATTAGGATGTCCAAAATTATCTGTTTTAAAATGTCAAATCATGAATTTCCCCCCTTTTATTAGATTGTAGCAGGTTTTTAGCAGACTAAACGCCTATACAACTAATAAAGACTTAAAGATGCAGACTCACTCACCACAACAAAGTAGGATGTTTGGTTCAGAACCTTGCGCCGGTGGTCCTCGTCCCCGTGAGACAGCCCTCCGTCTCAGAAAGCAGATGAGGTTAGAGGCTGAAGATCCAGGTGGCCAGACGCTGACTCACGCCGGGAGAGAACCCAGACCAGGCGAGAACCCAGACCGGGCGAGAACCCAGACCGGGAGAGAACCCAGACCGGGAGAGAACCCAGACCGGGCGAGAACCCAGACCGGGCGAGAACCCAGACCGGGCGAGAACCCAGACCGGGCGAAGGCCGCTGTTCGTTGACGCCAACTGTTACGGGAGAATTGCTGTTGTGGATTTCTAAAACAAGTTAAACAATAAAAAGAGAGAATGAGTCTGATCAATGAGTAGATTTATTCACTGGTACCAAAGTGAATAGTGGCCTTTCCCTGACAGAGTGACCTCTGCTGGTCGACGGAGGTACATGACAATCAGAACACATGCTTTTTATACACAAGACATAGTTATCACATCATGAGGAGACAACATGAAACATCAGTGTGAAACAAGAGCGAGGACATATATGACCATCAATATTTATGAAAAACAACAGCTATCCGTGGTGTTTCCAGTTAAAGCCAGACTTCAGCGTGAAAGGACGTCATAAAAGGATTAGATGCCCATTCTCTATCTTTGTGACCGGGACTGGGAGCTAACAAAACAGGTGCTAAAGAGATGTTAAAGTTGAAGTTAACCATAGCAAGTCAGAATGAGAACACAGAACTTATAACTGCGATTACAATCAACTTGTGCCTTGTACTTGTATAACTTCATGAAGACCGACATAAGAAGTAGATTCTCACAGAAGTGACACGGGGAACGTCAGAGTCCGTCCTGTGACACTTATGGAGTTCTAACCCGGGCATAAATGCATCAATGCAGTGCAGTTGTTTTCTAAGAGATGGAAATGACTGTCTCAAAGTGTGTCCATCAGAAGGTTCTCATTCTGAGGGATTTTCAGAATGAGAACATTCGTGCTACCCACGAGGAAATGAGATTCTGATTTGCTGCCCGAAATCCTCCATTCAACCTTTAACACACAGGACAAAATACAGGCGCTGCCACTGCAGCCCTGAACACACAATGGCCCACTGGCCACACTCAGGCCAGCAGAGAGTCCTTAAATACTGGAGAGGGGCTGATGTGGAGCCACAGGATTGGCCAGGTGTTCTCAGGTGGCACCAATCAGGGACCAGCCAGCTGCAGCCAACCACGATGCTGGATGTAGCTCCGAAATCTACCAGCACACAGACTCACACAAAACACAATATTCAAAAAAACACAAAAGGAGGCAGGATCTGTAGGCCTGGGGCCGTAACAAGCCACATTTTAGCCACTTTTAGTCACAGTTTTGTCAGTTTAAGTTGTGTTTTTCTCAGTTTTAGTTGCATTTTTGTCCCTTTTAGTCACATTTTCATCTCTGAAGTCACTACCAATCACCTTTTTGTTGCTTTAGTCATGTTTTTCTCACTTGATGTACTTTTAGTCGCCGTAGTTGTGTTTTTGTCACTTTTAATTGCATTTTAATTACTTTTTTGTTATGATAATCACAGTCACAGTCTATTCATTAAATCATACAATAAAAAGGTCAAAATGTAAGGAAACGGTTTGGTGTTTTTAGCCTTTTTTCGATGGACCCTGATTGGACGACTCAGGACTCACACAAACGCTTAACAAATGAAACAATTATTCTACAAATTAAAAGAGAAAACACAGGAGGCGACTGATGTGATGAAACCTTTGTATTATTTTTCCACAGCTTTATTTACAAAACCGTTGTAGCTGCACAAACACAGATCAGTACGATGTAGTTGAACACTTTCACTGTAGTTACACGGACTGGCCACGAGAGGGAGACAACCGCTCTTCTCTGATTATTTACAATCCAAAAATATCCACATCCAGGGAGTTTATTTACAGAAGAGAGAAAGACACAAAATATGACACACGGAAACATGTATCAGAGCAACGTTTGATCAAATTGTACTTCTCGTTGTGGTTTTGGTTCCTCTTCCACCGAGAGTAAATCTACAAGTGACGGAGATTATTTTGGAGAAACACTACTTTCAATTTTTGGTTGAGACCTGGTTATAGTCCTGGTTTAATCCTGGTTATAGTCCTGGTTTTAGTCCAGGTTTTAGTCATAATAAAGATTAATTTAATGGTTAAGATCTTTTCAGTCCTGCATTAAATTTTAGTTATAGTCCTGGTTTAGTCCTGGTTTAATCCTGGTTATATTCCTGGTTTAATCCTGGTTATAGTCCTGGTTTGGACCTGGTTCAGTGCTGGATTAGACCTGCTTTAGTCCTGGTTTAGTCCCGGTTTAGACCTGGTTTTAGTCCAGGTTTTAGTCATAATAAAGATTAATTTAATCCGGGTATAATATTGGTTTAGTCCTGGTTAAGATCTTTGCAGTCCTGGTTTTACTTTTAGTTATTGTTCTGGTTTAGACCTGGTTTAATCCTGGTTAAAATCCAGTCTTAATCCCAGTTTAATACTGGTGTAGTCCTGGTTAGTCCTGGATTAATCCTGATTTAATCCTGCTTCAGTCATAATCAAGATGAATTAAATCCGGGTTTAATCCTGTTTGAATCCTGGTTCAATTTTGACATCGTCATGATTTTAGTCCTGACTTAATCCTGCTTTAGTCCTGGTTAAAACTGGTTTAATCCTGGTTAAAAACAGGGTTAGTCCTTTGTTTGTTTATTCTCCTCTTCAGAACTGGTTTAATCCTGTTTTAGTCCTGCTTTAGTCTTGGATTAGTCTTGGATTAGTCCTGGATTAGACCTGGATTAGACCTGCTTTAGTCCTGGTTTAGTCCTGGTTTAGACCTGGATTAGTCCTGCTTTAGTCTTGGATTAGTCCTGGATTAGACCTGCTTTAGTCCTGGTTTAGTCCTGGTTTAGACCTGAATCCTGCTTCAAATCTGAGATTGTCCTGGATTAGACCTGCTTTAGTCCTGGTTTAGTCCTGGTTTAGACCTGGATTAGTCCTGCTTTAGTCTTGGATTAGTCCTGCTTTAGTCCTGGTTTAGTCCTGGTTATAGTTTTGTTTCCGTCTGTTTTAGTCCTGGATTAGACCTGCTTTAGTCCTGGTTTAGACCTGGATTAGTCCTGCTTTAGTCTTGGATTAGTCCTGGATTAGACCTGCTTTAGTCCTGGTTTAGACCTGGATTAGTCCTGCTTTAGTCTTGGATTAGTCCTGGATTAGACCTGCTTTAGTCCTGGTTTAGTCCTGGTTTATTTTGATAATATTAAATGATTAGTTACTAATTGAGGGCAATGATCTGTTGCTTGTTAATTAATGTTTGTTCTTTTATAAATATCAACACAAAACGATCCCAACAAAAGTAAAGTCTGTGATAAATCTCTAGATAAAATGAAAAACGACTGTGGTCTTGACATTTCTGTGAGTGTTTGTCCAGTAAAACCTAAAAATCATGATTAATCCTTCATCAAAAATGCAAAAAGTGTGTCATAATCCACTATTAATTAAACAAATGCAGTAAAATCCAGTGTTAAATGTGTTTAAAGCAGCTTCACTTTGACAAAAAACATCTTGCTTTTTCATATTTTGTGATATTCTCAGGTCAAATCCCATCACGTTCCACTTTATTTTTGCCTCCAACAGTTTCGTTTACAATCTTTTAAAGCGTCTGTAATGTTTTTTAGACTTTCATTTTCACTTTTATCGTTTATCTTTTTATTTATTGCGATGTTTTCTGTAACAATTCATGGCGCTTTAAAACGTGTGAAACTTTGCCGTTTAAAAATACACACAATTAAACCAGTCCCTTTTTTAAATAAGTGCATATTTAAATGCTCTGAGCTGGTCCTCGACGATAATGCCCTTCTACGGGAAGCTTCGAGGGACACTTTTCAAATATATACTCACGTTATACAAATGCTTATAGTTCAGGAACACAAAAAATACATATATTCAAGTGTTTGTGAGTGTTTTTCATCTCCAAATGTATGAATTAAGTGTGAATGCCCTTTTGTTAGCAGCAGAAAAGTCCTGTGTGACGTTAAAGGACACATACCACGCTTTAGTTGGGTTGGTTTTGTGCTTTAAACTTGCTCCGTTCTTTACTTTTGCCGATGTTTTAGAACTTAACTTAATGTTTGTGTTGAAAAGCACACGTGACTTTCTCTCAGTCGGGCGTTCCCTCGTCAGGATGTGTGTTAGGGCTCCCTCTACAGGTGGCAGAGGGAAGTACTGTGCTGAGATAAACAAACGCCAAGTTAAGAAGATTCATCTTGTCCTTTTCATTAGAATACTTTTGTTATTTCTACTATATCAGACGGTGAATCTAGACCTGGTTTAGTCCTGGTTTACACCTGGTTTAGTCCTGGTTTGGTCCTGGCTTAGACCTGGTTTAGTCCTGGTTTAGTCCCGGTTTAGTCCCGGTTTAGTCCTGGTTCAGTCCAGGTAAAGTCTGGGTTTAGTCCTGGTTTAGTCCTGGTTTGGTCCTGGTTTGGTCCTGGTTTAGACCTGGTTTAGACCTGGTTTAGACCTGGTTTAGTCCTGGTTTAGTCCTGGTTTAGTCCTGGTTTAGTCCTGGTTCAGTCCAGGTAAAGTCTGGGTTTAGTCCTGGTTTAGTCCTGGTTTGGTCCTGGTTTGGTCCTGGTTTAGACCTGGTTTAAACCTGGTTTAGACCTGGTTTAGTCCTGGTTTAGTCCTGGTTTAGTCCTGGTTTAGTCCTGGTTCAGACCTGGTTTAGTCCTGGTTCAGTCCAGGTAAAGTCTGGGTTTAGTCCTGGTTTAGTCCTGATTTAGTCCTGGTTTAGTCCTGGTTTAGTCCTGGTTTGGTCCTGGTTTGGTCCTGGTTTGGTCCTGGTTTGGTCCCGGTTTAGTCCCGGTTTAGTCCCGGTTTAGACCTGGTTTAGACCTGGTTTAGTCCAGGTTTAGTCCTGGTTCAGTCCAGGTAAAGTCTGGGTTTAGTCCTGGTTTAGTCCTGGTTTGGTCCTGGTTTAGACCTGGTTTAGACCTGGTTTAGTCCTGGTTTAGTCCTGGTTTAGTCCTGGTTTGGTCCTGGTTTAGACCTGGTTTAGACCTGGTTTAGTCCTGGTTTAGTCCCGGTTTAGCCCTGGTTTAGCCCTGGTTTAGTCCTGGTTTAGTCCTGGTTCAGTCCTGGTTCAGTCCTGGTTCAGTCCTGGTTTAGTCCAGGTTTAGTCTTGGTTTAGACCTGGTTTAGACCTGCTTTAGTCCTGGTTTAGTCCTGGTTTAGTCCTGGGTTAGTCCTGGTTTAGTCCTGGTTCAGTCCTGGTTTCTGGCCTCGAGCTCTGGGTCAAATGCAGTTGAATATTCCTGGTGTCAAACAGATGATGTAATCCCCTCTTCGTCTGATACAGAAGAAACAACAAAAGTAAACAAAAGCTAGCTCGCCGGCTCCTGCTAATGTGAGCACGCAGATATAATGAAGGGGCTCAGAGTCTGTGATGATTTGTGGACTTTAAAGCAGAACTAAGTAACATTTTGACCTTGTTAAAGTCTTCATAAGTCCGTGTGGTGGTTGTAAATGTATTTTCGGGGCGTTTGAGGCTCCCGTCGTCGCCCCCTGCTGTCTCTGAGCGGAAAACCAGCCGACATAGACCTGAAGACAACTCTCCTGAGAAACACTGGCTCTTTTTTTATATTTGGCGACGTGAGATGTTTTTGTGTGATTGTTCTTCCTTGTTTCAATCTTTTCATTAACAGTGTATTTTCTCAAAAGAGCTGCAGGGGGAGCTGTGTCGCTGAAGTGACTTAGTTCTGCTTTAAAAACAGCCCAAGACACCCACTGATCTCTACCTTTAACATAAACTAAGGAGGAGGAGGATGTCAAAGGGAGAGGACCTCGTGAACACGATCGATAAAACTGGCCTAAACGAAGCTAAATCCAACTCCGGAGCAGTTTTTGATGAAAGAACAGGGTTAAAAGAGAGAAAAAGACAACTCTGCATAATATGTGTCCTTTAAAGATGCTCTGAGTCCATGGAACTATTGCTTTGACTGGAATGTTCCACAGTATGGCATTAAATGTATCAATCCAACTGAGCAATGAAAAGAGCTGTGATTGAATAAATGCCACACAGAGAAGTTTAACACCAGCTGTGGAGCAGGTTACACAGAGCAGCTTTAATGTAGGGCTGCAACTAGTGATTATTTTACACATAAACTATTATTTCTATTGTACATTGGGACTTTTTACACACATTTTAAACCAAATAAAGGTTGAAATGTGTCACTGAAGGCTTCTAGATGGAGAATATTTACCCATAAAGTGTATTATTGAAGAAAATCTGTAATTGTTTATTATTTTTTTCATTTTTATTTAATGTTTTTGTTATAAAGTGTGATTTCGTTTGTGTTTTAGAGTCCAGATTCTGATTGTTTTTAATAGTAGATGATTCAGATGAATTGTTGCAGCCCCACTTTAATGTTAGTCGCAGGTCCCTGGTTTAATAATAATAATAATAATAATAATGTTTGTTGTTTATATCTTTAGAAAATTAAAAATCCCTTGTGGAAGGTAAACTGCGGCTGTGATTAGGAACAGCAGCTTTTCCAAACGGTGGGACAAACGGTGAGTGGCTCCAGTGGGGTCTTCATGTCCCTTGGCTCCTCGTCGTGGTGTTTTGAGGCGTTTATGTGACGTTGGAGATGGGGTCGCTGATTTTGAGGCACCTCCAGTAAACGGTGCGAGCCAGAGCGACGGCGGCGAGGCCCAGGAGCAGCGCCCACGACACGTAAATGCCCCGCGTCCGTTTGGCCGGCGTCCACGTCCCGGCCTGGAACACAGAGCGGCCGGTGTTCGGACAAAATAATACAAGGACATTCAGAGAATTTCATTTTAAATCATTGTAATTAAATCTGAATACAATTTTGATTTATTTTCATTTGAACTTATTTTAGTTCAATTTTTTTTTTACATTTTATTTAATATTAGATTTTTACTAACTTAAAAAAAAAATCACTTTCAACTTACTTTAATTTTATTTTAATTAAGTCTTAATTTAATTAAATTAGATTTGTATTTAATTTGAATTTATTTTAATTTCATTTGACTTTCATTTTAATTTAATTTATCCATCCATCCGTCTTCTTCCTCTGATCCGGGGCCGGGTAGTTGGGGCAGCAGTCTAAGCAGGGACTCCCAGACTTCTTTCACCCCAGACACTTCCTCCAGCTCCTCCAGAGGATCCCGAGGCGTTCCCAGGCCACAGAGACATAGTCCCTCCAGCGTGTCCTGGGTCTGCCCCGGGGCCTCCTCCCGGTGGGACATGAACACCTCCCAAGGGAGGCGTCCAGGAGGCTCCGGAGCAGAGGCCTGAGCCTCAGCTGCTCCTCTGGACGTGGAGGAGCAGCGGCTCTACTCCGAGCTCCTCCCGTGTGACTGAGCTCCTCTGTCTCTGAGGGAGCGCCCCCCAGAGGAGGAAGCTCATTTGGACGCTTGTATCCACGATCTCGTCCTTTGGGTCATTACCCAGAGCTCATGACCAGGTGAGGGAGGAACGTAGATTGAGGTAAATCGAGAGCTTTGTCTTTGGACTCAGCTCCTTCTTCACCACAACGGTCCGATACAGCGCCCCATCACTGCAGACGCTGCACCGATCTGTCAATCTCACGCTCCATCCTTCCCTCTGAACAAGACCCCGAGATACTTGAACTCCTCCACTTGAGGCAAGGACTCTCCACCCACCCGGAGAGGGCAAGACACCTTTTTCTGGTCAAGAACCATGGCCTTAGATTTGGAGCTGATCCTCATCAGCCGCTTCACACTCGGCTGCAAACCGTCCCAGTGCATGCTGCAGGTCCTGGTATGAAGAAGCATCAGGACGACATCATCTGCAAACAGCAGAGATGATCCTGTGGTTCCCAAACCTGACGCCCTCCACGCCCTGACTGAGCCTAGAAATTCTGTCCATAAAAATGATGAACAGAACCGGTGACAAAGGGCAGCCCTGGAGTCCAACATGCACTGAACAGGTCTGACTTACTGCAGCAGCACAGCTCCTGCTCCGGTCGTACAGGGACCGGACAGCCCTGAGCAAAGGGCCCCGGACCCCATACTCCCAGAGCACCCCCCACAAGGCGCCCCGGGGCACACGGTCGAATGCCTTCTCCAGATCCACAAAGCACATGTGGACTGGTTGGGCAAACTCCCATGAACCCTCGAGCACCCGATGGAGAGTCTAGAGCTGGTCCAGTGTTCCACGACCGGGACGAAAACC
Organism: Rhinogobius similis; assembly: GCA_019453435.1. Taxonomy (NCBI): domain Eukaryota; kingdom Metazoa; phylum Chordata; class Actinopteri; order Gobiiformes; family Gobiidae; genus Rhinogobius; species Rhinogobius similis. Next base: position 25,651,323 of record CM033640.1, on the reverse strand, counting down.
ACAGGCTCCTCCTGAATCCGAGGTTCGACTATCGGTCGGATTCTCCTCTCCAGTCCCTGGAATAGACCTTACCGGGGAGGCTGAGGAGTGTGATCGCCCTGTGATTGCTTTTTTAATTAAAGAGTCAGACTAGATGGATTCTTGCAGGTGAGGACAGTCACAAAGTCTTCACAATAATAAAACAACTCTTTAAATACAAATATACAACATAAACAATTAAACACATTTTGTGGCTCGGTCAATGAGACTAGAACGCTGCTTTTATGGCCCAGAGACGCGTCTTCAGGAGCTTTTTAAAGGCGACAGTTTTAAAGACCTGCTCTAAAACACACTCCATGGACCTTCACCAGACCCCGCCCCGAGGCTCGAGGCTCCGCCCCGAGGCTCGAGGCTCGAGGCTCAAGGCTCCGGGTCGAGCTTCAGAGTTTGGGTCAAACGCGGAGAACATTTGCTCAAAATGTCACTTTAGTCGAGACAAATAACCGTCTCAAATAATCCGTTATGTTTAAAGCTCAGTGTTTTACCATGAGTCCAGCGGTGGACGCAGCGATGACTATAAACAACAGGAAGCACAGCAAGCTCCGCCTCCTGGGATAACGCCGGCCAATGGAGGAGCTGCAAAGACACGAGCAGGAAGTGAATACAACATGATCCTCTGTGTGTCATGAGCCCTTTTTGATGTTTCTACAAATAATGATGAGAGCTTACACTTTTCTGCAGTGAGGACACCGGGCCAGAGTTCGGTCTGAGAACTCCGTCCACTGAAAGAGAAAATATGTTCAAATGTGTGTTCAAATATGTGTTCAAATGTGTGTTCAAATGTGTGTTCAAATGTGTGTTCAAATGTGTTCAAATGTGTGTTCAAATGTGTTCAAATGTGTGTTCAAATGTGTGTTCAAATGTGTTCAAATGTGTGTTCAAATGTGTGTTCAAATGTGTGTTCAAATGTGTGTTCAAATGTGTGTTCAAATGTGTGTTCAAATGTGTGTTCAAATGTGTTCAAATACGGAAAATAAATGCTGCAAGATTAATTGCAACTGAATCAAAATCACAAACACTACGATTTACAACGAATAAAATGTAAAATAATTCCTTACTATGTCATATTTCAATAATAAGAACTTGAAAAAAACATATGTCTCTTTTAAAGGGGCTGTACCTGATTTTTACTGTTTTGAAACGAGAAAAACAGAACTAGTCCATGTTAAAGTCAGTCTCATGTGTCTCTCACTTGAATGCAGTCCCAGCATCATAAATATTCACCTCCATAAGTTTAAAGCACTTTTCACCCGTCTCTGAGCCCAGAGCTGAAGCTAACAACATTAGCATGCTAACGGCGCACTTCTACTTCTCGTAGAACAAAGCGCTCTATAAACAGATGCAGAGAAAACGCTGTGCTCTCACTTTCACCTGAACAGATGCTTTTACAACACATTTGTGCTGGAGAAACACAGATTTGACTTTATTACACACAAAAACAATCACGAACATGGACCAGTTCTGTTCTTCCCGTTTGACAACAGTAAAAATGAGGCGCAGCCCCTTTAAAGGCGCTCAGAGCTCGTACCAGGAAGGTGTTGGAGCAGTGTCCGCAGATGACTCTGATGCCGACGGGCTGATGGTGCGGCGGCTCCGGACTGTCTCTGCCGATGTGCACCGGGCCCAGGTTTATGACACGTTTACTGACCGTCGGAAAGAAAAACACAGATCAGCGCCGCGGAAGAGACTGAAAGGACAATCTATGGAAACGGCATTACTTTGTCGTGAATACGTTTGAACACAATGAAGGAGAAAGAGGAGAGATAAAAATGAGCAGGGATTGTTCCCCCACAGTCAATGGTGTCTTGCTGTTGTGGCCCCAAAAATGTCAATTTATTTTTCTTTGGTCCATTGAAGTACAAAAACAAAACAAAAAAAGCAAGAACATAAGAATAAAGAAAGAAAACATTTCACCGACCGAAAGGGTTTAGGCCAGGCATGTCCAAACTCAGGCCCGGAGGCCAAATGCGGCCCTCAGACCAATTTTTCTTGGCCCTTAGTCTTCCTGGTGAACTGGCCCACATTGTCCTGATAAGTACTATTTACAGCACATTTCAGATTTTCTACAATTCCAACCTAAATAACTAACATTTTGGTGCAGCACAGACCTGATATTAAGGCACTGAGACTGAATGTAGATGTGGTGGAGCTTAAAACATCAGATAAATGCAGCTTTTTTAACGTTTTGGATTGATTTGTGGCCCTCCGCTTGGTCTATGTTTCAATATGTGGCCCTCGATGGAAAAAGTTTGGACAGCCCTGGTTTAGGCTGAAGTTTAACACTTATTTTGCCAAATCCTTTACTGTCTTATGAGGAGTTTTGTTCCATTTCTAATATGACTGTGGCACCTGCTGTATTTAATCCTATCATAAAAGCCCCAGAGGTGTTAAAGGGTCAGAAATCCTCATCTCAGTCCATTTTCTCCTCCAAAACTGTGACACATTTTGTGGTAAAATATGTCTCTCAAGATTAAGAAAAAATAACAAAAATATACAAACACTTGAAATGAAATGATCACAAAACCACATATTCTCTACTTCTGGGCTAAATATGCTCCAGAATCAACTGAACAAAGTCTGGATTTTTTCAAAAATAAACTTAAAGAAATCTCTTACAAAATCATTCACAAAATATACCCTTTAACTTCAAATATGAACATAATCCACATCTATACACAGGCACATTTAACACTTTTATATCCATAAACATATATAATATAAACACAGCTGCACAAACACACTCATTCTCTTGATTTCTTTTTATATTATTTTGTTTTAAAAGTGTAAATAGTTTTAGAGTCTTTGAATGTTTCCTCCTAATGGTTCCATAAATACATGTGTTTTTCACGTTAGTCTTACATTTCTTTCCTTCTCTTGGTTTAAACTTCTCTTTAGACGACGAGGAGCAAATGGTTGTGTGCTTTATACGTCACGACTGCAGCGTCAACAGGATCATGCAATTTTAAGGTTTTGATTTGATAAAAAGAGCATTTGTTGAGTCATAATAATTAGCATAATTAACAATTCTAATGGATTTCTTTTGTGGCAGAAAAACTGGTTGAATAATTGTTTTATAATTATTCCCCCGTATTTCCACACAGTATTTAAGGTCTGGAAGTGTGAGAGAATTATACAATCATTTAAGAATGATTGAATGTATTTAATTTAGCATAATATACCAATAGTTTTTGATCTTTGTGTTTTGAGTTTATGTGCATTTTCCAATTAACTTTGTCATCTACATTAATTCCCAAAAATGTAGTTGAGAACAGCCTTTCAGTTTCTTCACGATCAATTTTTATGTGACATTGTTTGTTCATTTTTATATTTTGTTTGGCTCAGGTTTATTGATTATTTATTGACATTTCTTTAGAATTGTAAGTTCTCTTTCAACTGTTTCCAAGAGTTGCTCTAGATCTTTTCCCGAGCAGCACAGACTTGTATCATCTGCAAATAATATACAACGTAGATATTTTTAAATCTACATTGTATAACTCTTTTCTTTAAGAAAACAGATTTATTTGGGATCTTATATCTTATTTTAACAGTCTATTCTTTTACTTTACCACCAAAGCAAGTTTGTAGTTTGTGAATTGTGTTCAAACAATGACACTTTCAAACCGTTCTGATTCAGAATAAAAGAGTCTTTCATCAGCTGCAGACGACAGGCCGAGGGTCAGAGCTGCTTTTATAACATTTATGTTCTGTTCCTCTAAAACACAGAACCAGCTGAAATGCAGAGGAAACAGCACATGCAAATGTGCTACCACTCACTTTGTGGAATGTGATGTCATCGGCTGTTTTTTTTAAAATAAAGTTTTCCAAACTTGGTTGCCAGGCTGCCTTGTGACATCACACACTAGTTTGTGGAGGTACCAGGAGAATGCCCCACAGAGGACAGAGCAGCAGTCTGACCTTTCTACAGCATGAATGAAAACATGAACATGGAGCTGCCCTACAGCGTGGAGGAGTACAACACGCTCCAGTTATTGGGCGAAGGAGCCTTTGGAGTCGTTCTCCACTGCTTCAAGCCCCATTTACCTGAAGCGGTCGCAGTCAAAATCATAAAGGAAGGCGATGAAAACGCCTTCAGGGCAGAGCAGCGCATGCTCCACTACATCAGAGCGCTGGACCCAGACAGGTTTAACATCGTCAGACTAATAGATTCTTTTTCGGATCGATGTCTGGTGTTTGAGATGCTGGATACCAGCCTGTGGGACATGATGGTCGAAAGGCGAACCCTGTCGCTGAATGAGATAAGACCAATCGCCCAACAGCTTTTGGTGGCCTTTGAGGGCCTCAAACGCATGGGGGTCGTCCACAGTGACCTCAAACTGGATAACGTGATGCTGGTGGACCAGAAGCGTCATCCGTTGAAGGTCAAGCTCATTGACTTTGGTCTCGCGGGCCAAGCATCGAGGCTCAGACTGGGGACAGATCTGCAGCCGAGATCCTACAGGGCTCCAGAGGTGGCCCTAGGGTTACCCCTGTCAGAGGCCATAGACATGTGGTCTCTTGGTTGCGTTCTCGTGAATTTGTATCTGGGGGTCCACCCCTTCTCTGACAGCGATTATGAAAACCAGAGAACCATTATTGAGGTTCTTGGGTTTCCACCAAGTGAACTTTTGAGGCGAGGTTTATTCTCGTCTCGGTTCTACGTCCTGCAGGGAAATGGCCAGTGGAGATTCAAGACTCCAATTGAGTTCCAGGCAGATGAAGGTTCAGAGGTGCGTAACCGCCGAGGTCCACTGCGTGGCAGGAGCTTGGTCCAAGCGATCTTGGGGCCCCGCCCAAACACCACAGAGGACCCCGAATTCAGGGATCGACTGGCCTTTTTGGACCTTTGCCAAGGTCTGTTACATCTCGATTATGGCAGGAGGCTGACTCCAAGACAAGCCTTCCAGCACCCGTTTGTTACTCTGCAGTCCCTGGGGGCGGACCGCAGTGAGTACGCAAATATGGCACGGGTGATTGCGACGATGATCAACGATGTGGCCCCAGCCGTCAATGAGGGCGAAGGAGGACTGACCCAAACCCCTCCATCTACAGGACCCTGCAGACTCTTGGCGAGGGGTGTATCAATGCGTCAAGTCTAACACGTCACAGATTGTTGCATTGAAGGCTATGAAGCTCGGCCACGAGGCGGCTTACAAGAGAGAGGAGCGCATGCTCCACCACATCCAAGAGCTAGATCCTGACAAAAACAACATTGTCAGGTTTGTTGAGTCTGTAGCTCAGAACAACTGCCAGTATCTGGCTTTTGAGGTGATGGATTTCAGCCTCAAAGACCTGCTGGCCAAACGCGGGACTTTAAAACTGAGCGAGATACGACCGATCGCTCAGCAGCTCCTGGTGGCCTTCGATGGCCTCAAAGAGTTGGGTGTGGTCTACACCGACCTGAAGCTCGACAACGTGATGCTGGTTGATCAGAAAAGGCATCCGTGGAAGGTGAAGCTGATGGATTTTAGTGCAGCTTACCTCCAGTCAGAGCTGACACAGGGAATGGTGGTTCAGCCGGAGGCCTATCGGGCTCCAGAGGTCACCCAGGGTTTACCTCTGTGTGCAGCCTTGGACATGTGGTCTCTCGGCTGTCTCCTCGTGTATCTATTCCTCGGTGTCCACCCCTTCTCCGACAAAGGCCATCCAAATCTTGACATAGAGCAGGAGATCTTATCCTCTCAGAACACGATCGATAGGACAGAATTCAGAGACAGACTGACTTTCCTCAGTCTGTGTGAATGTCTGTTGAATGTGGATCGTGAGAAGAGGTTGACTCCGGGGGTGGCCTTGTACCACCCCTTCCTCACGCTGGAGCACTTGGAGGAGGACACTAGCGAGTACGCTAACTGGGCCCGGGATATGATGACCCGGATCAGCAGCAGACCCAGTGACCTCCAGGAACCAGCTGTGGACGAAGAGATTCAACTGGAGGAGCCTCAACCTCGAGAGGAGGATCTGGCCAGACGTGTCCCCGCCCCGTGTGAGACGGGCGACACAGGGTTAAAGGAGGAGCCTGAAGCAAATGTGTCCCAGGACACAAATGAGCCTGTGGTCCAGCAGAGGTCCAAACCTGACTCTGGACGAGCGAGGGAGCCCTAAGGTGGGCCGCCCTCATCACAGACACGGTCACCTGGTCAGTGCGACCGACGGACCGTCTTTACCTTGTCATGTGACTCAGTTAAGATTCAGTTTAAAATCCTATCAGAGTCAAATGACTAAACAGTTGTGCCCCAGAAGAACCAGGAACTCCAACTACAATTACAATTCTTATCTTCTAACTCTTTGCTGACTCAGTTAGATATCGGAAAGATTTCTAGTGGAGTCAGATAAAGTAACACACACATACACATATATACATAAATAAATACCACAAACATGACATAATAAAAAAAAAAAAAAATTAATTGATTTAAACTGAACTAAAGTTTTTGTTAATTTGAAGAGTGTGTCAACTTGTGCCTTTTACTTGTATAACTTCATGAAGACCGACATAAGAAGTAGATTCTCACAGAAGTGACACGGGGAACGTCAGAGTCCGTCCTGTGACACTTATGGAGTTCTAACCCGGTCATAAATGCATCAATGCAGTGCAGTTGTTTTCTAAGAGATGGAAATGACTGTCTCAAAGTGTGTCCATCAGAATGTTCTCATTCTGAGGGATTTTCAGAATGGGAACATTTCTGACAGACCAGCGCTCAGGCTGAAGAAAAGGTTCAAATGTACGTGATAGAAAAAGGCTGGGCCCAAGAGGCTGCAGTACCTCGCACGGCCACCAATCAATCTGGGACATAGACAAAGGGGGCGTGTCTTATCCAGTTCATTTATGATTGCAGCCAGCAGATGGCGCCTGAGCTTAGTTCGGAGCGTCTCCTGAGGCTGTGATAAAGTGATATTGTTTTAAAAACTGTTTTGGATTGTTGTAGGGGTCACACATCATAACTTTGTAAAAAATATCAGGACAGAGAGCCTCACATATCTTTTTTATTGATTTTTGGTTTCACTAGATGTTTGTACAGCGCGGTGCCATCTGCTGGCTGGAGGCCTCATTTCATGCAGGCCCATAAAACCTGCCTTTAAAGTCTATATGACAGGACAGATGACACATTTCATTCAAACATTATAAACATGATTATATTTTGATCCCAAAGTCTGTGTCAGTGATACATTTAAGAGTTTCTACAACTGTGTAATTGATTTTCTTTATGATGTCTTTCTTTTAGATGTCATGTACGCACTAAATATTTATCAGAGTTTTATATTTTTAGTCAGACTTTAGCAGCTTTTTCACATTTTAAGTCGCTTTGAGCTTTTACAGGAGAAAACGTCATCACTCACCACTGACTCTCATGTATTTTTGCCTTTGCCTTTCTCTAATTTAACTTAATATTTACTGTAACACATGTTTGTGCGTGTGTTATAGTCACCAGTAAGGTCTTGGGCAGGCGATTTTCTGAGACGTGACTTTACAGATGAGCAGGCAGTTACACGGACAGCGCACGTACTTCTTCCCCACCGGAGCGTTTTTTATGGGCTGCAAAGATAAAAAGTAAACATTATTCATTTTCACACGATGTATAGACTTTTCATTGTGTTGTAGAGTTTTTCCCTCATGGTTTGCGTACTCGGTCGTCTTAGAGTTCTTTAAGTTTTCATTTCAGTGAGATGTGCTGAGTGCTTTTTTATGACTATCGAACAGCGGAGATGAGCTGCAACATACTCGGGTCTAAGAACGTGTCTAAGAGCGCCGAAACATGACTAGAAGTGACAAAAAGGCGACAAAAACCTACCACAAAATGAGAAAAACAAAGCTAAAAGCGGCAAACTTGCAACTAATAGTGAAAAAAAGCAACAAAAATATGACAAAAACTTGACTGAAAGTGACAAAAACCAACAGAAATGTGTCTTACAGCGATAAAAATGCAAACACAAGCAACACAAATGCATCTAAAAGCGACAAAAAAACGCAAAACTGGTCAGAAAAATCACAACCGGATAGTTTTCCCAAATCGTGCAGCTCTAGATGGTGCAGTGACAGAAAACATGTCTAAAAGCAGCAAACGCGTAAAGACAACTAAAAGCAACTGAACGCAACAAAAACAAACTAGAAAGGTATAGAAACATGACTAAAAGTGACAAAAATTAGTCTAAAGGTGATCAAAACATTACAAAGAGCGATAATATGTAACTAAAAGCGACATAACACAACAATTAGAGACAAAACGTGACGAACAGGGACAAAAATACAACTAAAAGTGACAAAAATGCAACTAAAAGCAACAAAAACTAAACTAAAAAGGTATAGAAACACGACTAAAAGTGACAAAATGAGTCTAAATGTGATAAAAGCATTACGAACAGTGACAAAGCGCAACTAAAAGCGACATAACACAACTATTAGAGACAAAATGCGACAAAAATACAACTAAAAGTGACAAAAATGTGACTAAAAGCAACAAAAGTGCAATTAAGAGTGACTAACGCTTTCAAATGCATTTTTGTCCCACAGAGACATAAAGATCAGCCTAAAGTAGATCCTACACCAAACTGTACAATCTGGACTCAACAAGATTCTGACACAACGGACACAAGGATTTGTTGATATATAAGATTAAGTGAAATTTGAATTTTTGGGCCAATTTTCAGTCAAATCTAGTTCATTCATAAACTAAACATGAAATCAAAAATCCCTTCAGTAAAGTTTTTCGTAATGAAAAAAATAACTCAAGAAATGTAAACCTGGTTCTGTCCATTTTTCAGATTGAAAAGACCCAAACACTGGCTGTTTTTACACATTATTTCTACATGAAAACATGACACGATGAACTTGTAAACAAACTTGTACTACAGGAGAAGTTTCAAATGATACCGTTAAATTTAAAAGTTTTTCCTGTTCACCTGCAGCGTCTCACCTTAAAACAAAAATCACGATCACAAAACTAGTCAGTAAAGTCACAATGAGATACGTTTCCCCAAACCGTGCCGCTCTAGATCATTGATTTTCAACAGTGCGCCGGGGAACACTAGTGTGCCTTGAGGTGTTGTCAGCCTTGGAAAAATGTTAAACTTGGATTCATTCATATTTAATTTACCATTCTGGAGCGTCCTGAACATACTTTTCCACCAAAAAAGAAAGTGAAACCAATCACTTAAATCACCAAACTTAAAGAACCAGACCATGCCACAGACATTATTTATCACATTATTTCCCAATTATTTTTACTTGTTGTGTTTGTGGTGTAGGGTTTCAGTAGATCGTGTGCCATGGTGTCTTTTCAAACCAAAAAGTGTGCCGCGACTCAAAAAAGGTTGAAAAACGCTGCTCTAAACAGTGCAGTGACGTCTTTAAAGGTCCCATATTCTTCTATTTTCCCCTTTACACAGTCTATTCTAAGGGCTTTGTTGATAAATGTTTGCGTTGTGTAATATCCATAACATAACAGTTTCCAAAAAACACCCATTTCTTGGACTGGCCCCCCTCCTTGTAAAAGCAAACGGCTCACTCTGAGATCTGACCCCCCCGAACAGAGAGCAGGCTGCCTCCCCCGCCCAACTCGTGCCGAAGCCTAGAGTGGAGATGGTGCATGCGCCGTGTGCTCCGGTAAACAGCGATACACAAACACGGGAATAAACATTTTATCCTCCTGACGGTGCACTGACCGTGGCCTCGTTGCAGAAGTTGCACTTGACCACGTGCTGGTGCGCCTTGCCCTCCACGGAGATGGCGCTCTGGCACACGCGGCAGCTGATGATGGGCGCGCTGCTGCTGTCGGGGCTGCCCTGGGGCGAGTACGGCGGCGGGGGCTCGCCGGGCGCCACCGAGCTCGGGAACGGAGACACGCCTGCGGGACACAAGGAAACAGGTCAGAGCCAACACAAACGGGACAAAATCTGAGCTGCAGTAATGATAAAGCTCAAGTCATTAGTTAGTATCAATAACTGGTCATAGAAGTCATTTATTTGACGCTATAAAGAGGCAAGGCAAGTTTATTTGTAGAGGACAATTCATACACAAGAGCTTTACACAACAGGAAACATTGCATTAAAACCCTAAACGCATAAAGACAAACAGAATTATTTAAAAAAAGCTTTAAAGAGAGGAGTGCAGGTAAATCTTTCCGTCGTTTGCGCAGCTAAACAAAAGCTTAGATCTTATTGTGCAAAAGAATAGAATAGCCACTGGTGCAAAGAAAATGTGCACACGATAAATACTGTTCCAGCTGTAATGTATTCAGAATCAGAATGGGTTTATTGTCGTTGTCAGTGTCAAAATTCACAAACACAGGAACTTGCTTCGGCGTAAGGTGCAACATAAAACAATGAATAAAATATAATAAAATATATAAAAGAGACATAAGATTAAGATAAAATAGACTAAGATAGATAGTGCAATGTGCAAATGTGTCAGTGCAAATAGATAGTTCTTATATAATATATTGTTAAAGTGGCAGGTGTTACAGAGTGTTCATGAGTCCAACGGCAGAGGGAAAGAAACTGTTTTTGTGGCGATAAGTAATTATAGACAGTAATTGTGACAGGTCTGATCAGTACAATGAGAAATAACTGTTTTGTAATCATTTTCTGGACTTTACATTCGGGCTGAAAAGAGTTAATAGAATAATTGCAACTAACAGAGTATTTAAAGGGCCTCTGACAGGTTGAACTACTCATTTCACTAAAATGCAGTTAAGATAAATATATTTCAGTTTCTGCTAGAATCTTCACAAATTTACCCCGGTTTAGCTATTTTTTTTTAGGTTTTTAATTTTACTTCCTGGTTGTAAAGTATGACATCACACTAGGAAATTACCATAGCAACCACACAGTTTACTCGCCAAAACTCCTCTAATGTCACAGATTTTGTTCATTTGACAAAGAAAAACACATGTGAACACCTTTATTTTGTTGAATCAATGTTTAAAGGGTCAAAAAAGTAGTTTATTTTGTATAAATTATGCATAACCTTTGTCTCCCCAGTGTGATGTCATCAGTTTGGTTACTACCTGTATAATTTTCAACAGATTTTTCAACTTTTCTCCACAAACAGCGACCTGATTGGTGTTTTAAGTATTAACACACTGAATAAAGTCAAAATTAGAAAATCATAAAAACCCGTCATGCGCCCTTTAAATAATCGTTAACCAGTTTGATGATCGACTAATCGTTTGGTTTTCTTTACACAATCATCAAAACACGTGCTCAGAAAGAATGATTTATCTCTCAGACGAAGCATGAATTCCTGTCAAATGACACAACAAACACGTGAAGTGCTTTTATTGACAAATGATTTGGTTGAATGTAAACTCTGTGAAGATGTGGACGAGCAGCATTTCTTTAGCTCCTCTCAGCTGAATGTTGTAAACAGCTCATATTTCACTGGCTTTTTGTGATCTAAAAGACTAATCAATTAATCAAAATAATAGTAAGGCACATAATCATAATTAAATAAATAAACATCATTTATCACAAAGAGGCATTATTATATAAAAGTGTCAAGAAAGAATAAACAAAGAAAAACCACAAAACAGCACAAGAAAAGTTTAAATACAAGAACAAATGAAAGATGTTTCAAACTCAGTGAGAAAAATAATGAATTAAACTTTGGATGAGCCTCAAATCCATCCATAAATGTTTAAATCCAGGCTAAAAACTGTTCTGTTTAGATTTGCAAACGACTGAAAGATCTATCTGCTCTTCTCTTTTAAAGCGCTTTATTTTAAAATGATTCTGTGTTTTGTGATTTTAATGCAGTTTTTCCTGTTGTGTAAAGCACTTTGAATTGCCTTGTGTACAAACTGTGCTCTACAAATAAACCTGCCTTGAGTTGGGATTATTATAATCCTGATTTTCAGAATCAAAATCGTCCAGATTTGTCTCTAAAGGTTTGAAATAACAAAAAGGGCAATAAATCCAGATCAAAGACAGGACTGGATTTGAATCTTGTTTGAAATACACAGGTTTGCATCAGATTTGGAAAAAATGTTTACACTTTATAATAACTGCACTTATTCATGTCTTAATAAAATATGAACAAAGACTTAAATCATAATCAACTAATAGTTTATAAAGAATGATTCAGGCTCAGTAACTATTTAACAAATATACAATATACTCTAATTTCTAACCTTAACCTTAATTAAGTCGTTACTAAGCCTGAATCATGTTTAATAAACTATATATTCTTATTAATTAAGTCTTTGTTAATGCTTTATTAAGACAAAATAAGATGTAGTTATTATAAAGTGGCACCAAAAGATCTTATTTTAGAAACAGAGTCCGCTGTGACGCCTCAAATGTTCAAACAGCCTTCGACTGGACTCTGGCTCTGACTCTGTTTTAATGTTTCATCTGAGTTTATGATCCGTTTTCTCTGAATTGATTTTATGATCTCTGGAGCAAAAGACAAATCATTTCGGGGAAATAAAGCTGATGATAATAATGTTCAAAACAACAGTTAAATGGAGCGCAGACTCAGAAAGAGGAAACATTTAGAGTTTTTGATGAAATCTGTTTTTAAGTCACAAGTGCCTCATCACGCTGATCTTAAAGCTGCAGAACCTGATTTTCAAACCGCGCAATGAGGAAGTGACTCTAACTCTGTCAAACTCATGATTATTCAGGACGCAATGGAATCTGAGGAACTAAAAAAAAAAAAAAGTACAGATCAGAGGCAACAGAGTCATTTCACTTCAATCTATTCTGCAAAAAAGTCAAAACTACAGATAAAGTACTTTGTATCTGGAGCTTTATGACAATATCATTACTTTTCATTCAAAGTTTGATTTAATAAAACTAGACGTGTGAATGAAACATAATTAAGCATATCATTTGTAACGCCAACAGTCAATAATAATTGTAAAATGGTGACGTTCCGTTCACAATAAAAATCGTGACATTAACATGTTATTGGGACATTCCTTGCCATAAATTGCAGCTTTTACAAAATACTTTTTGGGAGAAAACAAAAAAATATATTTATTGACCAGAATAAAGTCCTGTTTTAAGGTTAATCTGGGCTAAAGTCACTGAAGTATTTATTGATGAACCTTTTGCTTCATTTAAACAATCAAATGTAGTGATGGAATAATTCTTTTCTGTATCATACAAACTGGTTTTATGACACAGAGCAGCAATGAACATAAAACGATGCGTGACGTGGAAAAATTTGTGTTTTTAACTAAACTTTTTTAGTAAATACACTAAATGGAGATGTTCTCAAGCTGCTCTTTAGCTCATTTTGGTCAAATTTGACATAAAAAAAAAACCCAAACAAATTCAAATTCACAGCGATCCAAACAATTAATCAACAGAAATAATCAACAGAATAACTGATTACTAAAATAATGGTTAGTTGCTGCCCAAATTAAAACCATTGACAGCAAAGAGACAGAAACATTGAGTGTAACCTGCCATACAAGAGAATCGCATCAGCCGATATCAATGACATAGAAGAGCAATTAGGCTAAAAATATGTAGGTTTCTCTGATACCAAGCAAGTATCGGATTGTTGCCAATACGTCACTATTTTAATTTAAAAAAGGCCCATGACAGTTTGAGCTACGCACTTCACAAAAATGTAGTTTAGATAAATATATTTCACATTTTGCCAAGATACTTTACACATTTTATCACGGTTTAGCAATTTTTTAGGCTTTTAACTTCACTTCCTGGTTGTAAATGATGACATCACGCTAGGAAATTACCATAGCAACCATCCTGTAAACTGGGCCAAAACTCACTAATGTTGCAGATTTTTTTTTACATTTTTACACATAAAAATAGATGTGAACACCTTTTTTGTTGAATTAATGTATAAAGGGTAAAAAAAAGTAGTTTATTTTGTGTAAATTATGCATAACCTTTGTCTCCCCAGCGTGACGTCATCAGTTTGTTTACTTCCTGTAACTTTCTGCAGATTTTTCAACTTTTCTCCACAAACGGCCACTTGATTGGTGTAAAACTATCATTTTAATTTATAACAACTATTAATACACCAAACAAAGAGAAAATTAGAAAATCATGAAAGCCCGTCCTACACCCTTTAAGTTATTGATATCGGGGAGAACTCAAATTAAATTTCCGACCTGAAACCATGACGTATAAAATGTAAAATGATTAGGTCGATAACGGAAGCAGCTTTGCTAACGTTGCTACTCGGATGTCGTCGTCTTCTTCGCTGCTTTTGTAGCAGCTGTAGCAGTGAGACCCAGGGGCGGACCTACCATTAGGCAACAGGCCACAATTGCCTGGGGCCCCCAATCTGAAGGGGCCCCCAATAAAATGCCCTTCCTCATCATTATAGACGCAGGGGTCTTCAAACTAAGCTAACAAAATCTAACATGATAAAATTGCAAATGAATATGATTTATATATTTAAATGAGCTCGAACACATGTTAAAATGAAAGAAACGAAAGCAAAGTTATAGACACTTGATGAGGAGGGCCCTGTACTTCATTTAGCCTTGGGCCCCCAAATTCCTAGGTCCGCCCCTGGTGAGACCATGATAAAAACAACAAGAAGAACGAGAAGAAGAGAGAGAAATGTTTTCAAATGACTCCCACAAGCCTCCGGCATAAGCGCTACGATTACTGAAGTCGTTGTTTTGGACGATCAACCGTTGTCAGTGTTTACCTGGTCATAAATACATATTAAAACCAGTGCTCCCCATCCTGGATCAGATGTTTATGAACGAAAAAAATATGTCCGTATGTTTAGCTCAAATAAATAGTTAATTAATTAATTAATTAATTCATTCATTCATTCATTCATGAATACTACTACTACTACTACTATCGATCGATCTCTGCACTGGCGGATCTATGGACAGCTGGATTAGCCACACCTCGTCTGCCTGGACGAACTCCTTCTACTTTAGATGAACTGTTCCTCATCTCCTGCTGGAGGATCTCTCTACACTGGTGGACTGCTCCTCGTCCGCCTGGAGGAACTCTTTAAAGCCACCTCCCTCTTGAGTGGTTCTGGCTCCACAGTCCAAGTGGATGTCAGTCCTAGTTCATCTGCAGCCTGTCCGTCCGTGGGAGTAGGATCTCTCCTTCACTGTGGTTCTCCCCGAGGTTTCTACTTTTTCCCGTGGGGTTTTTGTAGTTTTTCCTTGCCGCGAAGGAGGGTCAAAGGACAGGGGCATTCTGGGACAGTTATCTGAACTGCTTTACCCATGGATGTATTAAAAGAACTGGATAAGACACGCCCCCTCTGTCTGTGGTCCCAGATTGATTAGTGGCCGTGCGAGGTACTGCAGCCTCTTGGAACCAGCCTTTTTCTAAAATTGCACATTATAATCACAGACAGGACTGAATTATTATCGGTATTTAAATAAAATAAAAGGAAATGTTCTTTTCTACCGTTTCTAAAATCACAGAAATTACCGTTTTTATATGAAGTGGGGGATTGTCGTCACGTGGCGCCCTAAAGCAAAGATGGCCGCCTCCGTATCAGGAAGTAAATGCGGAAGTAAAACTTTTTTGGGGTCATGCGCCAATGAGCTCAGGCCACAGGGATAAACAGGACGCCATTTTGGATTCATCTTCCAGGTTTTATTATAGTTCTATGGTTTTACCTGTGGCCCATCGAGGCAACTGTTGTTGTGATTTTGGGCGTTATAAAAATAAATTGATTGAATTTGATTTGATTACTATAACTTTTAAAATCTAAATATCAGTTATCGGCAACAGCAGGAAGACTGATATCGAATATCGGCAAAAAAAAAAATGTAATCCTCTTCCTTAGCAAGAGAATAATGGTCCATTCACGTCGGTGAAACTTGAACCCCAAAGACATTTACAGTCTATTTTTACACATTTGTGACTAATAACAACATGTCTTGAATGTTTATATCAAAAATAATCCATAAAAACAAAAGGAACATTTAGACTTGTCAGTGTGTTTGTGGAAAGTGCCGGTCGTACCTTGCAGTTTGGACGTCAGACCGCGGCCGAACGCCTCGTCTTGATCGGACAGCAGCGGCGAGCGCTCCCCGTCCGCCATGGCTCCGAGTCCGGCTCAGAACCGAGCGCCGGGACCTGGGACCAGACCAGAGTGTGAGGAAAACCAGGACCATGTGGCACAAATACGACACAATCAGAATGAAACTGTCATCATTTATTTATTTATTCTCGTTAAAATATCGTCTAAATGTTGTTATTGAGCGAATACAAAAACATATCGAGTTATTGTTTTTGTCAATTATCGCCCACGTCTAATGTGTACAAAATTATTATTATTTTATGATCTGAATGATAATCATAATTAATTGAATAACCACAATGTTGCACAATTAATCGAAATCAAATGGAAACCGCAATTTGAACGAACACAATTAGCAAAGGCTGTAACTTTGTAAAATTTTTAGTTTTTATTGTTTATTTATTTATTTATAACAATGTATTTATTGTTTTTATTTCTTGTTGTCATGTACAGTGTCCTTGGGTGTTTTGAAAGGCGCTTATGAATAAAATGTATTATTATTATTTTATTTTATTTTATTTTTTATTAATTTTTAGTGCAATAATTTCGTCCACAAATCACAAAATGTCCTGTTTGATTCTGTATAAAAACTGATTCAACTTGTTAAAAGATTTTCTGGAATAAGCGACAAAACCGTGACAGAAACATGATAACAGGTGACAAAAACGAGTCTAAAAGGGACAAATAAGTGACATGTCCCTCGTGCTCGCTTCAAATGAGCAACGCATATTTGGTCAAAGAGAATATACGATTTCATTTCAGGAAAAAAAATGCTTATTTTATTTTATTGTTTTTAAATTGCATAAATTGTTTGTTGAGTGTTGTTTTGGACCACTCATGAAAGTTTCAAAGCAATGAAATAAAAAATAAAATAAAAGATGGGGGGTTAAAGCGTCAAAAATTCAACCAATAGTGAAAAAATGCAACAAAAACAACTTAAAACGCAATTTAAAACACCAAAACGTGACTAAATGCCGCAAATGCAAGGCTTAAAGCGACAAAATGCAACTCAAAGCTACAAAAATGTGACAAAAAACGTGAAACGCATCATTCTTTTTATCACTTTGTCAGTTCATATTTCAGTCTCTTGCCAATTCTCCTGGTTGTGGACTTTGAACAGAACCTCATTTTGAAAACATAAATCCCAAATCTAATCACAATCGCAAAATCGGCCAGAAAAATCGCTATTTTATTTTTTTACTTTATATTTTTCGCTAAATAGATATTTTCCTAAATCGTGCCGCTCTAACAAGTGCAACATCTTGAAGCAGCAGCAGAAGAGAAAAAACAAAAGAAATCAAAACGTTGGGGCTGCAATAAACGATTCTTTTAGCAGTCAACTGGTCAGCGATTATTTCTTTTGTACAATGAAACGTTTTAGATACATTTTTAGCCAAATAAATATTGAAATATGGCGACAGAAGGCTCAGAGACAGAGAATAGTAACAAATAAAATGTATTATTGGTGAAAATCAGAAATAGTTTATTATTTTTTTTAACATTTTGATTTAATAATACTACTGTTTTTGTTATAAAAGATCTTTTTGCATACGTTTTAATGTCTGTTTAATGAGTACGATCATTCAACTACTGGTCACGATTAGTCGATTTATTGTTGTATAAAACGGTATGACAGGCAAATTGGCCCATTGTAAACAAATACACCTCTTTTCAAATAATAAATAAAAATACTAGACAAAAAAAGACAATAATGCTATAAACATTATTAAATCGACGTGGAGAACACATTATAATATTACAGTAGCACTAAACGGTTTTATTGAACACGACCGGATGAGTTTACGTTCAAAGCTAGCGGTGTTTTTGTGAAATAAACTACAATTTAATGAACAAAAAACAACTAATACGTGGTTAAATAATGTGTTTGTGTTCGCATAAGACAAACCTGGACTTGGCCGGACACCTGTCGTGGGATTAAACCGCGTAACGAGCCGAGTTTTTACCGAAGAACAGCCGAAGAACCGAGCCTTTTCCTTCCGCCCGAACCGACCGGGCGGAACCGGGGCGAGCGGCGGGGTTCCGGGGGCGTTCGGGCCGCGCAGAGGTGACGGGGAAGCGGTCAGAGCAGGGGACAAACCCGCGGCCTCGGCTCGGTACCGGAGAAGAAGCGGCGGAGGCACATGACTCTGCAAAGATGCGGAAACGCGGAAGTGAACACAAACACGGGTCACATGACGGGAGTGAGTCACGCGGGAGACGGGCGGGAGAGCGGGCCAATCAGAGGGCGGGGCGCAGGGGAAGTGGGCGGGAACTGTTTTTATTTATTTATTTAAAGCCAAATAAAACGTAATAAAAGCTAGTTGTTATAACAATAATAATAATAATAATAATAATAATAATAATAATAATAAATAAAAATAATAACAGCAACTAATACAATGTAATAAAAGCTAGTTGATAATAATAATAATAATAATAATAATGAAACAATAACAACAGCAAATAAAATATAAAAAGCTAGTTGTAAAAATAAATAAATAAATAATAGTAATAATAATAGTTTGAATAGTTGTTATATTGTAATATTAATTTATTTCATTTCATTAATGACATATTAAAAGGACATAATCAGTGACATAAAGTTTAACATAATACAAAAAAATAAGGAAAAGGAGCAGAAAGAACAGCAATCTTATGTTGTTTGGCCCCTTATTCAACTTGTGCTGTAGTTGTGTGTTATTAATGCAAATGTATAGTTTAAAAACACATTACACTAAACATTTGCATTTAATAATACAAAGAAATACACTGAAAACGGATATCTACCCTTTTAATTATCGTAATTGTTTTTTCATATATAAGATTAAGACAGCTCTACATTTGTGTTTTGTAGTATAGCCTATGGGCCAGTAAAAAAGCAAAAGCCTTTATTTATTAAAATTCCCTTTTACAACAGGGTCCTGGTCAAATGGCAGCAGCACAAATGAATTGATATACACATTCATTTACATTTACAAAACTAAATTACACTGAGCACGATTCAAACAGTGACAAACTGATACTATTTCAGAAGGTTTATGAGAGTGCAGTGAAATATAAGTTCTTTTTGTTGATATAATGATTTGCAGTAAAATCTAGTTACCTACGACTGTCTGAATACTAAAGAAAATGTCCAAAATCTCCTTTAATTACATACATTTTTTAATCTAAAAAGTCAACAAAATTAAACAAGACTAGCCAATATTAAACCTGGTTCTATAAACATTTATATTTTCCCAAATTAGTAAAATTATAGCCAGTTTTTACACATTTTCATTTTTTAGATGTAAACATTACATGATAGAAAAAAACTTGTAATACATCTTTTCTTACATTTATACATTTTATGCAAACTACAGAAGACGTTTCAAATATAGACATCTCTAAATGTAGTATTTTTCTCCTTCAGTGTCGTCTTAAGCCACTTCTTATTGCATACACGTCTAAATTCAAATTATAAGTATGATTTATCCCCGGCTTAAACGTCCAGGCTGTGATTGGATTTGATATAATTAAAGGTGACAGTCTGTGGCCTGATAACGATAAGCTCAGAGCCTTCAGCGCCGGCCCAGAGAACTCAGGTATAGTTTTAGTTTAATTCTAGCTGCTGTGCGCGGTTTGAGCGTCTGTTTCATCATGTCGAGGTAAGAGAACAATTTCTAAGCACGATATAACGTTTCAAGTGGTTTCATTGTGATTAGTTTGCAGTAGAGTTTATCACAGCATTCTGAATTTTAGAAGTGAGTGACAAAACGCAATGGTGAATAATGACATTTTCTTCTGTGGAAGTTCAAAACACAACTAAAATGTGAAAAAGCTGCTAAAGTCTGACAACAAATGTAAAGGTCTACAACACTGCTAAATATTTAGTTTGTATGTGACATCTAAAAATAAGAAAATAAAGTAAACAGTTGTGGAAAACCAGATAGACAACAGGAACAATGCAGCTCACGTTTATCACTGACACAGACTTTGGGATCGCACACAGTTGAAGTGATATTTCTCTCCTTAAAGTAGACCTAAGTTACGTTTTTACCTTTTTAAACGTCTTTATAAGTCCGTGTTGTGGTTGTAAATGTATTTTGGGGTGTTTTAAGATCCCTTCGTCGCCCCCTGCTGTCTCTGAGCGAAAAACCAGCAGCAACATTTGTCGAAATCGACCTGAAGACAAGTCTCCTGGGAAACACTGGCTCTTTTTTATATTTGGAGACATGAAGTGTGTCTGTATGTGACTATACTTCCTTATTTCTTAGCAAAAAGAAAAAAAAAATTAAAAAAGAAGCTTTTGCGTCTTGTCACATGCTGTGTATTTTCAGAAGAGAGCTGCAGGGGGAGCTCTGTCGCTGAAGTTAGTTCAGCTTTGAAAAAAACATGTCTCTGAGTCCAAGTGTTGAGGAAAGCAGTTGTTGTGCGACAGTTGAAGTGTCCTAATCTGCAGTCTGTCCGTCTGTGGGAGTAGGGTCTCTCCTTCATGTGACTCTCCCCGAGGTTTCTACTTTTTCCCACAGGGTTTTTGTAGTTTTTGCTTGAGAGAAGGAGGTCAAGGACGGGATGCTCCGGGACATTTATCCACTGCTAAACTCTATTGAACATTGTTCATTGAACTGTTTTCTACCTGTGGCCCATCGAGGAAACTGTTGTTGTGATTTTGGGAACTACAAATAGATTATAATTTAATAGAATTTAATCATTTATCGTCAACTGCCGTTAGCAAACATGCTAGCTATGATCTGCACAGTCGGGCAACAATGAGAAACTACTTACAGTGAATATCCACGGACAAAGAAAAGCAAAGAAACACATTTTATCAGTTTGTGCTGCACAAAATTCTGTCACTCAGTCAGAAAAATTAGCCTTTTTCGTGTAAAAGGATGTCTGCATGACCTCTTGACCCTGTCGCTGTGGGACAGTCCTGCACAGAGGGACATTCAGATCTCCTCAGAGGATTATGAGCCTCTGGGATTTGTTGAGTGTGACCAGTGACCATTCCAATTGAAATCTGATCATAATTGAAGTTATTTGGAGATAGATCTCTTATTTAGATGGTTTGACTGGGTTTGGTTGTGTTCATTTCTAGAACGTGATGATCATAACCTTTTCCTATTGATTGCATTTAACTTCACCACGAAATATCTCAAAGGTAAATTCACAAATGTTGATCCTGAGGATTTCTCTGAGTGACTGGATCTAAAAACAGACTGAAATGGAATGTTGTGCCGTGAACCTATTGGTTACTTGGTTATGTCACCGTTTGAACAGATCACTGAACCATGGCAGCTCCTCCCGGTCACAGATCTCCTGACGTCTGGGGCGTGTTCCTCTGAGCTGGTGCTGAGTCTGGGACGTGAAGATGCTGCGGACGCTCCGGCGCCCCCTGCTGGTCCTGGCCCTGCTGGCCTCTCTGGCCCGGACGCCCCGTCCCGCAGAGGCCGCCTGGTTCCGGCTGGGCCTGGTCGGACCCTGGGGCTGTGACCCGCTGTTCGCCAAAGCTCTGCCTCACGTGGCGGCGCAGCTCGCCGTCAACCGCATCAACAAAGACCCCGAGCTGTCCCACGCACACACCTTTGAGTTCACCGTCCTGCAGGTGAAGGCCCGCTGTAGACCGGGTCTAGACCTGCTGTAGACCGGGTCTAGACCTGCTTTAGACCTGCCGTAGACTTGCTTTAGATCTGCCTTAGACCTGCTTTAGATCTGGTTTGGTTTTGGTTTATTCTGTGTTAGCCCTGCTTTAGATCTGCTTTAGTCCTGGTTCAATCCCTTGTTTAGTCCTGGTTCAGTCCCTGGTTCTGTCCCTGGTTAAATCTTAATTATAGCTTGGTTAAGTCCTGGTTTAGTCCTGGTGTATTTTTGCTTTAGTACGCATTAAATCCTAGTTTGTCTGGATTATGTATTGGTTCAGTCCTGGATTAGTCTTGGTTTAGGTTTAGTCCTGTCTCACAATATGTCCTGAAAAGCCCAACCCTTGCTGGTTCAGTCCTGGTTCAGTCCCTGGTTCAGTCCTGGTTCAGTCCTGGTTCAGTCCTGGTTCAGTCCTGGTTCTGTCCTGGTTCAGTTCATTTTATGGCACTTGTTTGTACAAATGTGATACTCAGACTTAATTTGTTGGTCCTCTTCATCTTCTCATTGTAGTTTAATGTTTTTTAATCTTGTTGATCACATAAACTTGTGTCAGACCAAACGCGCTGTTGTTCTCAGGAGCCGTGCGAGTCGTCCCGAGGTCTGAAGGCCTTTCTGGGCTTCCACACCAAAGCCTCGGCCTTCACTGGACCCACCAACCCCGGCTTCTGCGACGCCGCCTCCATGATCAGCAAAGGGTGGAACAAAGTAAGGAACATTAACCTTACAACAGACTATTTTTAAAGTCTTTATCATTGTCACAAAATCTTGAACCATAGTACAATTTTAATGATGAACTGACATCAGATATAAATGCTAATAAGACAAATATTATGCAAATTTGGCTTTTTTGAGCTTTTAACCCTGTTCTATCAATGTTCCATCATCAAAAACACATTCATTTACGCTATTTTGAGGAATCCCAGTTAGAAAATACTCTCACTTTGACCGTCAAAAAAAAACTCACTCACTGCAGCGCCCCCTGTGTCCTCTGTATTGAACTGCAGTGCCCCCTGTTGTATTAAACTGACTGCAGCGCCCCCTGTGTCCTCCATATTGAACTGCAGCGCCCCCTATTGTATTAAACTGACTGCAGCGCCCCCTGTGTCCTCCGTATTGAACTGCAGCGCCCCCTGTTGTATTAAACTGACTGCAGCGCCCCCTGTGTCCTCTGTATTAAACTGCAGCGCCCCCTGTGTCCTCTGTATTGAACTGCAGCGCCCCCTGTGTCCTCTGTATTGAACTGCAGCGCCCCCTGTGTCCTCTGTATCAAACTGCAGCGCCCCCTGTGTCCTCTGTATTAAACTGCAGCGCCCCCTGTGTCCTCTGTATCAAACTGCAGCGCCCCCTGTGTCCTCTGTATTGAACTGTAGCGCCCCCTGTGTCCTCTGTATCAAACTGCAGTGCCCCCTGTGTCCTCTGTATTAAACTACAGCGCCCCCTGTATCCTCTGTATCAAACTGCAGCGCCCCCTGTGTCCTCTGTATTAAACTGCAGCGCCCCCTGTGTCCTCTGTATTGAACTACAGCGCCCCCTGTGTCCTCTGTATTGAACTGCAGCGCCCCCTGTGTCCTCTGTATTGAACTGCAGCGCCCTGTGTCCTCTGTATCAAACTGCAGCGCCCCCTGTTATATTGAACTCACTGTAGCGCCCCCTGTGTCCTCTGTATCATACTGCAGCGCCCCCTGTGTCCTCTGTATCAAACTGCAGAGCCCCCTGTGTCCTCTGTATTAAACTGCAGCGCCCCCTGTGTCCTCTGTATTAAACTGCAGCGCCCCCTGTATCCTCTGTATCAAACTGCAGCGCCCCCTGTGTCCTCTGTATTGAACTGCAGCGCCCCCTGTGTCCTCTGTATCAAACTGCAGCGCCCCCTGTGTCCTCTGTATTAAACTGCATCTCCCCCTGTGTCCTCTGTATTGAACTGCAGCGCCCCATGTGTCCTCTGTATTGAACTGCAGCGCCCCCTGTGTCCTCTGTATCAAACTGCAGCACCCTGTGTCCTCTGTATAGAACTGCAGCGAACCCTGTGTCCTCTGTATCGAACTGCAGCGCCCCCTGTGTCCTCTGTATTAAACTGCAGCGCCCCCTGTGTCCTCTGTATTGAACTGCAGCGCCCCCTGTGTCCTCTGTATCAAACTGCAGCGCCCCCTGTGTCCTCTGTATTAAACTGCAGCTCCCCCTGTGTCCTCTGTATTGAACTGCAGCGCCCCATGTGTCCTCTGTATTGAACTGCAGCGCCCCCTGTGTCCTCTGTATTGAACTGCAGCGCCCCCTGTGTCCTCTGTATCAAACTGCAGCCCCTGTGTCCTCTGTATCAAACTGCAGCGCCCCTGTGTCCTCTGTATTGAACTGCAGCGCCCCCTGTGTCCTCTGTATCAAACTGCAGCGCCCCCTGTGTCCTCTGTATTGAACTGCAGCGCCCCCTGTGTCCTCTGTATTGAACTGCAGCGCCCCCTGTGTCCTCTGTATCAAACTGCAGCGCCCCCTGTGTCCTCTGTATTGAACTGCAGCGCCCCCTGTGTCCTCTGTATCAAACTGCAGCGCCCCCTGTGTCCTCTGTATTGAACTGCAGCGCCCCCTGTGTCCTCTGTATCAAACTGCAGCGCCCCCTGTTATATTGAACTCACTGTAGCGCCCCCTGTGTCCTCTGTATCATACTGCAGCGCCCCCTGTGTCCTCTGTATCAAACTGCAGCGCCCCCTGTGTCCTCTGTATTAAACTGCAGCGCCCCCTGTGTGCTCTGTATTGAACTGCAGCGCCCCCTGTGTCCTCTGTATCAAACTGCAGCGCCCCCTGTGTCCTCTGTATTAAACTGCAGCGCCCCCTGTGTCCTCTGTATTGAACTGCAGCGCCCCCTGTGTCCTCTGTATTGAACTGCAGCGCCCCCTGTGTCCTCTGTATCAAATGCAGCGCCCCCTGTGTCCTCTGTATTGAACTGCAGCGCCCCCTGTGTCCTCTGTATCAAACTGCAGCGCCCCCTGTGTGATCTGAAATGAACTGCAGCGCGCCCTGTGTCCTCTGTATTGAACTGCAGCGACCTGTGTCCTCTGTATTGAACTGCAGCGCCCCTGTGTCCTCTGTATCAAATGCAGCGCCCTGTGTCCTCTGTATTGAACTGCAGCGCCCCTGGGTCCTCTGTATCAAACTGCAGCGCCCCTGTGTCCTCTGTAATGAACTGCAGCGCCCCCTGTGTCCTCTGTATTTAACTGCAGCGCCCCCTGTGTCCTCTGTAATGAACTGCAGCGCCCCCTGTGTCCTTTGTATTGAACTGCAGCGCCCCCTGTGTCCTCTGTATCAAACTGCAGCGCCCCCTGTTATATTGAACTCACTGTAGCGCCCCCTGTGTCCTCTGTATCAAACTGCAGCGCCCCCTGTTATATTGAACTCACTGTAGCGCCCCCTGTGTCCTCTGTATTACACTGCAGCGCCCCCTGTGTCCTCTGTATCAAACTGCAGCGCCCCCTGTGTCCTCTGTATTGAACTGCAGCGCCCCCTGTGTCCTCTGTATTGAACTGCAGCGCCCCCTGTGTCCTCTGTATTACACTGCAGCGCCCCCTGTGTCCTCTGTATCAAACTGCAGCGCCCCCTGTGTCCTCTGTATTGAACTGCAGCGCCCCCTGTGTCCTCTGTATTGAACTGCAGCGCCCCCTGTGTCCTCTGTATTACACTGCAGCGCCCCCTGTGTCCTCTGTATCAAACTGCAGCGCCCCCTGTGTCCTCTGTATTGAACTGCAGCGCCCCCTGTGTCCTCTCCAGGCGCTGTTCCCGTGGGGCTGCGTGGGCGATGACCTGGACGACCCCCGGAGCCACCCGACGCTGGCCCGCTCCATGCCCCGCCCCTCGTGGGTGCTCCTGCGGGTGCTGTCCTACTTCAGATGGGCCCACGTCGCCGTCCTGTCCTCGGCCGACGACATCTGGGTCGAGACCGCCACCAAGGTTTGGTCACCCTCCTTCGTTCTTTAATTATAATATAAAATGTTAAATTATTATTATGTTTTATCGTTAGTTGTATTTTTTCATGTACTTTTTGTGTTTTAGCTCCTGCTGTGGGGACACACATCTTTGGGAAACATTTTCATTCATTCTGAAACTTAAACAAACTTCATTAAACTTTAAATAAAAAACTTAGCTCAAAAACTGAAATTCTTGATTAAATACTAACAAATATTTTGAATAACTGTGATCAATTGTTCAAGGGCGTGTGACAGGTTTTTATGATTTTCATGACAAATTTTGACTTTATTCAGTGTATTAATGCCTCTTGTAAATATAAATTATAGTTTTACACCAATCAGGTCGCTGTTTGTGGAGAAAAGTTGATGTTAGAAATTACAGGAAGTAAACAAACTGATGACATCACACTGGGGAGACAAAGGTTATGCATAATTTACACAAAAGAAACTACTTTTTTGACTGTTTAAACCAGGCATGTCCAAACTCAGGCCCGGGGGCCAAATGCGGCCCTCAGACCAATTTTTCTTGGCCCTTAGTCTTCCTGGTGAACTGGCCCACACTGTCCTGATAAGTACTATTTACAGCACATTTCAGGTTTTCTACAATTCCAACCTAAATAACTAACATTTTGGTGCAATACAGACCTGATATTAAGGCAATGAGACTGAATGTAGATGTGGTGGAGCTTAAAACATCAGATAAATGCAGCTTTTTTAACATTTCACGATTGATTTGTGGCCCTCTGCTTGGTCTATATTTCAATATGTGGCCCTCGATGGAAAAAGTTTGGACACCCCTGCTTTAAACATTGATTCGAGTTTTGGTGCACTGTACAGGATGGTTCTTGGTAATTTCCCAATGTGTTGTCATAATTTACAACCAGGAAGTAAAATAAAAAAAAAACTTTAAAAAAAAGCTAAACTGAGGTAAAATGTGTAAAGATTTTAGCAGAATTTGGCAAATTAACTGCATTTTAATTAAATGAGCCGTCAAAGCTGTCATGGGCACTTAAAGTCGAGACGCTGCAGGTGAAAAGAAAAAAGATCTTAAATTTAAAGATACAGAACCAGGTTTAAATTTCTTGGTTCATTTTGTACACAAGAAAAAATAGAATAATAAACTAGATCTGACAAAAATTGTTCAGATATTTTTTTAAAAATTGCTTGAAACTTCAATACATCAGTTTAAAGAATCAAACGTGAACAAATCCTTGTGTGTTTGGTCTAAATCTTGTCGCTTTTAGTTGTGTTTTTAGTCACTTTTAGTCACAATTTTTTTGCTTTCAGTCATGTTTTTGATGCTTTTAGTTTGTTTCTTATGCTTTTAGTCACATTTTTGTCGCTTTTAGTCACATTTTTGTCGTTTTCAGTTGTGTTTTTATCACTTTTAGTCAAATAGTTGTGTCCGTTGTGTCTAAATCCTGTTGAGTCCAGATTGTACAGTTTGGTGTAGGATCTACTTTAAGGCTGATCTTTATGTCTCGAGGGACAAAAATGCATTTTAAGAAAACGTCCTTTGAAGTTACAATGTCCCAGAGAAATCTATGGATGAAGTGGATTCAATGGAAGAATAAAACATCTTTAGGAGCAGATTGGACACGTTTGTAGTTTCCACATGAAAGTCTGTGTGTGAGAGAGAAAAGTGAGCAAAAAAACAAAAAAACTGCCTGAAGTGTCTTGCCTTAAACAACACTTTTCTTGTTCATCTGCTTTTCGTGTTTCGGCTTCTTCCAGTAACTCATCAGACGACAGAAAGCTTCCTGGAAGTGATCGAAGCATGTAAAGCAGGTCAACAAACCACCACGTCTCACTGAATGAACAAACTCAACCAAACTAAATGAGTCGACAAAACGACCCTTCACCAGACGACATCAGCTGTGTTTTGTCGTTCATTTATTTCACTTTTTGCACCTCACAGTGTTATGTGCACAGTAAAGAGCTCAAAGAAGTGGAAAGAAACAGGACTTGTGTTTTCCTAATCTAATCTAATCTAATCTAATCTAATCTGAAGTAAAGGCAGGTTTGACCCCTTTGAGTCATTTTTGCTGTGATGTTCACACGGAGGGCCGGGTGGTTCCTCTGACTAACAATCGACGGGGGATTAAAGGGGCTGAGTTCTTGGTGCACTTAAGGCAAGACTTAATTTATTTATTTGCTTTTGGGTCAGATTTCTCTCTCACACATCGGCTTTCATTTGGAAACAACAAACTTTGTAAACAACAAACTTGTCCAATCTCCTCTTAAAGATGTTTTATTATTTCATTTAATCCACTTCATCCATAGAGTTGGCCGTTTTCTTCAAATACATTTTTGTCCCTCGAGACATAACGATCAGCCTTAAAGTAGATCCTACACCAAACTGTACAATCTCATTCATTCCTGTTCTAAACTGTGTGTTGGAACATTGGAATTTCCCCATTGTGGGACAAATAAAGGATCTCTTATCTTATCTTAATCTGGACTCAACAAGATTTAGACACAGTGGACACAATCTAACCTTACAACTGATTTATTGAAGTTTTAAGTCAAAAAAATTGTGTGAAATTTGAATTTTAGGACACTTTTCAGTCAGATCTAGTCTAAAAAACTACATAATAAATCCAAAATCCCCTCTGTACATTTTTATAACTAGTATATATCCAAAATAAACCAAGAAAGTTAAACCTGGTTCTGTCCATTTTTCAGATTTAAATGTCCCAAATATGTGGATTTTGGGTCATTTTTACACACAAAATGCCTTATTTCTACATGAAAACACGACATGATGAAAAATGTGTAATACGTTTTTTTCTTACATTTATGTGACTAAACTACAGCAGAAGTTTATCATTGATATCTTTAAATGTTATATTTTTTCCTGTTCACCTGTGGAGCCTCAGTCTAAGTGTGAAAACAGTGGGTTAACGATCATAATAAAAGCATCTGTTTGAAATGCCAAATTTGCACTATTGTAGGGCTGCAACACGTTAATCGAATAATCACAACTAATTGATTATTGACCTTATTCTGCTCCGCCCACTTTTGCCGTTTTTTGCACTTTTGTTGTAAACGCAGTGGCGGACTTACCTATTTTGGGGCCCAAGGCAAACTTTTGTGAAGGGGCCCTCCTCTATGGGTCCCATTACAAAACGTTATATATTATAATTATATAATATATAATTCATTTATAATTCATTATGAATTATAATTCATTTATAATTCAAGTATAATTCATTTCCATAATCCATTTGATTTAACTCATTAATGTGATTTGAGAATAAACTGCATGTCTGTTCTTGATTAGAACCAATCACAGTAGCCATGTTTACATGCGCAAAATGTCTTTAATCTGATCATGAATCAGATTAGAATTTTACTGTGTACATGGACCCTGAAAAAAATAATCTGATTACGACACGCGTTTACATCTGTTATACATTTGATTGGAATAAATTATTTTTACATGCGCAGAATTGGCTAACATACCGGAAACAGTAGAAGAAGAACAAACTTCCGTTGTAAACAAACTTGGCTGCGTACGTTTTGGCTCGTAACATTTTTCTTCGTTGATTTCATGGTGTCGCGACAAAAGCCTCCTGCGATTTTGCGGCGCGACCGGCGCGGTGCGAATCCTGCGATTCTGTCGTGCGGCGCGACGCGACAAGAGCGACATTGCGGCGGCCGCAAAATCGTTTCATTCGCGTGACTGGGGCGAAGAAGGACGTAAACAAACCAAACGCATGATTGACCGAACAGACCCGAGCCCGCGCACGTGTAGAACCGTAAACTGAGTTCCGTGCAGAGTTTTATTGGCAGAATAAGCGCCTGACAGGGCTTCAAGTGTTTAGTGTTCTACCTGCACCAACGGAACGCCTCCTGTTCCAGAAGTGCCTGTCCCTCCGCTGACACTGGCCCAATGATCCCTCTCCCTCGCTCTTTTCTTCAGCTTTTTGGGAGGGCATCCGTGGCTCTCTCTCTCTCTCTTCTCTGCTCCTGTAGCAGCCGCGCGCTTTTATTATGGTGCCGTCACATATTTTGATCACTTTATCGAGGAAAACAACACAGTGCTGGCTGCACACCGCGCTCCGCGGAGCGCATGTTACACACGTGACACACACGTGCTCGTCTCTGCCTTGAGACCGAGCCCACATGGCCCAGGTCCGCACCCAGCCCGACAACAGAGCGGAAAATGTGGTCCAGAACGCCCGCTCCCAGGAATCTAAACTCTAGCAACAGGTCAGCTGTGCTGGTCGCGCTGGTCGCTGACGTAACAGACATGCGCAGAGAGGATTCTGTGGCGTGTTTACATTAATAATTTTTATTTCGATCAGGCTTTTAATCCGATCACATGTGTCCATGTAAACGTGGCTAGTGACTACACCATTCAGCTCTCCCTTTATAGCACTACCACATGCTGTATTCAACACTATATTATGACTGACTCAAAGGTGGCTATTATACCATTATTACCATATCATGTACATCCTCTTCGATATCCGTCAGTGTCACGTTGTTTATGTTAGACGTGCTGGCCAAAGGCTGATGAGTCCGGGACTCGGCCCAACAGTTCGACATCAGCGGGTGTTGACACGGAGTGTGCGGGCTGGTGCTCTTCACCTCCCTCCTCTTCCCTACTGTCGTCCGGGGCCACCGGCTCATTAACAGCTACTGACACCGTGAAAAAGTTTGTTAACTTAGGTAGCGTGGCTACATATTTACTAGTTTGCTCGCGTTTTTTGCGTTTTTCTGCGCCGCTTGGATAAGTCCGCTTCATTTCTCGTCTTGTGTTGTCTTGTTTTGCTACCTGAGGTTACCGCCTCTATTCAACACAGCGCTACCAGGGTTGGTGACGTAACGATGATGACGAAGAGGAACAGTCCATTATCGTGTTGAGTGGAGGGGTGTCCACATTATGCATGTGTTGCGATTTTGCGTTTCAGAACACTTTTGTGAATGCCGTTTTAATTTCCTCATTGTACACACAACGAAAACAACTGGGAACGATGATTGCGGGGAGGGAGGTTGTCGGGGGCCCCTAGTAGTAGAGGGCCCAAGGCATGTGCGGCCCCTTGCCTAATGGTAAGTCCGCCACTGTGTAAACGCACTTCCGTTTGACAAGAACTCCGTTAAAGCTAATGACGAACGAGGGAAAAGTCTCGCCGCTAAAATGTTACATAAAGTAGATTGATTTGTGTAAAATGTTTAATGAACACGAGCAACAACAAGTCACAACGCAACGATTTCCTGAAAACGTCTTTTTAGTCGAGTAGAACTTATTTTCTGTTGAGCTCGTCTGCTCCGTGTGAACTACAACGGAAACAAGACGGCGGCGCGTACGGAAACTTCTGGAATAAAGTGAATAGAAATGGTGGTCAACTAATTAAATAATCGAGTAATCGTTAACTGGACTATGCACAGACTCTAAAACATTCTGTGAGCTGAAAGAAGAGGTTTTATGACTCAGACGGAGCAGAAACCAAACAAAAAACACAGGAAACATGTAAAGTGTGTGTTTTTGATTAAAATACTCGTTCATCTATAAATATTCTCCTCCAGGACGTCGTCAAACACCTTCACCTCAGCTTTGTCTGGATACAATTGAGTAAAATTCTCATATTCAAGGGTCTTCAACTAATCGACTGATCGAAGAAATAATCGCTAGACTAATCAATTACCAAAATAATCGTTAGTTGCTGCCCTACACCAACAGTCAATTGGGTTCATACTCAGTCTACTGTTTTATTCATTGTTGTATGTTGTACTTTTCCACTGAAGCAGGTTTGTGAATCTGTTCTCCGACAATGAAAGTGCGTATGACAGGTTCGCATGATTTTCTAATTTTGACTTTATTCGGTGCATTAATACCTGTTGTACAAATAAATTTTAGTTTTACACCAGTCAAGTCGCTATTTGTGGAGAAAAGTTGATAAATATGTTGAACATAACAGGAAGTAAACAAACTGATGACATCACACTGGGGAGACAAAGGTTATGCATAATTTACACATGGATGTATTAAATGAACTGGATAAGCCCCGCCCCCTCCGTCTGTGTCCCAGATTGATTTGTGGTCGTGTGAGGTACTGCAGCCTCTTGGAACCAGCCTTTTTCTAAAATTGCTCATTATAATTGCAGACAGGACTGAATTATTATCGGTATTTAAATAAAATAGAAGGAAATGTTCTTTTCTACCGTTTCTAAAATCACAGAAATTACCGTTTTTATATGAAGTGGGGGATTGTGGTCACGTGGCGCCCTAAAGCAAAGATGGCCGCCTCCGTATCAGGAAGTAAATGCGGAAGTAAGACATTTTTTTGGGGTCATGCACCAATGAGCACAGGCCACAGGGATAAACAGGGCGGCCATTTTGGATTCATCTTCCAGGTTTTATTATAGTTCTATGAATTTACACAAAAGAAACAACTTTTTTTGATCCTTTAAACATTGATTCAACGAAATAAAGGCTTTCACATCTATTTTCATTCATAAAATAAAAATATCTTTAACATTAAATGACTTTTGGCCCCGTGTACAGTGTGGTTGCTATGGTAATTTCCTAGTGTGACGTCATCATTTACAACCAGGAAGTAAAACGAAAAAACGAAAAAATTTGTAAAGTACTTTGACAAAATTTGAAATATATTTATCTTAACTGCATTTTTGTTAAATGAGTGGTCCAACCTGTCAGAGGCCCTTGAAGCTCGTTCTGCCTCTGAGTGTGTTGCTCGACGACACGTGGGCTTTGACAGTGCTGCTCTGTTGCAGGTGGCAGAGTCGCTCAGGGGCCACGGTTTGCCCGTCAGGATGGTCAGCTTTGTGGAGAACACGCCTCACGGCATCAGGAGAACTCTGGGCCGACTCAAGAAGATGAGCGAGATCCGAGGTGTGTCCCAAACTGTCACAATGTCCTGTCACAATGTCCTGTCCTGTCCCAATGTCCTGTCCTGTCCCAATGTCCTGTCCTGTCCCAATGTCCTGTCCTGTCCTGTCCTGTCCCAATGTCCTGTCCTGTCCCAATGTCCTGTCCTGTCCCAATGTCCTGTCCTGTCCTGTCCTGTCCCAATGTCCTGTCCTGTCCTGTCCTGTCCCAATGTCCTGTCCTGTCCCAATGTCCTGTCCCAATGTCCTGTCCTGTCCTGTCCTGTCCCAATGTCCTGTCCTGTCCTGTCCTGTCCCAATGTCCTGTCCTGTCCCAATGTCCTGTCCTGTCCTGTCCTGTCCCAATGTCCTGTCCCAATGTCCTGTCCCAATGTCCTGTCCTGTCCTGCTGCACGGACGTGAGGTTAAAGCTCAACCTGAATTTAAACCCTTTTTGAGCTTTAACCCTGTTCTAACCATGTTCTGTCGTCAAAAACACACTGGAGTTACATCCAGCTTCATTCACACTAGTTTGATGAATCCTGGTCAGAAAACCCTCTCCCCCCGAGCGTCAAAAACAATCCATCCTTCAAGCATAAAATAAATCTAAAAACAAGAAAAATGTATCCTGTAAATGTTCTCGGTCAATAACAGGTGAAATTCAAGGAAGTTATTCTCATAAAAGAATAAATCAGTATAAATTTGCTTGTAAATTGGTCAATTTAAGAATATTTTTCTCATTTTAAACTCAATGTTGACAAAAAGCACTTAAAAACTGTAACATTTACGCAATAGGTTGTTATTAGATTTTAGATTTCAGGGGGATTTTGGTAGATTCAAGCAAAAGTGTTGATATTTGTACTTAAATTAAGAAAAATACTCTATGTACTCTGCTCAAAAGTTAAAGATGATTCAAAATAACCGTTGTAGCTTGTCACAAGAAAATAGAACTGATATTAGCAAATATATCTTAAAAAGCTAGAGTTTAATTTCCTAAAATTCGCTTTTTTTTATTTTTTATTTAATTTTTGCTAGGCGGGATTTCTTATTGTAAGACTTTTCCCTTTCTTGAAATCCACTTTTTGCAGTGTAGCGCTTCAGCTTGTGTAATTCACTCTGCAGCCAGAGGATGGTGCCAAAACACAGCGCTGTGTGAAACAGCAGACAGCCGTTCATAGACATAAATACATAACAAAACATTTAAATCTAGCCTCGCTTAAAATTACTTTAGTTTAGCTTTTTTGTCTGGATTTGAGTAGTTTTAATCGCTGATGTGATGCAGAATATTTCACTGGTTTTAAGGTATTTCTGATGATCATGTGATAATTTAGCTTTAAACAATAAATAAATGTACCAGTGGGAGAAGTAAAATGATCTTAACCCACTGACAGATACAGTCATTTGGCTTTAAGTGAGGAACGAGTCAAAACGTCTGAAATTAGGATTAATATCCAGAAAACAAGACATTTGAACTCATCTTCAAATTAATTAAATGCCGTGCGCATTAGCGTCTGCTGCAGTTATTTACTTTTAACTTGTGTAATTCACTCTGCGGCCGGTAGATGGTGCCAAAACACAGTGAGTGTCGTGACAAACAGCAGAGACAACGTTCATATTTTAGTTCTAAAACATAAAACATGAAATGTACTCAAGAGCACGTTTAATGGATAATAAAAACAGAAATGATGCATAATATTATAGAATTGATTTTAAATTGTCGTTTTTAAATGTCTAAATGACCTTGCCCTGCCTTATCTTATGGAGTTGCTCTGTCCCTATGCTCCGGCTCCAGAGTAATGTCTACAAAGTTGTTCCTTTTAAATGTCCCAAGAACTCGCCTCAAGATTCGAGCTTTTTCTGTGGCTGCTCCAAAGCTGTGGAACAATCTGACACTAAATATTAGAACAGCACAGTCTCAGACATTTTTAAATCATTACTAAAGACTCACCTCTTTGCACTGACCTTCATTTTGTTCTTGTTTTTTATTATTGTTTGTCTTATTTTATCCTTGTTCTCACTTTACCTGTGAAGCACTTGGGGCACCACTTGTTGTTGTCAGTGATGGACCTAGGAATTTGGGGACCCAGGGCAAAATGACGTACAGGCCACTGTTATAAAAAAATCTGTTTAACAAACCCACCATATTTCCCTTGTGTTTGAACACCTGCTCCAGCTGATTTAAACACACCATATTCATTTGTTATATTTTATTTACTATTAATTGTACGAATAGCAATCATTTCAGAGCCTTGTGTCGATGAAGATCAGGAAGGGCAATTATAACTATAACAATAAGAGCTGGGGGTGCACGGTGGCAGAGCGGCTAGAGCTTCTGCCTCTCAATAAGGAGATCGTGGGTTCGAATCCCAGACCACCCCAACATCGTGGTTTCGAATTCCGAACCACCCCAACATCACACGATCTCTCTGGGTGGAGTCTGCATGTCCTCCCCGTGTTACCGTGGGTTCTCTCCGAGTTCTCCGGCTTCCTCCCACCGTCCAAAGACATGACTGTGTAGGTTAATTGACAACTCTAAATTGCCCGTAGTGAATGAATGTGAGAGTGAATGGTTGTCTGTCCTTGTCTGTATCTCTGTGTTAGCCCTGCGATGAGTTGGCCACTGTCCAGGGTGTACCCCGCCTAAGGCCCAAAGTCACTGGGATAGGCTCCAGTCACCCGCGACCCCTAACGGGAATAAGCGGTAGAAAATGAATGAACAATAAGAGCTATTAAGGCCTTTTAGTGGGGGCCCTTCAGGCTGGGGGCCCAAGGCAACTGTGGCCTGTCACCTGATGATAAGTCCGCCACTGGTTGTTGTAAATGTGCTCTATTCACCTTACTCCGCCCACTTTTGCCTTTTTTTGCCATAGATTCGTACTTTTGTTGTAAACGCACTTCCGTTTGACGAGAACTCCGTTAAAACTAATGACGAACGAGGGAAAAATTATATAAAGTAGAATGATGTGTGTAAAATGTTTAATGAACACGAGCAAAAACAACTCACACTGCACCGATTTCCTGAAAACGTCTTTTTAGTCGAGTAGAACTTATTTTCTGTTGAGCTCGTCTGCTCCACAGAACTATAATAAAACCTGGAAGATGAACCCAAAATGGCCGCCCTGTTCCTCCCTGTGGCCTGAGCTCATTGGCGCATGACTCCAAAAAAATGTCTTACTTCCACTTTACTTCCTGATGCGGAGGCGGCCATCTTTGCTTTAGGGCGCCACGTGACCACAATCCCCCATGATGCTTTGAGCGACGTGAACGACCAGCAGCTGCATGTTTTTGTGTTAGCGTTAGCTTGTGTGATTGTAATTGTGTTCTTCATGTTAGACACACGTGAAGCGTCTGAAATGAAATAAAATACAACTTACAGGTGTCTCTAGTCGAGCCTTTTCCACGAGCTTCTGTTTGTATCGTCCGACGCTCGTTCACGTGACTCGCACATGTTTGTGTGACGTCACTTCAGATAAAAACGGTAATTTCTGTGATTTTAGAAACGGTAGAAAAGAACATTTCCTTCTATTTTATTTAAATACCGATAATAATTCAGTCCTGTCTGTGATTATAATGTGACATTTTAGAAAAAGGCTGGTAAGAGGCTGCAGTACCTCGCACGACCACAAATCAATCTGGGACCACAGACAGAGGGGGCGTGTCTTATCCAGTTCTTTTAATACATCCATGTTCTGCCCATGGATGTATTAAAAGAATTGGATAAGGCACGCCCCCTTCATGTCGCTCAAAGCATCATGGGTGATTGTGGTCACATGGCGCCCTAAAGCAAAGATGGCCGCCTCCGTATCAGGAAGTAAATGCGGAAGTAAGACATTTTTTTAGGGTCATGCACCAATAAGCTCACTCCATAGGGACAAACAGGGCGGCCATTTTGGGTTCATCTTCCAGGTTTTATTATAGTTCTATGGGTCTGCTCCGTGTAAACTACAACGGAAACAAGATGGCGGCGCCCACGGCAACTTCCGGAATAAGGTGACTAGAGTGCATAAACTCACCTGTCGCCTCCTCAGTGGTGCTCCTGTGCATGCACTCGGCGCTCCTCGGCGGCGACCTGCAGCGGCGCGTCCTGGAGGCGGCGTACGACCTGCACATGATCGACGGCTCCGTGGTCTTCGTGCCGTACGACGCGCTCCTGTACAGCCTGCCGTACCGGAACGTCTCCCACCCGGCGCTCGCGAAGAACGGGAAGCTGCGGCGGGCCTACGACGCCGTGCTCACCGTCACCGTGGACTCGCCGCGCCGGTCCTTCTACGAGGCCTACGGCGCCGCCATGGAGACGGGCGAGGTGGCCCGGACGCTCGCCCCGCAACAGGTGAGACACGGAAACCCCGAGACGTGACATTTTGCCTCTTGCCCCAGTTTTACAGTTTGTGTAAAGTTTAGAATGTTACTCCTTGTTGAATATGAGCACAAATATGACATAGTTAGAGGTTACCTAGCAACCAGACTGTAAACAGTGGCCAAAATCCATATAAATTGCACAGTAGTTATGATTTAACAATAAATAATCCCTGATAACACTTTATTTTGTTGAATGATGGTTTAAACTGTCAGAAAAATCTGTCAGTTGTCTGTAAATTGTCTCTGTATTTTCAATGATGATGCGTCGCTTTTTGATGACATCACAGAGGGATTTACTACCTCCTGTCATTTTGAACTTTGTCATTTTTGGACTTCACGGGTTTAAAACTATGATAAATATTTACCCCAAGTGCCTTCCCACCAAACACAATCATAATTAGAAAAACATGGAAACCTTCATGTGGACTTTAAGCAATGTGCAATTAAAACTGAATTTAAAGTTGTTGTTTCTCTTATGTCGTATTTGGTCTCTCTTCCTCTCCTTTTCGCTTCTCTTCTTCTCTTCCTCCACATCTCCATCTCCTCTTTGCTTTCTGTTTTCCTCTATGTCTCCCTCCTCCTTCCTCTTCCTTTCCGCTCTACTCCTCTTCCTCTCTCTTCCTCCTGTCGCCCTCTCCTCCTCCTCCTGTCCTTTTCCTCTTCTATGTCTCTTCCTCCTCCTCTTTCTCCTCTTCCTCTCACCTCCTCTTCCTTCTCTCTTCCTCCTCTCCACTTCTTCCCTCTCTCTCTCCTCTTCCTCCTCTGCTCTCCCTCTCCTCCTCTCCTCCTCCCTCTCCTCTCCCTCCTCTGCTCTCCCTCTCCTCCTCCTCTCCTCCTCCCTCCCTCTCCTCCTCCCCCTGTCTCTCCTCCTCTGCTCTCCCCCTCCTCCCTCTCCTCTCCCTCTCTCTCCTCTCCCTCCCCTCCTCCTCTCTCCTCTCCTCTCTCTCTCTCCTCTCCCTCTCTCTCCTCTCCCTGTCCTCCTCTCTCTCTCCTCCCCTCCCTCTCTCATCCCTCTCCTCCTCCTCTCCCTCTCCTCCTCTCCCTCTCCTCCTCCTCTCCTCCTCCCCCTCGTCTCCCCCTCTCTCCTCCTCTCTCTCTCCTCTGCTCTCCCTCTCCTCTCTCTCCTCTGCTCTCCCCCTCGTCTCCACCTCTCTCCTCCTCCTCTCCCTCTCTCTCCCCCTCTCCTCCCTCTCCTCCCTCCCCCTCTCTCTCCTCCTCCTCTGCTCTCCCCCTCCCTCTCCTCCCCCTCTCCCCCTCAGGTGTCCCCTCTCTTCGGCACCATCTACAGCTCGGTTCTGCTCGTGGCTCACGCTCTGCACAGACTCAGAGTTAAAGGCGAGTGGATGTCTGGAGGAAATCTGGCCCGGAACACAGCAAACCTGCACTTCCAGGTCACACATCCTCATTTCATTTTACTTTTTAAAGCTTTGACAGCACTTTTTACAGCTTTTATTTATTTTACAAAACCCTTATTATGTGTTTTCGCTCATAACTTGCCAAAAACTAAGTCCAAAATGCCATATTTAGTCAGATTTGCTTGCGTTTCCATGGCAACAGCAGCTGAAAATGCGTCTAACCGGCTTTAAAGTGAGCGAAACACTTAATGTAGAAGTGTGGCTGCACGAAAAGTTCAAAAAAGCAAATGAAATTAACAATGAAACACAATTATTCACAGTTAGGAGTGACAAAATGAACGTCTCAATATTTTTTTGGAGTTTCCTGATAACAGTATTTAAACGATACGATGTCAATCCAACAGAAATGCGTGAAAACATGTCTTTAAATGCATTAGTTAAGATTTAAATATCAGAAAAATCAAAATCAGTCACAAAAGTGTAGAAAAATCACCTCACACACTCATCTGAAAGTTTATAACACGCTTTATTGATCAATTTTTAGTTTTAAGCAGCTCTTTTTGTAGCATTTTCTACTTTAAAATATGTACTTGATATAAGTTTGAATTAGAATGGTCAAAGTAATTCCTCTTATGGATCAAAAAAGTTTGTCTAAGTCTTAAAATTACTTTAATTAATCTATTTTTTTTATCTGGATTTGAGTGGTTTTGAACCGATAAGATTTAATTTCTTTGTGGTGCAGAATAATTCATTGGTTTTAAAGTATGATTCTGACTGATCCTGCAGTAATTTACTCAAAATAATAAAATAAATGTTCCAGTAGAGTAACTAAAATGATCTGAACCCATTGGCAGATAATTTCGCTTATGAAAAAATTAAAACAAGTGAATAAGAGCTTGAAATAAGGAGTATTTGTCTTGTTTTGAGTGTATTTTTACTGTATTTTACAGTCTTAAATTAAAATTCGTAATGGAACGAGCATAAAATGT
The DNA here is from genome assembly GCA_019453435.1 of Rhinogobius similis. Classification (NCBI taxonomy): domain Eukaryota; kingdom Metazoa; phylum Chordata; class Actinopteri; order Gobiiformes; family Gobiidae; genus Rhinogobius; species Rhinogobius similis. Next base: position 25,612,193 of record CM033640.1, on the reverse strand, counting down.
CTTGTTTTACATAAAATAGCAAAAAGACAAGCATTTTCTAATATGAAATAAAAAAAAAGACTATACTGCACTTAAAATATGAAGAAAACATACTTTATTACTATCTATATTTTAGAAAGAAAATATACTCAAATCAAGATTAATATTCAATCCCTTTTAACTTATTATCTTGTATTATATATCTTTATTTAAGATTGTATTTTTTTCCAGTTTAATGTTACAGTAAAATTACAAAGTTCCATCAACTAATGAGTCAAAACGTCTGGAATTAAAATTAATATTCTGAAATCGAGGCATTTTAATTCATCTAGAAATTAAGGAGCTAAAAAAAAGTTCCCAAAGTGTGGTTCCAGTATACTATAAACTATATGAACCTTTAAAGTGCCTCCGACAGGTTGAACATTTGACTAAAAGCAATTAATATAAATATATTTCAAAGTTTGCTAAAATACGTTACAAACTATGTTCGGGTTTAGCAATTTTTTTGTTTTTTAAATTTTACTTCCTGGTTGTAAATGATGACATCACACTGGGAAATGACCGAGAAACCTCCTGTACAGTGAGTCAAAACTCATCTAATGTCACAGATTTTATTATTTGACAAATAAAAACACATGTGAACAGCTTTATTTTGTTGACTTCATGTTTAAAGGGTCAAAAAAGTAGTTTATTTTGTGTAAATTATGCATAACCTTTGTCTCCTCCTGTGTGATGTCATCAGTTTGTTTACTTCCTGTATAATTTTCAACTGATTTTTCAACTTTTCTCCACAAATGGCGACCTGATTGGTGCAAAACTATAATTTATATTTACAACAGCTATTAATACACTGAATAAAGTCAAAATGAGAAAATCGTAAAAATCTGTCATAGGCCCTTTAAGAAATAAAAACACACATGGACACCTGCATTAAGTTGAATCGATGTTTAAAGGGTCAAAAAATTGGTTTATTTTGTGTAAATTATGCATAGGCTTTGTCTCCACAGTGTGATATCATCGGTTTGTTTACTTCCTGTATAATTTTCAACTGATTTGTCAACTTTTTCACCACAAACAGCGACCTGATTGGTGTAAAACTATAATTTATCTTTACAACAGCTATTAATACACTGAATAAAGTCCAAATTGTAAAATGACACAAACCTGTGGTACGCCCTTTAACTCTCTGGGTCGGTGCTGTGTGTTGGAGCTGGTCATGATCCCTGGACCTCGTTGACTCGTCGCTGCAGTTTCTCGTTAAGTTCCCGTTCTCTCTGGCAGGGCTTCAGTTTCCCCGTGAAGACCGACGCCTCGGGGTCGGCCCTGACGGACTTCGTGGTCCTGGACTCGGACGGAGAGTCGAGCGAGCTGCGTCCCACTCACAGGTGCAGCTTTTTATGATCCTAATGAGCACAAACACAGATACACCACATGAATGCTTCCCTCCACAGCCGTTAGACACAAAAAAGATCATTATTTCTCTAAAGCAGGGGTTTCAAACTCATTCTGACAGGGGGCCGGATTTAGAAAATAAGAGCTGTTCCTTAAGTACCCACAAAATCTATATAAAGGACATTTTATTTGCAAGAAGTTTGACATTTTTAGGACCTGTTTGGAATATTTAGAAATAGTAATACCTTATAATCCACAGACTGCTTCAAACCATGTGTTTTAGTGATGAGCTCATGTTGATATTAAAGGGCCTCTGACAGGTTGAACTACACATTTTACTAAAATGCGGTTAAGATAAACATACTTCAAAATTCTGATAAAATCTTTACACATTTTACCCCAGTTTAGCAATTTCTTTAGGCTTTTAATTCTACTTCCTGGTTGTAAATGATGACATCACACTGGGAAATTACCAAGAAACATCCTGTACACTGCACCAAAACTCATCTAATGTCACAGATCTTTTCATTTCACAAAGAAAAACACACGTGAACACCTTTATTTTTGTTGAATTAATTGTTTAAAGGGTCAAAAAATGTTTCTTTAGTGTAAATTATGCATAACCTTCATCTCCTCAGTGTGATGTCATCAGTTTGTTTACTTCCTGTAACTGATTTTTCAACTTTTATCCACAAACAGCGACCTGATTGGTGTAAATTTACAAGAAGAGTATTAATACACTGAATAAAGTCAAAATTAGAAGATCATAAAAACCTTTCATACGCACTTTAAGTAAATATTACCGAGACATGAGAGATCTGAGACATGCGTTTTATCTTTAATACAAATTAAAACTCAGCTCAGGGGCCACCATAAATCATCTTGAGGGCCGCATTTGGCCCCCGGGCCGCGAGCTTGAGACGCCTGCTCTAAAGTCTGAACTCTCCGAACAACACATGGAGTTAAGAAATATATTGATATCTGCCTATTTATCTACATTTTTGGGTTGTATTTTCCTGATGGACCCATTTCGAGATGTTTCAACCTTGTTTAAAAAAAACGTCTTCTTGAACTGGAACAATGTACAGTCTTAAATAAGTTAAGTTGATTGAATTAAGTAGTATTTATCTTGATTTTAGTATATTTTACCTTACAAAAAAGATTTGCTGACAGAAGTTTTACTCCAGTTTAATAGCATCTTCTTTCATTTTTAAATTTTAAGTTGTTTTTTAAAATTTACTTAGATATTCAGTTTTTGCAGTGCATGCTTTCACCGCTACGCACTGTAAAAAGTACAATATGAAAAATAAGAGGTGTTTGAATAAAGCAGTGTCATTGATTAGTTATTGTCTTAAAGTAAGATTTGCAAACGGAACAAGCGTGACATTCATTCATTTTCTACCGCTTATTCCCGTTAGGGGTCGCAGGTGACTGGAGCCTATCCCAGTGACTTTGGGCCTTAGGCGGGGTACACCCTGGACAGTGGCCAACTCGTCGCAGCAAACACAGAGAGACAGAGACATTGACAGACAACCATTCTCTCTCACATTCATTCACTATGGACAATTTAGAGTTGTCAATTAACCTACACAGTCATGTCTTTGGACGGTGGGAGCCGGAGAACCCGGAGAGAACCCACGGTAACACGAGGAGGACATGCAGACTCCACCCAGAGAGATCGTGTGATGTTAGGGTGGTTCGGAATTCGAAACCACGATGTTGGGGTGGTCTGGGATTCGAACCCACGATCTCCTTATTGAGAGGCAGAAGCTCTAGCCGCTCTGCCACCGTGCACCACAAGCGTGACATGTTCTGCTTTATTTAAAATAAGAAAAACGCAAGCATTTTTCTCTTAAGAAAAAAAAAGACTTGTTCCATTGACAAATCCTATTTTAAGATGGTAAAGATATTGAAATTAAGATAAATGTTACTTAATTCAAGCACTTACACACTGGAAAAATTATTATTATACTTATTCACTGGAAAAATTGTCCATTTAAAATTTAGATTAGTTAATAAGTGCTTGAAATTAGCTGTATTTATGTTGTTGAGTAAATGTTGATTGAAAGTAAGATTGCTAAAGGTACAAGAATATATAATGTTTTACTCAAAATAACAAATAGCTCTTCTCACAAAAAACAAACAAAACAAACAAACAGAACAAGACCTACTTATTCTGTTGGCAGATCTTAAAATACTCAAATCAAGATAAATACTACTTAAATCAATCACTTTTTAGCTTATTATTTTATTGAAGAGTCTACATTTTTTCGGTGTTTCAGTTGGGAATTTTCAAACCTTTATTAAAATTAACTGGAATATATGGGAATAGGTCTGAGGGTTGTTTTTTAAGAAGTATCGATGTACATAAAGGACTGTGCAGTAAATAAACCTAAATATTTGTGGTTTCTGAGTGTAACAGCATTAAATCATCAGACGTGAGAGCAAAGGTTTGATGACAAGGAAGTTTGAGGAATCTGACAGTGGCATTTAAGAAGACAGACTTGTTCCTCTGAATGTATCTCCGAGACGTCCTCAAGATGATAACGATCAAACACACTTCTCAAAACAAATTACAGTTGTGTGACTCGTGATAATAATATAATATATATCTAGCTACTGTATGTAAACTAGAGCTGCACCATATGGAACAAGGATTTTGGTTTAGTCCTGCTTTAGACCTGGTTTAGACCCAGTTTAGTCTCGGTTTAGTCCTGGTTTAGCCCTGGTTTAGCTCTGGTTTAGTTCTGGTTTAGTTCTGGTTTAGTCCTGGTTCATCCCTGGTTCAGTCCTGGTCTAGCTCTGGTTTAGCTCTGGTTTAGCTCTGGTTTAGCTCTGGTTTAGCTCTGGTTCAGTCCTGGTTTAGCTCTGGTTCAGTCCTGGTCTAACCCTGGTCTAGCTCTGGTCTAGTTCTGGTCTAGCTCTGGTTTAGCTCTGGTCTAGCTCTGGTTTAGCTCTGGTTTAGCTCTGGTTCAGTCCTGGTTTAGCTCTGGTTTAGTCCTGGCTTAGTTCTGGTTTAGTTCTGGTTTAGTCCTGGTAGATCCCTGGTTCATCCCTGGTTTAGTCCTGGTCTAACCCTGGTCTAGCTCTGGTCTAGCTCTGGTCTAGCTCTGGTTTAGCTCTGGTTTAGCTCTGGTTTAGCCCTGGTTTAGCCCTGGTCTAGCTCTGATTTAGCTCTGGTTTAGCTCTGGTCTAGCTCTGATTTAGCCCTGGTTTAGCTCTGGTTCAGTCCTGGTTTAGTCCTGGTCTAGCTCTGATTTAGTCCTGGTTCATCCCTGGTTCAGTCCTGGTCCAGACCTGGTTCAGCCCTGCTTCTTCTCTGGCGCAGGATCGACCTCGAGGCGGGCCTGGTGCGCTTCTTGGGTTCAGACATCCATTTCCCCGGAGGCTGGGGACCGCGGAAGGACGCCCCCTGCTGGTTCACCCCGGGAGTGCTCTGCTCTGGAGGTGAGACCGGTGGGGCCTCTGACACACACGGGGCGGGCATCTGACTCTTTGTGCTCCTCAGGCATGGATCTGTTCTCCACTCTGACCGTGTTCCTGTGGGCCGTGGCCTGTTTCGTCTCGATCGTGGCTCTGACCTACGGCGTCCGGTGAGAACAGCCCGCCGTGAACGATCTCTAACGTCTGCTCCGAATGTGGCGTGTGATTATCCCTTTTGTCCCGAAGGCGGCGCGTGGTCCAGTTCAGGATGGTCCGGGGCCCCAACAAGATCCGCCTCACGCTGGACGACGTCACGTTCATCAACCCGTCGCTCAGTCACAAGGCCGGTGTCACGTTCTGGGAAAACTAAACTTAAAAACTAAACTAAAAAAGAAACAAATTCAAATACAGTTGGTGTAAGACAGGGGTGTCCAAACTTTTTCCATCGAGGGCCACATATTGAAATATAGACCAAGCGGAGGGCCACAAATCAATCGCAAAACGTTAAAAAAGCTGCATTTATCTGATGTTTTAAGCTCCACCACATCTACATTCAGTCTCAGTGCCTTAATATCAGGTCTGTGCTGCACCAAAATGTTAGTTATTTAGGTTGGAATTGTAGAAAATCTGAAATGTGCTGTAAATAGTACTTATCAGGACAATGTGGGCCAGTTCACCAGGAAGACTAAGGGCCAAGAAAAATTGGTCTGAGAGCCGCATTTGGCCCCCGGGCCTGAGTTTGGACATGCCTGGTGTAATCCCTTGTTGGACGCTTGTCAAAGTCCAAGATGTTTCGATTTCCATCCAAGAGTTGTTTTCAATCTGCAGAACGGGTCAGAGAAACTCGACTTTTAACTGCTCACGGCTTTGTCAGAAACTACCCTGCCTTTGTTTACCGGTTACACCTGTTATGGGCCATTAAAGTCCTGTTGTCGTCCGACTGAACCTGTCAGACCGTTAGCATTTGATTGGCTTGTTTTCTCACTTAATCCAGTGGTTCTCAAACTAGGGGCTGGGTCCCCAATGACGGACGCGAAATGGTTTCTGTGGCTCTCCAGATGATGGGAAAAACTGATACAATAGTCTTAAACAAGGCTTGACACCTTCAAATGCAGTGGTAAAAGTAGATTCCAATTTTTCGGCCAATCAAAGTAATTTTTCTAGGTCTATTGACCTTATTCTGCCCCGCCCACTTTTGCCGTTTTTTGCACTTTTGTTGTAAACGCACTTTCGTTTGACGAGAACTCTGTTAAAGCTAATGACGAACGAGGGAAAAGTCTGACGCTAAAATGTTACATAAAGTAGATTGATTTGTGTAAAATGTTTAATGAACACGAGCAACAACGAGTCACAACACAACGATTTCCTGAAAACGTCTTTTTAGTCGAGTAGAACTTATTTTCTGTTGAGCTCGTCTGCTCCGTGTGAACTACAACGGAAACAAGACGGCGGCGCGTACGGCAACTTCAGGAATAAGGTGAATATTCTCAAAATAAAATCAAACATTATATATGAGGCTAGTTTATCACTTTGCGTGTTGCTTGTTTTTGTGTTTGGAAGTCGCGAATGTGAACTATTGTTATTTTGGGGTTGTGACTGAAAATGTTTGAGAACCACTGCTTTAATCCACCGTTTCTGTTTAAAGAGGGATTCTTTAATGGCAAAAATGGCCTCCTTCTTTCTCTGAAACATCTCTTCTTCAGCTTAAAACGAGTGAAGAGCGTAAGACAGATTTTTACGATTTTATAATTTCGATTTTATTTGGTGCATTAATACCTGTTGGACATATACATTTCAATTTTACACCAATCAAGGGTCCATTTATGGAGTAAAGTGTAAAAATATGTCAAAATTACAGGAAGTAAAAACAAATTGATGACATCACAGTAAACTCAGTCTCATTCCATCCAAAGGTTATGCATCATTTACACAAAATAAATGAGTTTTTTTTTGTTTGTTTTTTTAGCCCGGTGTACAGTGTGGTTGCTATGGTAATTTCATAGTGTGATGTCATAATTTACGACCAGGAAGTAAAATTAAAACACTAAAAAAATGGTTAAACTGGGATATAATTTGTATTTTTTTTAGCAACCTTTTAAAGAAGATCTTATCTGCATTTTATTTAAACGAGTGGTCCAACCTGTCGTGGGCCCTTTAAGACGAGAAGGCGCGGCAGACTGCGCTCCAGAACTCAAGTGTCTTTTGTGCAGCGGCTGTTCAGTTTCACCAGGTGACGCTCCGTGGTCTAGTTTGAATACGCTACGCTACTTTTTGGGCATTTTGTCTTCATGAACTAGTTTTTGTCTTCAAGTTGTCTTTTTAAATTTGAATCACCAAAAAACTGAAGTGATGGTTTTTGGTGCATCACAGGCTCCTCCGGTGGATCTAGGGCCGTTATCACAATTTGTGAAGCCAGTTATTTCTGATTTGGGCGTGAAAATGGACTCTGACCTAAATAAGTGGTGTGGTCAAATCCAGTTTTTTCCATCTTCGACAACTGGCCAGAGTGAAGCCCATGCTACCGAGGGACCTCTTTGAAAGGGTCATTCATGCCTTCGTGACCACTCGCTTGGACTTATTGTAACGCGCTCTATTCAGGCATAAATCAGACGGTTCTTTCGCGGCTGCAGCTGGTCCAAAATGCTGCTGCACGGCTTTTAACTGGAACTCGGAAATATGATCATATTTCACCTGTTTTATCCTCACTTCATTGGCTCCCAGTGCATTTTAGAGTAGATTTTAAGATTCTTTTGTTTACTTATAAATGTTTGAAAGGCCTTGCCCCCTTGTACCTCTCTGATCTGATCCACCTGATGCCCCGCCCTCTCGAGCCCTCAGGTCAGATCAGCTGCAGCTTGTTGTCCCAAAAACAAAACGCAAGCTTCGTGGGGACCGTGCTTTTTCAGTTGCTGCTCCTTGACTGTGGAATCAGCCGCCTTTAGAGATTAGGCTCAATCTCTGTCTGTTTTTAAATCACTTCTAAAAACACACCTTTTTTCCCGAGCTTTTAATACTATGTGATTTTGTTTGTTTTGTGTACGGCACTTTGGGCGACTGTTTAAAGTGCCTTATAAATAAAGTTGGTATGGTATGGTTTAAGTTGTTTCCCGGTTTAAAGTACACAGTTAAAACGATGGTATGATTCTTTTTGCACGTAAAAGTGGACAAGTTTGTCTTAAAAAATCACACTTTATAACCACTTTTTGCCCTTTTTACAGCCTCCCCTCAGTGCACAACAGCCTCATAACACCTCAGCTCAGGAGAGAACAAACACTGCTACTCAAACCATTTCCATCAGATTGAAAATGACTCTTGGGTGGAAGTCTTGATTTCTAAAACTGATGAAATGTTTGAAACCTTTTGGACCCCTGCTGGACAAATGAGGGATTACATCTGCACACTGCACACTACACACTGCAAATAATGACGTTCTAGATGAGTTAAAATGTCCTGATTTGAGGATATTAATCTGAATTTCAGACGTTTTGACTCGTTAAGATCAGTGGAGACAATATTTGATGGAACTAGATTATTTTACTTGTTTCAAACCATTTCTGACTTGTTTCAACACATTATTTCTTACTTCAGTCCAAATTATCTGTCACTGGGTTCAGATCATTTTACTTTAACGAGTCAAAACGTCTGAAATTCAGATTAATATCCTGGAATCAAGACATTTAACTCATCTAGAAATTCATTTTTGCAGTGAGGGTTTCAATGGAGCGCTGCAAATAATGACGTTCTAGATGAGTTAAAATGTCTTTATTCCAGGATGTTAATCTGAATTTCAGACGTTTTGACTCGTTAAGATCAGTGGAGACGATTTATTTGATGGAACTAGATTATTTTACTTGTTTCAAACCGTTTGTGACTTGTTTCAATACATTATTTCTTATTTCAGTCCAAATTATCTGTCAGTGGGTTACGATCATTTTTACTTTTTTTTTTACCCCACTGACAAATGTATTTTCTTATTTTAAGCAAAATTATCGCAGGATCATCAGAAATACCTTGAAACCAGTGAAATATTCTGCATCACATCAACAATTAAATCTCATCGAGTCTAAACTTGTCAAATCCAGATAAAAATGATCAATTCAAGTCATTTTAAGCTCAGATAGATTAACATTTTTTGCTGCACAGAGAGAAAAGGCGCCTCTGGATCCACATGTTGGTGTCGTTTAACTGTGGGCTGTACGTTTTCAGAAGCTGAGCCGAGACGAGAGCCGGGCCAGTGGCATAAAGAGCGTCTCCACCCTGAGCCACGCCTCGGCGGAGTCGGGCCAGTCCCCGGCCACATACGAGAACTCCAACGTGGTCATCTTCGAGGTAACCCTCCAGCGACAGGTTCTGTGGTCCAGGCTCCAGGCTCAGAGCTGCTGGATCAAGCTGCTCTGAAAAAAAGAAATTAAATAAGACGATAACTTAAGTATGGTTGAATTAAGTGGTATTTACCTTGAATTTGACACATTTGGACTGTTTTAAAATAAGAATTGCCAATAGAACAAGCATTTTTTTTCTAATTTCATGTTAGAAATGTTTGTCTTTTTCTTATTTTAGGTTAAACAAGATATTTTATGTGTTGGCTGCCATGTTTGCAATCTGCTGCTGACCACTAGGGGCTGCTGCGGAAGTAGAATTATTCAATGCAAGTCAATGGGGAGTTAGACGTTTCAAAACCTACTTTAGAGCCTGGCTCAAAATACGGCTTTGGTCTCAAACGTTAGCTTACGGCTCTGTGACAACGCTGAGGGGGTGAATGTTTTTGAACCAGGCTGGTTTAGCCTGTGATTTTTTAAAGTTCCTGCATATCTAATGAAGAAGGCGGGCTTTATGCGCTGGAAATGTCAGGGCACAGCCATTCACCTACGAGTGGGCGGTAACCATAGAGGCTACGACGGCTGTACGTCAGCAAAAGGCCGCCCCAAAGTCGGCCTCTCCCCGCCTCCCCACCGAGGGGGGAGTGGTGGGGGCTAACCCGCGGCCATTTTGAATTCTCCATGAATGAGCCGCATTATCATGAATGGGGCGGAGCCACAACCGTCTGTCCACTATTTTTATGTCTATGGTCAGACCTGATTCGTGGTTCACACAGAGTTGATCGCTGGTCTTTGTTTGAGCACGTGGCCCCTGATCGTAAAAGTCTAGACACCCGCGGCTTCACAGACGATTTCTTCTGCGGCTCGTGTGTTTCAGGGCGACTGGGCGTGGCTCAAGAGGCTTCCCGACGGCTCCTTCAGTCGGATAAACCAGAAGACCAGCGACGTGTTTGAGCAGGTGCGTCCTGTCCCTGCCGGGGGCGCCGCCGCTGCTGCCGCGGTTGCGAGGTCCTCACGTGCCGTTCTTTGCAGATGAAGGACATGCGCCATGAGAACGTGAACCTGTTCCTGGGCTTCTTTCACGACTGCGGGGTGTTCGCCATCGTCACCGAGTTCTGCTCCCGGGGCAGCCTGGAGGACCTGCTGTTGAACCAGGACGTGAAGCTGGACTGGATGTTCAAGTCCTCGCTGCTGCTGGACCTCATCAAGGTGCCCCCTGACCATCCCAGAGCCGCAAAAGTCACTTAGGACATTTATAGTCTATATGGAGGTTCTCATGAGGTTCTAATTCTGAGTTAGTTTGGCGGGAGGGCAGCTGTGGTAAATATTTATCGTAGTTTTACATCCGTGAAGTTTAAAATGACAGGAAGTAGTGCTGAGTTCATCAAAAAGTGACGCGCAGTTGAAAATAAACAGACAGTTAAAGTGCGTATGACACGTTTTTATCATTTTCTGGTTTTGACTCTACTTGGTGGAATAAAACCTGATGTAAGTGATATTACAAAACTAAAAAAATGGATAAAACTGATAAAATATATAATTATTTTGAGCAGAACTTTAAATATATTGCTCTTACCTGTATTTTAGGCACATGGTTAATCCAACCTGTCACTTTAATGCACCTCCTCCTGTCACAGTTGGAGCGTCGGGTGAAGTTAATCTTTGGTGGACCTGTGTTCAGGGCATGAAGTACCTGCACCACCGGGGCGTGGTCCACACCCGCCTCAAGTCCAGGAACTGTGTGGTGGACGGCCGCTTCGTCCTGAAGGTCACGGACTTCGGCTACAACGAGGTCCTGGAGGCTCAGAGGTTCCCCTACAGCGAGCAGTCTGCGGACGGTCAGCAGCTCCTCTGACCCTCTCCTCTGCATCTTCTGCTCCTCTTCATCTTCTGCTCCTCTTCATCTTCTGCTCCTCTCCTCTGCATTTTCTGCTCCTCTGACCTTCTCCTATTCATCATCTGCTCCTCTGAACCTCTCCTCTGCATCTTCTGCTCCTCTGACCTCCTTCTCTTCATCTTCTGCTCCTCTGCATCTTTTTGTAGAGATGCATGAGTTGTGACAAGTATTGCGATGTTTAATATTAGGATTCAGTTCAAAGTTCTTTACAAAGCTACATTTACAAAAGTTCATAGTTTAAACTTTTTTTTTTAATGAACTGACAAACTCTCTTCTCCTCCCTCTGCCCTCCTCCTCCCTCTCCTCCCCTCCCTCCTCCTCCTCCTCTCCTCCCTCTACCCTCCTCCTCTCTCTTCCTCCGTCCTCCTCCTCTTCTCCTCCTCTTCTTCCTCCTTCTCTCCTCCTCCTCTCCGTCTTCCTCCTCTTCCCCTCCCTCTGTCCTCCTCTTCCTCCCTCCTCCTCCTCTTCTCCTCCCTCTGTCCTCCTCCTCCCCTCCTCCCCTCCTCCCTCTGCCCTCCTCTCCTCCTCCTCTCCTCCCTCTGCCCTCCTTCTCTCCTCCCTCCTTCTCCTCCTCCTCCTCTCCTCCCTCCTCCTCCTCTCCTCCCTCCTCCTCCTCTTCTCCTCCCCTCTGCCCTCCTCCTCTCCCCCCCCCTCCTCCTCTCCTCCTCCTCCCTCCTCTCCTCCCTCTGCCCTCCTCCTTCTCTTCTTCTCCTCCTCTCCTCCTCCCTCTGCCCTCCTCCTCCTCTCCTCCTCCTCCCTCCTCCTCTCCTTCCTCCTCTTCCTCCTCCCTCCTCACTCCTCCATCTGCCCTCCTCTTCTTCACCTCCTCCTCCTCTTCCCTCCTCCTCCTCTCCTCCCTCCTCCTCTCCCTCTCCCTCTCTTCTCTCCTCCTCCCTCTCCTCCTCCTCTCCTCTCTTCTCCCTCCCTCCTCCCTCTCCTCCTCCTCCTCTCCTCCCTCCTCCTCCTCCTTTCACCCTCCTCCTCCTCTTCTCCTCCTCCTCTCCTCCCTCTGCCCTCCTCCTCTTCTTCTCCTCCTCCTCCCCTCCCTCCTCCTCCTCCTCTTCCTCCTCCCTCTGTCCTCCTCCTCCTCTCCTTTCCTCCTCCTCTCCTCCTCCTCCTCTCCTCCCTCTACCACTCCCCTCCTCTCTCTTCCTCCCTCCTCCTCCTCCTCTCTTCCCCTCCCTCTGTCCTCCTCCCCTCCCTCCCTCCTCTCCTCCCTCTGCCCTCCACCTCCTCCTCTCTCCTCCTCCTCTCCTCCTCCCCTCCCTCCTCTTCATCTCCTCCCCTCCCTTCTCCTCCTCCTCTCCTCCTCCTCTCCTCCCTCTGCCCTCCTCCTCCCTCTCCCCCCTCTCCTCCTCCTCCTCTCCTCCCTCTGCCCTCCTCCTCTCCTCCTTCCTCCTCTCCTCCTCCTCCTCTCCTCTCCTCCCTCTGCCCTCCTCCTCTCTTCCTCCTCTCTCCTCCCCTCCACCTCCTCCCCTCCTCCTCCTCCCTCCTCCTCCCCCCCTCCTCCTCCTCCTCTCCCTCCTTTCCCTCCTCCCCTCTCCTCCCCTCCCTCCTCCTCCTCCTCTCCTCCTCCTCTCCTCCCTCCTCCTCCCTCCTCCTCCTCTCCTCCTCCTCCTCCTCCTCTCCTCTCTCCTCCCTCTGCCCTCCTCCTCTTCCCTCCTCCTCCTCCTCCTCCCTCCACCTCCTCCTCCTCCCTCCTCCCTCCCTCCTCCTCCTCTCCTCCTTCTCCCCTCCCCTCCTCCCTCCTCCTCCCTCCCTCCTCCCTCCCTCCTCCCTCCTCCTCCCTCCCTCCTCCTCCCTCCTCCCTCCCCTCCTCCCTCCCCTCCTCCTCCTCTCCCCTCCTCCCTCCTCCTCCTCTCCTCCCTCCCTCTGCCCTCCTCCTCCTCTCCCTCCTCCTCCTCCTCCTCCCTCCTCCCTCCCTCCCTCCTCCTCCTCCCTCCCTCCCTCCTCCTCCTCCTCCTCTCCTCCTCCCTCCTCCTCCTCCTCCTCCTCCCTCTGTCCTCCTCCTCTCTCTTCCTCCTCCTCCCCTCCCTCCTCCTCCTCCTCCTCCTCTTCCTCTCCTCCTCTTCTCCCTCCTCCTCCTCCTCCTCCTCTTGGTCACAGACCTGCTGTGGACGGCTCCAGAGATCCTGCGCAGTGGTCATCCCGGTCTTCACGGGACACACCCTGGAGACGTGTTCAGTTTTGCCATCATCATGCAGGAGGTGGTGGTGCGGGGCGCTCCCTACGGCATGTTGGACCTGTCCTCTGAAGGTGAGACATCAGACGTCAGCCTGGAGAGGAGGACTAGACCTAAATTATGACTCATTAGTGACTTATCATTTTAAAAGCAGAATCATTAAGGCTGAAACTAACAAATATTTTCGTAGTCCACAAGTCAAACAATGATTTCTATTGTACATTGAGACGTTTAAAATACAAAATAATGGTTTAAATATGGCACTGAGGGCTTTTATGTCAAGAATATTTATGAACAAAGTGTATTATTGATGAAAATCGGGAATTGGACTGCAGATGTCAATTAACCGAAGGCTAAATCTGGTATAATGCATCGAATGGCAACATTTTGGTTCTATGTACATGGTCCCTTTTTTATGTGTTTTAGAGTCTGTTTAGGCCAAAGAGCAATTATTTAAGAGGCTGTGCCTAATATTTTTTTCTCTAAAGTGTGAAAATGTACTGTTATTCTCCACTATGCAGGAAGTGCGCTGTTAGCATGCTAGTTCACTGCAAAAATGTAATATCTAACCAAACTGACCTGAATTCAGAATATTGATCCTAATTTGTGTTTTACCAGAACATATTTACTTGCTATTGTGACATATAAGAGTTTCTATACATTTCTGACCTTTAAACAAGTGAAATAATCCATGTCCATCAAGAAAATGCATCTTAAATAATAAAAGTTATTGGAATAAAAAAGGTGTAGTAGTTTCAACTTGTCTAGAAATATATGTTTTGGTGTTGCTAGCTTTACTGTTCCTGAAAGTTATGAAAAAAACGCTTTTAAACTAATCATGGTGAATAATAGGATGCTCTGAATGCATTAGCAACATGACTGGTATATTTAGTTTAAAATGAAGTTTAGTTTAAGTTTTTCAGACCATAAAAATCATGTACAGCAAGTTTAAAATACCACGTTTTCTTTACAGTCAACTAGTCACGATTAGCTAATTAACTATAGCAGCCCCAATAAACCTGATTAAATTCTTCACACGCGCCACATGATGCTGCAGAGATCGTCGAGAGGCTGCGCCGGCCGCCTCCTCTCTGTCGCCCCGTGGTGAGTCCAGACTACGCCCCCATGGAGTGCATCCAGCTCATGAAGCAGTGCTGGACGGAGCAGCCCGACAAGAGACCCGACTTCGAGAACATCTTCGACCAGGTACAAACAAACGGCAAAAATATATCTCCAGATGAGTTAAAACATCTTGATTTCAGGATATTAATCTGAATTTTAGTCGTTTTGACAAGTTATGATTAGTCAAGACTATTTATTTCATAGAACTAGATTATTTTACTTGTTTCAAACTGTTTCTGGCTTGTATTCAATAGGTAACGCTTTAGATTAAGGTTCCTTAGTAAGATGTTAATAAGCACTAATAGTTTGTTTATGCACTTATAATGCCTTATACATGTTTATAATCCATCAGCCAAAACATGTTTGAGTGAATAAACCACATGTACAGAGCATCAATGAGCTGCATATTACATTATTTTCAATTATCATGCTAATAAGTGCTTATTAATGCATTATAAATAGTTTACTAAGGAACCTTAATCTAAAGCGTTACCTTTTCAACATTTACAAACGTGTTAAAATAATGTTACTTCCCTCCAAAGTGAACCAGTCAAAACCTGGCGTCAGATTCATTTGTTTTCCCGGTGTTTCTGGTCACAGTTCAAGAACATAAACAAAGGCAAGAAGACGAACATCATCGACTCCATGCTGCGGATGCTGGAGCAGTACTCGTCCAACCTGGAGGAGCTGATCCGAGAGCGGACGGAGGAGCTGGAGATCGAGAAGCAGAAGACGGAGAAGCTCCTGACGCAGATGCTGCCTCCGTGAGTGACCCAGAGGAGGGCTAAACTCCTCCCCTTTTGGGTTTGAGCCCCTTTCATGATAACTTTGGACGCTGTTTTGTTGGGATGGGTCAGTGTCTAAAATGTTCACTGTGTGTGAAAGAGTGCACCACACCTCCAGCGGGAGCTCACTGCTTCCACTGTCTGACACAACGACACTACATTTTGTTGTGTCATAATTTCTTCTGGATAACGCTCGCACGTTTGACACAATGAAGAAGACAAACTCGACGAAACTCAATGCAATAGAGTCTTTATTGTCCAAAAAATAACTTCATCCTTGGTCAAATGTAAGATCTGGGTGGTTCGCAGACCACACAATAACCTCCTCTAACCAGTGTCCCAGATCATGGCTCCAAACCCACAGAGATCCTCACATGAAGAGATGACCTCCAGAAGCCCCGACAAAGAGAATGCAGCCCAATTTATAGCTCTGAATATTCAGAACGATTACCCCCCACAGCTCGGCTCTTCTCCTATAGTTTCATAGGTTTAGGGCACTACTCCTCCCAAGCACGTTATTATTCTCTGAACCCACGTGTAAACTCACTGACCCCATGAGCTCACTATCATGGTACAGGTCCCTCACAGCTGTATTTTCTTGCTGCAGTAGTTACAAGACTTGCCCCTAGTGGCAGCCTCCAGTATTGTCCTAAATGGGCCTCCAGTGCACATGTTGCTCTAGTGACTTCCTCCATGCACTGAGTTTTTTATAATAGTTTTTTATAATAAGTAAAAGTAGAAGAAATATTGTAAACAAAATAATAACTCTACAGGCCTTTGCTTTATCTAAAACCTAAGCTTAAACACTGCAAAATAAGCCTTTGGTGTTACACTCTTAAATATTGTTATTATAATGTTTCATACATTTGTGAAGCTTAAATATTCTTCATCAATTTGGAGACGCTGATGTCCAAGCTCTTGGTCTAATGGTCTTAGAGTAGAATGGTGCTGTTTCTGAGCGCTGGTCTCTCCTGGTTGGGACAGTGGAAGGGCTCTGCTCTGCACTTGCTCTCGTGATGGTCTGCTCTGCACACAGGAGCGCTCTGTGGAGGTGGCATCTGTGTGTCAAAGTGTCTCCGAGGCCAGTGCACACATATCTTTGACAGTGACACTTTCAGACACATGTGAGCTACAGAATTCGTCGATGTTGTAAAGAACGTTACATAGGAGAAACCAAACAGCCATTGCACAAAAGGCTGTACCAACACAGAAGATCTACCTCCACCGGACCGCAGAGTGCAGTCCATCTGCACCTAAAAGCTACAAATCACTCGTTTGAGGACAGTGAGGTGAAGATATTGAGCAGAGAGAAGAACTGGTTTGAAAGAGGAGTAAAGGAGGCTATTTTTATCAAAAGAGAGAATCCTTCTCTAAACAGGAATGGGGGCTTAAGATTTAATTTAGCTAAGATTTATGACAGCATCCTAACACCCTGGTCCAGATCAATGGACCAGTCAAATACTAATGAGGTAATCAGCAGTGAGGAGGGAGCAACAGCCAGCTATCAATAGAACAATAGACCTTAGCCACAGGTGAAACTAGGTTAGGCCAACTATTAATCAAACAAAGGCAGACCAATTATCAAGTTTCAGGTGACAAACAAACAATTTTCCAAACAAAGACAGGCGTTCAGTGACTCCTCCCTGGGGGCAGGACTCTCACTTCTTAGCGTAGCATATAAGCCTGAGTTCCCAGACCAGCTCTCAGATTGACAATGACTTTTGGATAAAAGTCGAAACGTCTCGATCTTCAAACAGCGTCTAGATGACAACCCCTGAAACCCTTTCTACGATGTGAGCTACAGCTACAAAGCGCATCATCGGAAACCTCAAACTGCTGATAATGTGACGCGGAAATCAAGATATTAAATTAACAAAACTGAATTGTCAATTTTTAAATTTAGTGTCTGTGTAACTTAGATTCAAAACTAACAAACTTTAATACATTTTAACATAATTTTGTACAAGTAATTAGACTTATTGGTTTAAAACTATAAATTTGGTTTAAAGCTGTATCTGCCGTCTTCACTTTTGACTGCGCAGTCAGAGCCTGTGCCCAATGAAGTTACTGCACCACCTGTAATTTACTTCCTGATTTCACATTTTTAGGACTATTAAGTTATTTTTTACACTTGTACTACCCCCAAAGCAACCAAATACATTTTTACTCTTTCAAGGAAGTAAAATATCAAATTAATCACAAAATATTTAAAAACTGTGATTTTTCCACAAATAATGAAATTCTAGTTTCCCTCAAAATTGCAAATGACAAAAAAAAAACACTCAATTTGACATGTTTAATGTCATACTTTAAAGCAATTACATCTCCATGGAGACAAGTAAAGTGGCACACACAGAAAAAAATGTGAAAAATCTCTAAAAATATGATTTGTTTCTAAATGTTTTGTGATTAATTTGGTATTTTACACACTTGAAATAGCATAAATGTACTTGGTTGTATCAGTACAAACTACAACTTCACTACATTCCACTCATTTTGCTTTTTGCTGTGTTTTAACCTTTTCTGAACATGTTTTTGAGGATTCCGTTGTCGTTCGTGCTCCAGGTCTGTGGCGGAGGCGCTGAAGATCGGGGGGACCGTGGTGCCGGAGTACTTCGATAACGTGTCGCTGTACTTCAGTGACATCGTGGGCTTCACCACCATCTCGGCCAACAGCGAGCCCATCGAGGTGGTGGACCTGCTGAACGACCTCTACACGCTCTTCGACGCCATCATCGGGAATCACGACGTCTACAAGGTCAGGACCACACGGCGTCCTCATTGTTGGAGAAATTCTATCTTGTGCATAGTCTTAACAAGGGCACCTCCATTTCTACCATTGTTGACATTTCTGAGTGGTTAGCTCTATCTACGACGGGCGTCATCCACTGGTACAGAATTTGTCCTTTTCTAATATTATCAGATTCCATGGTGAACTTGTCTGCCAGAAGTGGTACGCTATGCACTTCTCATTTTATCTCGGCCAGCTTGTCTCCAGGCTGGCCTTATTACCACTATTTAAACCTCTGTGTGTGGAAGCATAGTCAGGCTTGAATAGCCAACACTAGCACAATGTGTTGAGTCTTCAAGTCGCCGGGTCCAGACTGATGGTAAATAAACTTCTCCTGCCTCAGACATCCAGAGTCTCCTCCGTATCGCCCCCTTCGCGCTCTGAGGTCCGAGGGCCAGCTCCAGCTCGTGGTGCCTAAGACCAGACTTAGAACCAGGGGGGACAGGGCTTTCTCTGTGGTCGGCCCCAAACTCTGGAACGCTCTGCCTCCCCAGGTACGAACGGCCCCCACAGTGGAGTGTTTTAAGTCTCGTCTTAAGACCCACTTTTATTCTCTGGCTTTTAACACCGCGTGAGTTGTGTGGTCCTCTGTGTTTTATCATTTTATTATTTATTTATTCTATTAAGTTATTTCTATTTTATGGTTTTATCATTTTGCTTGGATTTGATTTTACTGGTTTTACAAGCCGTAAGATCAAATTGAGTTGTTATTTTGCACTTTGTTTTTTGCCGTTTTATGTTTGTCTGTGCAGCACTTTGGAAACAGTTATGTTTATGAAATGTGCTATACAAATAAAGTGGATTTGGATTCCTCTCCTTACAACTCTAGGACTCGTCGATGTAAACCCTCATTTGTCCAGGTGTGGTCCATCGTAGAAAGGGTTTCAGAGGTTGTCATCCGGACGCTGTTTGAAGATCGAGACGTTTCGACTTTTATCCAAAAGTCATAGTCAATCAGAGAGCTGGTCTGGGAACTCGGGCTTATATGCTACTCTAAGTACTGGGAGTCCTGCCCCCAGGGAGGAGTCACTGAACGCCTGTCTTCGTTTGAAAAATTGTTTTAACAATTTTTCACTACTTAGAGGAGCATATAAGTCCGAGTTCCCAGACCAGCTCTCTGATTGACAATGACTTTTGGATAAAAGTCGAAACGTCTCGATCTTCAAACAGCGTCCGGATGACAACCCCTGAAACCCTTTCTACAACTCTAGGACTCGTTGGGACAACACTTGTTTTTCCCTAACACTCATCATTCAGCTGCTTCCTGCTCCGCGGAGTTGACTTTACACAAAACAGATTTTACTTTATTATGTGAAAAAACTGGATACAGCCGTCCGTCCATCTTCTTCCGTTTATTTGAGGCTGGGATGCGGAAGCAGCAGCCTGAGAAGGAAGACTCAGACTTCCTTTCCACAGACACTTCCTCCAGGTCAGGGCTGTTTTCCATTGAGAGACGCATATTGAAATATAGACCAAGCGGAGGGCCACACATCCATCGTGAAATGTTCCAAAAAGCTGCATTTATCTGATGTTTTAAGTTGTTTAACCTAAATTCAAACCCACTGCCTCAAATATCAGGTCTTTCTCGCACAAAAAAGTTAGTTATTTAAGTTAGAATTGTAGAAAATTTGCTGTAAAAAGTACTCTCGGGACAATGTGGGCCAATTCACCAGGAAGCCTGAGGGCCAAGAACAAATTTGGAGCTGATTTTGATTCCAGCCGCAGGTCCTGGTTTGATGGAGCCTCAGGACATCATACGCAAACGGCAGAGATTAGATTCTAAAGTCGAGCCCCTTTAACAAATAAAAGGCGGTTCAAGTCCGCTGAGCAAATGCAGTGGAAAGTACAGACGCACTGTTTGTTTTGTAGGTTTTGGCAGTTTTTTCAGATGCTGCAGTAACCACATGCCGCTCGGACCTGTTTTTCCTCAAACGTGTGACTAAAAGGAGCCTCGTTTCAAACTGAAGCTGTTTCCTTTGGACACAAACTATTGTCTGGACTCTTTGTGAAGCTCAGACTCTGGCATTTTTCGTCTGATTTACTCTTGAAACAAACTGCAAAGAGGAACATCAGACTTTAAAGTCCAACTACATTTTCTTTGATTGACACTAGTTTTGGCTTTTGTTGGTTTTGACAATTCCTCTTTCAAAGCTGAAGCTAATTAAAAAAAAAAAAAAAGTTTTAGGGATTAAGGCCCAAAGTCAGTGGGATAGGCTCCAGTCACCCGTGAATGGGAATAAGCGGTAGAAAAGGAATGAATGAATAGTTTTAGGGACTTATAATAAAGTAAAAAAGTCCAGGCGGAATTCATATATAAGTCCTAATTCATTCATTCATTCATTTTCTACCGCTTGTTCCCGTTAGGGGTCGCGGGTGACTGGAGCCTATCCCAGTGACTTTGGGCCTTAGGCGGGGTACACCCTGGACAGTGGCCAACTCATCACAACAAACACAGAGACACAGACAAGGACAGACAACCATTCACTCTCACATTCATTCACTACGGACAATTTAGAGTTCTCAAATAACCTGAAATAATGTCTTTGGACGGTGGGAGGAGCCAGAGAACCCGGAGAGAACCCACGGTAACACGAGGAGGACATGCAGACTCCACCCAGAGAGATCGTGTGATGTTGGGGTGGTCCGGGATTCGAACCCACGATCTCCTTAATGAATGGCAGAAGCTCTAGCCGCTCTGCCACCGTGCACCCCGTCCTAATTCAATTTTTATTTTATTTTTTCATTTTAGTGTAATTTCAATTTTTTTTTTTTTTTCATTTTAGTGTAATTTTTAAATGTGTGCTTCTGGAGCACAAACTGACTCTAATTCATGCCAGAATGTTTGATTTGATGTAAATAAGTGAGTCACAGCTTTCTGTTCATATTGAACATGTCCAGCAGCTGATAGTTTCCTTTTATCAGATGTGGATAAAAAGGAATAAATTGATAAAAAATTTTGCGTCCCGCCAGAATAGTAACTAGACAACAATAACTTTTTTGTTCAGACGGAGCGGGGTTTTAGTCGAGCTGGAGTAGTTCATCAGTACATATTCGATCTAATACTGCGTCACATTTATACCAGGCGTGACAAACACTAACTCTTCTGTCTGTCCCGGCGTCAGGTGGAGACGATCGGAGACGCGTACATGGTGGCGTCCGGAGTCCCCGTCCCCAACGGAAAACGCCACGCGGCCGAGATCGCCAACATGGCCCTGGACATCCTCAGCGCCGTGGGGACCTTCAAGATGAGGCACATGCCCGACGTGCCCGTGAGGATCCGCATCGGGCTGCACACCGGTACGACGGGCGGTTACGTAAAGTCGACCTTCACCCGGCAATTTTCAGACTATAGATCGTTCACTGTGTTTCTGCTGGCTTTGGAGCAGATCGTTAGAGTTCAAAAGTGTCTCCACCCTGAACCATATCGGCCAAATTGAAGTCATTAAAAGTGGACCCTGAGAGGTAGAAGTTTCCTAAATGGTGTGTCTCTCTTTGGCTCCAGGTCGGCTTTAGTTCAGATAAGCCAGATGATTAAATTGAAAAAGAGAACACAGAGTCGTAAAAAAGTGACAAAATGCAGCCAAAATGCAACTAAAAGCAACAAAACGCAAGCAAAAATGATAAAAATGTGACAAAATTCTACAAAATGCGCCAATAAGTGACAAAAACACAACTGAAAGCGACTTGAAGTGACAAAACGTGACTGAAAGACATTTTTAGGGACAAAATGTGACTAAAGGCTGCAGGTTCTTGTGTTAAATTCATGTTCTCCTGCAGGTTCTTGTGCTAAATGCATGTTCTCCTGCAGGTTCTTGTATTAAATGCATGTTCTCCTGCAGGTTCTTGTGCTAAATGCATGTTCTCCTGCAGGTTCTTGTGTTAAATGCATGTTCTCCTGCAGGTTCTTGTGTTAAATGCATGTTCTCCTGCAGGTTCTTGTGTTAAATGCATGTTCTCCTGCAGGTTCTTGTGTTAAATGCATGTTCTCCTGCAAGCTCTTGTGTTCAATGCATGTTCTCTTGCAAGTTCTTGTGCTAAATGCATGTTCTCTTGCAGGTTTTTTATGCTAAATGCATGTTCTCCTGCAGGATCCTGTGCTAAATGCATGTTCTCCTGTAGGTTCTTCTGTTAAATGCATGTTCTCCTGCAGGTTTTAGTGCTAAATGCATGTTCTGCTGCAGGTTTTTGTGCTAAATGCTTGTTCTCTTGCAGGTTCTTGTGCTAAATGCATGTTCTCCTGTAGGTTCGTCTTTTAAATGCATGTTCTCCTGCAGATTCTTGTGCTAAATGCATGTTCTCCTGCAGGTTTTAGTGCTAAATGCATGTTCTCCTGTAGGTTCGTCTTTTAAATGCATGTTCTCCTGCAGATTCTTGTGCTAAATGCATGTTCTCCTGCAGGTTCCTGTGTTAAATGCATGTTCTCCTTTACACTCTTGTTCTAAGCGCAGGCCTGTGTTGTGTCCAGGCTCGTGTGTGGCCGGCGTGGTGGGCCTGACGATGCCGAGGTACTGCCTGTTCGGCGACACGGTCACCACGGCGTCTCGGATGGAGTCCACCGGGATGCGTACGTCACTCGTTTGAGATGAGCTTGAGAAAATGTCATTCATCTGATAGCGATGGATGACATTTGTGATGTTGTTTTTTAAATCTAGATTCAGTTCAGAGACACAGAGCAGCAACAGGCGTTTGAACTGTGCACGACACGACTGAAAGAATCTATAAACACTGATTATCACCCACTGAGTAGTCGAGATTAAAGAATAGAATAGAGAAGAATGAAGAAGACAATAGAATATTATACAACAGAGCTCGGGATTGTGACGTTACACATAACAGAATTGTCAGTTAGCCCAGTGTTAAATCAGCAGTTTTTTAGACGCTAAACACTAAACTTAGCGTTAATTCAAAAGTACTCTAAGACAATATATTGATAAACGTATTTACCAGAAGTGACCCTGCAGTTCATCAGGTTCTTCCATGGATTTTTGTTCACTTTTTTTTTACAGTGTTTTGGCTAATGTTTCTCTATGTAAGTTCAACACACCAACAGCAAACATGGCGGATTTCCATGGCAACGGCTGTTTTTTGATGCTCTATCCCAAGCTCTATTCATCTTATTCTGGAAGTTACCGTGGGCGCTGCCGTCTTGTTTCCGTTGTAGTTCACACGGAGCAGACGAGCTCAACAGAAAATAAGTTCTACATGGACTAAAAAGACGTTTTCAGACTGACCAGGAAATTGTTGCGTTGTTGACTTGTTGTTGCTCGTGTTCATTAAACATTTTACACAAATCAATCTACTTTATGTAACATTTTAGCGGCGAGACTTTTCCCTCGTTCATCATTAGCTTTAACGGAGTTCTCGTCAAACGGGAGTGCGTTTACAACAAAAGTGCAAAAAACTGCAAAAGTGGGCGGGGCAGAATAAGGTCAATAGAGAAGAGCAGTGCTTGGGATAGAACATAGATTGATGTGTGAAGTCTCCTGTTCCTTTTCCTCGTCTGAAATACACAGAATGCAGACAGTTACATTGAGTGTGTTTTTATAATGTGTACAGTATGTAAACCGCAGTAAAAGTGTTACAGTTTTGAGCACAGTAAGCGTTTGATTTAGCGCCGGAGGAGGCTGGTTAGACTGTCATCTTTTTCATTCATTTTGCTTTCACTATGACTATTTGCAGGTCTGCGTGTGTGATTGATATTAGTTCATAAATACTGCTGTGTCTCAAGTTTGCTCAGTCTTTGAGAGAAATCCCTTTTTATCACGCACTTTAGCACTAGCACGCTCTCTGGTGGCGCAATTGAGCATTACAAGTATGTCCATTAGAATAAGGCAAATGGAACGGACTAGTTAACTGCGCAAAATGTTTTCACTCGGTTAAGCATTTGGTGACATTTAATCAGTTTTGAACACTCCTCACTTCAGAACATGTTTGTAGGAGTTTCAACTACAGACTTAGCAGCTTTGGAGACTCAGGGATATTTAGTTCTCTTCACAGAACTGTAGATTAACTAATGAACAGCAGCCGTTTTGCACATTGTCTGACTGAGACCATTCAAAGTTGGGTTTCTTCTCAATCACAGTGACTCTTGCAGCCCCACTCTGGCAGAAATCCACAGTTTCTTGACTTCTTTTTGTCCTTTTGGTCCAGCGTACAGGATCCACGTTCACCAGAGCACCGTGAAGGTTCTGGAGGAGCTGAACCTCGGCTACAAAGTGGTGCTGAGGGGTCGGACTGAAGTCAGGGTAAGCTCTGTTGTAATATTCAGTCGGTGGAGCGAGAAAAGAGAAACTCCACGGTTATAATTAGTTCGGCTTCACTTTGGATCGTTCTAACTCGTGTAAATAAATGTGTTTTTATAATTTATGCGCAGGGCAAAGGCATCGAGGAGACGTACTGGCTCACGGGGAGAGCAGGCTTCACCAAACCTCTGCCCGTGCCTCCGGAGCTCAAGTCAGGGTAAGGCGCCCCCTACAGGCCCCGGTCTGTGTCCTGTAGCAGGCTTACAGTGGTAGGCCTGCCATGTTCTGACGTGTCTCGATTCGTCCACAGGCAGATGGCCCACGGGCTGCAGATGGCTGAGATAGCGCAGTACAAGAAACGGAAGGAACAGGAACGACTTTTAAAGAAGAAAAACTGAGGTAGTGTTATGCATTTATAAATGTATAACATTACTACAAATGTACACACAACTGTAGAGCAGTGTCTGACTCGGCAACGTGACTCTTTGACAAACTCAGTCTGGGCTTAACATTAGATTCAGAGAAACATTGGCCACAAATGCAATTTAAATATTTCTATTTAACTTAATATGAAACCCTTTGATCACAAAACTCAGTTCTTCTACTTTACAAGTTTTAAATGACTTTTACGGTTGTGACGCTGCTGCCTCGTGAAAACCTCTCTGACTCTCACTCTGTGCTCTTCATAAACGTGTTCTGCTGAACAAACGTGTCCTTTGAGAGGGACAGACTGAGCAGACCAGATTCCACACACTTTTAACTTTAGCAATCGTTTCAAAGTCAAACAGATGAGGTTTCCATGTGAGCGCAGCCACACTCCTCCTGGGCTAAAGTCCAAGTGTCATGGTGCTACTGTGTGCATGCAGTACTCAAGTACTACTACTACTACTACTGCTGCTGCTGCTGCTGTCCAATGCACTGCTCTCTCTCTGCAGTCGGACCTGCAGCGTGTCCAGCTCTCAGAGGAACATGAAGCAGGTTCTGCACAAAGCGGTGAAGATGATCTCACACGTGCGAGTGGTGACGCAGCTGTACGCCCACGAGGAGGAGCCCAACGTCATGATGGCGCATCACTGAGCACATGTGCACGCGGTTTATGTGCAACCACCGGACTCAACATTTTCTCAACTTTATAATGTCCAATCACTGAACTTTTATCCAACTGTTTGTCCAAAAACTCAACATTTACCCAACAGTTTTTGTCACTGAACATTTACTATGTGCAATATCCAATCTCTGCAAATATTCAAGGATTGTATATTTAGTATTTCCCACCAATGATTTGTGAAAACATAAGCATCATTTGACCAAACACTGAAATCTGAAATCACAAACAAATTTAAAGGAGACACATTATGCAAAATCCACTTTGATGAGCTTCAACCTCATTTTAACAGCGTCTCCTCATCATTATTTTATTCCTAGTTGTATTTTGATCCTACATGTTTGAGTCAATGTCTTGTCCTGCAACTGAATCTCCAGCGCTCAGAAAATCCTGTTTTCCCTTACCCCCTGTCTCCGCCCACATCCCTGCACTTAAATGTGATTATTTGAAAAATGAACACTCAGTGTGATACGTGTATGTTCTAAAATGTCACTTTTCAACAATAAAAACACGTAAATGACAATCTGCTGCTTGTTACGATGTGATGTCACAATGAAGAGGCGGGGCTTATCAGATCTGAAAAGGAAGTGAATGATTCTGTTTCTATTATTAAGCCGTTTTAGGTCAATATTGCAGTTTTCAAAGACAAAATGTAAATAAAATCATGATCTGCATATGTTAAAGTTCAATTCCAAGTAACTGAAAAAATCACAACATGTCTCCTTTAACTGAAACTGTTTGTTATGTCCAAGTGTTTTCTCTCTGTGATATGTTCAAATCAAATATAGCCTTTACTGATAACAGTAAAAGCTACATTTGTCTGCTGATTTATTCTTTGTTACAAAAACAAAGAGCAGAATGACTAGAACTAGTGTGTTTGGGCATTAGAAACAGGACATGTTTAGTTTACGTTGATGAATTTAAAATTAGAGCTACACCAATTGGAGAAAAATAATAACGACTTTTCTGACCAGTTTTGTGATTACAAGACACAACGAACACAAGGATTTGTTGATAAGTTTTAAATTTTGAAAATTAGACGAAATTTAAATTTTTCTGACCATTTTCAGTCCAATCGAGTTTAAAACTAAATAAGAAATCCAAAATCCTCTCTGTACCTTTTTTTTGGTAACTAATATGTTACAAAATGATCCAAGAAATTTAAACCTGGTTCTGTTCATTTTTATAGATTTAATTGTCCCAAATATGTGCAATTTGTCACTGTTTTTACACTTAAAACACCTTATTTCTACATGAAAACATGACATGATGAAAAACTTGTAATACATTTTCTTCTTACATTTATGTGACTAAACTATAGGAGAAGTTTAACATTGATATCTTTAAATTCAAGATTTTTTTTCCTATTTCCCTGCTGTACCTTGATGCGTGTCCTTTAACAAAATTTACAAAAGATATTTTTCAATGATTTGAGACCGTCTGAACTGTATTTTTCTTCAGCACATTCACCTACAGCAGGCATGTCCAAACTCAGGCCCGGGGGCCAAATGCGGCCCTCAGACCAATTTTTCTTGGCCCTTAGTCTTCCTGGTGAACTGGCCCACATTGTCCTGATAAGTACTATTTACAGCACATTTCAGATTTTCTACAATTACAACCTAAATAACTAACATTTTGGTGCAGCACAGACCTGGTATTAAGACAATGAGACTGAATGTAGATGTGGTGGAGCTTAAAACATCAGATAAATGCAGCTTTTTTAAACATTTTGCGATTGATTTGTGGCCCTCCGCTTGGTCCATATTTCAATATGTGGCACTCGATGGAAAAAGTTTGGACACCCCTGCTCTACAGATTTTGAGCCTCAGCTTTTAGTAAATGAAACAATGTGTATTCAGTTTAGAAGAAAAGCGACAAAATGGATTAATTAACTCCTTTTGACCAAAACTCTGCAGAATTCTTAATCAAGACTACATTTAACGCTTTCAAAATCAACGTGAAACACTTAAACAGACATGTCAACACTTTTGCTTGAGTGGATTGTTTCATGTGATACTTTTTTACACTTGAAAAGCAGCTCTTCTTCCACCTGCACTCTGTGGTGACAGGGTTTAATTTGTGTTCTTTTTTTAATTGTCGTTTTTCAGGAAACCCGTAACATAAAACCTCAGGCACTTTCAAAGGCATTCATCGCAAAGGAATGACTCTTACGTCACAGGAGGAAATGCTTATGTTTTCTGCATGTAAATGTTTTCTATTTTTATCTGTTATCTGTTTTTTTATCTGTAATCTTTCTTTCTTTTCTTTTTGCAACCTTTTCGCTCCCAGAACTTTCCACATAAAGCTGTCATTGAGGGTTTGTGTCACGGTTTGATCTAATCCAATCTACTTTTTGTCTGTGCAGCTTTTGTTTCGCTCAAATTAACTGTAAATGTAAGTAGTTTCTCGTTGTTGGAGATAAAGGACACTTCAACGTCTGCACGATACTTACTTTTCTCAACGCTTGGACTCAGAAATGTGTTATTTAAAGAGAGAAAGATAATGAGTTCAGCTGTGTGTGATCCCAAAGTCTGTGTCAGATCTGCTTTTCTACAACTGTTTACTTTATTTTCGTTTTTCTTCTACGTCAGATACAAGCTTTTTCACAGTTTTGTTGTGTTTTGAGCTTTTACAGGAGAAAATGTCAAAATTGTCCATCAGGGCTGCACAATACATCGCAAAAGTATCGATATTGCAACGAAGTCTTCCATCTGATAGAAATGTTCTGTTTTTGAAAACACTGAAAGGGAAAATCATGAATAAAACATTATATAAAGTAGATTGATTTGTGTAAAATGTTTAATGAACACGAGCAACAAGTCAAGACGCACAGATTTCCTGAGGCCTGAAAACGTCTTTTTAGTCCATGTAGAACTTATTTTCTGTTGACCTCGTTGGCCCTGTGTGAACTACAACGGAAAAAGATGGGTCAGAACGTCAAAAAACAACCGTTACCACGGAAACCCGCCATGTTTGCAGCTGGTGTGTTAAAATTACATACAATAGTGGTTCTCGAACTTTTTCAGTCGCGACTCCCAAAATAACAAAAGTTCACATTCACGACCCCCAAACACTAAAAATAGGCGACACGCAAAGTGATAAATTAGCCTTATATCTAATGTTTGATTTTATTTTGAGAATGTAACCTAGAAAAATGACTTTTGTTTTCTCCAACAAATAGGAATCTGTATTGACCACTACATTTGAAGGGTGTCAAGCCTTGTTTAAGACTATTGTATACATTTTCCCATCATCTGGAGACCCCCGGAGATCATTAGTTTGAGAACCACTGACCTAGAGAATCATGAGCGATGTAAAAAAGTGAACAAAAAATCCATGGTAGAACCTGATAAACTGCTAATCACTTCTGGTAAATACATTTATCAATATATAGTGCTAGAATACTTTTGAATTGATGCTAAGTTTGGTATTTAGCATTTTAAATCTCCACTGATTTAACACTGGGCTAACTGACAATCCTGTTCTGTGTGACGTCACAATCCCGAGCTCAATTGTACGTATATTCATTCATTCATTCATTTTCTTATTCCCTTATTCGCTTATTCCCGTTCCTGGGGTACATCCTGGACAGTGACCAGCTCGTCACAGCTGAAACAGAGACACAGACAACCATTCACTCACACATTCATTCACTACGGGCAATTTAGAGTCGCCAATCAACCTACAGCATGTGTTTGACGGTGGGAGGAGCCGGAGAACCTGGAAAGAACCCACGGTAACACGAGGAGAACATGCAGACACCCAGAGAGATTCTGTGATGTGTGATGATTGAAGGGCAGTATTTGCTAATTTTATTGTATTTAATATTGTTGTAACTGTGAAATGGACTCACGCAGTGTGTGTTTTGTGTGTATGTGTATGAACTGCTCTGGGAAATGCTGCAAATGAATTGCCCTCTGGGATCAATAAAGTTTTCTGAATCTGAATCTGAATGTTGGGGTGGTCCAGGATTCGAACCCATGATCTCCTTATTGCGAAGCAGAGGCTCTAGCTCAGGCATGTCCAAACTCAGGCCCGGGGGCCAAATGCGGTCCTCAGACCAATTTTTCTCGGCCCTTAGTCTTCCTGGTGATTGGCCTACATTGTCCTGATAAGTACTATTTACAGCACATTTCAGATTTTCTACAATTCCAACCTAAATAACTAACATTTTGGTGCGACACAAACCTGATATTAAGGCACTGAGACTGAATGTAGATGTGGTGGTGCTTAAAACATCAGATAAATGCACCTTTTTTTTAACGTTTCGCAATTGATTTGTGGCCCTCCGCTTGGTCTATGTTTCAATACGTGGCCCTCGATGGAAAAAGTTTGGACACCCCTGCTCTAGCTGCTCTGCCACCATGCACCCGTAACAACAAAAGGTTTTGCCTGAAGCGTCTCGCCTTAACTTATCACACAAAATGCAACTTGACTGCTGATGACAAATGACAAATATTTCCACAGGGACTTTCCCTCCAAACAAAGTAATAATCACGCCCCAAAAAAAACAAAAAAAATACACGAGAACTGCATGTACTCAAACCACGACTGATTAAAACATGTGACTCTCTTTCCAGCTGCGGGGTTCATTAGCCTGTTAAGAGTTCATCTGTTAAAGGCACATACCGCAGCGTAATTACGTGCGGTTGACTTTCCCAACAGCTGTGACGTCGCGGGAGGCGTGGTGCTCCGGGGTAAAGGCGCTGCAGAGGATCTCTCAGGGCTCACAGTGAAGATGGAGTGTCTGTGGCTGATGCTCGTTCTGCCTGTGCCAGTGCTGCCCGCGTTCATCGACTTCTACGGGACCGTGGTCACCTTTTACCCCAAACGCACCGACGCCGACGGGTCGCTCACGGTGAGTACGTTTACGCCGAAGTGCAGGCCCAAATCGAGGTCTGATATCTTGAATCTGCTATTGGACATCTTGGGTCTTTAAAATGGGAAGTTTGGACGGAATTCAGGTTTTGGAGGAAGAAATAACTGTGTTAAGGTGAGACGCTTCAGGTGAATGGGAAAAAATCTTAAATTTAAAGATAACAGTTGTAAACTTCTCCTGTAGTTTACTCACATAAATGTCAGAAAAAAAATCCCATGTTTTCATGTAGAAATAAGGCATTATGTGTTATGACCAAAAAGACATATTTGGGACATTTAAATCTGAAAAATGGACAGAACCAGGTTTAAATTTCTTAGTTCATTTTGTAACATATTAATAAAAAAAAAATACAGAGGAGATTTTGGATTTCTTATTTAGTTTTTGAGTACAGTAAACTAGATTGGACTGAAAATTGTCTTAAAAATTCAAATTTCGCCCCATTTTTTGGACTTAAAACTTCAATAAATCAGTTTTAGAATTAGATATAAAAAAATCATTCTGTACGTTTCGTCAAAATCTTGTTGAGTTCAAGATTATAAAGTTTGTTGTGTGTGGGATCTACTTTAAGGCTGATCTTTATGTCTCGAGGGACAAAAATGCATTTTAAGAAAGCGGCTTTTGAAGTTACAACGTCCCAGAAAAATCTATGGATGAAGTGGATTCAATGGAAGAATCTTTAGGAGCAGATTGGACACGTTTGTTGTTTCCACATGAAAGTCGATATGTTTTCTACCGTTTCTAAAATCACCGAAAAGATGGCCGCCTCCGTATCAGGAAGTAAATGCGGAAGTAAGAAACTCTTTTGGAGTCACGCGCCAATGAGCTCAGGCCATAGGGATAAACAGGGCGGCCATTTTGGATTCATCTTCCAGGTTTTATTATAATTCTATGGTTTCCGCAGGTTGAGTTCCGTCACAAGTACAACGGACAGGACTGTAACGGCTTCCTCCTGACGTGCCTGAGCGGACGCTGCAGCTCGCGCCTCTCGTATGTGTTCGACAGGACGGACCGAGTGGACGCGGCCTGTCAGGTGGAGTTCATCGAGACTCACAGGGCGACAAACGGCGGCCCGTTTCAGCTCGGCGCGATGTGGTGAGTCCGAAGAAGCGGCGAAACGTGCTATAGTCTCACCTGTTGTCTCACCTGTAGTCTCACCTGTTGTCTCACCTGTTGTCTCACCTGCAGTCTCACCTGTTGTCTCACCTGTAGTCTCACCTGTAGTCTCACCTGTAGTCTCACCTGTTGTCTCACCTGTAGTCTCACCTGTAGTCTCACCTGTTGTCTCACCTGTAGTCTCACCTGTAGTCTCACCTGTTGTCTCACCTGCAGTCTCACCTGTTGTCTCACCTGCAGTCTCACCTGTTGTCTCACTTGCAGTCTCACCTGTTGTCTCACCTGCAGTCTCACCTGTTGTCTCACCTGTTGTCTCACTTGTAGTCTCACCTGTTGTCTCACCTGTTGTCTCACCTGCAGTCTCACCTGTTGTCTCACCTGTTGTCTCACTTGTAGTCTCACCTGTTGTCTCACTTGTAGTCTCACCTGTTGTCTCACCTGCAGTCTCACCTGTTGTCTCACTTGTAGTCTCACCTGTTGTCTCACCTGCAGTCTCACCTGTTGTCTCACCTGCAGTCTCACCTGTTGTCTCACCTGCAGTCTCACCTGTTGTCTCACCTGTTGTCTCACCTGTAGTCTCACCTGTAGTCTCACCTATAGCCTCACCTGTAGCCTCACCTGTAGTCTCACCTGCTGTCTCACCTGTAGTCTCACTTTTAATCTCACCTGTAGTCTCACCTGTAGTCTCACCTGTAGTCTCACCTGTAGTCTCACCTGTAGTCTCACCTGTAGTCTCACCTGTAGTCTCACCTGTAGTCTCACCTGTAGTCTCACCTGTAGTCTCACCTGTAGTCTCACCTGCAGTCTCACCTGTTGTCTCACCTGCAGTCTCACCTGTTGTCTCACCTGCAGTCTCACCTATAGCCTCACCTGTAGCCTCACCTGTAGTCTCACCTGCTGTCTCACCTGTAGTCTCACCTTTAATCTCACCTGTAGTCTCACCTGTTGTCTCACCTGTAGTCTCACCTGTAGTCTCACCTGTAGTCTCACCTATAGCCTCACCTGTAGTCTCACCTGTAGTCTCACCTGTAGTCTCACCTGCAGTCTCACCTGTAGTCCCATGACACGTTACAGACAGCCTAAAAATAAACATACAACGAGGAAATTGTCAAACCACAACATTTTCAAACATTCACATGGCTTCCGTTACACGACAGCGACATGTCAGACGTCCAACTGCATATCAGCAGAACAAGTACAATCTGGGACGAAACAAGATTCTGACGAAACGTACAGAAGGATTTTCTTTTTTTTACATATAATTTGACTGATGTAAAAAAAAAACTGATTTATTAAAACTAATATATTAAAGTTTTAAGTTAAAAAAATTAGGCAAAATTTAAATTTTTAGGCCAATTTTCAGTCAGACCTCGTTTATTCAAAAAGTAAATAATCAATCAGTGAAACTTTATTTATAAAGCACTTTTCATACAGAAATGTAACACAAAGTGCTTTACAGTGAATTAAAAACATTCCCACACATGACCACATCCCACCCAACCACCCCATAACCACCAGACCCACACACCAAACACATGCACACACACACCGCACACACACACACGCATCTACACATACACACACACACACACACACACACACACCTACACATACACACACCTACACACACACACGCACGCACGCACACACACGCACACACACCCACACACACACACACACACACACACACAAACACACACACACACATACACCTGGACACACACACACACACACCGCACACACAGACACATTGCACACACTGCACACACACACACCACACACACACACATGCTCTAGGATACAGGGGGCTGAGTACAGATAAACCTGTTGAGGAGGCCCCATCGGAGGAGCCGTCTGCACCAGGAGCAGCGAGTCGTCTGCAGCCGCAGGACACAGACTCAGAGCCCAGAGGAGAGATGAGGCTCACACCAAACCTCCAGCAGGGGCCCAGCAGGCACAGACGAACACCGCTCCTGGTACAGAGGGCCCCTCAGAGGAAACACTGGGGAGCCTAAGATAAATTCAATTCAAGTAAATTCGTCAGTAAAGTTTTTACTGATCTTTGACCTAAGACCTAAGGTTTAAATAAGAAATCTAACATTGTTCTCTGTAAAAAAAAATTTGTAACTAATATGTTACAAAATGAACCAAGATTGAAGTGACTCAAAAATGTCTAAAATGTCCCACAGAGACATAAAGACCAGCCTTAAAGTAGTTCCTACACACAACTGTACAATCTGTACTCAACAAGATTTAGACCAAACGAACAGAAGGATTTGTTCACATCTAATTCTACACTTGATTTATTAAAATTTTAAGTTAAAAACAATTAAGAGAAATTCTCTAGCATATCAGGTTTACTCAAAAACAAAATAAGCAATCCAAACGTACAGGAGTTGTTCACATCTAATTCTAAACCTCATTTGTTAATGTTTTAAGAAAAAAATTGAGGATAAAATTTGAATTTTTAGGCCAATTTTCA
This sequence comes from Rhinogobius similis, assembly GCA_019453435.1. Classification (NCBI taxonomy): domain Eukaryota; kingdom Metazoa; phylum Chordata; class Actinopteri; order Gobiiformes; family Gobiidae; genus Rhinogobius; species Rhinogobius similis. The sequence goes on along the minus strand of CM033640.1, from coordinate 25,578,482 downwards.
GCCTATCTAAACAAGAAATACAACATTCTTCTCTGTACATTTAAAAAATATATATATCTAATATACTCACAGGATCTCTCTGGGTGGAGTCTGCATGTCCTCCTCGTGTTACCGTGGGTTCTCTCCGGGTTCTCTGGCTCCTCCCACCGTCCAAAGACATGACTGTGTAGGTTAATTGACAACTCTAAATTGTCCCGAGTGAATGAATGTGAGAGTGAATGGTTGTCTGTCCTTGTCTCTGTCTCTCTGTGTTAGCCCTGCGACAAGTTGGCCACTGTCCAGGGTGTACCCCGCCTAAGGCCCAAAGTCACTGGGACAGGCTCCAGTCACCCGCGACCCCTAACAGGAATAAGCGGTAGAAAATGAATGAATATATCTAATATGTTACAAAATTAACCAAGAAATTTAGGTTCTGGTTCTGTCCATTTTTCAGATTTAAATGTCCCAAATATGTGTAATTTTGTCAATTTTTACGAAAAATTCCTTATTTCTACATGAAAACATGACATGATGAAAAACATTTTTTTCTTACATTCATGTGAGTAAATTACAGAAGGAGTTTATAATCTTTAAATGTAAGATTTTTTCCTGTTCCCTGCAGCCTCTCACCTTCACGCTTGTGTGTTTCAGGATCAGCAGTTGGTATCACTCATGGCACGGCCCGACTGTGAACGGCGTCGTGAACGTTCGATTCTCGGCTCTGGTGGACCTCAGGAAACGCTCTGACACGGCGCAGTCCAACCGATCCCCACAGACCGCCGTCCTGCCCGTCCTGAGGTAAGACCCAGTGTCTGGTCCGGCTGACAGGAATGTTGTTTGTCTTTGCTCGCTGTAAAACTGCTCCAAAAGAGGTTTTACAGGTGACGGCATTTTGAATTTGAGCCAATGAGACATTCAGAGCAACAACGGAGAAACTACTTTCACTTTACATTTTACCGTATAAAGTTGATTTGAGTGAAACAAACACTATAAGGACAGAAATTAGGCCTAAGAAAAACAAAGAATATGGCATTTTGAATTTTAGCCAATGGCGAGTGACATTTTCTCTCGTAAAAAAGCTAAAAACACGACCAAAATGTGAAACTCTCGGAACGTTGTGTAGATCGGTGGTTCCCAAAGTAGAGGTCAGGACCCTTCGAGAGGGGTGAGCCGGGGGTCGCGACATGATTTCATTCATTCATTCATTCATTTTCTACCGCTTATTCCCGTTAGGGGTCGCGGGTGACTGGAGCCTATCCCAGTGACTTTGGGCCTTAGGCGGGGTACACCCTGGACAGTGGCCAACTCGTCGCAGCAAACACAGAGACAGAGACAAGGACAGACAACCATTCACTCTCACATTCATTCACTAGGGACAATTTAGAGTTGTCAATTAACCTACACAGTCATGTCTTTGGACGGTGGGAGGAGCCGGAGAACCCGGAGAGAACCCACGGTAACACGGGGAGGACATGCAGACTCCACCCAGAGAGATCGTGTGATGTTAGGGTGGTTCGGAATTCGAAACCACGATGTTGGGGTGGTCTGGGATTCGAACCCACGCTCTCCTTATTGAGAAGGTGCCACCGTGCACCCCACATGATTTCAGTGTTGAGGAATTTTATTGTTGAGCACCAGTTGAAGTGTCCTAAAACTGCCGTTAGCAAACAAGCTAGCTAAGCTTTATAGAGTCTGAGAAACCACTTTCACTTTACATTTTACCGTATAAAGTTGATTCGAGCAAAACAAAAGCTCCAAGGATAGAAATTAGACCAAAGAAAAGCAAAGAAACACATTTTTCCGTTGCGTTTTCTCATCTTATTGGTTTTATCTTCAGAGTCCCCTGGAACTGTCCCAGAGAAGTTCCTCTGTTGAGCCTTGATCCTGATGAAGACCTGGTCCGGTGCAGGTTCGCCGACAAGAACACGGATCCATCTGAGTGTGAGCAGTGCACGCCGCCTTCTGTGCTCAGCCTGTCCACGGTCAGACTCTTATTACACATTTATTACATGATTATTGCACGAATAGGCTGCGTTCTACAAACAGAGGTCATAATTTCAGATGGAGGGCAGAGGACAGTATAACACTGAGGGAGATTCATTGTTTTTGGATGAAATAACCATAAAAGAAAATCCACAAATGTTGAAGTGTATGCCTTTTATGTTGGGAATTATGACCAGAAATGTGTAAATCAACCAGCAACAAACGTTCCTGTGAGTTTAAATAATGCCACCAAATTTTTATGTTACAACATAAAAATGATCATAGTTCATTTCTGTCAAGGTACACTTGTCCCCTTAGGAACATTTGCTGTTGAAAGAAAAGACTTCAAATGTGTGTGAAAAAACTGGTGTTCAATTGAGAAAACAGCTCAGTGTATTTGGGTAAAAATAGTTGCCTGTGATCCAGAATACACACTTCTTCAATTCTTAGCGAAGAGTGAGTCTGGTCACTCCGCCCTCCGACGAGCATCGAGTCAATCTGGCTCCTCCGCCCCTCAAAGAGTTCATTCACCAGACTTCAGCTGTGACCACCAGAACCTCCACCAGAGGGCAGTGTAGTGTTCCCAAGTGTAAAACAAGCCTTGCTCAATCGTCCTTCTCATACCAGGGACCAAACAGTGGAATAAGCTCCCACTGAGCTCATAAATGAAAGTAACTAAAGAAGTGGTTTATTGAGAACCAGAGATGCACACACTGAGCACAAACTTGCACACTATCATTCAAAATATGTATATGTGGTTTTATGTAATTAGTATAGAATAGTCTTGTCTTAGCTCCTTTTATAAACTTATTTAAAAGTGTATTAGCTTTACTAGGTGTAAAGTAATCTTAACTTGGGGTGCATGGTGGCAGAGCGGCTAGAGCTTCTGCCTCCCAATAAGGAGATTGTGGGTTCGAATCCCGGACCACCCCAACATCACATGATCTCTCTGGATGGAGTCTGCATGTCCTCCTTGTGTTACCGTGGGTTCTCTCTGGGTTCTCCGGCTCCTCCCACCGTCCAAACACATGACTTTGTTCAGGTTAATGGACAACTCTAAATTGCCCATTGTGTATTAATGTGAGAGTGAATGGTTGTCTGTCCTTGTCTCTGTGTTTGCTGTGATGAGTTGGCCACTGTCCAGGGTGTACCCCGCCTAAGGCCCAAAGTCACTGGGGTAGGCTCCAGTCCCCCGCGACCCCTAACGGGCATAAGCGGTAGAAAATGAATGAATAATCTTAACTTTAAGGTGCTGGTGTCTGCAATGAACTTCAGAGCTAAGATAATGTTGATGACGATGAAGTGTGAGTGAATGATCGAGTGTCAGAGACTGTATGAAAACTGTTGCTCTGTAAATGATGCACGTTGTCCTCCCCCGTCCCTTATCCAGGACTGCAGATGGAAATGAGCTTGCATAGCTACAATCTGGTGCCCCCGAGCATAATGTCATTGTGCATGGTCCTGTTAAATAAATAAATTAATAAAAAATAAAATTCCAAAACGTGGCGTACAATCAGACGCGTTTATTTCTGTGACGCGTGTGAAACCAAAGAGTTCATTGGTCAGCTATGTTTTAGCACAAAATCAAACTTCTCTCACCTCAGATTAAAAGTTTTGCGCTTCACTCTTTGATTTCGCAAAAATTTGTGAGGTTTTTCCGTTCCTGTGATATTTTTTGCCTTCCTTTTTATCCCTGGAATGTTGTAATGCCACTTGAACACGGCCTTTAACACAAACCATTCTGACGCCTCGTTTCCGTCCCAGTCCTGTAGTTTGTGGTTGAACGCGAGCAGCAGCGGCGCCCAGGGCCTGTACGCGGTGCAGACGGTGATGGAGGACTTCCCCAGTACCGACCTCGTCCTGACTCAGACCGACGGGACGCAGGAGGTGAAAAAAGCCACCCAGAGTCTCAGCAGAATGCCAGTCCAGTTTTTATTGTCAGGTGAGCTTGGTTCCTTTAAAGCGGCGTTTCCCAACCTTTTTTGTCTTTGTCTCACACTCCGAGTACCCCTTAAGTTGAGTTTCAGCAAAATAAATGGGTTTAAAAGTCACATATTGTCAATTATTACTTAGATTTTTTTGTTTTAATTGTATTTATAGTCCAAGATACTCCGATGCTAAACTTACAACTAATAACACTTTTTAATCAGATAAAAGTACATTTCATCTTCTTTTAAAACCTCAAAACCATTCCAAGTGCCCCCTGGTATTTCCTCACGTACCCTTTGGGGTCCCCGTACCCCTGGTTGGGAAACACTGCTCTAAAGTAGCGTTTACGGGGACCCAAGGGGGTCGTAAAAAGACACTGAAGAGCAGGTTAAACACCAATGACCGCACAAATAATGCATGAAATTTGACCTGTGTGAAGTTGGTCCCCCCATAGTGTGCGATTGACCCCAAAATGGTGTCAAACGTTTGTGCATCGTTTGTGCACGTTTGTGCACACAATATCAGCGTTTGTGCATGCTTCGTTTTTGAGTATTGATCATTTATAGGTTTTGGACTGGCCAAAGTCTCCCCGGTAAGGTCTATTCCAGGGACTGGAGAGGAGAATCCGACCGATAGTCGAACCTCGGATTCAGGAGGAGCCTGTGGTTTTCGTCCCGGTCGTGGAACACTGGACCAGCTCTATACTCTCCATCGGGTGCTTGAGGGTTCAAGGGAGTTTGCCCAACCAGTCCACATGTGCTTTGTGGATCTGGAGAAGGCTTTCGACCGTGTGCCCCGGGGCGCCTTGTGGGGGGTGCTCGGGGAGTATGGGGTCCGGGGCCCTTTGCTAAGGGCTGTCCGGTCCTTGTACGACCGGAGCAGGAGCTGTGTTCGCATTGCCGGCAGTAAGTCAGACCTGTTCCCAGTGCATGTTGGACTCCGCCAGGGCTGCCCTTTGTCACCGGTTCTGTTCATAATTTTTATGGACAGAATTTCTAGGCGCAGTCAGGGCGTGGAGGGCGTCTGGTTTGGGGACCACAGGATCTCATCTCTGCTGTTTGCGGACGATGTCGTCCTGATGGCTTCCTCAGACCAGGACCTGCAACATGCACTGGGACGGTTTGCAGCCGAGTGTGAAGCGGCTGGGATGAGGATCAGCACCTCCAAATCCGAGGCCATGGTTCTCGACCGGAAAAAGGTGTCTTGCCCTCTCCGGGTGGGTGGGGAGTCCTTGCTTCAAGTGGAGGAGTTCAAGTATCTCGGGGTCTTGTTCAGAGGGAAGGATGGAGCGTGAGATTGACAGGCGGATCGGTGCAGCGTCTGCAGTGATGGGGCGCTGTATCGGACCGTTGTGGTGAAGAGAGAGCTTAGTCGAAAGACGAAGCTCTCGATTTACCGGTCAATCTACGTTCCGACCCTCACCTATGGTCATGAGCTCTGGGTAATGACCCAAAGAACAAGATCGCGGATACAAGCGGTCGAAATGAGCTTCCTCCGCCGGGTGGCTGGGCGCTCCCTTAGAGACAGAGGAGCTCAGTCACACGGGAGGAGCTCGGAGTAGAGCCGCTGCTCCTCCACGTCGAGAGGAGCCAGCTGAGGTGGCTCAGGCATCTGCTCCGGATGCCTCCTGGACGCCTCCCTCGGGAGGTGTTCTGGGCATGTCCCACCGGGAGGCGGCCCCGGGGTAGACCCAGGACAAGCTGGATGGACTATGTCCTTCGGCTGGCCTGGGAACGCCTCGGGATCCCCCCGGAGGAGCTGGAGGAAGTGTCTGGGGTGAAGGAAGTCTGGGAGTCCCTGCTTAGACTGCCCGCGAACCGGCCCCGGATAAGCAGAAGAAGATGGATGGATGGATGGATGGATTGGCCAAAGTGTGAAGTTGGCCCCCCCGGAGTGCCCGATTCACCCCAAAAAGTCCGATTGACCCCAAAATGGTGTCAAACGTTTGTGCATCGTTTGTGCACGTTTGTGCACGTTTGTGCATGCTTAGTTTTTGAGTTGTTGATCACTGATTGGCACAAGTATACAGTTACCCCAAACTGTCCAATTTTGTGAGATATTGATTATGGATTATGGACATTTTGGAAATATGGATAACCTCAATGCACTGCTTTCTCCATATACTGCATATATACATATACATTCAAGTTATTCTTAAATAACAGTTTTATATAATATTCAGGTATTGACAGATTGTCCATGTGTGTCCATATATGTTCAATCAAGATCGCACCTTTTGATTCATATGTTAAAATAATTAAAATAGTCTAAATAAATACCCTTAACTCTTTAATTGTCTACATTTGGCCCTAAAGTAATTTTATTTCATAGGCCAAATAACACCAAAAGTGCATTATTAATTGATAAGATAGAGACAGACAGAATTGATAAGATGATAGGTGGATCAAATTAATTTTAAACTGATAGATGTGACAAGTTGATGAATTGCTGTTGAATTATATGTGGACACATATGGACAATCTGTCAATACCTGAATATTATATAAAACTTTTATTTAAGACTAACTTGAATGTATATGTATATATGCAGTATATGGAGAAAGCAGTGCATTGAGGTTATCCATATTTCCAAAATGTCCATAATCCATAATCAATATCTCACAAATTTGGACAGTTTGGGGTAACTGTATACTTGTGCCAATCAGTGATCAATAACTCAAAAACTAAGCATGCACAAACGTGCACAAACGATGCACAAACGTTTGACACCATTTTGGGGTCAATCGGGCACTACGGGGGGGCCAACTTCACACAGGTTGATATTTGTCCTTTAACGTCACACATTTAGAAACATAGGAGCAAAAGAAAAGAGGAGTCACATGGTGCAGCTTTAAAGTGTGTTGTGTCGTCCCAGTGGAGTCCGCCGCCCCGTCCTGCGCCCCCGGTCTGTACCTGCCCCGGTTTGAGGACCCGACCCCAGAACACGGCGCTCAGGTCAACGTCAGCGTGAGCCAGACTCTGCAGATAAATGTCCGGGCGCAGGCCGACCAGTCCACGTACGTCCACAGCCCAGAACACAGAGACCAGACATTGGGGTTTTGGAGTTTATGTTTTCTCGCTAAATTAAGACACGTATAACATTAATTTTTATTGTATTGTTCATTTTGATTGTGCACGCGTGTAATACATTCAAATCAACAAAAATGCACCACCACAATCAAAAGGAGCAGAAAGAAGAAAAAATCTTACAAATATTTGCCCCTTTCTAAACAACTGAAATACAAGACACATTTTAAGTTTGTTTTTTACAGTAACATGCAACAAATGATTTTATTTATGTATTTATTTAAAGTTTTTTTTTATTATTTAGTTCATATGATTTTATTGAATTGTATTTTTGGACCCACAGTGTCCAAGTGTTTTCTCTTTTAATCAAAAAATGTTTGTCAAAGTTAAAAAATGAATGAAACATATTTCCCATAAAGTCATGATTGTAAATGTACTGCTTTAAACAAGAAGGTTCCTGGTTGGAACCTGGTCCTGAGCTGGAGCTAAAAGGTTCCTAGTTCCTTCTGTGTGAACATGCACCAAATGGGAGTGGAACTAAAATGGGAAAACACTTAATACTGAACAAAATGTGAACTGATGGTGGCCTTACGTTACAGACAACACTGAACACCTGAAGCACACACGACTTCTGTAAAAGCTCCTGGAGGTGGACTTTTCACACCTTGACACTGTGGTCCGATCTGTGTTGAAGGATTTCCTCTCTGTGGTTCAGCGGGCCGTTCGGCATGAGCGAGGCCGGGTCGGGGGGGCAGTACACCCTGAGCTGGGCGCCCTCTGCTGACGAAGGCGGGAGGCGTTTCCCCGTGTGCTTCGTGGTGGAGGCTCTTCTGGGGTCAGTGCCTTCATTACGGCTCGTGTTGTCTGGGCTCTTTTGAATAACTCCAGCTCCTTCTCCTCAGCGCTGCCCGGTTCCACTCGGAGTTTCGTTGCGTGGTCGTGGACGTGGCCAACCGTGAGTCTTTTCACGTGACGGGACATTGACATTGACGTTCAGCAACTCATTTTTGCCGTTTGGTGGAAAAAGGGAATAGTTCTGGTTTAGATCAGAAGCCCCCAACCTGTTTTATATTGTTAATATGTTACATGAGAACTTGAGTTACATAAGTCTCTCAAACAAAACCACGAACAGCAGGAACATGAAGGCCCCATTCAGGGTCAAAGTGTCCTGAAGACGTCACAATGTCATATTTCACTGGAAAGATTCTCTACAATTATTGACCCCAAATACACTTTGATTCTGTGTCTAATAGTTATGTATCACAGGCAAAGAAGGGACTCAGTTTTGTGTAAGCTAAGTAAAGACTCTCTGACAACGCCACATTTAGGCAAATTCTGTCTGCCTGTTGGCCGAATGGACAACGGCCAAGTTAGTTTGAATAGACACGAAATGCAAAGATGCAAACAATTTCATAATACAACTAGAAACCTACTCATGTGTTTCGGGCATAAGGATTCTTTCCTGATTTGAAGGAACATTTTCCCCATATTTTAGGCATTTGAGCGAGTCATTTTTTTCAAACACTGGCCCCAGTATTTTCTTTAAATGGAGGCATATGGTTAAACTTCTCAGACGAGCTGAAGAGGCAGACTCTGAGCGCTGGATAAAAGCCCTCAGTGTGGCCCCCAGACGTCTATAGTGTCTTTCCACAACTCGTCCCATTATTAAATTCAACCACCTTTTTCAACAACATCAACATGGCGCTGTTCTGATACAAAGGAATAATAAGAGGGGGCAATGAGAGAAATGTCTTATCTCTTAAGTCTTATACACTTAACATATATTTATTCATCAGGATGAGATTGATTTTACTGGAGCTTTTTGCTTAGTTCTTGTCAGTCCTGCTCCTAAATCGGCCTAAATCGATCTGCCTTCTTAACTAGAGACATTATCAATACATCACATGCGCCCCTAAATCTCCTGCTTGTGCTCCTAAATGTGTTATTTAGGGGCTACAGTCCTCATGGAAAAAATGTTTGTCCTGCCACGGCAACGGTCCTGTGCTGTCACAGCTATTCAAATGGCTTCAAAGGGAAAGAACAGTTCGTCTGAAATCCATGACTAGGCAAATTCTTTTAGACAATAGACAAAGTCAGAGTATATTCCCTGACAACAAGGCAGTGTGCCATGCAAATGCACCTTCTTCACGAGAAGAGAAGCTTTCTAATGCGCCACAAGGCTGAGTCCCCCACAGGCCCACATGGGATTACTTTATTCATTTAAAGGGGCTGTACCTGATTTTCACTGTTCTGAAAAACTGAACTAGTTTGTCTTGAACTCTTGGCAGTCACATGTATCGTGTTTTCTGTTTTTCACGTTTCAAAACTGTAACAATCAGCTACAGCCCCTTTAATAACAGGGTGTAATTGGCTGCGTTTACGTTTCATTAATGGATCATGGTCATAATATCAGATGGTGGGAGGGGCCTATATAACTCTATTTATGAAAGAAATATCCAAAATTGAAAACCACAGAAGTTGAACCTTGTCATAATTTGTCAGGGATTGGGTTTTGGTCATCGATTAGTCGGTAATCAGGTAATCAATTATTCTTTTGATTAATCGTTTAGAACGTGAGAGGCCAGTGAATGTGAGTATTTAACCTAAAGGAAGCTACAAAATGACAACACTTACAAGAGATAGTTTATATTTTGATAAAAACGCTCAATTTCTGCTAATAAAACATTCTTTCTCAGCACATACCATGGTTTGGAGGTTGTGTACAGTTAAAAAAACGATTATTCGATTATCAAATTTGTTGATTGAAATAAATCAATTGGTTGCGATCGATTAAGCTGTTTCACCCTAGTTCAGAAATCTGCAACATTAATCTAATTAAAATGAATTCAAAGTCCTGGCCTTTGGAGCTGAACAGTAGAACCACTTTGTGACGATGAGAAAATGTTCTATTGGATATTTTATTGAGTATAATTCTGTTTTGCTTTCTCTTTTGCAGTTCCTACCATCACTACTACTCCTACTTCTACTACTACTGCATTTAAAACAACAATACTTACAACTTCTTCAACAATCAATTCCAATAGTACACCAACTTTTACTTCTACTCCAAATACAACTGCTACTTCTGTTACAAGACCGTCAAATATTAGTACAAATACTACAAATACTACAGCTGGGCCCACAATGTCGACCATTACTAGTACTTCTGATACTTCTGATACTGACACAATAACTTTTACTTCTACTACAAATACAACTGCTACTTCTGTTACAAGACCGTCAAATATTAGTACAAATACTACAAATACTACAGCTGGGCCCACAATGTCGACCATTACTAGTACTTCTGATACTGACACAACAACTTTTACTTCTACTCCAAATACAACTGCTACTTCTGTTACAAGACCATCAAATATTAGTACAAATACTACAAATACTACAGCTGGGCCCACAATGTCGACCATTACTAGTACTTCTGATACTTCTGATACTTCTGATACTAAGACAATAACTTTTACTTCTACTCCAAATACAACTGCTACTTCTGTTACAAGACCGTCAAATATTAGTACAAATACTACAAATACTACAGCTGGGCCCACAATGTCGACCATTACTAGTACTTCTGATACTGACACTACAACTTTTACTTCTACTCCAAATACAACTGCTACTTCTGTTACAAGACCGTCAAATATTAGTACAAATACTACAGCTGGGCCCACAATGTCGACCATTACTAGTACTTCTGATACTTCTGATAGTGACACAACAACTTTTACTTCTACTACAAATACAACTGCTACTTCTGTTACAAGACCATCAAATATTAGTACAAATACTACAGCTGGGTCCACAATGTCGACCATTACTAGTACTTCTGATACTTCTGATACTAACACAATAACTTTTACTTCTACTACAAATACAACTGCTACTTCTGTTACAAGACCGTCAAATATTAGTACAAATACTACAAATACTACAGCTGGGCCCACAATGTCGACCATTACTAGTACTTCTGATACTTCTGATACTGACACAATAACTTTTACTTCTACTACAAATACAACTGCTACTTCTGTTACAAGACCGTCAAATATTAGTACAAATACTACAAATACTACAGCTGGGTCCACAATGTCGACCATTACTAGTACTTCTGATACTTCTGATACTGACACAATAACTTTTACTTCTACTCCAAATACAACTGCTACTTCTGTTACAAGACCGTCAAATATTAGTACAAATACTACAGCTGGGCCCACAATGTCGACCATTACTAGTACTTCTGATACTGACACAACAACTTTTACTTCTACTACAAATACAACTGCTACTTCTGTTACAAGACCGTCAAATATTAGTACAAATACTACAAATACTACAGCTGGGCCCACAATGTCGACCATTACTAGTACTTCTGATACTTCTGATACTGACACAATAACTTTTACTTCTACTCCAAATACGACTGCTACTTCTGTTACAAGACCGTCAAATATTAGTACAAATACTACAAATACTACAACTGGGCCCACAATGTCGAGCATTACTAGTACTTCTGATACTTCTGATACTGACACAATAACTTTTACTTCTACTCCAAATACGACTGCTACTTCTGTTACAAGACCGTCAAATATTAGTACAAATACTACAAATACTACAACTGGGCCCACAATGTCGAGCATTACTAGTACTTCTGATACTTCTGATACTGACACAATAACTTTTACTTCTACTCCAAATACGACTGCTACTTCTGTTACAAGACCGTCAAATATTAGTGCAAATACTACAAATACTACAGCTGGGCCCACAATGTCGACCATTACTAGTACTTCTGATACTTCTGATACTAACACAATAACTTTTACTTCTACTACAAATAAAACTGCTACTTCTGTTACAAGACCGTCAAATATTAGTACAAATACTACAGCTGGGCCCACAATGTCGACCATTACTAGTACTTCTGATACTGACACAACAACTTTTACTTCTACTACAAATACAACTGCTACTTCTGTTACAAGACCGTCAAATATTAGTACAAATACTACAAATACTACAGCTGGGCCCACAATGTCGAGCATTACTAGTACTTCTGATACTTCTGATACTGACACAACAACTTTTACTTCTACTCCAAATACAACTGCTACTTCTGTTACAAGACCGTCAAATATTAGTACAAATACTACAAATACTACAGCTGGGCCCACAATGTCGACCATTACTTCTACTTCTGATAGTTCTGATACTGACACAATAACTTTTACTTCTACTACAAATACAACTGCTACTTCTGTTACAAGACCGTCAAATATTAGTACAAATACTACAAATACTACAGCTGGGCCCACAATGTCGACCATTACTAGTACTTCTGATACTTCTGATACTAACACAATAACTTTTACTTCTACTACAAATAAAACTGCTACTTCTGTTACAAGACCGTCAAATATTAGTACAAATACTACAAATACTACAACTGGGCCCACAATGTCGAGCATTACTAGTACTTCTGATACTTCTGATACTGACACAATAACTTTTACTTCTACTCCAAATACGACTGCTACTTCTGTTACAAGACCGTCAAATATTAGTGCAAATACTACAAATACTACAGCTGGGCCCACAATGTCGACCATTACTAGTACTTCTGATACTTCTGATACTAAGACAATAACTTTTACTTCTACTCCAAATACAACTGCTACTTCTGTTACAAGACCATCAAATATTAGTACAAATACTACAGCTGGGCCCACAATGTCGACCATTACTAGTACTTCTGATACTGACACAACAACTTTTACTTCTACTCCAAATACAACTGCTACTTCTGTTACAAGACCATCAAATATTAGTACAAATACTACAGCTGGGTCCACAATGTCGACCATTACTAGTACTTCTGATACTTCTGATACTGACACAATAACTTTTACTTCTACTCCAAATACAACTGCTACTTCTGTTACAAGACCGTCAAATATTAGTACAAATACTACAAATACTACAGCTGGACCCACAATGTCGACCATTACTAGTACTTCTGATACTGATACAACAACTTTTACTTCTACTACAAATACAACTGCTAATCCTGTTACAAGACCGTCAAATATTAGTACAAATACTACAAATACTACAGCTGGGCCCACAATGTCGACTATTACTTCTACTTCTGATACTTCTGATACAACAACTGCACTGATAACTACAAATCCTGCGACTTCAAACGAAGAAAACCCGTCACAAACTGAAGTCTTGATCGTACTCAATCGTAAGAGCTTCATAAAAATAAATACAAACAAAATAAAAGTTAAAAGGGCCATATGCAAACTTTTTTTTATCTGTCACATTAATAATAGGTTGCGTTCATGTTCTAGAATTCATGTTGATGGTGGGCGGGGCTTACGTAGCTCTATTGACCTTATTCTGCCCCGCCCACTTTTGCAGGTTTTTGCACTTTTGTTGTAAACGCACTTCCGTTTGACGAGAACTCCGTTAAAGCTAATGACAAACGAGGGAAAAGTCTGACGCTAAAATGTTACATAAAGTCGACTGATTTGTGTAAAATGTTTAATGAACACGAGCAACAACAAGTCACAACGCAACGATTTCCTGGGCAGTCTGAAAACGTCTTTTTAGTCGAGTAGAACTTATTTTCTGTTGAGCTCGTCTGCTCCATGTGAACTACAACGGAAACAAGACGGCGGCGCGTACGACAACTTCAGGAATAAGCTGAATAGGACGTCTGTTTTTGAAGAGAAATCCTCAGAAGTTGAACCACAGTAGTATTTCTTTTTGGGACTGGCTCCACAAACTCCCAGTATTAATCTTATTTGTTTCATGTGAATGCTATCAATCATTTTCCAGCTGGGCCGGCCCTTTAAGAGGGAATTTAATGACCACAAAACGATTCCTTTACATACTACTGTTGAGTCCAGTCCAAATGGTAGGAAATAAATGTTTTACAAGAGGATCTCATTCATGAGCCAAGTCCGAGTCTCAGCAACGGGCAGAGATAGAGCCGCGTCTATGACGGGGAGATAAGGGCTTCAGGTTTTACGTAAAGACGTTACTTAAAGATAATTCAATACAAACAGGCCCCAAATGCAGAAAGTTCAACATAATATACAACTTTAATGCAGCCAATATGTCAAAAATGTCGTGTGTGACGCATGAACGCAACTTATTTGACCTAATAAATATATAATTTTGCTTTCATTAAAATGGTGTACTATACAACCTTTCAGGTGGAGGGTCCAAGACCTGCTTGTTTCTATGGAGCTGTTATTGTTTTGCCTGGAAGGCTGCACAGAATGTCAATAAATGTGGTCTCGTGTGAAAAGGAAGCAGCAAATAACATTTCCACTGATGCTAACTTCTATGCTGAGCCCACAGAACTATAATAAAACCTGGAAGATGAATCCAAAATGGCCGCCCTGTTTATCCCTATGGAGAGTGCTCATTGGTGCATGACCCCAAAAAAGTTTCTTACTTCCGCATTTACTTTCTGATACGGAGGCGGCCATCTTTGCTTTAGGGCGCCACGTGACCACAATCCCCCACTTCATATAAAAACGGTAATTTTGGTGATTTTAGAAACGGTACAGAAACATTTCCTTCTATTTTATTTAAATACCGATAATAATTCAGTCCTGTCTGTGATTATAATGTGCAATTTTAGAAAAAGGCTGGTTCCAAGAGGCTGCAGTACCTCACACGACCACTAATCAATCTGGGACACGGACAGAGGGGGCGTGTCTTATCCAGTTCATTTAATACATCCATGGTTGAGCCCACATGTTTAGCAAAAAAAAAGCTAGCAATGCACCTTAGCAACAGCTGTGTGCACAGCACGCTCTCGAACCTGCTCACTCCAGACTGAACGTCGAGAGGAACATTTACCGTGGATTGTGTCACAGATGTTTTGTTGCTCCATTATATATATATATATATATATATATAAAAAAAATTCCCTGCTCACCCTCCGCGGGTGGTCACATCCAGGTCTTGTCTGGTGTGGTAGATCTGGGCCTCTATCGCTCTGGTGCTCAGGGCCTGTTCCTGTGCAGCCATGATGAGTGCCTCTGTGCTGTCCTTTAGTCCGGCCCGCTCTAGCCACTGGTAGGATTTCTTGATATCAGCCACATCAGTTGTGTTCCGGTGGTACATCCCATGTAGGGGTTTGTCCTCCCATGATGGTCCTTCCTCCGGCACCTCACCTTCTGTTCCCCATTGCCTGAGACATTCCCTGAGACATTCCCTGAGCACGTCATCATATATATATATATATATATATATATATATATATATATATATATATATATATATATATATATATATATATATATATATATATATATATATATATATATATATATATATATATATATATATATATATATATATATATATATATATATATATATATATATATATATATATATATATATATATATATCGACTGGATAGCTCAGATGGTAAGTCAACTGACTTGCACACGGGGACCCGGGTTCGAATCCCCAGGAACTAACGGTACAATGGGCAATTACCATCATCCAGTGTGGGTCCTTAGGCAAGACCCTTAACGCTACTGCCTACCTCATACAATGATGAGTGACAATGAAATGCATGAGATGCCGGCTCAGACGTCGCCCGGCCAAACAAGGTTCAAGGCCAGGTGCAGGGAACCAGTGCACCTTGATGACAAATGGGCTACTGGAACAAGGCACAGATGGGCGAGATGCGAGAATAAGGCTCTGTTGGAATGCTACTACTCAAGTAACCCTAGTCAGAGGGGTTACATGCAAAGGATGTGGGAAAAATGGTTACTTCGAAACCCACGATCAAAGCTCACGGCGAAACAACTAGTAGCCCAGTGTTCCAACATCCACAAACGGCAACTGCTATCACAACTTGAAATTGACGAGGTACAACACAAATGCTATGACAAGGGGGAGCCAGGACGCCAGGTCAGAGGAGATAACATCAACTCCCTACCAGATATTGGGCAGCCCCAACAACCGTGATAACGCTGAGCGAGGCAGCGACTGACCTGAAAGATAGGATTGTGGCGAGAATGAAGTCAAGGCAACCCCGACGTCGATTACAACGGCTGAGTGAAGTACCATCAGAAAGTTTCCTAGAGGATGTGAATGCAGCATTGAGAGCGATCCCTACCATGACCATCACTGAAACCAATGAGCTGATATACACTTCAGCATCAGTGATCCTAGAAATGCTTGGCTATAAGAGCAACCATGGGAGCCATGAGAGACAATACCCACCATGGAAAAGACGGTTAGAGGCTAAAATCAAGATGGCGCGGAGAGAAGTGAGTCAGCTGACTGAGGCTGAGAGAGGTGCAATGAAAAAGCAAGTACCTAAGAAGTACAGCCAGATGCCCATACCTGAAGCACTCGAAACTGCCAAGCAAAGACACGAAAGATAATGAAGCCAGACGAATAAACAGGCTGTTCGCAACTCAACCTGCGAAAGTGTACTCTCAATGGCAGGGTAATAACAACAGAGCAGACCCACCAAGGCTGGAAACTGAGGGATACTGGAAGAGTATCTGGGAAAAGGAGGCATCACACAACAGCGATGCAAAGTGGCTCGTGGCTCTGAGAGAGGACCACAGCAACCTCCCAGAACAGAATCCAGTCACCATCACAGTGGCAGATATCCAAGAAAGAGTCTCAGGCATGAAAAACTGGACAGCCCCCGGCCCAGACATGATCCATGCATACTGGCTAAAGAAACTCACTGCTCTCCATGAACGCCTAGCAGCACAAATGAACCAGCTGCTGAGGGACGGGACTCACCCTGAATGGCTAACCGAAGGGCGCACGATCCTGATCATGAAGGATCCCTCCAAGGGTACAGTCCCATCCAACTATCGGCCAATAACCTGTCTCTCCACAACATGGAAGCTCATGTCAGGCATCCTCGCGGCTAAGATAAGTGGGCACATGGACCAATACATGAGCAAAGCACAGAAGGGCATAGGCAAAGACACCAGAGGAGCCAAACACCAACTCCTGGTTGACAGAACAGTCGCCCAAGACTGCAAAGCCCGACACACCAACCTGTGCACTGCCTGGATTGATTACAAGAAAGCCTACGACTCAATGCCACACACATGGATCACTGAGTGCTTGGAGATGTACAATATCAATAGGACACTAAGGGCCTTCATAGCAAGCTCAATGAAGCTGTGGAAGACCACCCTGGAGGCAAATGGTAAGCCACTTGCACAAGTGACCATCAGATGTGGCATATACCAAGGAGATGCACTGTCCCCACTGCTGTTCTGTATAGGTCTGAACCCCCTCAGCCAGATAATCAACAAGACTGGCTATGGATACCGACTCAGGAATGGGGCCACCGTCAGTCACCTCCTCTACATGGATGACATCAAGCTGTATGCTAAGAGTGAGCGAGACATCGACTCACTGATCCACACGACCAGGATCTACAGCACTGATATCGGGATGTCATTCGGGCTGGAAAAGTGCAGTCGGATGGTAACAAAGAGAGGGAAGGTAGTCCACACAGAAGGGGTCTCACTCCCAGAGGGAACAATAGCAGACATTGATGATGGGTACAAATACCTTGGAATACCACAGGCAAATGGCAACCTCGAAGGGGCAACGAGGAAAGCAGCAACTGCCAAATACCTCCAGCGAGTAAGGCAAGTCCTAAGAAGCCAGCTCAATGGCAAGAACAAGTCCCGGGCGATAAACAGCTACGCCCTGCCAGTGATCAGATACCCTGCAGGCATAATAAGATGGCCAAAGGAAGAGATACAGACCACAGATGTTAAGACACGAAAGCTCCTGACCATGTATGGAGGGTTCCATCCCAAATCCAGCACCCTGAGACTGTACACTAGCCGTAGGGAAGGAGGCCGTGGACTAGTGAGCGTGAAAGCCACTATCCAGGATGAAACATCCAAGATCCACAAGTACATCAAGGATAAGGCCCCAGATGATGATGTGCTCAGTGAATGTCTCAGGCAATGGGGAACAGAAGGTGAGGTGCCGGAGGAGGGACCATCATGGGAGGACAAGCCCCTACATGGGATGTACCACCGGAACATAACTGAAGTGGCTGATATCAAGAAATCCTACCAGTGGCTAGAGCGGGCCGGACTAAAGGACAGCACAGAGGCACTCATCATGGCTGCACAGGAACAGGCCCTGAGCACCAGAGCGATAGAGGCCCAGATCTACCACACCAGACAAGACCCACGGTGTAGGCTGTGCAAAGAAGCTCCTGAGACAGTCCAACACATAACTGCAGGGTGTAAGATGCTGGCAGGGAAAGCATACATGGAACGCCACAACCAAGTGGCCGGTATAGTGTACAGAAACATCTGTGCGGAGTACGGACTGGAAACCCCAAGGTCAAAGTGGGAAACACCTCCAAAGGTGGTAGAGAATGACCGAGCGAAGATCCTGTGGGACTTCCAGATACAGACTGACAGAATGGTAATGGCAAACCAACCAGACATCGTGGTGGTGGATAAAGAGCAGAGGAAGGCCGTTGTGGTTGATGTGGCGATACCAAGTGATGGCAACATCAGGAGAATGGAACATGAGAAACTGGAGAAATACCAAGGGCTCAGAGAAGAGCTGGTGAAGGCCAAGGTGGTGCCCGTGGTGATCGGAGCACTTGGGGCAGTGACCCCCAAACTGGAGGATTGGCTACAACAGATCCCTGGAGGAACATCAGACATCTCAGTCCAGAAGAGCGCAGTGCTAGGAACAGCTAAGATACTGCGCCGAACCCTCAAGCTCCCTGGCCTCTGGTAGAGGACCCGAGCTCAGAGATGGATGTGACCACCCACGGAGGGTGAGCAGGGAATTTTTTTTTTATATATATATATATATATATATATATATACCATTGGTTTAATGCCATACTGACGAACATTCCCGACAAAACCATAACATCTCCAGCAGGTCACAGACCAGAAAGGTTGCAGTGGGATCTTTAAAGTTTCAATGTGCTGTGTTTGCTTCACGTCTCTTTGATGGTTTTGGATTAAATCATTAGACGGTGGACTCAGAACGTTACCCCTTTAAACCATGTATATATATTTGAATCAGTTAAAATGTACATGATGTTTTGTGTTGTTTCTCAGTGAGGCTCTCAGTGAGGCTCTCGTCCCCGGCTCCTCTGGCTGAAGACCACATGAGGACTGTCCTAAAGCAGGTCTGTCTGAGCTGGAGGGTCTGCCCTGGTCTCCAGGAAGATGCTTTTGCTGGAATGTTCCACAGTCTGGCATTATATTTCTTACATTTATTCAATTGCAGGTATTTAAGAACATGAGGCCTGCTTGTCTCCATGGAGATTAATACGTTTAATGCCACACTGTGGAACATTGCAGATACAACGGCCCCATAAAGACAAGAACCACTGACTCTACGAGAAAAGTTACCAACTGCATAATTTTCCCCTCGAATGAATTGGACGGTGGAGATAATAAAGTCCCGATGAAGGGACTCATTTTTTCTGACTTTGACGTAGTTTTGTGGTAAATATTTAGTTTAGTTTTAGATGTTTTAGTTTAAAGACATACAGACAATTTACAACAACTGACATTTTTCTGACAGTTTAAACCATCATTCAAACAAAATAAAGATGTCATCATGGATTAATATTTGTCAAATCATAACTATTGTGTAATTTATATGGATTTTTGCCCTTGTTTACAGTCTGGTTGCTATGGTAACAGTGGTAGAATGACCTCTAACTGTGTCATATTTGCTGCCCATGACCAACCAGGAAGTGACATTAAAAGACATTATGAAAACTGTCAAACTGGGGACAAACTGGCCACTGGCCATGTTCAGTAAAATCTGAAATATAATCATGTTCACTACGTTTAATGAAATGTGTCGTCTAAAGTGTCATTAGACTTTAACCTGCAGGTTCTTTTAATTAGGGCGGGTCTGAGATTGTTCTTCTGTTGCCGATAGTTACTAAAACTTTACTGTCTTTGTTTAGCTCGAAGAACTGGTGAAGCAAGGGATGCCTCCGAGCGCTGTTCTGAGTCTTGTTGAAAACACAGCGCCACCTGCTGGTGGTTCAGCATGACAGAAACCACATTTTTTTCAGTTGTATGTACAGCATACATGTGTTTAAATGGTGTAAATAAAGACTTCTGTAACAACACAAGTCAGAAGCCGTCTGCTCTTATTTAATCGGCGTTCCAGACACTATTTTTTTTTCCAGCTTGAGCGTTGCCAGCTCTGACTTCACAAAAAGCAGATCTGAGATGGTTAAACCCATGAATGGTGTGATATTCATCATTGGAAGACGTCACAGTTTATCTCGTACGTGAAGACGGAGTCTCTCAATCATCTCAGAATTCTCAGGAAATACCACTTTGAGCTGGGAAATGTCCCAGAGCAGAAGAAAGGAGGAGGGGCAGATGTGACACAGTCTGGGCCCGACGTGTGCCGGGCAGTGCAGCCAAACAGGGAGAATCACCCGAATATGTGAAATCACTTCTTATTTCTTCAAAGACTCCACTTCTTTTTGTGTGAGTAGAAGACTTGATGCCTCGATCTACAGGCAGTTACAAGAAGAGAATTCAACTGATTATTATTATTACCTATCAATGATTTAAAGCAAATTATAAAAAACTTTAATATTTGATACATAAAAGAAGGTCATTTGAGTATTGATTCTATAATCTTATAGTAAAACGCATGCCATTTATGCATATGATATTTGTTTTATTTGTGTTTTTATTTGATAGGGACAAGTACATTAGCAGTAGAAGTAACAGACTACAACATTTATTGCTACGGCTAATTTGCATTGTTCGTTCCTAGAAGGGATTTTACAACAAACAAGTCAGATAAAATGATCTCAAAAGTCATCACAGATAGTTTTTAGTGAGTACAGTACAAAAAAAATGTCTGAATAAGTCCATGTTAAAAACCACCCCAGTCCAGGTCCAGTTTCAAAGCACGAGGAGTTCTGAAGTTAAGCGCCTGATCGAAAAAAACAAGACATTCCCTTATCAACAGGGAACCAAATAATTTATGTTTATGCAAATAAACTTCTAGGCTTCTGCGCTCAATGTAACACCGGTGTTCATGCAGAGACAGAGCGTCCTGCGCTGACCATGGAGCTGCTGCTGCTGCTGCTGCTGCTGCTGAGCTGTGACTGTTCAGAGTTTCAGGGGACAGTCGTGACATATTACCCTCAGAAAGCCCACCAGGACGGATCAGTCACGGTACGTACACTGAACCTGCGGGTGTTTATGTCCATAATGTGTCTGAGTTATTGCACCAGGGTCACAAAAGCCTTGGAGAATTAAAGAGGATGCAGAGGGAGCGAGACATGAACCGAATTAAATTGAACTGATCTAATCATTATTGTAGAAAGGGTTTCAGGGGTTGTCATCCGGACGCTGTTTGAAGATCGAGACGTTTCGACTTTTATCCAAAAGTCATTGTCAATCGAACACCTGGACGAATGAGGGTTTACATCGACGAAGTTCAACTGGACGTGCTTTTCAGATTAAAAGATTTTGACATTTGAGACGAGACGATCGCGTCACGATCATTTTAGTACACCGACGATCAACTGACTGAAAATATCTCGATAAATGATGTTATTGAGAATGTTTTAAAATGCTGATGCAATATTCCCAGGCAATGATCTCTACTTATATCAAAACCTTAGAACTTAAATAGACGGCTGTGTCAGGTCCAACTTGAGAAAACTTCCTCAAGTCAATGCCTAGAGGCTCTTTTATAATATAAAACTGTGAGAATTGCTTTTTCACCATATCGGGTAAAGAAATGTGTTGTATTGCTTTAAAAAAGTCAATTTGTGGAAGAATGTAAAGCTGCCACGGCCTGTTTGAAGGAGAATGTCGCGGTGCCTTTGCTCTGTCACTCGTGGCACCAAACACACTCGCACACATTTATCCAGTCAAACTATCATGGTGCATGTTTAATCTACTGAAGGATAATTCCACGTAGTAAATATCGTGCCAACCAGACTAGCACTAAACCATTTACCATCAATGTTCTTTACTGTCTACACCTTTCCCCCCGAAAATTATGACGGGAAATTAAGTGAAAAAGAACAAAACCTATGTGAAGGCCTGATAAGTGAGTGACTTTCTGCAGCTTTCAACAACGGAAACCTCCATGGACAACTTTTTTTGAGGAAGTAAAGAAACCATTACTGTTGTGCTTCCACTCCTCGTATTGACCTTATTCTGCCCCGCCCACTTTTGCAGTTTTTTGCACTTTTGTTGTAAACGCACTTCCGTTTGACGAGAACTCCGTTAAAGCTAATGATGAACGAGGGAAAAGTCTTGCCGCTAAAATGTTACATAAAGTAGATTGATTTGTGTAAAATGTTTAATGAACACGAGCAACAACAAGTCACAACACAACGATTTCCTGAAAACGTCTTTTTAGTCGAGTAGAACTTATTTTCTGTTGAGCTCGTCTGCTCCGTGTGAACTACAACGGAAACAAGACGGCGGCGCGTACGGCAACTTCAGGAATAAGGTAAAAAGCATTTTTGTTGCTCATAGTCACGTTCTTTTTTCACTTTGTCATTTTTTTGTCACAATTTTGTCGCTTTTAGTCAAATTTTTGTCGATTTTAGTCATTTTTGTCGCTTTTAGTCAAATTTTTGTCGATTTTAGTCAATTTTTTTTCGATTTTAGTCAAATTTTTGTCGCTTTTAGTCATTTTTGTCGCTGTTAGTCAAATTTTTGTCGATTTTAGTCATTTTTGTCGCTTTTAGTCAAATTTTTGTCGATTTTAGTCAATTTTTTTTCGATTTTAGTCAAATTTTTGTCGCTTTTAGTCCCGTTTTTCTTGCTATATAGAATTTTTCCCGTATAGTCATGTTTTTGTCGCTTCTCGTAAGGTTTTTGTCATGTTTAGCCACATTTTGTCACTTCTAGTCGTGTTTTTGTGCCACTGTATTCACCTTATTCTGCCCCGCCCACTTTTGCCTCTTTTTGCCACAGATCCGCACTTGTGTTGTAAACGCACTTCTGTTTGACGAGAACTCCGTTAAAGCTAATGACGAACGAGGGAAAAGTCTGACGCTAAAATGTTACATAAAGTAGATTGATTTGTGTAAAATGTTTAATGAACACGAGCAACAACAAGTCACAACACAACGATTTCCTGAAAACGTCTTTTTAGTCGAGTAGAACTTATTTTCTGTTGAGCTCGTCTGCTCCATGTGAACTACAACGGAAACAAGACGGCGGCGCGTACGACAACTTCAGGAATAAGATGAATAGAATGGGGGTTTGTCTGAAGTTCAGACAATTTCAGACAAATTCCTTGTTACTGAAACATGAACCAAATGGTAATTTTAAGGACGCGGTATATTTAAAGAACTGGAGGCCCGTAACACTCCAATGCTACGACGCAAAGATACTCGCCAAGCCTTAAGACTTAAAGTGCGTATGACAGGTTTTTATGATTGTCTAGTTTTGACTTTATTTGGAGGAAGAAAACCTGTTGTGAATATAATGGATGGTTTCACACCAATCAAGTGTCAGTTTGTGAAGAAAAGTTGAAAAATATGTTCAAATTTACAGGAAGTAGAGCAGAGTTCCAAAACATGATGATGGTCACACTAGGGCAGTGCTTCTCAAACTTTTTCAGACCAAGGACCACTTTGCTGTTGAAAACCTGTCCACCTCTCCTCCAAACACGCCCACCTTTCACATAAGTTAAAATTGAGATTTATATTAAGATATTTTGTGTTTAATAATGAATTTATTAGATTAATCTGTTATAAATAGTTTACTGCAATGGGGTTTTAAACATCCTCTGCTCTCACATTCACAAAGCTGTGGGTCAATAACTGAAAGACAAAAACAGAGACATGACTCCACCCTGTGCCTCACCTGCTCCTCTCCCTCCTCCTCCTCTGTGTCTCACCTGCTCCTCCTCCTGCTCCTCTCCCTCCTAAGTGCCTCACCTGCTCCTCTCCCTCCTCCTCCTCTGTGTCTCACCTGCTCCTCTCCCTCCTCTGTGTCTCACCTGCTCCTCTCCCTCCTCTGTGTCTCACCTGCTCCTCCTCTCTCTCCTCCTAAGTGCCTCACCTGCTCCTCTCCCTCCTCTGTGTCTCACCTGCTCCTCTCCCTCCTCTGTGTCTCACCTGCTCCTCTCCCTCCTCTGTGTCTCACCTGCTCCTCCTCTCTCTCCTCTGTGCCTCACCTGCTCCTCTCCCTCCTGTGTCTCACCTGCTCCTCTCCCTCCTCTGTGTCTCAGCTGCTCCTCTCCCTCCTCTGTGCCTCACCTGCTCCTCCTCTCTCTCCTCCTCCTCTGTGCCTCAGCTGCTCCTCTTCCTGCTCCTCCTCCTCCTCTGTGCCTCACCTGGTCCTCCTCTCCCTCCTCTGTGTCTCACCTGCTCCTCCTCTCCCTCCTCTGTGTCTCACCTGCTCCTCTCCCTCCTCTGTGTCTCACCTGCTCCTCCTCTCCCTCCTCTGTGTCTCACCTGCTCCTCTCCCTCCTCTGTGTCTCACCTGCTCCTCTCCCTCCTCTGTGCCTCACCTGCTCCTCTCCCTCCTCTGTGTCTCACCTGCTCCTCTCCCTCCTCTGTGTCTCACCTGCTCCTCTCCCTCCTCTGTGTCTCACCTGCTCCTCCTCCTCTCCCTCCTCTGTGTCTCACCTGCTCCTCTCCCTCCTCTGTGTCTCACCTGCTCCTCTCCCTCCTCTGTGTCTCACCTGCTCCTCTCCCTCCTCTGTGTCTCACCTGCTCCTCCTCTCCCTCCTCTGTGTCTCACCTGCTCCTCTCCCTCCTCTGTGTCTCACCTGCTCCTCCTCTCCCTCCTCAGTGTCTCACCTGCTCCTCTCCCTCCTCTCTGTGTCTCACCTGCTCCTCTCCCTCCCTCTGTGTCTCACCTGCTCCTCTCCCTCCTCTGTGTCTCACCTGCTCCTCTCCCTCCTCTGTGTCTCACCTGCTCCTCTCCCTCCTCTGTGCCTCACCTGCTCCTCTCCCTCCTCTGTGTCTCACCTGCTCCTCTCCCTCCTCTGTGTCTCTTCTGCTCCTCCTCTCCCTCCTCTGTGCCTCACCTGCTCCTCTCCCTCCTCTGTGTCTCACCTGCTCCTCTCCCTCCTCTGTGCCTCACCTGCTCCTCTCCCTCCTCCTCCTCCCTCCTCTGTGTCTCACCTGCTCCTCCTCTCTCTCCTCCTCCTCTGTGCCTCAGCTGCTCCTCTTCCTGCTCCTCCTCCTCCTCTGTGTCTCACCTCCTCCTCTCCCTCCTCTGTGTCTCACCTGCTCCTCTCCCTCCTCTGTGTCTCACCTGCTCCTCTCCCTCCTCTGTGTCTCACCTGCTCCTCTCCCTCCTCTGTGTCTCACCTGCTCCTCCTCTCTCTCTCCTCTGTGTCTCACCTGCTCCTCTCCCTCCTCTCTGTGTCTCACCTGCTCCTCTCCCTCCTCTGTGTCTCACCTGCTCCTCTCCCTCCTCTGTGTCTCACCTGCTCCTCTCCCTCCTCTGTGCCTCACCTGCTCCTCTCCCTCCTCCTCCTCTGTGTCTCACCTGCTCCTCCTCTCTCTCCTCCTCCTCTGTGCCTCAGCTGCTCCTCTTCCTGCTCCTCCTCCTCCTCTGTGTCTCACCTCCTCCTCTCCCTCCTCTGTGTCTCACCTGCTCCTCTCCCTCCTCTGTGTCTCACCTGCTCCTCTCCCTCCTCTGTGTCTCACCTGCTCCTCTCCCTCCTCTGTGTCTCACCTGCTCCTCTCCCTCCTCTGTGCCTCACCTGCTCCTCTCCCTCCTCTGTGTCTCACCTGCTCCTCTCCCTCCTCTGTGCCTCACCTCCTCCTCTCCCTCCTCTGTGTCTCACCTGCTCCTCTCCCTCCTCTGTGTCTCACCTGCTCCTCACACTCCCCTGTGTCTCACCTGCTCCTCTCCCTCCTCTGTGCCTCACCTCCTCCTCTCCCTCCTCTGTGTCTCACCTGCTCCTCTCCCTCCTCCTCTGTGCCTCACCTCCTCCTCTCTCCTCCTCTCCTCTCCCTCCTCTGTGTCTCACCTGCTCCTCTCCCTCCTCTGTGTCTCACCTGCTCCTCTCCCTCCTCTGTGTCTCACCTGCTCTTCTCCCTCCTCTGTGTCTCACCTGCTCCTCTCCCTCCTCTGTGTCTCACCTGCTCCTCCTCTGTGTCTCACCTGCTCCTCTCCCTCCTCTGTGTCTCACCTGCTCCTCTCCCTCCTCTGTGTCTCACCTGCTCCTCCTCTCCCTCCTCTGTGTCTCACCTGCTCCTGTCCCTCCTGTGTCTCACCTGCTCCTCTCCCTCCTCTGTGTCTCAGCTGCTCCTCTCCCTCCTCTGTGCCTCACCTGCTCCTCCTCTCCCTCCTCTGTGCCTCACCTGGTCCTCCTCTCCCTCCTCTGTGTCTCACCTGCTCCTCTCCCTCCTCTGTGTCTCACCTGCTCCTCCTCTCCCTCCTCAGTGTCTCACCTGCTCTTCTCCCTCCTCTGTGTCTCACCTGCTCCTCTCCCTCCTCTGTGTCTCACCTGCTCCTCCTCTGTGTCTCACCTGCTCCTCCTCTCCCTCCTCTGTGTCTCACCTGCTCCTGTCCCTCCTGTGTCTCACCTGCTCCTCTCCCTCCTCTGTGTCTCAGCTGCTCCTCTCCCTCCTCTGTGCCTCACCTGCTCCTCCTCTCTCTCCTCCTCCTCTGTGCCTCAGCTGCTCCTCTTCCTGCTCCTCCTCCTCCTCTGTGCCTCACCTGGTCCTCCTCTCCCTCCTCTGTGTCTCACCTGCTCCTCCTCTCCCTCCTCTGTGTCTCACCTGCTCCTCTCCCTCCTCTGTGTCTCACCTGCTCCTCCTCTCCCTCCTCTGTGTCTCACCTGCTCCTCTTCCTCCTCTGTGTCTCACCTGCTCCTCTCCCTCCTCTGTGCCTCACCTGCTCCTCTCCCTCCTCTGTGCCTCACCTGCTCCTCTCCCTCCTCTGTGTCTCACCTGCTCCTCTCCCTCCTCTGTGTCTCACCTGCTCCTCCTCCTCTCCCTCCTCTGTGTGTCACCTGCTCCTCTCCCTCCTTTGTGTGTCACCTGCTCCTCTCCCTCCTCTGTGTCTCACCTGCTCCTCTCCCTCCTCTGTGTCTCACCTGCTCCTCCTCTCCCTCCTCTGTGTCTCACCTGCTCCTCCTCTCCCTCCTCTGTGTCTCACCTGCTCCTCTCCCTCCTCTGTGTCTCACCTGCTCCTCTCCCTCCTCTGTGTCTCACCTGCTCCTCTCTCCCTCCTCTGTGTCTCACCTGCTCCTCCTCTCCCTCCTCTGTGTCTCACCTGCTCCTCTCCCTCCTCTGTGTCTCACCTGCTCCTCTTCCTCCTCTGTGTCTCACCTGCTCCTCTCCCTCCTCTGTGTCTCACCTGCTCCTCTCCCTCCTCTGTGTCTCACCTGCTCCTCTCCCTCCTCTGTGTCTCACCTGCTCCTCTCCCTCCTCTGTGTCTCACCTGCTCCTCTCCCTCCTCTGTGCCTCACCTGCTCCTCTCCCTCCTCCTCCTCTGTGTCTCACCTGCTCCTCTCCCTCCTCTGTGTCTCACCTGCTCCTCTCCCTCCTCTGTGTCTCACCTGCTCCTCCTCTCCCTCCTCTGTGTCTCACCTGCTCCTCTCCCTCCTCTGTGTCTCACCTGCTCCTCTCCCTCCTCTGTGCCTCACCTGCTCCTCTCCCTCCTCTGTGTCTCACCTGCTCCTCTCCCTCCTCTGTGTCTCACCTGCTCCTCTCCCTCCTCTGTGTCTCACCTGCTCCTCTCCCTCCTCTGTGTCTCACCTGCTCCTCTCCCTCCTCTGTGTCTCACCTGCTCCTCTCCCTCTGTGCCTCACCTGCTCCTCCTCTCCCTCCTCTGTGTCTCACCTGCTCCTCTCCCTCCTCTGTGTCTCACCTGCTCCTCTCCCTCTGTGCCTCACCTGCTCCTCTCCCTCCTCTGTGTCTCACCTGCTCCTCCTCTCCCTCCTCTGTGTCTCACCTGCTCCTCTCCCTCCTCTGTGTCTCACCTGCTCCTCTCCCTCTGTGCCTCACCTGCTCCTCTCCCTCCTCTGTGTCTCACCTGCTCCTCTCCCTCCTCTGTGTCTCACCTGCTCTTCTCCCTCCTCTGTGTCTCACCTCCTCCTCTCCCTCCTCTGTGTCTCACCTGCTCCTCTCCCTCCTCTGTGTCTCACCTGCTCCTCTCCCTCCTCTGTGTCTCACCTGCTCCTCTCCCTCTGTGCCTCACCTGCTCCTCCTCTTCCTTCTCTCCCTCCTCTGTTGTATATTCTCGCGGTGACGCCGTGAGTTCCTCCACTCTGCGCCTCCTTGGCCTGTGTCCGTGCTCTGCCGTATCATCCCGTGGATCCCGTGGGCTCGCGGTGCTGTTGTGAGGCCGATGTGTGCGTCCCGTGCTCTGAGCGTGTCCCGGACACACAGCTGCCATTAAGCAACGCACGCTCCTGGAGCAGGGTCAGCGGTAGAATCGCCTTTGCCCACGGCTCGCTGTTTGGATTGTTTGTTTGTTTGTTTGCTGTTTGTTTGGTTTTCACATTCTACGGACTCCCGAGTCCGAGGTTTATCAAAGGGTCGTTCTGTGCCTCAGTCAAATACCAAATCAGAAGCTGGACGATCAATTTACGGAAAGTTAAAGCGCTGCACGGTGACTTTTAGAGCGGATCCTGCTTGTGTCGTGTTGTAGAGAAAACAGATAAATTAAGAACTGACCTGACTAGAATTATTTTCCATACAATATGTGTAGGGCAATTATTTTTAGGGGGCGCTGGACCAGAGTTTGAGAATCACTGCACCAGGGACAATTTACAACCAACAAACACATCTTTCCGATCCTTTAAACATCAATTCAATAAATAAAGGTGTTCCCATACAGTTTTATTTGTTAAATAATCATTTCTGTTACATTGGAGGAGTTTTGGCCCTGCGTAAAACATGGTTGCTAGGTAACAGTTGCAGAATTTCCTAGTGTGATGTCATGATTTACAACCAGGAAGTGAAAATTTTAACTTTAAAAATTGCCGAACTTCGATAAAACCAATTAATTCTGTTGAAGAATCTTAAATATAACGAGCTTAACTATGTTTTAGTAAAATGAGTACTTCGACCTGTCAAGGGCAAAGCTCACGATGCTCCTCTCCTGGGTCAAAGGTCGTTCAACATCCGGTTCACACCAGACCAAATATGGGTCCTCTGCCTTCTTTGCTGTTTCAGGGTCCTCTGCACCCGGTTTAAATCCAACCTTTGCACACAAGGGCCTCTTTGATGGACTTTGTGCACCTTTGGTTCGTACAAACATGTGTCTGTCCTTGGACCTCATTCTGTTCGTCCACTTTTACTCTGTTTTACACAGAGCTATTTACTGGTGGTATCTTCACCGCGGCGTTTGCAAATCCACAAAGTGTCCTGGATCCAGTAAACTATTTCTACCTGGTTCTTTGTTTTGGATCACTTAATAACACTCATTAATCAAGACCAGTCTGGTTTAGAACGTAGAAATATTATTAATAACACTAGACAGTTACTGGGAGTAATTGAAAATCATAATTTAAAGAATAAAAAGGGATTCATTTTTGTTGCAGACTAAGAAAAGGCTTTTGTTAAGATAAGTTTAGACTTTGTATGTGAAAGTCTTTGGCATTCTCTGGTAAACTGGGTAAAAGCAATGTATAACAAAACAAACTGTAGAATCATAAATAATGGACACATTTCAGAGACCGTACCTCTTCTAAGGGGCCTAAAACAAGGATGCCCACTTTCCCCATGTTTATTTATTAATGCAATGGAAGTATTAGCTATCAAAGTTAGAATCATAAGAACATTAATGGGCTCATCAACAGCAACACTGAAACAAAAATGCAAATGCACGCTGACACACGTTTTCTTATTTGTCCTAAATCTTATTGCTTGTATAACCTTATAGACCTCTTAGAATCATTTTCTCAATAATCTGGATTATAAATTAATATTAATAAGTATAAAATGCTTAGGATTGGTATCTTTACTGACTGTAATGTACCTGTTGAATGGACTGGTGTTCCCAGAAAACCTTTGTTCAGTAAATTATAACAAGAAATTTAGATTATTTTATTATTATTTATTATGGACATGGACAAATAATGGACAACTCTGAATTCTATTATTGTTCTTTATATATTTGTTCATGTTATTGCATCACAGTTTTTTTTTAATGTATGAGCAGAGGATCTTTGAATTTATTTGGGATTGCAAGCCCAAAAAGATCAAAGAGGAGTTTTGTATAATGACGATAACTTTGGAGGATTTAAGCTAGTTATGTTTAAAGGCTTTATGTCTGTCTTTAAAAGCACCAGTTATCCCTAAGATTCGTTTAAACACAGAGTGGTACACAAATAGGCATCGGACAATATTGAAATTTTATGTCACGATTATCACGGCCAAAATAATTGCGATTAACGATAATATCACGATAGTTATTAAAAATGCTGACAATTTGAAAATGTGACATAAAAAGACATTACTTTCTAATTATAAATAAGTTCTGATGTATTTGTACTTTATTATAAGTGAAAACAAAAATGATCTAGAAGAAAATATAATGGGTAAGTTGCTTTTTTCTGCACAATCTGGTGACAAAATGGCGATTATCTTTGTTGGCGATTATTAAACAAAATGTAGCACAAACGATTATTGTCTTCCCTTTTCATCACGATAAACGATATTATTGTTTATTGTCCCATCCCTATGTACAAGTATTCTGTTAGATAAAAGTCATGCCTTGTGTCAGAGGAAAATATATCCATTCTTACAACTGATGCCCTCCCACTTTTCATAAATTCATAGGAAATAGCTCTAGTTTTGTGTGAGAAAGTATGCATTCATGGTGGTGCTTCTAATTTCATAAACCAGAAAAAAGAGAAGACATTTTGCAACAGATTATATGGTTGAATTCAAATATTGTAATAGAAGAAAAGCTGTTCTTTTGTAAAATCCTTGCTGTCAATTATATTATTATTAAGGACGGAAAGGTTATGGAATATTAAGAACTCAAAAGCATGTTATGTTATGGAAACGGAAGAAACAAATGAATCAGGGTGAATATCAGCTGTCAGTTTGCAAAGCACTAATTACAAACTTAAATTGGTTAAAAGAAAGGAAAATAAACAAATAAACTTTTCTTCTCTTATAAATCAAAGGTCACAAAGTGGGAGGACACAGGTGATAGTCCCTTAACATGAGAAAGAATATTTAAACTTATTTATGGGACCAAAGTAGATGTGCAAAATAGATTAATCATTTTTGTTGTTTGGAAATGGAGTCTACTGAACATTTGTTTAGGTTTTGCCATTGTTATGACCCGAAAGGAGCCAAACATATTTAAGGACATGTGAGACCAGAGTAAGAGTTCAAAAGTTTTTATTTTCATCTTTTCGTTGTTACTTCTTCTTTCGTTGGATTTAAATATATAGATTATTTTAGAAATGAACCCTTACCAATCCCGTGCCCAAAAAAGAACTAAACAAAGTAATGAACAGAAAGGTGGACCTGGTGAGCCGGCCAAACAGAACCAACAGGTGTCGGCACCGGGCCAACCCTGTACAGGGCCGTAGAAGCCGGTGCCGACACCTCGCACAAAAAAAAAAGAGACAAAAAAGAACTAACCTGAACCCCAAAGAAAAGCGAAAATAAGCTAAGCTAACAAAATGCTACAAAAAAACGCCAGCGTGCCTGCAGGGGGCAGCAGCGCGGCCTGCAGGGGGCGGAGCCACAGCAGAGAGAGAGCGTGCATCGCTCCATTTAAAGGCTCCAGGGCGCGCAAAAAAAAAAAAAAAAGCCTGGAGCCAAGACATACAAAAAACATAAAATAAAGCAATTATAATTAATGCTCCAAAAAAGGAAGAATATGAAACAGATACGAAAACTAATCCAAGAAAAAAATACTAGAAAAAAATATGGAAGAACAGCAATTTTGTGTCTTTGATTTGGGAGGAAATTGAGGCTGGTTTGGTCCTTAAGTTAAACTCTGCCTCTGCTTTGTTGGGAAACTTTGTAAACAGTAGTGATCCATGTAATTTAATTTTTGCTCTAAGGAAACGATTTATTTTTCCAAGCTAAGACTCTTACTTAATATTGTTTACTTTAGATTAGATATTTAATTTTGGAAGGGTGTTTGGTTAAAACAAGCAGTGAAGCCAGAAATACATAAAAAAGATGGGAAGTTTTCAAACACTTAATAAAGCTGTTATAGGTTTCATTTTTAGCACAGAAGTGCACACATCAGCTGTTCTTGTAATCCACACTGTAGGATGGAAACAGAAGACCATTTCAGGAAACAATTTATGATTCCATTTAAACAAACCTGTATTCAAACCAGTTATAAATAAAAATGGTAGTAATAATCACGAGTGAGGGAAGGATGGAGCGTGAGATTGACAGATCGGTGCAGCGTCTGCAGTGATGGGGCGCTGTATCGGACCGTTGTGGTGAAGAAGGAGCTGAGTCCAAAGACAAAGCTCTCGATTTACCTCAATCTACTTTCCTCCCTCACCTGGTCATGAGCTCTGGGTAATGACTGAAAGGACGAGATCCGCCGGGTGTCTGGGCGCTCCCTCAGAGACAGAGGAGCTCAGTCACACGGGAGGAGCTCGGAGTAGAGCCGCTGCTCCTCCATGTCGAGAGGAGCAGCTGAGGCTCGGGCCTCTGCTCCGGAGCCTCCTGGACAGACACAATGAATGAATTAGTAAATCAGTTAATATTGTGTATTTATATAAATTACATTAAACTAAACTTAATAAAAAAAAAAAAAAAAAAAAAAAAAAAAATATATATATATATATATATATATATATATATATATTAATTCATCATTCATTCATTTTCTACCGCTTATTCCCGTTGGGGGTCGCGGGTGACTGGAGCCTGTCCCAGTGACTTTGGGCCTTAGGCGGGGTACACCCTGGACAGTGGCCAACTCATCACAGCAAACACAAGAGACAGAGAGACAATCATTCACTCTCACATTCATTCACTACGGGGCAATTTAGAATTATAAATTAACCTGAACACGTGCATGTGTTTGGACCCGGAGAGAACCCACGGTAACACGGGGAGGACATGCAGACTCCACCCAGAGAGATCATGTGATGTTGGGGTGGTCCGGGATTCGAACCCACGATCTCCTTGCTGGGAGGCAGAGGCTATATATATATATATATATATATATATATATATATATATATATATATATATATATATATATATAGGCCAGGCCAGGCCATATGCTGGGAAGACGGGTGTTGCTTTTGGTTATTATTTATTTGTCATTATTTTGGACTCTGTCTTCATGTTTGTTTGTTTTTTATTCTCTTTCTGTTGTCTGTGGGATGGTCTGTCTTGTTATTTTGTGTGGGGATGCTCTGTCTGGGTATGTGTTTGTCATGTTATTGTATTGTTTGTCTATCTATCGTTATTTTCTCTAATAAAAGAATCTTTAGTTTTTTGTGGTTTTGTTGTACATGGAGTGTTGTGGTGTAGGTTATATGGTACTAATTCTCCTGTGGGCTGTTTGGGATCACCTGGTCACATGAATTCTTGTGATATTTGTGATTTTTGCTCGGACCAATCACAGCATCATTAGGGTTTGGGGCGGAAGTCAAATGGACGAACCTAAACAAACAGGGCGGCGCCGACGATTTGCCTTTTACATTTGGTTGATTCGTATGTCACATGTAATCAGTTAGATACTGCTGTTAAGATTATATTACATTTTTACTGGAGGTTTGGAGAGCTTCAGTCCAGAGATGCTCGATTATGGCAACAATTATAATCAAGATTTGGTGCATAATTGAGATCACGATTATCTCAAACAATTACTTCTATATTGACAATATATGATTTGATATCCAATTAACTGTAATTCTGCAGTTAATTGGATTCTTGATTACTACATTTTTGTATCTGAACAGTGTAATAAATGAATTCAGTATTTTTATATATATATATATATATATATATATATATATATATATATATATATATATATATATATATATATGATCAGGTGAACCGTAGTGTGATCTGAAAAGCACAGGGCAGTGCCAGCCACGGCGCTAAAGGCAAGAATATTGTTTGGCTAGAGCAATTTTCCATGTAAAATTTTAGAATAAACCTAATGACTGTCGTGAATTTCACTGACAAATCCTCCAGTCCAAAGCAAACTGTGTTCTGTGCAGCTTCCAGCGAGACAGAGAGGAACTCTGTGTCACCAGAGGAGTGATATAATACATAAATATACAGATAAATAAAGTGGAAATACACCTGCTCCAGACGTGCCCTGGCAACCTTGGGCATTAGAGTTATCAATATCGTGTTTACAGTATGCTATATTTAATCTTTCATTTTATATGAATATATTTATATTGGCTCAAAATTTAAAGGAATTTGACTTTTAAACCAGAACATGCTTTAAAGAGACCAGAAGCACTTTTTAAAACATCAAACTGTTTGTGTGTTTTCACAGATGGAAATACGTTGCAAGACTAACTCTAAGACATGTATTAGCGTATTTCTCCCGTGCCCTCCTGAGGGCTGTTTGACAGTGTCCAACGAGAGCATGATTATTGATAAGACTGGACTGCTTTGCCAAATGGAATCAGTGTGGACTCGCAGAGCTCTCTCAAACGCACCATTTCAGCTGGAGTAAGTCATGTCACGACAGCCTTTATTTATATGCAGTAACAACTGTAAACTACATATTCAGATCATTTCAGGTTTGGGGGATCCCAGTGGAGCGGTCCAACGGTGAATGGAGTGGTCAGGTCTCAATTCTCAACTTCAGTTGAACTGAGGAACCGCTCTGACTCTGGACGACCCAACAGCTCTCCACAGACCACTGTGCTGCCTCTCTTTAGGTACTCCCTCACTCCCTCTTTAACAATACAAAAAATGCATAACATTTTTCCTATAAAGCGTACCACAGCATAGAAGCACTTTTGAAATTTCAACCGGCTGCAAACTCTTTGTCAGGCCGTATACGAAAGACAGAACACAGGGTGGAGATCATCAACTTTTACTCCTGTGACAGACATAAAAATACTCATATTATGTCTTCACATACAGCAGGCACACTGGCTCCCCTCTGCAGCTTGCAACGCGGCAATGAGGGGAAGCAAACAACAAAATCACATACTGGCCGTGTTATTACCATATTACACAGGAACTATTAGTTATGTTGACTCTCATATTACAATACATCAATTTGGAACAATAGAAGTATTTTAAATTTACAGTGGTGGCAGTGGAGTAAGTCCATGAAGTATTCAATGCACAAATAAAAACGTTTTACATTGTACAGTAAAAATAAAACATACCTGTGACAGACATAAAAATACTCATATGATGTCTTCACATACAGCAGGCACACTGGCTCCCTAAATGGTAAGAACAGCACCATGAGATGGCTGCGCACGTGGTAAAAGCTAACAGAAAAAAATTAGCTGTCCAAGTAAAATGCACAAAACTCTAAAATAGCTTGATAACTTCACATCAAAACACATCCATTACATGCAAAAACGTGGTATTATTAACATGTGTTCGTGTTTTGGTGGTTACAGTGAGTTAATTTAGCAAATTATATTCTTTTTCACGGAGCAAAGACTTAACCTCTGCAGCTTGCAACGCGGCAATGAGAAGTGAACCTACAAAAATAAAACACTTGAGAGCAGCGTGCACTTCTTGGTTTTTCAAAATAAAATGCCAAAATGATAAAATTCACACATAATCATATTAAACATTAAAATACAAACAGAAAATTAATCCAAATTATAATAAGTGCATTTTTTAAGTCCGTTACATCTCACCACGACGTTTGACATGGTTGACCACAAGATTTTACTGGAATGTCTAGATTCTTGTGTTGGGATCAAAGGTACAGCTTTAAAGTGGTCTTGATATTACCTCATTGGTCCTTTTTCATCAGAGAAAGCCCCCCTTACCCCTGTGCACCCACAGGGTTCAATCTTAGGTCCACTTTTGTTTAATTAGAATATGCTACCACTAAGCTCCATTTGGTTCAGCTTAGTGGTTGAGATTGAATTTTCTTAATCAAAATGAAAGTAAAACTGAAGTTATTGTGTTTGCTGAAATCAACCAGATTATCACTCTTGGCCTTTCATCCTAGTCCCTATGTCCTTTGTAAAAAAATACATAAATAAATAAAAATCCCCCAAAAAACAAAAACTTGGAGTCATAATTGACAGCTCTTTTTACGCAAATCAGCACAGTGGTAAAGACTAGCTTTTTTCAGGTTAGACTGCTAGCCAAAGTAAAGTCTTGGAGTCAGTTGGAGAGAGTCATATGTTCATTACCGTATGATTGGACTGATGCAATTCCTTGCATTATCCTCTTGATGCCTCCTCCAACAGCTGGTACAGCTTGTTTGTGTGAATGGTCTAGCATCTGTGTATTTTACTGATCTGTTATCTGTGTATTTTCCGGTCAAAACCCTTAAGTCAAGTGCCTGGTTGCTTTTAAACTCAATCGTTTGTCATCTGCAGTAAGGCCTGTAAAGGAACCTCTGGTAACACATTATACTCACAATTTTCCCACTGAGCTTCGTATTCTGCGTCACGTACAGCGATCCAGGAGGCCAATCACCTAAACGTTACATCTGTAGCCCCAATCCTCCAAATGTTTGGATACTCTTTTGCCCAATGAAAAGTGCTCCGACAAACTGAACAACTAGTTCTTCAGCCATGTTTATCAAGGGGGGTTTGTGCCTTGCGTAGCCAGGAGTTTGAGGGCTATAACAGAATGGGAGCTCCATTTTAAACTGGCGTAGCCTGTTGTACCTGTGTTCAAACTTGACATTGAGGTTTACCAAGAACACACCGCTCTCTGGTGACGTGATCAAACTCTGTGTACACTTTGTACTGGTGGTCCTTTTCTTCTTTTAAAACAGTGTCTATTTTCTCCAAAAGGGCGGTCATACCTCAGTCTCTTGCTCTTTCCATTAGTTTCAAGGTAGCAGCTAGTGTTTAATTATTTTTGTTCAGATCTGTGACTAATCTCCATATTTCAGACCCTTTTCCATAAGTTGTTTCTCGTCAAATGGCAGCAGAATCTTGTAGTTACCAGCAGCAGCAGCCATCATCTGCAATCCATCTTGACTCAATAAACAAACTTGTTTTTGGCAGTAACTTTAGGCAGTAACTTTTACTGCCTTCTTGTTTGCAAACATGTTAAACAATTAAATGCAGACATTGCGTGAACTCACAGAATACTTCAAACATTACTTGTTTACTCCCACAAAACCTCAGGGAATAAACAAGGGAAAAGAAACTTATCAAAGATTCCTTTACACAATGAGGATCTTTAAGTTCTAAGGCAGTTCAGGTGAATTATGGCTCTGATAAGTTTATATCTGTGTCTTTATTGACCACCAGAGTCCCCTGGAACTGTGGCAGATATATAAGTCTGTTGAGCTTTGATCCTGATGGAGACCTGGTCCAGTGCAGGTTTGCAAACAAGAGCAGAGATCCATCTGAGTGTGAGCAGTGCACGCCTCCTTCTGTGCTCAGCCTGTCCACGGTCAGATTCTTATTACACATTTATTACAAATGTATTACATGTTTATTACTCTGACATGTTTTGGTTGTCTCTCAGCCCTGTAGTTTGTGGTTCAGTGCGAGCAGCAGCAGCGATCAGGGCCTGTACGCGGTCCAGATGGTGATGGAGGACTTCCCCAGGACCAACTTAGTCCTGACTCAGAGCAACGGGACGCAGGAGGTGAAGAGTGTCACCCAAAGCCTCAGCAAGATCCCAGTGCAGTTTCTACTTTCAGGTATATTAACTGTTCAACCACAATAGAACCTGTAAAAAAATGTTTTTTAATATAAATTCACTGCAACATGCTTTAAAGTGGCACTTTGGAGTGCCTGGATGTTCCACAGTATAGCATTAAATGAACAGCTTGCATTTAATCTATTTTTTATTATTATAGGTATTTTTGTTGTGAAAGAATAAATCAATACAAATAATAAACATCACAAAAAAACATGTGAACTGGCACGCCTCTCTGCAGACCTGACCTGTAACTTGGCCGTATGTCATTACCTGCTGACACACAGACTGCAGAGTGGTAGCACTCTCGCCTCACAGCGACGGTTCGACTCACACGGAGTTTGCACGAGTGTCTGGGTGGGTTTCCCCCATCAACCCAAAGCACGCACAGTAATCAAGACTAGATGAAGATCTGGAGACAGTCCCCGGGCGCTGTGGTGCCTGTCGCTCCTGAGCAGGGGATTTAGGATTTTCTTAGGGGGGGCATGTGAAATAAGTAATTATATTGTAATCATGCTAACTGAAGTAAAGAAAAACACCTTTTCAGTTGAAACATTTAGCAAAAGACCACATTTTGTTAATAAGACAAAGATATGTCAATACCCTTCCTAACTATAAATATAAATGTACTGTAAAAAGCACAATCAACACAGACTCAAACTGAAAAGAGCATTAATACTTGCTATCAAGAATATCAAAGTATAACATTTTAGAATCTAAATTGGCAAACTAAAAAGTAGAGGAAAATGCTTGATGCTAAAAAAAAAAAAGAAAAAAAAAAGGCAATGACGAAACTCTTTTATCTGGAATTATAACAATCGCAATACTCTTTAATACTTTACTTTTTTATTCAAGTAATCAGCAGTGAAAACTACAACTGCATTTCAGCATTTACATATAAAAGTGCTTATTGGTCAAATTAAGTTACTAATATGTTCATTCATTTTCTACCGCTTGTTCCCGTTAGGGGTCGCGGGTGACTGGAGCCTATCCCAGTGACTTTGGGCCTTAGGCGGGGTACACCCTGGACAGTGGCCAACTCATCACAGCAAACACAGAGACAGAGACATGACAGACAACCATTCACTCTCACATTCATTCACTACGGGCAATTTAGTGTATTTGGACGGTGGGAGGAGCCAGAGAACCCGGAGAGAACCCTCGGTAACACGAGGAGGACATGCAGACTCCACCCAGAGAGATCGTGTGATGTTGGTCTGGTCCAGGAATCGAACCCACGATCTCCTTAATGAGAGGCAGGAGCTCTATAGGCCAATAGGCCAATTCAAGTGACGTAAATGAGGCTTTATTAAAGACAAAGGCTGCCTCTGCACTGGAACACCCAGAGCCTTATGGCAGTAATAACAAAATAATAAACAAAGTACTCCAGATCCATTGGGACATGCGGGGATATGGGAGGGAAGAGTGGATCTTTGCACAATGAAGGTCCAAATGGGCCCTTCTATGTCGTGGGCCCCAGTGCTGTCCCACTGGCTGAACTGCCTGATGCTCTGTCATTTGTTCCAGTCCTCGGCATGGACAGTGGAGTTAGTTTAGGACAGTTTGTGTGCACATTTAGCACTAAAGCTGTGTAACAAAAAGCTTTCTGAAGCATACACAAGGAAAAGGTTTTAAGAGCAGTAAAAGTAAAACCTTCTTGGGTCATGGTGGACAGTGACCAGCTTTAGTTTGGAGGACAGGACAGATGAACAGCCTGTGACTGCAGGTCAGAGAACGAGGCCGAGGAGCAGAGCAGCTCATGCAGCTCATCACAGATTTTAATGACTTCGATATTTACATTACGGCCAAATGTATATCTTGCACAAAATAATTCAAATTATTTGGAAATATTGATATATATCGCCCAGCCAAAACACAGAGTTATGTTTAATTATGTGACCATTAATGCCACACTGTGGAACATTACAGACAAAGCAAGCTAGTGGCATATCCTCCAACAGAAAAGTTGCATTTTTAATCAGTCAAATCACAGATGTATTTAATTTCTATGATAACATTGTGTTTTTGTCCAGTGGAGCCTGCTGCTCCCTCCTGCTCTCCAGGTCAGTACCTGCCTGTGTTTGTGCCGCCGACCCCAGCACATGCAACTCAGCTCTACGTCCAGGTCAATCAAACTCTGCGCATCAACATCACAGCACAGGCCAACGTGTCCACGTAAGATACAAGAGTCCCTGAACACAACACTCTTAGGTTTATGTTTAGCTTTGGACAAGTTGGTGGATATTGGCGGGCGGTTTAGAGTCAGAATGAGGAGCTCTGTCCCACGAGGAGCTCAGAGCAGAGCCCCTGCTCCTCCTCGTGGAGAGGAGCAGCTGAGGTGGATCGGGCATCTGTTCTAGAGGCTCCTGGACGCCTCGCTCAGCAGGAGGCCCCAGTTAAATGAACACTGAAAAAATGAGTAAATGATGTGCAATAAATGAAAAGACAATAGGGTGCAATTATTGAACACTCTACTGTAATGATTTATACTGTAACCCTAACCCTGTAGAAAACAATTTTCCAACACTGCCCAACAAAATAAGAAGAAAATGTTCCACAGTGCAAATGAAAGTATAAATATTGAGCCTGAAAGAACAAATGTATTGAATGATAAGTGGTGTGACAGGCCTATGTAGAGACCCTGTGCATGAGCGAGGACTTATCCCTCAGAGATCTTAAAAAGTGTTGAAAGTGTGAAATCAACACATCACCTTTAGTAGTAAATACAATCTGATTGTGTTTGTGGAGGGTTTGGGAGCTGCTGTTCAGTGGTCCCTCCAGGATGACGAAGAGCGGCTGTGGGGGACGGTACGTTCTGAGCTGGAGTCCAGTGGAGTCAGAGGACGGACAGAAACATCCAGTGTGCTTCAGCGTCCAGGCTTTGACCAGGTCAGAGCCAGAAACACAGTCAAACCCTTAACTCACAGCTGTAACATGTGCTTTTACTGTTTCAGCTCGGCCACGTTTTCCTCGGAGCTCCGCTGTGTCGTTGTGGAAGTTGGAAAAAGTAAGAGTGATTTCTATAGCTCCAATAAAAGCTCCATCTTTTCTGTATGTTAGACTTCTGTTCAGTGCCAGGTGTATATACATATATATATATATATATATATATATATATATATATATATATATATATATATATATATATATAGTTATATATATATATAGTTATAGCCATAATTTAATAAACGAAATAAGCTAAATTTTATTGCTTACATTAATTTCATAATATGTTTAATAAATGTAATATTCTAAAAACATTATACAAATTCATTATTTTCTAATTAAAGGAAAGTCTATGCTGCGTTAAAAATGTATTAAGCCAGAGGAAGGGGGGCGGGTCTAGGTTTAGGTATAATTGGGTCACGGGAGGACAGGTGTGAGTGACAAACAATCTGAGTTGGAGGGTGACCGACACGGTCTTTGACCGCACCGCACCGCATGATCGTTATTCTGAAAGAAAAGACATTGAA
This sequence comes from Rhinogobius similis, assembly GCA_019453435.1. Classification (NCBI taxonomy): domain Eukaryota; kingdom Metazoa; phylum Chordata; class Actinopteri; order Gobiiformes; family Gobiidae; genus Rhinogobius; species Rhinogobius similis. The sequence continues at coordinate 25,537,297 of CM033640.1, read as the reverse complement.
CGATACAACGGAGTACGTGAGTTTTGTTCGTACATTTGGTGTGAGTGAGAAGAAGCGGACACCCAAAGGATGGCTATTGTACTGTGTTACAGTCTATAATTGAAGCCAACACATATAGGGCCTATAGGGTAAGAATGATTTCCTTCTCTCCAAGCCATAGTATACAGTGTTGATTTAACTACATCGTCACGTTTTTTAAATTGATTATGAAAAGGCTGAGCGCGTCTCAGAGGTCTGCGACTGCAGTACATCTCTACTTTGAGTCACGTCTAAATTCCTTCGCTCATTTGGCCATACTGGTCATATTGCCAAATCAGCTCTCAAAACGCACTTCTTTGCTGAGGCATTCAACACCCGTTAATGAACACTAAATTTAATAAGATTGTATTTTAATGTATGTTTGCATTTTACTGTATGTTTTTAACCGCTGTGTGTGTAAAGCACTTTAGTCAGTGATTGCTGTGTTAAATGTGCTCTATAAATAAATTTGACATTGACATTGACATACTGCAGCTTTAAGTGAAGACAGCATGTCACTGACTCTCCATCACTGTCCCCTCTGTCCACGATCTCTGTGTGAGCGGATTTACTCCACTCCACATCTACACTACCTTACCCTTCACTCTCTCTTCTGTGTGAGACAAAAATAAATTGAGTTGAATTAGTTAACTGAAAAATGCACTGTTTTCATAAGAAGAGTTGAAAAAAATGGATGCTCAGGTGCAATGTGTTTAAATGCTTGTTGTTTATCTGATTACTGCTGTTTTCTGTTTATTCAATAAAGTAAATCAGCTTTGGAATTTGGCATTGGAAATCAGCATTTGCTATCGGCCGTTTTTCCTGGGCCAATTTAAAAACCCATATCAAAGAACGTGTTGTTTCAACATATTTTTTAATGTTTTTGCAGTAACAATACAGAAAATGTGTGCGCACGTGTGTGTGTGTGTGTGTCTGTGCATGTATGTGTGTCTCTGCGTGTGTGTGTGTGTGTGTGTATGTGTGTCTCTCTGCATGTGTGTGTGTGTCTCTGCATGTGTGTGTGTGTGTGTGTCTGTGCATACATGTGTGTGTCTCTGCATGTGTGTGTGTGTGTGTGTGTGTGTGTTTGTGTTGTGTCCACCAGGTCCAAAGCAGGTGCACCTGGTCAATGGAGGGAGCAGCTGCTCTGGACGAGTGGAGATCTTTCACCAGATGCAGTGGGGCACCGTGTGTGATAACTACTGGGACCTGAGTGATGCCCAGGTGGTGTGCAGGCAGCTGGGCTGTGGAAGGGCCCTTTCTGCTCCTGGGACTGCTGCTTTTGGACAGGGCACTGGCCCCATTTGGATGGACGATGTAGCATGTACAGGAGGAGAGACTGAGCTATCCCAGTGTTCTCACATTGGCTTTGGGGTCCATGACTGTAGCCACAGCGAGGACGCAGGTGTGACCTGTGAAGGTAAAGTTCTCATATGTTGACTTATTGGACACATGATCCTTATATTGTCCTAAAGGATCATGTGTGCTTTGGGACACTGTAAAAGCAGTCATTTACGTGACTTTGATCTTAACAGAGTTTGGTTGTCTCCACAGCCCAGTCTCCAGTGCAGCTGGTGAACTCTATAGACCACTGCTCAGGGAGAGTGGAGCTGTACTACAGCGGGCAGTGGGGCACCGTGTGTGATGACTCCTGGGACCTGAGTGATGCCCAGGTGGTGTGCAGGCAGCTGGGCTGTGGAAAGGCCCTTTCTGCTCCTGGGACTGCTCTTTATGGACAGGGCACCGGCCACATCTGGATGGACGATGTGTCATGTACAGGAGGAGAGACTGCGCTATCTCAGTGTTCTCACAGGGGCTTTGGGGTCCATAACTGTGTCCACGGTGAGGACGCAGGTGTGACCTGTGAAGGTAAAGTTCTCATATGTTGACTTATTGGACACATGATCCTTATATTATTGTTTTGTCATGTTTTAAAATGTTATTGCTGTCACAATACAGAAAATGTATTTTTCTGTGTGTGTGTATATGTGTGTGTGTGTATGTGTGTGTCTGTGTGCTGTGTCCACCAGGTCCAAAGCAGGTGCGCCTGGTCAATGGAGGGAGCAGCTGCTCTGGACGAGTGGAGATCTTTCACCAGATGCAGTGGGGCACCGTGTGTGATAACTACTGGGACATGAGTGATGCCCAGGTGGTGTGCAGGCAGCTGGGCTGTGGAAGGGCCCTTTCTGCTCCTTGGACTGCTGCTTTTGGACAGGGCACCGGCCCCATCTGGATGAACTATGTGGCATGTACAGGAGGAGAGACTGAGCTATCCCAGTGTTCTCACATTGGCTTTGGGGTCCATGACTGTAGCCACGGCAAGGACGCAGGTGTGACCTGTGAAGGTAAAGTTCTCATGTTGACTTCTTGGACACATGATCCTTATACTGTTATGGCCCAACAATGGAGGGACCGAAAAATGGAGAGAACCAAAAATGGACACAAACTCCAAATAAAAAAATCAAATAAGGTTTATTGCCTGGTATTGGGGGGCTGGAGGTCGAGGGAGCGAGGCAGGTGGCAGACTAGAGCAGGACAGAACAGGATCATGAGAAGCAGGTGAGGAGCGTAAACCACAACGTGTGCAGGATGATAACAATCTGGCAGAGTGCTGCTTGATTGCAGATCATCGGCAGGTGAGTGGTGCAGACTCCGCCCAAGCAAACACACTCAGAGAGAAGGAAAGGGAGGGAGCAGGACGAGGCAGGGCGTATATTGTCATAAAGGATCATGTGTGCTTTGCATGGATGTATTAAAAGAACTGGATAAGGTACTGTCTGTCTGTGTCCCAGATTGATTAGTGGCCGTGCGAGGTACTGCAGCCTCTTGGAACCAGCCTTTTTCTAAAATTGCACATTATAATTGCAGACAGGACTGAATAATTATCGGTATTTAAATAAAATGGAAGTAATGTTCTTTTCTACCGTTTCTAAAATCACAGAAATTACCGTTTTTATATGAAGTGGGGGATTGTTGTCACGTGGCGCCCTGAAGCAAAGATAGCAGCCTCCATATCAGGAAGTAAAGCAAAGATGGCCGCCTCCGTATCAGGAAGTAAATGCGGAAGTAAGAAACTTTTTTGGGGTCATGCGCCAATGAGCTCAGGCCACAGGGAGGAACAGGGCGGCCATTTTGGATTCATCTTCCAGGTTTATTATAGTTCTATGGTGCTTTGTGACATTGTAAAAGCAGTAATTTAATACGTTTTGTTTCCTCAGCCTTGTCTCCGGTGCTGATGGTAACGTCTACAGAAGGTGAAGTAAAGTGTACTATATTACTATTACTATATTACTCATGACTTCAGTGTAACAAAGTGCAATACATGTTGAATCAGAGTCCACAAGGCTTCACAATATTCAATCTTCAAATTGTGAGACTGTTAATTATTTATTTATTTATTTTTACCAAAACGCATTTTTATCTGGGAGGGCTAAAATGAAAACATTTTCTGAACCGGGGCCCAAGCTTATCAATGTTTTGCATATAAAGTTTATTTTCAAATAGGCGACACAGTGGAGCAGCGGTTAGTGCTTTCACTTCACAGAAAGATGGCCCAGTTACACACTTATGCCTTTCATTGATGGAATGTTTGTGGATACATTCAATACCTTTGGTTAATTATATTCATTATTTAGAGCAAGGGTGCCCAAACTTTTTTCCTTGGTGGGCCAAAATAAGTAAGAAAAAAAAAGAAAAAGAAAAATCTATCGCAAGCCAAAATGAGCAAAAGAAAAAATCCTTGGCGGGCCAAAATGAATGTACAGTCTTGACCAAAAGTCTTCACACTCCTGAAAGTATTTATAAAGTGTATTGCAGTTCCATTTTTTTTTTTTTTTTTTTTAAATTTTTATTTCTTTTGTGTGTATTGGAACGATTAAAAAAACTGAGGAAAAAAAAGCCAATTTGATATAATTTCACACAAAACTTGAAAAATAGTCTGGAAAATTATTCACACCCTTTCAAAATTGTGGATAGATATTTGGATAAAACTTGGTTTCAAGCATGTGACACTTGTTTAAACCAACCTGGAAGTAACAGGGGTGGGCAACATAAAAATCACACCTGAAAGCAGATAAAAAGGAGAGAAGTTGACTCAGTCTTCACATTGTGTGTGTGCCACACTAAGCATGGAGAACAGAAAGAGAAGAAGAGAACTGTCTGAAGACCGGAGAACCAACACTGGAAAAGTCCATCTCCAGAGATTTTGATGTTCCTTTGTCCACAGTGTGCAACATAATCAAGAAGTTTTGCAACCCATGGCACTGTAGCTAATCTCCCTGAATGTGGACGGTAGAGAAAAACTGATGAAAGGTTGCAGCGCAGGATAAGTCCAATTAGTGGAAAAGCCCAAAACAAGTTCTGAAGAAATTCAGTCTGTCCTGCTCAGGCTGCACCAGTGTCAGCGCCAACTATCTGTTGAAATTTGAATGAAATTAAACACTTTGGCATGAGACCCAGGCGGATCCCATTATTACTGACACGAAACATAAAAAAGCAAGACTACAGTTTACCAAAATCTGGCTCGACATTAACGGTTGACCGCTTGTCCGGGGCAAGTAAACTTTTTGTGCTTTGCCCTCCCTTGTGGCTCGAGTGGGAAAGCGCAGATGTATAAAATTTGAAAAAAAAAAAAAAAAGTGTTTAAAAATAACGCTAAGCAGTGGCGTGTCGAAAAGTATTTTTTTAACTAAAGTATAAGCGACTACATTGGCTTCCGCAGACGCAGGACTTGCGGTTGACGGTTGCGCTTCTGCTGTGAAAGAATAGGCTCTATCAGCATATTTTTTAGTTTAGTGTCACACATGGATATGTGTGTATGAATATATGCGCATATAGATCAGATTTTTTCTTATTCGTGTTGTTTTCTCTCAGTTATTCTATTTTGTTATGTTATTCAATCTATATCCCCCATAGCGTTCCAAATAGAAGGCTGTGCTGGCTCCATAAAGCCGAGCTGCCCTTCTCTTTCTATTGGGACACTGGTGCGCTTCACTCTGTAACTGTTTCAGTCAAACTCACCATCTTGGAACTAAAATATCCGTTTTGACACACTCTACATGATCCTGTTTTTTTTTTCTCGTTGGTTGTTCATAAATGAAGTTATTAGCAATAATAACTGACCAATCAGGTACTTCCTTTTCCAGGGGCCCGTTTCGCTCGTGTTAGCAACAGGTTTGATTGACAGTTGGCGCCGCACGTTGCCGCCATCAGGAGCGGAAACCGCTAACAACCTCACTCCTGATTGGTCCATGTAGTTGCTACGATACGCACTCAGATCTCCAAATATGGAGTCTGGCTCCACTTTAGCCGCTATAACTGCTAGCCACGATTGGCTTCATTTGGCTGGAGCCAAACGCTATGAGTGACATCACATTCCCACAGTCCCCTGTCTATACTCCACCCATGCATTTTGAAAATTAATAAAAAAAAAAAAAAGCTGTCCAATGGTGCAGTAAAATAAAGACAAATTACTAATACACTAATGTACATTCATTAAGTCCATCTGTGTTTCAGCTTCTGTTCAAGCACAATAAAGATGCAACGTTCATTTTCATTCGCATTCAGAAATTAAAATGGCCCTAAATAGAAATACAATCAAACTCTAAATCTGGGGTCCCCACATTGTAACACTGGGGTCTACAAATGGTTTGTTGGTAAAAATTGATTGATGTAGTGATGTTTATCATTTATATCATATATATATTTATATCATTTTGCCTAATTTTAAATGTAATAAGTCAACCATGTAATGACAAGTCAATATAATAATTTAGGTGAGACACTCACAAAATAACGTCTGATAAAGTAATAAGTTGTTAAGTTATTGACATCCATTAAAGCTATTTGGTCAAACTAAGCAAAGACACCAGAACTTAGAAGATAAAATGTTATTTTGCTGCATTAGTACATTATTGGCTGCATTTATTACATTAGCAAAGACAATGTTCAGATAGCTAAGAAGATTGTTGGCAGAATAGACTGTTTGAATTATCTGGTGCTAATTATTTTATTCTGTAAAGTAAAGCCAAATTAAAACATGTGTTTGTGAGCTAGAAAAATGTTAAATGAAGACACTGTAAATTATTCAGGGCCATTTCTGTGAAACTAGAGTGACATTGTTACTTTACTTACACCCCAAATGTATTATTTTATTGTGCTGTGACTGTTTAGAGTTTCAAGGGACAGTCGTGACGTATTACCCTCAGAAAACCCTCAAGGACGGATCTCTTGAGGTAAGTGCACTTCACCTGTGCAGCTGTGAACACGTATGGATGAAGGAGCGCATGTCCACAATGTCTCCTTTTTGTGTAAGAATATGATGTATTTCCAAACCCAAACAAAGCCCCAGCACAAAGGCGGTTTTGTACACGCTACAGTAAAGAGTTGGATATCATAGTAGAGTAAAGTTAGTGTAGAGAGCAGTGCCGCATTAGTTTAGTCTCCTCAGGTAATCTAGTTCTAGTTACCTTTTCAAATCAGTGGTGCGTTAGTTCTAGTTAAGATGCTCCCGCTCAGTCTCCAAAGCACAGACCACAGGAGCCTGTGTGTGTGGCGTGGAGACTTTCATGGTGCCTCCTTTCCTCGCACGCCCTGCTTTGCCTCCGCGGAAGCTTCGCTGAAGGTTTCCTACACATCCTTCCCTCACGACAACCCTCCTCTGCAAATTCCTCACACACAGGTGCTCCTCTGCAACTTCTCTCCATGAGCAATTTACAAACTCATAACTGAGGAGAAAAACAAGCCTCAGCTGGGTTTATAGCCAGAGGAGTGTGTGCAGACTTTATGTGCAGAGGAGCAGATTTGTGGCTCCCACTTTGTTCTTTTTCTCTGACACACATCACAGGCTTGTTTGCCCGTGCTCCTGTTCAGCTTAATGAAAAAAAACCTTCAGAAATGCCACATGAAAGATCAGCAATAACTGCAATATGTGTAATAGATAATTAACGGTAACGCATGAGCATCTAACAAACAAAAACAAAGAACAACAAACAAGAACAAGGTAGTGCAGTAACTTAAGGGGTTTGCTTTCCTGGGCAGTAACGAGGTAAGTTGAAGAGTTACTTTTCAAAGTAACGCCACAAACACTGGTGAGGAGGGATCTTCCAATGACTAAATCCCTTTGCTGTGCCCTCTGTAGATACTGTGAGAACATGGTGATTTTTTTAAGGACATTTTCTCCAAATAAAACATTTTCATTTAACAGCTTTACTAACCCCTTGTGCACACTGACTCTGGTCCAGTCACGGTCTGGGACCCGTGCAAGTCACTGCAGAATGCCAGTCACACCAGCTCCGGTTCACTGCGGTCCGTTTTTGACGAAAGCCACATAGATTCACATGGTTTTGTGCGAGAACACAATCGAATGACATGAAAGCCGCACTAGACCGCTGCAGCGTCAGGCTAAAATAGACTTCTTGTAGATTCTTTCCGCACAGGGCGTGTATTAACGATGTTTTCTTCATAACAATGCGGTGAAGCCAAAATTTACTTTGAGAACAAATTAACACCAAACAAAGTTAGGTTTCTTCCTAGGGGGGGCTAATGTTGCAGTGAATTATGATAGTTGTAGTTTTAACAGGTTCTATGCATTTTATCAATGGGCCATTTATAATTGCAAATACAAAAATAATCTCGGGGGGCAACAGAAATCGCCTTGAGGACTGCATTTGGCCCACAGGCCGTGAGTTTGAGATGCCTGGTCTAAAAGATCCTGCAGTGAACAGTGAGCTGTGGTGGATGTCTCAGAAATGTTAAAAACAGTGAATACTTCACCAAAGGACACTTGTGTTTATAAAGGTGTGTGCTTCAGTTGAGTTGAAACTGATATTCCGTGCACAGAGCTAATTGGATCTTTATCTTGCTTCTGTCTCTGTGCAGAAAGTAAAGCCTCTGTGCCCCTCACTCAGACGGAGGTGAGGGCTGAGCACTGGGGCTCCACAGAGCACAGTAATGTGTGAATACGACCCAAGTTTGGCTGCAGGAGACCAGCACCAAAACCATTTAAAAACAAGAATGTGGTTTACTTCTCAGGGACATTACCTTTTTAATGATGGCTCATTGAATTCCTGGATGGAAACATTTTCACCTTAAACAAAAAAAACAGTTCACAAGCTTTTTTACGTGTTTGTTACCATCCAACTGTTATGTGTGTTTTTTTTTATTGTTTTGTCGCAGATGGAAATTCGTCACAAGACTAACTCTAAGGCATGTACCAACATTTGCTTCTCTTGCCCTCCTGAGGGCTATTCGACTGTGTCCTACATGAACACAGTTATAGATTATACTGGACAATTCTGCCAAACGGAATCAATCTGGTCTCTGAGAGGTCTCTCAAATGCTCCAATTCCACTGAGGTGAGTCAGGACATGGCAACATTTTATTTATGCGATAACAACTGTAAACTGCATTTGAAAATCCTTTAAGGGTTGGAGTGTACCAGTGGAGCCGTCCAACGGTGAATGGAGTGGTCAACGTTTCATACTCGACTTTTATTGAACTGCGGTATCGCTCTGACACTGGACGACCCAACAGCTCTCCACAGACCACTGTGCTGCCTCTCTTAAGGTACCCCCTCTATGGAGCTCACCAGTGACCGCCCACCCCTTGGTTTCGGAAGTACATTTTCAATCCATTTTTTGAACAGGGATTCCGGAAAAAAATAAAACGTTTGAAAGATTGCTCAAAGCTAATCAGCTCTGAGGTGAATAATGAGCATAAGCTTAAGCATTAGCACATCCGTAACTGCGGCTTACATCGATGTGAGCGGAACGGACTGATGTGCTCCATCTACAACGTATTATTAGTGTATATAAAAAGAAAAAAGGAAATGTTTTTAACTTTGTAAACTTACTTAAAATATAGACAACAGTCCTTTCCTTACGACGGCTACAGATGTAAATGACAGAACATTTGAGTGATCAGTTCTAAGGAAGTTCAGGTGAGTTATAGCTCTGACAAGTTTATATCTGTGTCTTTATTGGCCGCCAGAGTCCCCTGGAACTGTCCCAGATTTGTTCGTCTGTTGAGCTTTGATCCTGATGGAGACCTGGTCCGGTGCAGGTTTGCAGACAAGAGCAGAGATCCATCTGAGTGTGAGCAGTGCACGCCTCCTCCTGTGCTCAGCCTGTCCACGGTCAGACTCTTATTACACATTTATTACATGGTTATTACACAAACAAGCTGCGTTAACTAGAATCTCATGACATAAGTTCAGATGGAGGACAGTGTGGTTACCTTGTAATACAGACACAGTTTCACCTCCCAGAGTTCAGAGGGGTGTGATTGACAGGTGGATCAGCCAATCAGTGATACTATCAAAACAAATACAACTGCTAAAGAGGAAAAAAGAAAGGGAAAAAATATATCAGAGACTGAAAATATTTACAGATTTATGCAGCATCAATGAGCGAAGCACAAAACTCTGAGGTGAGAGAAGTGTGATTTTGTTCTAAAGGATTTCACATGGATTGCACTGTTCTGTCTGAGTTGCATTTATGGACTCTGTCCATGACGTTCAACAACTGTTCCTCCTACAGCAGGGGTCTCAAACTCATTTTAAAAGGGGGCCAAATTTAGAAAATCAGAGCCGGTCGGGGGCCGCAACAGAGACAGACTTGAAACGCACTAAACACATTTTCATTAACCGCATAATCTTTATATAGGAGATTTCAGTTGCCAGAAGTTTAAGACGTTTAAGAAGACTCCCGCACACGTTTCGGTCCCTGTGACCTTCTTCAAGTATGAGGACAGCCCCTTCCGCTCCCTGTTCCAGACGTTTTAAATTTTCCAGGGTATATTTGGTGTATATTAGAAGAAATTATAATACTGCATAATCCACAAACTTCAAACTGTGTTTGAGTAATAAGCTCATGTTGGTATTAATTAAGTTATGCATTATTAGGCTCAATAATTGCTGATGCAGTGATCTGCACAAGCCTGGGGTTTTAAGCAGGTCCTGTTTCTTTATTTGTGTCAGTGAATGATCAAACTTCAGCTGCAGGAGTCATGAGTCCAAGTATCTGCAGCTTTAGGACGAGTGCTGTTTGTGGTCTGAGAGCAAAGTATTACAGCGTTTTGTCCCGTTATTGAGGAGAGAAAGCCAAAAGAGACACGAGAGAAAGTGGGAGAGTCAGAAGCCCTCCCCGTGTGTGACTCTTTGCAAATGCAGGTGGTGCTGGTGGCTTTAGTGTTACATGTTGTTCACTTCATAACACAAGGCGGTGATGCCTAACTTTACTTGGATCGTATATTAGCACCAAACAAACAAAGTTATGCTTCTCCTTCTTCGACATTCTCTCGGAGCTGCTCCTGAAGCTCTTGCCCTCACATGCACGTGTTCTGTCCATTCATTTGTTGAGGAAAGTTGAAAACTCCGTGGAGAGGTGCAGAGTATCCATGCTGGGTTCAACTCTCAGCACTGCGCCCCAGGAGCAGTGGAGGAGGGGCCGTGTAGGCACTAATGCTGCAGTGCATTCTGGTTGGTGTAGTTTTGGTGGGTTCTATGCGTTTTATCAGCGGGCCGCTTATAATACAAATTAAAAATTATCTCGGGGGCCACCAGAAATTGTCTTGATTTGTCATTTGTCCCGCGGGCCGCGAGTTTGAGACCCCTGTCCTACAGGCAAAGTCCTTTCCGGTCCAACACTCGGCTGCTCTTCTCACCAAGATACTTTACATTACCAGCACTAACTCTCTAGAAGTCACAAGAAAAAATTAAGTGTTAGTTAAGTTTGTGAAAACCGGTTATTAATGAAGGTTAGATGGCTAGGTTGAATTCGGGATCCCAGGAAAGAGGCCTGAAACTCTATGGGAGATTCACAGATGCTGAACCCAATCAATCTTTGTCTGGAAATACGGCTACAAAACCACAAACATCTGTATTTCGACAGGTGATACATTTTCTCGTTGTGTAATATCCATAACATAACAGTTTCCAAAAAACACCCATTTCTTGGACTGGCCCCCCTCCTTGTAAAAGCAAACGGCTCACTCTGAGATCTGACCCCCCTAAACAGAGAGCAGGCTGCCTCCCCCGCCCAACTCGCGCGCCTCCCCCGCCCAACCCGTGCCGAAGCCTAGAGCGGAGATAGTGCGCATGCGCCGTGTGCTCCGGTAAACAGCGATACACAAACACGGGAATAAACATTTTATCCGTCCTGACGGTGCGTCGTGCTGAGTCCTACGTCCTGGATCTGACCTGGAGTTTGCCGTCCTACAGGGCCACGACGCCGGACGTTGCCGGTTCGCAAATAACAAGCTCACTCTTCGATCTGTCGTATCCATCGTGGTAATTACTGTGTAGCATTAGCATTAGCTGTTTTTATTCGTGCGGCTGCGCGCTTCCCGGAGGCGTGGCTTAAACACTGCGTCATCCTTGGGAAGTACGTCATCTTAGTGAGGAGCCCCCGTCTGCTGCTCAGCCGAGGGGGACGGAAAAGACAGTTCTCTAGCGAAAACATGCGGGAATCAATCAAAAAACACTTTGGGCACAACATACGTGGCCCAAATAGCACTGTAGGAAGGTTAAAACCTCTGATAAGTCGATTTTGCATGTTATGGGACCTTTAAAGATTCATTCTACCATCAAATTTTGACCTGTCCTCCAGCTGAATGTTGAACCATGAGCAGTATTGAATAAAGTGATATTGCAAGAGCTATTACACATGTAGAACAATTTATTTTTTGTTGTTCCTGTCTCTCAGCCCTGTAGTTTATCGTTCAGTGCGAGCAGCAGCAGCGCTCAGGGCCTGTACGCGGTCCAGATGGTGATGGAGGACTTCCCCAGGACCAACTTAGTCCTGACTCAGACCGACGGGACGCAGGAGGTGAAGAGTGTCACCCAAAGCCTCAGCAAGATCCCAGTGCAGTTTCTACTTTCAGGTATATTAACTGTTCAACCACAATAGAACCTATAAATAAAGATTAAAAATATTCACTCTGATGTAGCTTTAAAGGAGCACTAGGTAACTTTTTGGGGAAGGATCCGTCACTTGAGATTAGGGCGGTAGAAAGAAATTCTTGGTCGTCTAAAGACCTCCCCTATCGACCGATAAATCCACTAAAAAGGGGCGTGTCAAAACTATGAAGTAACTCTTTGTATCTGACCCAAACTGCACCAAAAAACACAACTGCACTGGAGTTAATGCAAAAAATATATATATATATAAAGAAAAGTACCAGGAAACTGTATTTACATGTTAGCTAGATATAAATTAGATTAAACTCACCAAGATCTTTAGCTAACCCACTACATATCTTCACTTTTTCGCTGCTTTTGTCGTATAAATCCTTTTAATTAAAATAAAATCATTTGTTGACTAATAACAATGTTGAGATGTTATTGATTGCTGAGAGTGCGCCTCTCCACAGACCTGACCTGTAACTTGGCCTGGTGAATTCCGTTGAGACATGGAATTCTCTGTTTGCCTGTTGCTATAACACGCATATCTGGCAAGCCAATGCTACAGTGAGTCAGGTTAATTATTTATTTCACCTGGCGAGTCCTACAGAGAGACCAGGACCGTGTTAGCTGCTGCGCCAACATTTACGTTTAATGCCCTACAGAGGAACATTACAAAGTGTTTATACAGGTGACGTCACAACATTCTGAATTTTAGCAGTGAGCGGCAAAAACGCATGAGTCAATGGAGTGATGACATGTTCTCCTGTAAAGGCTCTAAACAAAACTAAAATGTGAAAACACTGTCTAAGAACAAATGCAACGTCGACAAATAAATATGTTTTGTAACTGACATCTTTAAAAAAAAAAATCCTGTCAACTGTTGAAAAAAAATAACAACAAAAGATGAACAAATCCATGTGTTGAGGAAATTAATTGTAGCGTGTCCTAAAACTCAAACTGCCATTAGCAAACAAGCTAGCTAAGCTCTGCACCGCTGGAGCAACAATGAAGAAACTACTTTCACTTTACATTTGACCGTATATAAAGTTGATTTGAGCAAAACAAAGGCTCCACGGACGAACAAGCCAATAATAAGCCAAAAAAAGCAAAGAAACCCATTGTCGGTTCTGCTGCCCATAATTCTTCCAATCAGTCAGAATGTTGAGGAGCAAGGGGCAGATCCTCCAGCAGAAAGGTTATATGGTGTATCTTTAAATGAGTCAAATCACAAAGATGTGTTTATTTCTTCACAAAACCTACATTAATCATGTTTTTGTCCAGTGGAGTCTGCTGCTTTCTCCTGCTCTCCAGGTCAGTACCTGCCTGTGTTTGTGACGCCGACCCCAGAACATGAAACTCAGCTCTACGTCCAGGTCAAGCAAACTCTGCGCATCAACATCACAGCACAGGCCAGCATGTCCTCGTAAGATACAAGAGTCCCTGAACACAACACCCTAAGGTTTATGTTTAGCTTTGGACAAGATAACTCCTTTGAATGCAGAGTGGGACGGGGAGACAGTGGAGCTATTGTAAAACAGAGGTCATGTTGTCTCTGGTACGTGTAGCATAAGTGTTATGAATGTATAATTATTTTGTAATAACACGGTTGCTGTAATAGGCTGGTTGTCAGAAGTAGGTGTCGCTCATGGATTAGCAGAGACCAATGAAATGCATGTGGTTGGTACCATGGATTTAAAGTGAGTAACAAACAATATACATACAGTTACCTTTACCTGTGCGAATAGCAATTATTTACAAAATTATGAACAATTATGAACAATTATTTCAAGTTAAATAGGAAATTACAAAAATGTAAAAATTCACAATTAAAAATAATAAAAAAAATAAAATGCTTAATGCTGCATTGAATTGAGTTAACAATAACAATAACCCCACCCAGAGTTATTGTAATCAAATATTGTATTGTAATCAAGTATTGTTTAATCAAATAACACAGGGTTATTTGATAAGCCACGTCTGAGTTACAAATAACGTAGTCCAGTCTTTTGAGTGTACGAGAGGGGAAAAGGTTCATATAAATGCACAAGTGGTGTGGGTTTGAGGGTGTGGGGTGAGAGGTTATCTGTGCTGCAGGAGCCCCCTACTGGCCCGGCAGGTGAGATACGACTCTTCTGACGTGCAGTGACAGTCTTTAGACACTAGGCCTGCTCCTCGCCATCAGCTCAGGGAACCCAGGACCCTGTGCCTGTGTAACAACCAATGCCCCAATGAATAATCTTGTACATACAAATCACATCACTGAATCCATGAGCTAATAAACTGTAATACTGTGCACACAGTTCAATTCATAGCACTAGTTGCATTGGAAATAACTTCAGTGTAAAATGTTCAAAAAGGTTAAATAACAATTCATAAATTCATATTAAATAATATTTACCACATTATTTAACAATTCAATAAAAAAAGTATTGTAGCTGCCATGGAAGAGCGGCATCCAATGAGTAACTCAATCTTTAGTCAGTAATAAAATGCTTAGATAGTGCTGTGTCAATAAAGCGAACTCAAGTAGCACTTAGTTTCAATAGAACAACATTCAGTGACGTTTAGCATTTATAAAAAAGATAATGTACACTTTTGGCAGCAATTTACTTCCATAGAATTAACATTTAGACATTTAAGAGATAGACATATTTGAAAGACCAAGGCACAAACTCAATTGGAACAACACACTAACCACCCCATGTAAAGGAACGGAGCGGCTGAGCTCATGCTAGCACAAACAACTTTTGACTCACCGAATTCCATGGTTTACGCCGCACACACGAGCCCATTCATCTGGGTTTGGGCACGATGGACGACGGCTCCTGAGAGTTAATTAAATCGGTGGGTGTTGTGCGAAAATATGAACGATTAACAATGAAATAAGCGACAGGAACCCACCGCTCAGCTCTTTACTGGCGTCCACACTCTACCTGCACTGAACCTCGCGGCAGGTAAAGAACACACGATAGGCAGCGCCAGATCACGTGACCAAAACGAAAGCAGCGATTGGTCAAATTACACACGTGACTCGAAATCTCGCGACAACACCACGAATGGCCGCGATATTCAGTAAGTACCACCGGAAACATCAGAGACACAGATCATAATTTTGGTTATTATAAAGACGCAAAACTTACGCAAGAGCATTTTTAAAGCCCACACTTAAATACAAAAAAACGGCATAATACTTTTTCTTTAAATAAAATGTTGATTGTGTTTGTGGAGGGTTTGGGAGCTGCTGTTCAGTGGTCCCTCCAGGATGACGAAGAGCGGCTCTGGGAGACGGTACGTTCTGAGCTGGAGTCCAGTGGAGTCAGAGGACGGACAGAAACATCCAGTGTGCTTCAGCGCCCAGGCTTTGTACAAGTCAGAGGCAAAAACACAGCCAGTCAAACCCTTAACTCACAGCTGTAACATGTGCTTTTACTGTTTCAGCTCTGCCACGTTTTCCTCGGAGCTCCGCTGTGTCGTTGTGAACGTTGGAAAAAGTGAGAAAAGTGGATACTTTTGCTCCCATTAAAGCCTCCCTCTTTTCATTCTCCTTCATGACACATTCTTACACAAACAAATCCATTCTTGTGAAGAATTTTGCCAACTTTGCACGATGATTTGAAACTGAAAATGTTACCCTGGAAGCACAAATCCTACAAGCTATAATTCTTGCATGATGTCAACAATAAAGCTGCATTTGCACGAGGAAAAGAAAAAAATAAATAAAATACAGCATTACCCTGAGCTAACTTTTTTTTTTTTTTTTTTAACAGAGCCAAAGATTGAGACATTTAAAGGTAAAACAAACTTTGCTTTTATTCAGATCATTTATGTTTCACCTTATGTTTATTCAAGATAAAAATACACTGTGCATTTTAAGACTGTCCCTAACGATCAAAATTATAATATAATGAGAACCTGTCACATATTCATTTTCTCCCGCTTGTTCCCGGGGTCGCGGGTGACTGGAGCCTATCCCAGTGACTTTGGGCCTTAGGCGGGGCACACTCTGGACAGTGGCCAACTCATCACAGCAAACACAAAGACACAAACATGACAGACAACCATTCACTCTCACATTCACTCACTACGGACAATTTGGAGTTTCCAATTAAGCTGAACACAGTCATGTCTTTGGACGGTGGGAGGAGCCAGAGAACCCGGAGAGAACCCACGGTAACACGGGGAGGACATGCAGAGATCCTGTGATGTTGGGGTGGTCCGGGATTCAAACCCACGATCTCCTTAATGGGAGGCAGAAGCTCTAGCCGCTCTGCCACTGTGCACCCCATCCTGTCACATAGATTTTAAATAAATGCATCGATACCAATACCAGTATCGGGTATTGGCTCGATACTAGTTAATAGTACTCGTGCTCACTGAAGAGCACTCTATACTCTTATGGTAATTTGACGGCAGCTCACTCAGTAGACGCTCACTCACGGCGCGTCTCATGCCGCCGTTGCAGCTGCAGGAGATGTGTGTGGCAGTTTGTCAAAGTGAACAAGACTGTTTCATGTTGTCATGTTTCCATTAGCGCAGTACAGCGTGGAGCAGGACTGAACAAAAGTGAACCGTTACACCCGGATTATTCTATTAATTGTTTCAACCCTGTTTTTAATGCAATAATGTCTGTTATATTAAAATAAAAAACTACTTACACAAAACCAAGGCTAATTTAGTTTGAAAAAAGCAAGATCTTATTCATGATTTTCCCTTTCAGTGTTTTTAATTTACAAACAGAACATTTCTATCAGATGGAGGACTTTGGTGTCACTGCGATATATTTTGTTTGTTGCGATATCGTTACTGCGTCGGACAATACTGCGATATCGATACTTTTGCGATGTATTGTGCAGCTCTATAGCTGACAGTTTAAAAATGTGACATAAAGACATTACTTTCTCATTATAAATAAGTTCTGACGTATTTGTACTTTATTATAACAACAATCTACAAGAGAATATAATGGGTAAGTGGCGTTTTTTCTGTGCAATCTGGTGACAAAATGGCATTATCTTTGTCACGATTACACAAAATGTAGCACAAACAATCCCTTTTTATCACGATAAACTATTTTCTTGTTTATTGTCCCATCCCTAACGAGGACAAAACCATTGAAAAAATATGGCCCTCAGTAAAATAAGCTGAATAGCCCTGGTGTAAAATACTGCTGCAGAATCTACAGTCAGAGTCTGTTTCTCAGATATAAAATTAAGAATGAACATTTACACATACACTATTGTAAAAAAGAAGACTGAGCCAACAATTTATGCAGAGATATAGTTAACAATCCCCTAAACGGAATGACATTTGGTTAAATAATGTACTAATAATGTTTCTCAGAGCATGAGGCATGTCTTTGTGTTTTTCTGTGAGCTGTGGTCTAAATGTCACAAACAAAATCCTTTCATTTCTGTCAGTCTTTACAAACGTGAGGATGTTCTCTTCTGCTCGACTGACTGACGAAGCTCTGAGGAAGGCTCTGATCTTAGAGGTGAGTGACAGCATCTACTGAGCCGTGTTTAACGGCGACTTAGAACGCAAAAACTCTTGAGTGTATATTGGCTTTCATCATTAATGGCCGAAAATACTTTGTCATAATAAAATTGTCAAAGCAAAATAAAAGTAAGTATAATGACAAAATCTAGACTAAAAACAGACCAACATCAGTCCAAAACTTTATTATAATAAAAATAATAATCTGACTAGACTTATAATCATCATTTTAATCAAAAAACTAAAACTTCCCGCAAAACTCTTAGTTCTAAAACATGAAATGTCAAGAGCAGGTTTAAAGGCCATTATCAATACAAATAATGCATGATATTTAAACCAAACCTACACTGCAATGGCTATCACCAGAGGAATGTATGTCCTCATTGTCTTTATTGTTCAGAATGGTAAGAACAATGTGTACGTCACATTTCATACGTCTATGACAAACTTACCTTTGGCCCCATTCAGATGTTCAAGGGGGCGCTGTAGAGCAATTATATAATATAGCGATATGTATTGTATGTCGTTATTTTGCACAAAATGAAGGAATTTAGCCTTTTCATATCTGCACATGTCCCATAAAGAAATCCAACAATACATCAATGTGAAGTCACTGTGTGTGTGAAGCTCAGGGTAAACCAGGTTTCTCTCATTTTGAGCCAAAGACACATTTTAGCCTGAACTCCTCGTCATCTCTGGATGAAGACAGTCGCAGCTGCTTCAGTTATGACTGGACTCATTCAAAGTCGCAGTTATTCAAACACGTGTGGATTATAAAGGTGATTTTGGCCGTGCTTCAGTGCAGTGAGAGGTTTACTGACTTTACAAAACTGAAACGTAGAGGAAAATTGGGCAAAAATGTGGATAAATTGGAAAAAGATCTATTTAATGATCCGGCTAATCAACAAAATATTAACCAAGGACAATAACAATACATTTAGAGTATAAAGTACTAGAAGGAACAATAATACTCAATATGTGCTATTAATGAGAACCTGTAAGTAATAACACTGTAGTAATCAATCAAAAGGATCAATGAACACGAACACAATACTAAGGCCCTCAAATAAACAATTAAAAACGCACTCATTAAAAGTGAAAAGCCGGCAAAGAACTCAACAAATGTCAAACCCCGCGTCTGTGAAACGGTACAAGATGGCGGCTGCCGTTACTCACCCACATCCGGGTCACGTCTGTAATGTCTGTAACAAAAGGAGAAGAAGGCGGCTCCAGAAAATACAGCGCTGTCCTCACCGTGGATCCATTAACGGTCCTCCCGGCGGCTCACAGGGTCCGGAACAACAATCCCGGGTGTCCTCAGCGGTACCGGCTCACACGGTCCGGAACAACAATCCCGGGTGTCCTCAGCGGTACCGGCTCACACGGTCCGGAACAACAATCCCGGGTGTCCTCAGCGGTACCGGCTCACACGGTCCAGGTTAAACCCGCCACAGCCAGCGTTGGCTCACGGGTCCCACGAACAGTTCTCAAAAAACACAGCCACAAAAGCGGAAAAGCTCCGCCGGTGACCGACAGGCGGGACATAAAGAGTCTGTTCGGTGCCTCAAACGGTCCAAAAGACGGACCTGCTGAGGATCGGCCGCAGGTCTAACGGGAAAGCTCTGGAACGACGTAACTCCCGCCCCCATTCAACAGGAGCCAATCACAACAGCGTAAAGTTACACTTGCCCTTGACTGACAAGTGAAGCGGCGAATTACAGGAGACCATTCAATTAAATTAAACAATAGTTTGTTCTAGAATGTTCCAGACAGAAAGCTTTTACATCGAGTGAAGCCTGTGACGTAAAATTAAAATAAAATGTATCACTGCCAGAGAACATAAGCGTAATAATATAATAATAGATCGTTGTATGTAAAAAGTATTTAGATTTAATTATGTAAATAAGTGGTACCAGTGAAATATGTAAATAAAGTACAACGCATTGTTTTAAGATTACTTAAAGGTTATTAACGTTTGAGCGCACATGACTGACCCAGGGGCTACACATTCATTATAGTTAAAACACAATACGTTTACTGGGTGACTAAAACTTACGGTTTAAATAAAAAACTAGACATAAAATAAAAACAACCGTTTGACTTGATCTGAGCTCAATCTAAAACAATAATTTTATAAAAAAAGACTAAGGCTAAAACTTAATTTCTTCTTGTCAAATTAACAGTGTTTACAATGAAAAAAAAAGTATGTTCTTTGTATGTTTTTAGTTTTATTATTAATATTACGCCGTGTCTGTTTAGATCAAAAAAGAGCTGGAGAAACGTGGGCTTCCAGCGAACTTCACCCTCTCAGCAAACATCACCAAGATGCCATAGACCTGTGCATTTTAACGCTGCTGTGAGGCTGATAGTCAACAATTCTATTTTCACTGATGATATGAGCAGGTTTTTATTATATTCCATGTGTGCCTTTTATTATCCATATTTTAATAATATTGTGTTTTTTCATGTTGTTGTAGTTCACACACAACAAAAATGCTATGTTCTTTTGATTTGTACTTTTTGATGAATTAATGTGGAGAAAATAACAAACTTGTCTTGAAAACTGACAAATTTAACAAACTTTGGATTAAGTGTGACGTTTTTATTGGACCATGTATGCCTTAGTGTGTTTTTATTCTGTTTGACTACTTTGTTTTATTGTGTATAGTTAGAAACTGAAAAAAAAAATATATATATACATACGTATGTGTGTGTGTGAAAAAAAAAAGTGTTTTCAAAATTGTAAACCTTTTATTTTTGCAAAAGCTAGAAATGTAAATCTTGAAACTTTGTGCTAAAAAAATAAATTATTTTCGTTGGTTAAAACAATTTAAATTAGATTAGATTGGTTTGAAATTTTAAAGATTTTAAAACACAGCCAGAATTGTCAAAAACTGAAATGTGAACTGACAAACTAATAAAAGCATCACGTGTTTCAGAACATTCAGAACATGTTTAAGCATGCGTTTTATTATTGCTCGGGCTCCTTTTTGCTTTTTGGAATCGTAGAGGGAGAGATCTGTTTTGTCACTGAGCACATGTAAAATAAAACATTTGAAACGGACAGAGCTTCTTCTCATTCCTTTATTGTTGATAACGTGTAAAGACAATCCACAGGTTAAAGTGGCGGTGCAGGAGGGAGTTTGTACCTTTTCTGGCCTCCTCCTCGAGTTCGTCCCAGTCTTTTCCGCTCTCCTCTTCGCTGCCCAACGACGCGCTGTAATCTGAAACACCAGAGGTTCACGTGAGCTCAGCGAACACAGCCAAAAACTGACCCAAAGACGAAGGAAACGCCTAATGTGTTTATTAGAGATGCTTTAGGGCTTTTGTTTTTAAGCATTTTAGTGCCTTTGTTGCAGTTTGGAGCGGCAGAACGAGCCACATGTTCTGATCGGTGGTAAACAATTGCATTTTTGACACATTAATTGAACAGAACAACAACATTATTATAAATCTGACAGAAAAACACTGCTAGGGCTGTGCAATTAATCAAACTGAGGCAGGACTCGGTATTTTATTTATCCAGTATATATCTTTTTTAAACTACACATTAAAAGGTGTCATTGTTTTGCCCGAATTGCCCTTAATTATTGCATTAAATATAATTGCATCTTCCTCCTCCTCTTCGTCGGCCGAAGGGTTAAACGTCTCGTCCATCTCAGACTCCGACTCCTCCTCCGCCGCACTGCCCTGTGGAGACGACAAAACAAAGCGCAGTGTAGATTTAGTCCAATGAAACGGCGGGACACAGACACCAAATAATGTCAAATGTGAACAGAAAAGTGAGTCCAAAATCACAAATGTAATGTAATCTCATAAAACAAACATTTGTCTGGCCCCAGGATAGATATCTGTATTTTACCTTTAGCAAAAGGACAAATATTGTACATTAATTGTATTGTTCTTGCCCTTTAAAATAGGCCCTGCACCTGATCTTGACTGTTTTGAAACGTGACAAACAGAACTAGTCTTTCCATCAGTCACATGTGTCTCTCACTTTAACGCAGTCCCAGCGTCATAAATATTCACCTCCAGGAGTTTAGAAGCACTTTTCACCAGAGCGCTAAAGCTAACAAACATTAGCATAAACGAAGGATACAAATACAGACGAGGTGCACGGTGGCAGAGCGGCTAGAGCTTCTGCCTCTCAATAAGGAGATCGTGGGTTCGAATCCCAGACCACCCCAACATCGTGGTTTCGAATCCCGGACCACCCTAACATGACACGCTCTCTCTGGGTAGAGTCTGCATGTCCTCCCCGTGTTACCGTGGGTTCTCTCCGGGTTCTCCGGCTCCTCCCACCGTCCAAAGACATGACTGTGTAGGTTAATTGACAACTCTAAATTGTCCATAGTGAATGAATGTGAGAGTGAATGGTTGTCTGTCCTTGTCTGTCTCTCTGTGTTTGCTGTGATGAGTTGGCCACTGTCCAGGGTGTACCCCGCCTAAGGCCCAAAGTCACTGGGATAGGCTCCAGTCACCCGCGACCCCTAACGGGAATAAGCGGTAGAAAATGAATGAATGAATGAACAAATACAGACGGGAAAAAGGCTGAAAACAAATAAAACGAGGCAAACAGTGACAAAAACATGACTAGATTGACTCAAAAGTGACAGCTATCTCTCACTTTCCTAATGCAGTCCCAGCATCTTAAAAATACTCACCACGACTTTAGAAGCACTTTTCACCCGTCTCTGAGCAAACATTAGCATGCTAACGGCGCACTGCTTCTCGTAGAATGAAATGCTCTATAAACAGATGCGTTTACAATACACCTGTACTGAAGCCACAAATATTTGACTTTATACCATACAAAAACATCTGCTATAAGAATTACTTCTTTTTCCGTGTTCCAAAACAGCAACAATCAGCTACAGCCCCTTTTAACGTGCTCTTGAACATCTTTACTTTGACAGCTCATGTTTTATACAAACAAAAAGCCGCTATAGAGAAAAATAACCTGGAAAGTTGCCTTTAACGACCAAAACTCAACAGTATAATTCAATCCAGATTACAATTTGATGATTTAATAGTTCTCCAAACCAAAAATAAATACTTTTACTTTTTACTGTTAAGACCAGACTCTTTTTTTTTTTTTAACTTTTTGTTTTCTGGTCAGTTTTCTCTCTCACACGTCGACTTTCATGTGGAAACAACAAACGTGTCCAATCTGCTCCTAAAGATGTTTTATTCTTCCATTGAATCCACTTCATCCATAGATTTCTCAGGGACATTGTAACTTCAAAGGACGTTTTCTTCAAATGCATTTTTGTCCCTCGAGACACAAAGATCAGCCTTAAAGTAGATCCTACACCAAACTGTACAATCTGGACTCAACAAGAATTAGACCAAACGTACAGAAGGATTTTTTAAATATCTAATTCTAAAACTGATTTATGGAAGTTTTAAGTAAAAAGAATGAGGAAAAAATTCAGTTTTTAATAATAATAATAATAATAATACATCAAACTTGTATAGCGCTTTTTTGGACACTCAAAGACGCTTTACATAAACAGACAAAACAACATACATTTACACAAAAGCCAGGTGAACAGGTGGGTCTTAAAGAGAGGTTTGAATGTCTGTAGTGAGTCCAAGTTCCTGATGGTTGTGGAAGTGAGTTCCAGAGGGCGGGGCCAGGGGGCGGGGCCAGAGGGCAGGGCCAGAGGGCGGGGGCAGAGGGCGGGGCCAGAGGGCGGGGGCAGCAGCGGCGAAGGCTCGGCCCCCAAAGGTCCGGTGCTTAGTGCGGGTGATGGGAGTGAGGAGGTTGGTGTCAGAGCGGAGGCGGCGGGTGGGACAGTACGGTCGGAGTAGGTCGGTGAGGTAGGAAGGGGCGGGGTTATGGAGGGACTTATACGTGAGGAGGAGGAGCTTGTATTGAATTTTAGGACAATTTTCAGTCCAATCTAGTTTAGTTAAAAACAAAATAAGAAATCCAAATCCTCTGTACATTTTTATAACTAATATGTTACAAAATGAACCAAGAAATTTAAACCTGGTTCTGTCCATTTTTCAGATTTAAATGTCCCAAATATGTGGATTTTTGGTCATTTTTCCACAGAAAATGCCTTATTTCTACATGAAAACATGACATGATTAAAAAATTGTAATGCATTTTTCCCTTACATTTATGGGAGAAAAATGTTTAAACCATCATCAACAATAATAATGTTTAAATCAACAATAATAATGTGTAAATCATCTGTGCAATTGGTGTGGATTTGAAGTGGGGCGACAGCGGTGATGGTGATGGACGGGAGGTGTGTCTGGGTGCTCGTTGTCCCTCTCTGGGTGCGGCGGCTGTCCCTGTGGGGTCCTCTGGAGAATTTCCTGGGTGCTGGTGGTGGTCCAGTTTGCACTCTGGGTCTGGCCGGTTCATTGCCTTTGTGGCGCCTGGGGCGGGTCCTGGGGGTTTTCCGCTCGGGTGCGCTGGCTGCCTGATCAAGTCCATTGCATGGATGGGGGGCGGGCGGACGCCAGTGTGGGCTTGGCCTCCTTGGCAGAGGTGTGAACATAAAAAAAAATAAATAAATAAATAAAATAAAAAAAAAAGCTGTGATGGTGATGCGGAGGGGGCACTGGTGCAGACGGGGGAGGGGGGGTCACGGAAGGAGGGTTTGGGGGGGAGTGAGGGTGTGTGCCCTGTCTAGGCTACCCCACTTTGGTGGGACACAGCCCAGGTATATAGATAGATTTATGTGAGTAAACTACAGGAGAAGTTTAACATTGACATCTTTAAAGTTAAGATTCTTTCCTATTCACCTGCAGCGTCTCACCTTAATTAGTTGACAACCTTTACTATAATCAATTAGTTGCAATTAATCGATTGACTTGTCGCAGCCCTAATCAAAATGCTGCAAAAATGTAATTTTAACCCCGACCGGATGTAAAAAAGTAAGCCATATTTGTGTGAAGTGTTTTGTCTGAACCTCGCTCTCCGGGTCGAGGAAGGACCATCCGCTCTGTTCGAAGATCAAGAAGGCGGAACACGTGTCCTTTTTAAATGTGTGCAATTCCCTCTGCAGCCAGTAGATGGAGTCAAAGCTAAGCATCTCCCAAGGCTGGGACAGTTATATTGTTTTTTTGTTTTGTTTTTTTAGCTCTTAAACATGTGATTCCGACGTAAAAAGACGCTGAAGAGCAGGTTAAACGCCAATGACAACACAAATAATGCATGATATTTGTCCTTTAACGTCACACATTTACAAAACATAGGAGCAAAAGAAAAGAGGAGTCACATGGTGCACCTTTAAAGTGTGTTGTGTCGTCCCAGTGGAGTCCGCCGCCCCGTCCTGCGCCCCCGGTCTGTACCTGCCCCGGTTTGAGGACCCGACCCCAGAACACGGCGCTCAGTTTCACTTTATTTTAAAATGATTCTGTGTGTTTGTGTTTTGTGATTTTAATTTTAATTTTATTGTGTAATTTGTATGGATTTTGGCTGTTGTTTACAGTCTGGTTGCTATGGTAACAGTGGTAGAATGACCTCTAGGCAAGGCACGTTTATTTGTAGAGCACAATTCATACACAAGGCAATTCAAAGTGCTTTACATAACAGGAAAAGTTGCATTAAAATAACAAAACACAAAAAGACACACAGAATCATTTTAAAATCATTTTAAAATAAAGTGCTTTAAAAGAGAAGAGTGCAGATAGATCTTTCAGTCGTATGCACGTCTAAACAGAACTGTTTTGAGCCTGGATTTAAACATTGTCAGAGTGGAGGCCTGTCTCACATCTTCAGGGAGACTGTTCCAGATTTTAGCTGCAAAAAACTGAAATGCTGATTCCCTATGTTTAGTCCTGATTCTAGGCACCAGCAGGAGGCCGATCCATGTTTAGTCCTGACTCTAGGCACCAGCAGGAGGCCGATCCATGTTTAGTCCTGACTCTAGGCACCAGCAGGAGACCGATCCATGTTTAGTCCTGACTCTAGGCACCAGCAGGAGGCCGATCCATGTTTAGTCCTGACTCTAGGCACCAGCAGGAGGCCGATCCATGTTTAGTCCTGACTCTAGGCACCAGCAGCATATGACTGTGTCATATTTGCTGCCCATGACCAACCAGGAAGTGACATTAAAAGACATTATGAAAACAAACTGGCCACATGTTCAGTAAAATCTGAAATATAATCATGTTCACTACGTTTAATGAAATGTGTCGTCTAAAGTGTCTTGTAGACTTTAACCTGCAGGTTCAGAACGTCATTAAAAACACACTTTTAATTAGGGCTGGTCTGAGATTGTTCTTCTGTTGCCGATAGTTACTAAAACCTTACTGTCTTTGTTTAGCTCGAAGAACTGGTGAAGCAAGGGATGCCTCCGAGCGCTGTTCTGAGTCTTGTTGAAAACACAGCGCCACCTGCTGGTGGTTCAGCATGACAGAAACCACATTTTTGTTCAGTTGTACGTACAGCATACATGTGTTTAAATGGTGTAAATAAAGACTTCTTTAACAACACAAGTTTTTTCCAACTTGAGCGCTGCCAGCTCTGACTTCACAAAAAGCAGATCTGAGATGTGCATATGACATTTGTTTTATTTGTGTTTTTATTTGATAGCGACAAGTACATTAGCAGTAGAAGTAACAGACTACAACATTTACAGCTACGGCTAATTTGCATTGTTCGTTCCTAGAGGGGCTTTTACAACAAACAAGTCAGACAAAATGATCTCAAAAGTCATCACAGATAGTTTTTAGTGAGTACAGTACAAAAAAAAATCTGAATAAGTCCATGTTAAAAACCACCCCAGTCCAGGTCCAGTTTCAAAGCACGAGGAGTTCCAAAGTTAAGCGCCTGATCGAAAAAAAACAAGATATTTCCGTGTCAACAGAAAACCAAATAATTTATGTTTATGCAAATAAACTTCTAGGCTTATGCGCTCAAAATGTAACATCGGTGTTCATGCAGAGACAGAGCGTCCTGCGCTGACCATGGAGCTGCTGCTGCCGCTGCTGCTGCTGCTGAGCTGTGACTGTTCAGAGTTTCAGGGGACAGTCGTGACATATTACCCTCAGAAAACCCACCAGGACGGATCAGTCACGGTACGTACACTGAACCTGCGGGTGTTTATGTCCATAATGTGTCTGAGTTATTGCACCAGGGTCACAAAAGCCTTGGAGAATTAAAGAGGATGCAGAGGGAGCGAGACATGAACCGAATTAAATTGAACTGATCTAATCATTATTGCAAAACGTTCAACTGGACGTGCTTTTGAGATTAAAACATTTTGACATTTGAGACGAGACGATCGCGTCACGATCATTTTAGTACACCGACGATCAACTGACTGAAAATATCTCGATAAATGATGTTATTGAGAATGGTGTTTTAAAATGCTAATGCAATATTCCCAGGCAATGATCTCTACTTATATCAAAACCTTAGAACTTAAATAGACGGCTGTGTCAGGTCCAACTTGAGAAAACTTCCTCAAGTCAATGCCTAGAGGCTCTTTTATAATATAAAACTGTGAGAATTGCTTTTCACAATTTTTCACATTACCAATTCACCATATCGGATAAAGAAATGAACTGAAGTGTTGTATTGCTTAAAAAAAAAGTTAATTTGTGGAATAATATAAAGCTGCCACGGCCTGTTTGAAGGAGAATGTCGCGGTGCCTTTGCTCCGTCACTCGTGGCACCAAACACGCTCGCACACATTTATCCAGTCAAACTATCATGGTGCATGTTTAATCTACTGAAGGATAATTCCACGATGTAAATATCGTGCCAACCAGACTAGCACCAAATCATTTACCATCAATGTTCTTTACTGTCTACACCTTTTCCCCCGAAAATTATGACGGGAAATTAAGTGAAAAAGAACAAAACCTATGTGAAGGCCTCAGGGGAGGAGGAACTTTCTGCAGCTGTCATGTCCTTTCGACAAGGGAAAACCCCATGGACAACTTTTTTGAGGAAGTAAATGAAAGCATTACTGTTGTGCTTCCACTCTTCGTATAGAATGGGAATTTCAGAAAGAAGGGCTTATTTCCTTGTTATTGAAACAAGAACCAAATGGTCATTTTAAGGACGCGGTATATTTAAAGAACTGGAGGCCCGTAACACTCCAATGCTACGACGCAAAGATACTCGCCAAATGTTTAGCCTTAAGACTTGAAGTGTGTATGACAGGTTTTTATGATTGTCTAGTTTTGACTTTATTTGGATGAAGAAAACCTGTTGTGAGTATAATGGATGGTTTCACACCAATCAAGTGTCAGTTTGTGAAGTTGAAAAATATGTTGTATGACAATTTACAACCAACAAACATATCATTTCCGATCCTTTAAACATGAATTCAATAAATAAAGGTGTTCCCATACAGTTTTATTTGTTAAATAATAAGTTCTGTTACATTAGAGGAGTTTTGGCCCTGTGTAAAACATGGTTGCTAGGTAACTGGTGCAGAATTTCCTAGCGTGATGTCATGATTCACAACCAGGAAGTAAAGATTTTTTTTTTTTTTTTTTTGAATGGGACAGCATGTATTAATGGACAGCTTACACTGTAAATACACCAGATTTAGCTCAGGGCTAATTTCCTTCCGTAGTCCCATAAGACACAGAATAAAAACAAATACGTGCACAACTGTATACGATGCACACATATAACACGCACCTCAGGGCTCTGGCAGGTGCATGAGGGTGGAGCCGCTCAGACATGTACAATGGGGCAGTGCCATTCAGACATTTAAACTAAAAAAGCAGAAGCAGTTAAAAACAGTTAATTCTGCTGAGGAATATATGTTATATATGGTCTTACAAACATGTGAGGATTAAATCTAAACTAAAAGCATCCCCTGAAAAGGGAGGTGTACGTTTTCCAGATTTCAAATTGTACTATAAAGTTGCACAACTACGTGGGGTGCAAATACAGCTGCCCGATTGCTGACAGGGACCAAAAAGTACCAGCACATAACCCCTGTCATAGCCGCTCTTCATTGGCTCCCAGTTCATTATAGAATTCATTTTAGGGTTTTGATGCTTGTGTTTAAATGTCTGAATGGCACTGTTTGCACCTGTCTGAGCTGCTCCATCCTCATGCACCTGTCAGAGCCCTGAGGTCTGCACCTGTCAGAGCCCTGAGGTCTGCACCTGTCAGAGCCCTGAGGTCTGCACCTGTCAGAGCCCTGAGGTCTGCACCTGCCAGAGCCCTGAGGTCTGCACCTGCCAGAGCCCTGAGGTCTGCACCTGCCAGAGCCCTGAGGTCTGCACCTGCCAGAGCCCTGAGGTCTGCACCTGTCAGGCTTGTGAGCAGGGGGGACCGGGCATTCTCAGTTGCAGCTCTGTGGAATAATCTCCCTCTCCACATTAGAGCTGCACAATCTATTGAGCATTTCAAAACATTACTTAAAACACACTTTTTTACGCTTGCTTTTAACACGGCTTGAGCAGATACCATAGTTTATATTCAAACATGAATGCACAATTTTTAAATCAAATCAAATCAATTTATTTTTATAATGCCCAAAATCACAACAACAGTTGCCTCGATGGGCCACAGGTAGAAAGCAGTTCAGATAACTGTCCCAGAATGCCCCTGTCCTTTGACCCTCCTTCGCGGCGAGGAAAAACTACAAAAAACCCCATGGGAAAAAGTAGAAACCTCGGGGAGAACCACAGTGAAGGAGAGATCCTACTCCCACGGACGGACAGGCTGCAGATCCACTTGGACTGTGGAGCCAGAACCACTCAAGAGGGAGGTGGCTTTAAAGAGTTCCTCCAGGCGGACGAGGAGCAGTCCACCAGTGTAGAGAGATCCTCCAGCAGGAGACGAGGAACAGTTCATCTAAAGTAGAAGGAGTTCGTCCAGGCAGACGAGGTGTGGCTAATCCAGCTGTCCAGGCGGGTGGCGCATAGATCGTCCAGACAGGTGGGGGTGGGGGGGTCGTCACTGGAGCAGCCGCCGCAGCGCCTGAAACAGTCTCCACTCCCCGGGGGTAGTGGAGAGAAAGAGAAACATGTGAACAGCAATGAACAGACTACAGTTGAAGTAATATTAAATATTGTTGATAGGTAAAGTAAGAAAAACCAGAGGATAGTGTTCAAGCTGCCATACTTCCCCCAGCAGAATTGCTCCAAGGGCAGCGTAGCTAAAACTGTAGGTTTTTATTTCTGTTCCTAACTGGCCTGACCATAAGCTATTTCAAAGAGGAACGTTTTGAGCCTGGTTTTAAATGTAGAGACTGTGTCGGCCTCTTTTACATGAACAGGGAGCTGGTTCCATAACACAGGAGCTTGGTAGCTAAATGCTCGACCTCCTACTGTGCTTTTAGAGACTCTGGGGACTAACAATAGTCCAGCATTTTGAGAACGAAGAGCTCTGTTTGGATGGTACGCTACTATTGCATCTTTGAGGTAGGATGGGCCCATATTGTTTATAGCTTTAAGTCAGGAGGAGGATTTTAAATTTGATTCTAAACTCAACAGGAAGCCAGTGAAGAGACTCCAACACTGGTGAAATATGATCTCTTTTTCTAGTACCTGTTAATAATCTTGCTGCTGCATTTTGAACCAGTTGAAAGCTTCTTATAGAGCTTTTAGGACACGCTGTAAGCAGGGCGTTACAATAGTCTAATCTGGATGTGACAAATGCATGGAGGAGTTTTTCGGCATCATCTCTGGGCAGGATTTTTCTAATTTTGGCTATGTTACGCAAATGAAAGTAGGCTGTTTTACAGGCTTGGTTTATATGTGCTTTGAACGAGAGATCTTGGTCAAATAGGACCCCAAGGTTTCTTACAGTAGAGCTAGGGGCTACAGTGATATTGTCCAGAGAAACTATCTGGTCAGATAAAGAGTCTCGCAGGTGCTTAGGGCCCAGCAGAATGACCTCGGTTTTTTCAGGGTTAAGGAGCAGATAATTAAGAGTCATCCAAGTTTTTATGTCTTTCACGCAGGCACTAAGTCTGTCTACTTGATGGATCTGATCAGGTTTCATTGATAAATACAGCTGAGTGTCATCTGCATAGCAGTGGAAGTTAATGCCATGCTTTCTGATGATCATACCTAAGGGCAACATATAAAGTGTGAACAGAACTGGACCGAGTACTGAACCCTGCGGCACACCGTAGGTTACTTTAGAACATGGGGAAGATCTCTGGTTTACATTAACAAACTGGTACCCATCAGATAGATAGGATTTAAACCAGCTAAGGGCGGTTCCACTGACACCTACATCACATTCTAACCTCTGCAGTAGAATGTTGTGGTCGATGGTATCAAACGCTGCGCTGAGGTCCAACAGAACCAGGATTGAGACCTGTCCATCATCAGCAGCTAATAACAGATCATTTGTGACTTTAACTAGTGCAGTTTCAGTGCTGTGGTACGCACGGAACCCTGACTGAAAAACTTCAAATAAATTATTGTCCTGCAGGTGGCGACAAAGCTGTTTAATCACAACTCTTTCAAGGATTTTAGAGACAAAGGGCAGATTAGAAATAGGTCTATAGTTTGCCAGTATGTCGGGGTCTAGATTAGGCTTTTTCAAAAGTGGTTTAACCACTGCATATTTGAAGGACTGAGGGACATAACCGCTTTCTAGTGAAGTATTTATTATATTAAGAATGGGATTTATAATTAGGGGGAGAATTTCTTTGAGGAGTCTACTTGGGATTGGGTCTAAAATACAAGTTGATGTTTTGGAGTACATAATGACTAAAGTTATCTCTGCCTGATCAACAGCAGTGAACCTATCTAGTATTACTGAAGGATTTGTATGGGACACTAGCTTTGCAGTCTGGGCTTGCTCAGTACTGATAGTGGGAGTAATTGCATTTAGTTTATCTCTAATAGTTGTGATTTTGCTGCTAAAGAATAGAAGAAAGTCATTGCAGCTTAGCGTAACTGGTATTGAGGGTTCTACTGCGCTGTGACAGTTTGTCAGCCTGGTTACAGTGCTGAAGAGAAATCTAGAGTTATTTTTATTTACTTCTATTACATTTGAATAATATCTGGTTTGAGCCTTACGCAGAGCCTGCTTATAAGACAGAAGGCAAGTTTTCCATTCTTTTAGGGATTCTTCTGTGTGGGAGCGGCGTAAGGATCTCTCTAGTTTTCTTACCCTTTGTTTGTGAGAACGTAGTTCTTCATTGTACCAGGGGGAGGCTCGTTTTGGCCTGATTACTTTCTGTTTAAGTGGAGCTGCAACATCAAGAGCAAATTTTAGAGAGTTGACCATTGAGTCAACAGAGTTATCGATAGCACTGGGACTGGCGCTGTTAACGACAGGAGCACATGACATAACATTAAATATTGGCTCTATTATTTCTCTAAACTTTAAAATAGATTTTTCAGATATTGTCCTTTTCATTATAGTTTTAGTCTGAGGAGCTGGATAGTCCTTGAGAATAAACTGAAAGGTAATTAGGAAGTGATCTGACATTATTGGGTTTTGGGGGAAGACATTTAGGTCACTAATCTCTATTCCATTTGGTCTGACACCTAAATTATCTGTATTTGGATCTGACTTATTGGCGTTATTTACACGAGGGACACGCACAGTCTCTATTTGCTTTGACTCTGAACACTTGACCTGTGACAGCGCGGGCGAGAGCTTAGCGACAGAGAAGAGACTCTGCACCCGGGACTCATATTTAGAGCGTCACTTTAGGCGACTAAAGGCCAATTCATACTTCATAAGAAGTACGAACTTTGTTCGTGCGCCTCGGGTTGTAAGAACAAGAACAAAGTTCGTTTCGGCTCTGGCATTCATACTTCAGCTCAAGCGCCGCAGCCGAACTCTTTCAGACCCCGCCCCCCGTGATCCCCAACAACTGTTTCCACGCTGTTGCTATGGAGATTACCATCGCTGACAGCTCAGTTGATTGTTTTAGCAATGGCAGATATCGTTTTTGAGTGGATGAGAGAGGAGGAGGAAGAAGAGAGAATTATGTTTGAAGATGAAGAGGATGACGACCTGCTTCTCTTACATGCGCTGGAGGAGACAGAACGAAATGGGCGAAAATGGCATGTTCGGCCGCTAAATACGACGCGGATGGTACAGGGCGAATACAGTCTGCTTGTTCAGCAAATGCGGGAGATGGATGAGGAGAGGCACTTTACGTACTTCCGGATGTCAGCCCCTCGGTTTGACGACCTTGTCCTAAGGATAACGCCATTTATCCAACATGCGCCCACTCATCGGATGCCCATCTCTATCCAGGAGAGACTCAGAATATTGGCCTCTGGAAACTCCCAAAATAGTGTGGCTGCCTCCTATAAAGTAGGCTTCTCAACGGTGCGTGGCATTGTCTCAGAGGTGACAAGAGCGATCTGGTTGGCCTTGAGTGGCGACTTTGTAGCGTTCCCTTCTCCGGAGGAAATGACCCACATCGCTGCGGACTTTTGGAAAGTGTGGAACTTCCCAAATTGCCTTGGGGCAATTGACGGAAAACACATTAGCATCAAAGCCCCTCCACGAGCAGGGAGTGACTATTTTAGTTATAAACTGCATCATTCTATCGTTTTACTGGCCGTGTGTGATGCGCGATACAAATTTACAATGGTTGATGTTGGTGCTTATGGCAAAGAGAGTGATGGAGGAGTTTTTGATTATAGTGTTTTTGGCACTGCACTGAAAAACGGCCAGCTACCACTTCCACCACCGGCAAACCTTCCTGGCACGTCAATCAAAACACCCCACGTTTTTGTAGGAGACGCTGCGTTTCCTCTCCTGCTGAACCTCACACGCCCCTTTTCAGGTAGACTTTTCAACTTTATACAATCAAACAATGTTTATTTGCTCTTTGGATGTATAAGATGCTAATATCCATACATACAGTTAAACAGACACAAAACAATATAATAAGAAACTTAATTATGTCAGTTGTCATATAAATAAATAAATACATACATTTATAATTAGTACATCTTTCCAGATGCTTACTGTTCAAATGTTTGCTCAAATACATATTTAACTGTGTATTGCTATATAATATTATCTCTTTGTCTCCAGATCGCAATCTCACAGCTCAGGAGCAGGTCTACAATTACCGGCACTCACGGGCAAGGCGTGTCATAGAGAATGCTTTTGGCATCCTGGCAGCGCGATGGAGGATCCTTGGCCGACCATTGGAGTGCCTACCAGATAAAGCGGTGGACATTGTGAAGGCGTGCATCGCCCTTCACAACTTTCTGACATGCACTGATGCGGCCAGTGTTTCTACGGCCAGATACATATCTCCAAACTTGACAGATTCGACCACTGCATCTGGAGAGCTACAGCGAGGAGAATGGAGGAGGCAGGTGGAAGGAGACAGCAACCTCCAGGATCCAGGCCGACTGTCAGGAGCTAGAGCTTCTCATGCTGCGCAAATCATGAGAAAAGACTTTAGTCAATATTTTCAAACACCACAAGGGCTTGTGCCATGGCAGGAAGACATGGTCCGGAGGGGACGTTTATATACTTAATGTTTTATACCTAATGTTAGTTCTTTTTTTTTTATATCAGAGTTTATCAAATAAGTATTCATCGGGGAATATCAGAGATGTATTATTCTGGGTACATTAATTAATTTTTGATTGACATTGTTATTAAGAATTTGAATCATTATCTAAATAAATGCTCAAACCTTTTCATAGTTTATGCCTGCTAATTTAACACATTAATCTCAAGCCATCTTTCATGTTATTTTTCTTGGTTTTGTTACGATGCCACACTGATGCATTTTTTCTGTTAGACTAATTATTATTTCCTAATGACAACACACATACACACATACACTATAGAGCTGAAAGAATGATACCAGCCTTAACATGCTGTGAAAATGTTTCTTGTATTTGTTGAAGAATTTTATCTTTCACGCTCACAAAATGTTTACTCCTGGTCAAGAAATTTAACAAATATAAATACTGAACAATAACAATAATGACAGAATTAATATTATAAATAAATATAGAATCAGAAACAGGAACAAATGGAAGCCAACGAGAACAATAAAAAATCAGGGCAGTAATCTCAATGTCAAAATATTTACATTCACATTTAAGTAAATAATATCAATATTAAAATATGTGCATTCACATTTATAAATAAATAAATAAATAATGTCAATCTCAAATTCACATTCACATTTTTATATACAAAGGAAATTATTAATCTACTCTTCAGTATTGTTGTTGCACATTCGGACCTCCATCTCATGCATGATATTTTGTACCTTCCACTTAAACTCCACCAGCAGATCTGGTGGTAGTGCCCTCATGAAGTCAGCTACATGGAGAACATATCTGCCACATGGATCCATTAGCTGGAGCATGGCATCCCTCCGCTGACGCCCTGCCTCCATCGCTGCCTCACGTTCAGTTCTCCTCTGCTCCAGTGTTGCAAGGACAGCCTCAAAATTATCTGACGAACCTCGCTTCCTCTTCTGTGACCTTGGAGCTGGGTCTGCAGGTGATGATGGGGAAGATGGTACAGATGGAGGAGGCGCTGAAGGTGGCATGAGGCTGCTAGAAGTTGCAGCAGCAGGTTGTGGCAGTCCACAGGACTGTGTAGCTGCTGATGGAAGAACAGTGCTCCCTAGGTCCGCCAAACTGATGGTGGAGCACTCCACGCCTAGAGAGGATGGTCCCTCTTCAGGGTCTGACTCCATTTCCTCAAAATTAAAAGGAACAAGTGTTAGTGTCATATTTCATGTAAAAAAAAAATATCCCCCATGATATTAATTGCTATTCCAATTAGACTCACTATTGGTGTATAGCTGTCATCAATTTAATTCCTCCACTGAGAAACCATTAAACCTTTGCTTAAGGCGTTTAAACAACGTATGTACAATACATATCTAATCCTACAGCGCCATCTACTGTTCAAACCAAAGCTAATTTCATGATTGATACAATAGTTTTTAGCGGATATTGTTTACTATAGGCAATATATTTGCGCAGGACGGGATCATTTGCAAACTATTGGACACTAAATTTATATCATAGCCTTTAACATCAGCTCGTTTTTTCTGTCTTTCACACACGCCCCTCAGTAGTTAAAGCGTAGTTAACGTTACCTCCGTTTGACTTATAACGGTCATGTTGCTGGCAGTTTCTCGGTGTTTTACGTGGCTGTCCAGCCACTGCAGTGATGTGAAGAGGGTCGGGACAATATTCCGTCCTCCTGCGTCGCCACTTTTCTTTGACTTGATCCTCCGTTTTGCCTTCACAAACTTGTCACGGAGATTTCGCCACTTTTTTCGGCAGATATTTTCGTCCGTTTCTAATAGACTCGCGATCTCCTTCCACGAGTTGTTGGCCATTTGGTGGTCCTTGTACTCCTTCATAGATGTATTATATAAATGTTCATATTTGCGAACCGTCTCGGCCAGCTGTTCC
The DNA here is from genome assembly GCA_019453435.1 of Rhinogobius similis. NCBI lineage: Eukaryota > Metazoa > Chordata > Actinopteri > Gobiiformes > Gobiidae > Rhinogobius > Rhinogobius similis. The sequence continues at coordinate 25,501,554 of CM033640.1, read as the reverse complement.
TCAAAACAATCCATCACTTCCTGACAGCTGTCAAAAATTCCGCCCGAATCCTCCAGGAAATTTACCCCGCCCCTTTTGAAAAAACTAGCCAATCAGAGTCTAGTTGACGCACAGCTCTGCCGAACAAAGTTCTGCTCAGCTGATGTGCCAAGAACAGGCTGCGAGAACAGCCGAACAGAGGCTGTACGAACAAAATGACGTCATTTTGTTCTTACAGCCCGAGGCGCACGAACAAAGTTCGTACTTCTTATGAAGTATGAATTGGCCTTAAGGCTATCGGCCAAATTCCGAACTAAAAGTGATGTACCCTCCGAAGTCAGATGGATGCCATCCCTGCGTATGAGCCCGGGCTTTCCCCAAAACGCACTCCAGTTGTCAACAAAGACTACGTTGTTTTGAGGGCACCAACTAGACAACCAGCAGTTGAATGCTGAAAAGCGGCTGTACATTTCAGCATTGACCCGATTGGGGAGGGGACCAGAAAATATTACGGTGTCTGACATCGACTTCGCCAATTCACACACTGCTCCAACCTGCAATTTGAGCACTTCTGATTGTCTCCGCCGGGTGTCATTACCACCTCCGTGAATCACGATACGACGGAACCTCTGACTACTCTGTTTTAAAAGCCTAAGGTTTCCTTCGATGTCACCCATTCTGGCCCCCGGATAACACCTAACTGAGGCTGCTGGCAGCTTCACGTCTCTGACTATGGAACTTCCAATCACCAGAGTGTCACGTTCGGCGGGCGTGTGATCGCCGAGTGGGGCAAACCTATTGCAGACGGGAAGCTTATGGTGCACTAAAGGCTGGCGTTTAGCGCATCGATCCCTCCGAACTGTCACAAATCTATCCCTGTCTTGTTCCTGGTCTGGTCCCGGCTGCGCGGGAGGCGCTGGGGGGCTGGTCTTATCCTGAGGCTTAGCCTTGCTACCGCTAACACTGCTAACTATGCTAACACTGCTACCTGCGGCGCGGTCCGGTAAACCTGATGCTACGACCTGGCTATAGCTAGACTTCAGCTCCTCCACAATGCGGATCCGCGCTTCTAACTCTGTAACCCTGGCTTCCAAAGCTACCACTACGCTACACTTCACGCAACTCTCCCTGTCGTCAGTGAAGGAAGCAGGGTTCTGACTCAACATATGACAACTTGAACAGGTAAGGGCGAAAGAGGCGGAGAACGGGCCAGCCATGGCGCTAGTCAGCTAGGCTAGCTCCGGTTGATGCTAGCGGGCAGGGGCGGATTTAATCCACGAAATACTGAACAAAGTGAGCTAAATGAGGCTCCGGGTTGTTTAGGGAGCAATCAAACTTTCAATTATGTGTAGGAGGGTAAGATAGTTTTTGTATAATTCGTGGATTAACAATAAAGTGTGGAGAATGATCAACTCGCAAACGCAGAATAGACTCACCGGATGTGACGTCAGCGGAAGCTCACTGTGTATATGTGTATTTGTGTTTCTGAAACTGAACCTGTGAAGCACTTTGGTCAACCATGGTTGTTTTTTAAATGTGCTGTATAAATAAATGTGATTGATTGATTGATTGATTGAAATGTGATACATAATATTTGGATGTGGTCCCACCCTGAAGGGTATATCCCAGCATGGATAAATATTGAACAAAATATATGCAATCCACTTTCCCTTAAAGATCAAGACAGTGATTTTTTAGTACAGAAGTGCACACGTGCACCGTTTTGACCTAAATCAGCTGTTCTTGTAATCCACACTGTAGAATGGAAACAAACCTGTATTCAAACCAGTTATGAATAAAAATGGTAGTAATAATTATGAAAATGATAACTGGAAAAAAGGGGAAAAAAGGTAATAAAAAACAAAACCTAAATATTATATAAAATCAATCATTTTAAGTTAAAAGAGGAAAAAATATATAACTTCCTGAGAAAAAGATTATATAGAAAATAAAGTACTTTATGTGAAATGAAAGTAATAAAAATATTAAAATTACATATGTGATTACGTTGTAAAAAAATAAAATTATGAATGAAATATGTTTAAAATGACAGACACAATGAATGAATTAGTAAATCAGTTGATATTGTGTATTTATATAAATTACATTAAACTAAACTTAATTTAATAAAAAAATCACAGCTGGATTAGGGTTTGGCCAGAAATGGACAAACCTAAACAAACAGGACGGCGCCAATTTCAGCAGATTTAGGGACTATTTTGTTTTGAAAAACACGCACACGGAAACATTTTGTGCATTTAAGGACTAAGAAGAACTGTGTGCTTTCCTCTGACTGGATTAAACAACAGTTTGATCTCTGGGTTTGTTCCACTGTGACCAATCGTCTTCAAATGTTTGTCCAGATGTTTGTCCACTGTCCAGATTGATAAATGTGTAGATCTCCGTCATGGATGTATTAAAAGAACTGGGTAAGGTACGCCCCCTCTGTCTGTGGTCCCAGATTGATTTGTGGCCGTGCGAGGTACTGCAGCCTCTTGGAACCAGCCTTTTTCTAAAATTGCACATTATAATTGCAGACAGGACTGAATTATTATCGGTATTTAAATAAAATAGAAGGAAATGTTCTTTTCTACCGTTTCTAAAATCACCGAAATTACCGTTTTTATATGAAGTGGGGGGATTGTCGTCACATGGCGCCCTAAAACAAAGATGGCAGCCATCGTTTCAGGAAGTAAAACAAAGATGGCAGCCATCGTATCAGGAAGTAAAACAAAGATGTCAGCCTTCGTATCAGGAAGTAAATGCGGAAGTAAGAAACTTTTTTGGGGTCATGCGCCAATGAGCACTCTCCATAGGGATAAACAGGACGGCCATCTTGGATTCATCTTCCAGGTTTTATTATAGTTCTATGATCTCAGTTCAGAGTGATGTACATATCCATCTCTTTGGGAATTTTTGGGAATCTCCAAAGCGAACGTGGTTATTGATAAGGCCACTGGATACTTGACTACGGTCTTGACTTGGAGAACTCATATTTGCCTTTTACATTTGGTTGATTCGTATGTGACGATGTATCGTAAAATGCGGACTATATCGGGCCGCTTCGGGCGCGCACGTGTTTTGTAACATGCGCTCCACGGCGAAAGAGTGCGGTGTGCAGCCAGTTCTGTGCTGTTTTCCTCCTCATCCTCAAATAAAGTGGTCAAATATGTAACGTGAGAAAAGACGCCTTAATGAAAGTGTGCGGCTGCTACACGGAGCGAGGAGAGAGAAAAAGAGAGAGCAACTGAGGAGAAAGAGAGAACCACGGATGCCTTCCCAAAAATCTGAAGAAAGGAGCGAGGGAGGGATCATGTGGGTCCACTTGTCGAGATGGTTGAATAGCTTCGTCAGCGGAGGAACAGGCCCGTCTGGTACAGACGTCCCGTTGGTGCAGGTAGAACACTTAACCCTTGAAGCCCTGTCAGGCACTTATTCTGCCTATAAACCTCTGCAGGAACTCAGTTTACGTAACTCCGGTTCTACACGTGCGCGGGCTCGGTTCGGACACACGTGCGTGGCCCGGTTGAATCATGCAGCAAATGACTCGGGTCGGACAGTACCTGCGTGGGTCAGTTCGGGTCGAATCGTGCCTGGGTCGGGTTCGGACAGTACGTGCGCGAGCTCAGCTGGGTCGGGCTTGAATTTTTGAGCCAGATCTAAACTCTACCCAAGAGGCCGCTCCTGGAAAAATACATAAATTAGCCGCATCGCTGAATAAGCCACAGGGTTGAAATCATGAGACAAAAGTAGCGGCTTATAGCTGCATTTTACAGTAATTAGTTAGATACTGCTGTTAAGATTACATTGCATTTTTACTGGAGGTTTGGAGAGCTTCAGTCCAGAGATGCTCGATTATGGCAACAATTATAATCAAGATTTGGTGCATAATTGAGATCACGATTATCTCAAACAATTACTTCTATATTGACAATATATGATTTGATATTTGCAAAAGAAATGAACTTGTAATTCTGCAGTTATTGGATTCTTGATTACAACATTTTTGTAATTGTATAGTGTTATAATTGAATTCACTATTATATATATACAAGGGCGTTTCTAGGATTTGTTGAGACAAACACAGGCTACACTCATGTGTGATAGTCCAGTGAATACATCAGCAAACAGAGCGGCGAACAAAGCAGAGTCCAAAGCAAACTGTGTTCTGTGCAGCTTCTAGCGAGAGAGAGAGGAGGTCTGTGTCACCGGAGGAGCGATATAATACATACATAAATATACATGTAAATAAAGTGGAAGTACACCTGCTCCAGACGTTTTGGCAGCTGAAGCATGGCAACCTTGGGCATTACAGTTATTAATATAATTTCATTTTATATTAATATATTTACATTAGCTCAAAATTTAAAGGAATTTGACTTCTGACCCAGAACATGCTTTGAAGTGACCGAACACATGATCTGTGTCATGGGCCAGCAGCACTTTTTAAAACATCAAACTGTTCGTATGTTTTCACAGATGGAAATACGTTGCAAGACTAACTCTAAGACATGTATTAGCGTATTTCTCCCATGCCCTCCTGAGGGCTGTTTGACAGTGTCCAACGAGAGCATGATTATTGATAAGACTGGACTGCTTTGCCAAATGGAATCAGTGTGGACTCGCAGAGGTTTCTCAAACGCTCCATTTCAGCTGGAGTAAGTCATGTCACGACAGCCTTTATTTATATGCAGTAACAACTGTAAACTACATATTCAGATCATTTCAGGTTTGGGGGATCCCAGTGGAGCGGTCCAACGGTGAATGGAGTGGTCAGGTCTCAATTCTCAACTTCAGTTGAACTGAGGAACCGCTCTGACTCTGGACGACCCAACAGCTCTCCACAGACCACTGTGCTGCCTCTCTTTAGGTACTCCCTCACTACATACAAAACAATGCATAATATAATTCCTTTAAAGTGTACCGCAGCACAGAATCAGCACTTTTGAAATTTCGACCAGTTGTTTGGGTGCTTTTAGATCTCACCACGACTTTTGACATGGTTGACCACGAGATTTTACTGGAATGTCTAGAATCTTGTGTTGGGATCAAAGGTACAGATTTAAAGTGATCTTGATATTACCTCATTGGTCCTTTTTCATCAGAGAAAGCCCCCCTTACCCCGTGTGCACCCACAGGGTTCAATCTTAGGTCCACTTTTGTTTAATTAGAATATGCTACCACTAAACTCCATTTGGTTGAGCTTAGTGGTTGAGATTGAATTTTCTTAATCAAAATGAAAGTAAAACTTAAGTTATTGTGTTTGCTGAAATCAACCAGATTATCACTCTTGGCCTTCCATCCTAGATGTCCTTTGTAAAAATAATAATAATAATAAATATAAATAAAATAAAAAAAATTCCAAAAAAACAAAAACTTGGAGCCATAATTGACAGCTCTACGCAAATCAGCACAGTGGTAAATGCCTCCTACAGCTGGTACAGAACGCAGACGCTTTGACCCTATCCCGATACCGCAGTCACTTCATTGGCCTCCAATGTCTTTTAGAATTGAGTTCATGATCTTATTGCTTGTTTGTGTGAATGGTCTAGCATCTGTGTATTTTACTGATCTGTTATCTGTGTATATTCCGGTCAAAACCCTTAATTCAAGTGCCTGGTTGCTTTTAAACTCAATTGTTTGTCATCTGCAGTAAGGCCTGTAAAGGAACCTCTGGTAACACATTATACTCACAATTTTCCCACTGAGCTTCGTATTCTGCGTCACGTACAGCGATCCAGGAGGCCAATCACCTAAACGTTACATCTGTAGCCCCAATCCTCCAAATGTTTGGATAGTCTTTTGCCCAGTGAAAAGTGCTCCGACAAACTGAACTTGTTCTTCAGCCATGTTTATCAAGGGGGGTTTGTGCCTTGCGTATCCAGGAGTTTGAGGGCTATAACAGAATGGGAGCTCCATTTTAAACTGGCGTAGCCTGTTGTACCTGTGTTCAAACTTGACATTGAGGTTTACCAAGAACACACCGCTTGTTTTTGGCAGTAACTTTAGGCAGTAACTTTTACTGCCTTCTTGTTTGCAAACATGTTAAACAATTAAATGCAGACATTGCGTGAACTCACAGAATACTTCAAACATTACTTGTTTACTCCCACAAAACCTCGGGGAATAAACAAGGGAAAAGAAACGTATCAAAGATTCCTTTACACAACGAGGATCTTTAAGTTCTAAGGCAGTTCAGGTGAATTATGGCTCTGACAAGTTTATATCTGTGTCTTTATTGACCACCAGAGTCCCCTGGAACTGTCCCAGAGTTGTTCGTCTGTTGAGCTTTGATCCTGATGGAGACCTGGTCCAGTGCAGGTTTGCAAACAAGAGCAGAGATCCATCTGAGTGTGAGCAGTGCACGCCTCCTTCTGTGCTCAGCCTGTCCACGGTCAGACTCTTATTACACATTTATTACAAATGTATTACATGTTTATTACTCTGACATGTTATGGTTGTCTCTCAGCCCTGTAGTTTGTCGTTCAGTGCGAGCAGCAGCAGCGATCAGGGCCTGTACGCGGTCCAGATGGTGATGGAGGACTTCCCCAGGACCAACTTAGTCTTGACTCGGACCGACGGGACGCAGGAGGTGAAGAGTGTCACCCAAAGCCTCAGCAAGATCCCAGTGCAGTTTCTACTTTCAGGTATATTAACTGTTCAACCCCAATAGAACCTATAAATAAATATTTTTTAATATAAATTCACTGCAACATGCTTTAAAGTGGCACTTTGGAGTGCCTGGATGTTCCACAGTATAGCATTAAATGAACAGCTTGCATTTAATCTATTTTTTATTATTATAGGTTTTTGTTGTGAAAGAATAAATCAATACAAATAATATCACGAAAAAATGTGAACTGGCACGCCTCTCTGCAGACCTGACCTGTAACTTGGCCTTATGTCATTACCTGAGGACAAAGACTGCAGAGTGGTAGCACTCTCGCCTCACAGCGACGGTTCGACTTTTTGCTCGAGTGTCTGGGTGGGTTTCCCCCATCAACCCAAAGCATGCACAGTAATCAAGACTAGATGAAGATCTGGAGACAGTCCCCGGGCGCTGTGGTGCCTGTGATCCGGAGCAGGGGATCTAGGATTTTCTTAGGGGGGCATGTGAAATAAGTAATTATATTGTAATCATGCTAACTGAAGTAAAGAAAAACACATTTAGCAAAAGACCACATTTTGTTAATAAGACAAAGATATGTCCGTACCCTTTCTAACTATAAATATAAATGTACTGTAAAAAGCACAATTAACAGACTCAAACTGAAAAGAGCATTAATACTTGCTATCAAGAACATCAAAGTATAACATTTTAGAATCTAAATTGGCAAACTAAAAAGTAGAGGAAAATGCTCGATGCTAAAAAAAAAAGACGAAAATCGTATTTTATCTGGAATTATAACAATCGCAATACTCTTTAATACTTTACTTTTTTATTCAAGTAATCCGCAGTGAAAACTACAACTGCATTTCAGCATTTGCATATAAAAGTGCTAATTGGTCAAATTAAGTTACTAATATGTTCATTCATTTTCTACCGCTTGTTCCCGTTAGGGGTCGCGGGTGACTGGAGCCTATCCCAGTGACTTTGGGCCTTAGGCGGGGTACACCCTGGACAGTGGCCAACTCATCACAGCAAACACAGAGACAGAGACAAGGACAGACAACCATTCACTCTCACATTCATTCACTACGGGCAATTTAGAGTATTTGGACGGTGGGAGGAAGCTGGAGAACCCGGAGAGAACCCTCTGTAACACGGGAAGAACATGCAGACTCCACCCAGAGAGATCGTGTGATGTTGGTCTGGTCCAGGAATCGAACCCACAATCTCCTTAATGGGAGGCAGGAGCTCTATAGGCCAATAGGCCAATTCAAGTGACGTAAATGAGGCTTTATTAGACAAAGGCTGCCTCTGCACTGGAACACCCAGAGCCTTATGGCAGTAATAACAAAATAATAAACAAAGTACTCCAGATCCATTGGGACATGAGGGATCTCTTGGGAGGGCAGAGTGGATCTTTGCACAATGAAGGTCCAAATGGGCCCTTCTATGTCGTGGGCCCCAGTGCTGTCGTACTGGCTGAACTGCCTGATGCTCTGTCATTTGTTCCAGTCCTCGGCATGCACAGTGGAGTTAGTTTAGGACAGTTTGTGTGCACATTTAGCACTAAAGCTGTGTAACAAAAAGCTTTCTGAAGCATACACAAGGAAAAGGTTTTAAGAGCAGTAAAAGTAAAACCTTCTTGGGTCATGGTGGCCAGTGACCAGCTTTAGTTTGGAGGACAGGACAGATGAACAGCCTGTGACTGCAGGTCAGAGAACGAGGCCGAGGAGCAGAGCAGCTCATGCAGCTCATCACAGATTTTAATGACTTCGATATTTACATTACGGCCAAATGTATATCTTGCACAAAATAATTCAAATTATTTGGAAATATTGATATATATCGCCCAGCCAAAACACAGAGTTATGTTTAATTATGTGACCATTAATGCCACACTGTGGAACATTACAGACAAAGCAATATCATCTCCATGGAGACAAGGTAGAGGCAGATCCTCCAACAGAAAAGTTGCATTTTTAATCAGTCAAATCACAGATGTATTTCATTTATGATAACATTGTGTTTTTGTCCAGTGGAGCCTGCTGCTCCCTCCTGCTCTCCAGGTCAGTACCTGCCTGTGTTTGTGCCGCCGACCCCAGCACATGCAACTCAGCTCTACGTCCAGGTCAATCAAACTCTGCGCATCAACATCACAGCACAGGCCAACGTGTCCACGTAAGATACAAGAGTCCCTGAACACAACACTCTTAGGTTTATGTTTAGCTTTGGACAAGTTGGTGGATATTGGTGGGCGGTTTAGAGTCAGAATGAGGAGCTCTGTCCCACGAGGAGCTCAGAGCAGAGCCCCTGCTCCTCCTCGTGGAGAGGAGCAGCTGAGGTGGATCGGGCATCTTTTCTAGAGGCTCCTGGACGCCTCGCTCAGCAGGAGGCCCCGGTTAAATTAACACTGAAAAAATGAGTAAATGATGTGCAATAAATGAAAAGACAAAAGGGTGCAATTATTGAACACTCTGTAATGATTTATACTGTAACCCTAACCCTGTAGAAAACAATTTCCCAATGCTGCCCAACAAAATAAGAAGAAAATGTTCCATAGTGCAAATGAAAGTATAAATATTGAGCCTGAAAGAACAAATGTATTGAATGATAAGTGGTGTGACAGGCCTATGTAGAGACCCTGTGCATGAGCGAGGACCCATCCCTCAGAGATCTTAAAAAGTGTTGAAAGTGTGAAATCGACACATCACCTTTAGTTTTAAATAAAATCTGATTGTGTTTGTGGAGGGTTTGGGAGCTGCTGTTCAGTGGTCCCTCCAGGATGACGAAGAGCGGCTGTGGGGGACGGTACGTTCTGAGCTGGAGTCCAGTGGAGTCAGAGGACGGACAGAAACATCCAGTGTGCTTCAGCGTCCAGGCTTTGAACAGGTCAGAGCAGGAAACACAGCCAGTCAAACCCTTAACTCACAGCTGTAACATGTGCTTTTACCGTTTCAGCTCTGCCACGTTTTCCTCGGAGCTCCGCTGTGTCGTTGTGGAAGTTGGAAAAAGTAAGAGTGGGATCTATAGCTCCAATAAAAAGCTCCATCTTTTCTGTATGTTAGACTTCTGTTCAGTGCCAGGCGTATATATATATATATATATATATATATATATATATATATATATATATATATATATATATATATATATATATATATATATATATATATATATATATATATATATATATATATATATATATATATAGTTATAGCCATAATTTAATTAACGAAATAAGCTAAATTTTATTGCTTACATTAATTTCATAATATGTTTAATAAATGTAATATTCTAAAAACATTATACAAATTCATTATTTTCTAATTAAAGGAAAGTCTATGTTGCGTTAAAAATGTATTAAGCCAGAGGAAGGGGGGCGGGTCTAGGTTTAGGTATAATTGGGTCACGGGAGGACAGGTGTGAGTGACAAACAATCTGAGTTGGAGGGTGACCGACACGGTCTTTGACTGCACCGCACCGCATGATCGTTATTCTGAAAGAAAAGACATTGAACGATACAACGGAGTACGTGAGTTTTGTTCGTACATTTGGTGTGAGTGAGAAGAAGCGGACACCCAAAGGATGGCTATTGTACTGTGTTACAGTCTATAATTGAAGCCAACACAAAGTCAAAGACCCGGCAACGCTAGAATCCATGGCCTCGCTGGATGGAGGAAGACGCTGCGCGCCGCGAATACAAGTTTACAAGTTTGGAATTATGAATGAATCAAGAGACGCCGCGACGTATGCATGCGCGGAAGCCATCGCGTGCTGTGAGTAACCAGTAGCGCTACCACGCACTTTCTTGTACATTTGAACGCGCTGCATTTGGGGAATGCGTGGATTGTAAATTATTAAAATGGAGGAAACTGAGGAACTGGGAAACGAGGAGGAGATGACGCTAAACAAGGACAGTGACGATGCGGATGAAGTTGTAAAAGTGCCAAACGGAGAAGAAGGCTGCGTGTATGTACAAGACGAATGAATGAAATTAAAGACCTCCTATCTAATCCTCACAATATGTATTTTGTCACAAACATTTATGAACAATTTAAAGTGTCATTAAAGGAGTTTAAAACATGTCATGAAGCAGTGCAAAGACTATTGCCTCCTGAAATACAAGAAAATGAAACTATTGATTGGTATGAGCCTAAAATGGAAACATTTGATGCATTTATGATGGATGTTGAATCATGGATTATGTCTCCAGACCAACAGGTCGTTATAGAACCTAAAGATAGTGCATCTAATGTGTCAAAAGGATCTGTCAGATCAGGAGGAAGTTTAAAATCTGCTATATCACAAAGCTCCAGTTCTGCTAGAGAGCGCTTGAAACTAGCCTCAGAAAAGGCTGCTATGGAGGCTCGCATGGCAGTGCTAACAGACAAACATGCAATGGAAGTTGAAAAGGCCAAAATCAATGTCCCACAAAACACTGAGTGAAGTCAAACGCGATAAAAATGTTACAAGTGTCACAAGTATCAGAGACAACAATGTGTCTATGGGTATTTCTGAAGGCCCCTCTGTTGTATATCCTGACATTGGTGCAATACCCAAAACCCCTCTTCAACGTTTTGTGGATCAACCCTCAGCTGAAAGGACTAAATCAAAAATGAATAAATCAAACTCTACACCTTTGCATGTTGAAGCTGTATCTGAACATCAAAGTGACTCTGAGAGTAACACAAGCACAGACTCTGACAAATCACTCATTTCTAAGGAGCTGCTCTCTGTTATTCAAAAACAAAATGACATCACAAGGATCCTAATGTCACAGCAGCAACAGTCCTCACTCCCCTCCAGACAAATACAAGTGTTTGATGGCGACCCTTTACATTTTCAAACATTTATGATTGCATTTAAGTATGGCATTGAAAATAAAACAGATAATGATGATGACAGACTCTATTATTTGGAACAGTACAGAAGTGGACAAGCAAGAGAACTTGTAAGGAGCTGTTTTCATATGAATTCAAATCTGGGCTATAAAGAAGCACAAAAACTGTTAAAAACACATTTTGGAGATGAAATCAAGATATCAAATGCATACATTGAAAAGGCTCTCAACTGGAACAATATAAAACATGATGATGTAAATGCACTACATGCATATGCACTTTATCTGAGAGGATGTTGTAACACAATGAAACAATTAAAGGCAATGCAAGAGTTGAATCTACCATCTAATTTAAAGTTGGTTTTGTCAAAATTGCCATATAAACTGAAAGAAAAATGGAGAACTGTGGCCCATGAGCTCTTGGAGAGAAACAAAACACGAGCAGGTTTCTCTGATCTTTTGGCATTTATTGAGAAAGAAGCCAGTATTTTACAAGACCCTCTTTTTGGTGAAATCCAAGATGTCTCCAGAAAAGTCTATCCAAAGTCCACCATGGCAGTAGAGTACAAGCCTCAGCAGCGTACACAGAAAAACAAAAGCAGTAGTTTTGTCATGTCCATAGACAATTATAAAACTGTGTGTTGTGTTTGTGGAAAAGCAAATCATTCTTTGGATCAATGTGAAAAACTAAAGGCACAGTCACATGACGAAAAGGTACGGCTGCTTAAAAACAACGGCATCTGTTTTGGTTGCCTAAATAAAGGACACGTTATTAAATTATGTAAAAGACGGATGACATGTGAGCACTGTCAGGGCAGACATCCAAGTGTGCTACATATAAACAACTCAAGTCTGCAACAAAAACAATCAGTCAGTGGCACATTATTTTCAATGGAGAAGAGAAAGAGTTGCGATACTGGGGCTGGAAGTGACTGTAAATTGTCGATAGTGCCCGTGCAGTTGAAATCCGCAAAAGGAGACAAAACAATTTTGACATATGCTTTCCTAGACCCTGGAAGTACAGCCACATTCTGCACGGAAAATATTATGAAAAGGCTCAATATAAATGGAAAAAGGACAAAAGTTTTGTTGCAAACAATGGGACAAAGAAAACCAGTTAACAGTTATGAAATAAATGGTTTACAAGTTGGTGATGTAAGTGGCAACATCTTTATTGAATTGGACAAAACATATACTCAAACAAATATTCCGGTGACAAAAGCAAATATACATACACAAACTGACATTAACAAATGGCCTTACCTGAAAGAGATTCGAATCAAAGAAATTGATGCGGATGTGGAACTCCTGATTGGAGTAGATGTGCCCAAGGCAATGGAACCCTGGCAGATTATAAACAGTCAGGGTAAGGGCCCCTATGCTGTAAGAACTTTACTTGGATGCGGGGTGAATGGTCCACTCAATTCTGCAGCTGTGGACAGCCATGGTAGACCTGTAGCATTAGTAAACCGCATTTCAGTTGAAACACTAGAAACTATTTTGAGGCAACAATACAGCCATGACTTTCCTGAAAAGGAATATGAAGAAAGGCCCAAAATGTCAGTGGAAGAGAAAACGTTTATAAACATGATGTCACAAGAAGCCACATTGAAAGACAATCACTACTACCTACCATTGCCACTCCGCAACAGAGACATTGTTATGCCAAACAACTATCACCTTGCAGAACAAAGAGCTCAGTATCTGGCAAAAAAGTTCAAACACAACAACAGGAATACATACAATTCATGGAGGACATCATAAAGAAAGGTTATGCAGAAAAGGTGCCATCAAAAGATCTTAACATAAAACCCGACAAAGTGTGGTACACACCCCACCATGGTGTTTATCACAGGCGTAAAAAGACTCTAGGGGTTTTATTTGATTGTACATCCTCATTTCAAGGCACGTCCCTCAACAAAGAACTGCTCCAGGGACCTGACTTGACTAATTCATTACATGAAGTGTTGCTAAGGTTTCGCAAAGAACAAATTGCACTGATGGCAGATATCGAAGAAATGTTCCACCAAGTGAGAGTGAATGAAAGAGATTCAGACATGTTGAGATTTCTGTGGTGGCCAAAGGGAGATTTGAGCCAGCCACTACAGCAGTACCGGATGAAAGTTCATCTATTCGGAGCCGTCTCCTCACCAAGCTGCGCCAATTTTGCACTAAAAAGACAGCGGAAGACAATAAGCAAAGTTTTACGGAAACAGCAGTTGACACCATCAAATCACACTTCTATGTGACGACTGTCTCAAATCTGTCGCCACAGAAGAGAAAGCAACTCAACTAGTGAAAGAGTTAAGTGAGCTATGTGCAAAAGGTGGATTTAAACTAACAAAATGGGTCAGTAACAGTCGCTCAGTTCTATCTACTATTTCTGAAGATAATAAGGCTAAACACATAAAAGAGCTTGACTTAGATAGAGACAAGCTGCCAGTTGAAAGAGCCCTGGGTATGACATGGAACATAGAGAACGATACATTTGGATTCCAGATTTCAGTAAAAACTACATCCTTGACCAGAAGAGCTATGCTCTCAACAGTGAGCTCTGTTTATGATCCCTTGGGCCTGGTAGCACCATTTGTCTTAAAAGCAAAACTTATCCTGCAAACATTGTGTCAATTAAAATGGGGATGGGACATAACGATTCCCTGTGAACTGTCACAACGCTATGAGAAATGGTTGTCTGAATTGGAACAGTTAAAATGTTTTCAAATTAACAGATGCCTAAACCCAAAAGGCTTTGGTAAAATAGTGACAGCTCAACTACACCACTTTTGTGATGCAAGCGAACAGGGGTACGGCACAGCAAGCTACCTGAGACTCAGCAACAGCTCTGGATACATCCATGTGGCGTTAGTTATGGGAAAATCAAGAGTAACACCTTTAAAGAAAATGACTATTCCCAGGCTGGAGCTCACAGCTGCCACTCTAGCTGTTCGCGTTGATCGCATGTTAAAAACACAGTTGAAAATTGAATTACAAGAATCGGTTTACTGGACAGACAGTCAGTCTGTATTGAAATACATTCGAAACCAATCAAGAAGATTTCAAACCTTCGTTGCAAACCGTGTTGTCATAATTCAAGCTCTGTCTTCAGTGAATCAGTGGAGATATGTAAATTCAAAGCTCAATCCAGCCCATGATGCCTCACGTGGATTGAATATTGAGGCTTTCCTGAAATCCAAAAGATGGGTTAAGGGACCAGATTTCTTAGCACAAGAGGAAAAACAATGGCCATTCACTCCAGAAGCACTTAAATATCCTGTATCAAATGATGACCCTGAGGTAAAAAAGGATGTCTTTGTAAACACTGTCAATGTTGTCCAAAAGAGTCCCACCAGCAGATTTATTGAGTACTTCTCGGATTGGAACAAACTCAAAAGAAGTGTTGCTTGGATGCTGAAATTTAAAGGACTACTTATGAAAACCTCAAAAGACAAAGAAAATGAAAATTTGGAGATATTGAAAATGCTGAACTATGCATACTTTCCTACGAACAAAGACATTATAAAAGGGAAATTGACCTCATTGAACAGGAAAAGTACTGTCCAAAAGCCAGTCCAATCTACAAAATGGACCCAATGCTGGACCAAAATGGTCTGTTGAGAATTGGTGGCAGAATCAATAAATTGTCCATGCCTACAGAAATCAAAAATCCCATCATTGTGCCAAAAAGGTCCCACATCTCTAAACTGATACTAAAAAACATCCATGAGCAAATTGGTCACACTGGACGAAACCATATGCTGTCAAAATTACATCAAAAGTACTGGAAGTCTTCTGCTAACGCTGCTGCACGCAACATCATAAAAAACTGTGTTTATTGTCGGCGAATGCAACCTGCAGCTGGAGAGCAGAAGATGGCAGATCTTCCAGAGGACAGAGTGTTACCAGACATGCCACTATTTTGGACCATTTGAAACGAAACGTGGTCGAGCTACAGTAAAAAGATGGGGTGTGATCTTCACTTGTTTAAACACTCGTGCAGTGCATTTGTAAGTAGCACGTAGCCTGGACACAAGCTCATGTATAAATGCAATTCGAAGATTCATATGCTGAAGAGGAACCGTTTTAAGCATCAGATCAGATCAAGGCACAAACCTGGTTGGTGCAGATAAAGAATTGAAAAGATCACTGGAAGAGTTAAATCATGACAAGATCAGTAAAACACTTCTGAACAAAGGCATACACTGGATATTCAATCCTGCAGGAGGGGCCCATCATGGAGGTGTATGGGAGAGACTTATTAGAAGTCTGAAGAGAATATTGAACGCTTTAACAAGAGAACAAGTTATGGATGATGAGGCTCTGCAAACGATGCTCTGTGAAGTGGAAGCAATAATGAATGACAGGCCCATCACAACTGTAACAAATGACAAAAATGATGTGGAACCATTAACTCCAAATCATCTGCTGCTGCTTAAAACAAACCCTGTTATGCCTCCAGGACTGTTCAGTAAAGATGATGTATACTCCAGAAAAAGATGGAGACCAGTCCAATATATGGCTGATCTCTTCTGGAGAAGATGGGTCAGGGAATACCTCCCAATAATGCAACAAAGGAGTAAATGGAACAAAGTGAAAAGAAATTTACAACCAGGAGATGTTGTTATCATTGTGGATCATACAGCTCCCAGGAGTCCTGCAAACACAGCCTGGAAGTAAAGGATTAGTACGAAGCGTTTCAGTTAAAACTAAAACTGGAATCCTTCAACGACCTGTGACCAAGCTCTGTTTGGTATTAGAAAATGAAGATTAATGGACATTAAACCCGTCTCAGCCTAGAACTTGACCTACTTGACCTGACTTAACACTCTTAATTTGAAAAGAATAATAAAAGGTGGATAGGGATGAGAAGTAAAATTCTAATGTGTTATTAGGCCTAGAACTTAAATTGTTGTTAGGCCCAGAACTAAGAAAAAAAAAATATATCACTGTAATTGCTAGACCAGCAATTAGGGGCTGGAGATGTTAGAGCCATAATTTAATAAACGAAATAAGCTAAATTTTATTGCTTACATTAATTTCATAATTTGTTTAATAAATGTAATATTCTAAAAACATTATACAAATTCATTATTTTCCAATTAAAGGAAAGTCTATGTTGCGTTAAAAATGTATTAAGCCAGAGGAAGGGGGGCGGGTCTAGGTTTAGGTATAATTGGGTCACGGGAGGACAGGTGTGAGTGACAAACAATCTGAGTTGGAGGGTGACCGACACGGTCTTTGACCGCACCGCACCGCATGATCGTTATTCTGAAAGAAAAGACATTGAACGATACAACGGAGTACGTGAGTTTTGTTCGTACATTTGGTGTGAGTGAGAAGAAGCGGACACCCAAAGGATGGCTATTGTACTGTGTTACAGTCTATAATTGAAGCCAACACATATAGGGCCTATAGGGTAAGAATGATTTCCTTCTCTCCAAGCCATAGTATACAGTGTTGATTTAACTACATCGTCACGTTTTTTAAATTGATTATGAAAAGGCTGAGCGCGTCTCAGAGGTCTGCGACTGCAGTACATCTCTACTTTGAGTCACGTCTAAATTCCTTCGCTCATTTGGCCATACTGGTCATATAGCTAAATGTTCCAAGATCCCCAATGAAGACGCGAGGGGACAGGGCCTTTGCGGTAGCCGCCCCTAAATTGTGGAACAGCCCCCCCCCCCCAAATTCGTACGGCTCTATCTCTGGAATCATTCAAATCAGCTCTCAAAATGCACTTCTTTGCTGAGGCATTCAACACCCGTTAATGAACACTAAATTTAATAAGATTGTATTTTAATGTATGTTTGCATTTTACTGTATGTTTTTAACCACTGTGTGTGTAAAGCACTTTGATCAGTGATTGCTGTGTTAAATGTGCTCTAGAAATAAATTTGACATTGACATTGACATTGACATACTGCAGCTTTAAGTGAAGACAGCATGTCTCTGACTCTCCATCACTGTCCCCTCTGTCCACGATCTCTCTGTGTGAGCGGATTTACTCCACTCCACATCTACACTACCTCACCCTTCACTCTCTCTTCTGTGTGAGAAAAAAATAAATTGAGTTGAATTAGTTAACTGAAAAATGCACTGTTTTCATAAGAAGAGTTGAAAAAAATGGATGCCCAGGTGCAATGTGTTTAAATGCTTGTTGTTTATCTGATTACTGCTGTTTTCTGTTTATTCAATGAAGTAAATCAGCTTTGGAATTTGGCATTGAAAATCAGCTTTGCTATCGGCCGTTTTTCCTGGGCCAATTTAAAAACCCATATCAAAGAACGTGTTGTTTCAACAGATTTTTTAATGTTTTTGCAGTAACAATACAGAAAATGTGTGCGCACGTGTGTGTGTGTGTGTGTGTGTGCATGTATGTATGTATGTGTGTCTGTGCATGTATGTGTGTGTGTATATATGTGTGTGCATCTCTGTGCATGTGTCTGTGCATGTGTGTGTGCGTGTGTGTGTGTGTGTGTGTGTGTCTGTATGCTGTGTCCACCAGGTTCAAAGCAGGTGCGCCTGGTCAATGGAGGGAGCAGCTGCTCTGGACGAGTGGAGATCTTTCACCAGATGCAGTGGGGCACCGTGTGTGATAACTACTGGGACCTGAGTGATGCCCAGGTGGTGTGCAGGCAGCTGGGCTGTGGAAGGGCCCTTACTGCTAATGGGACTGCTGCTTTTGGACAGGGCACCGGCCCCATCTGGATGAATAATGTGGCATGTACAGGAGGAGAGACTGAGCTATCCCAGTGTTCTCACAGGGTTTTTGGGGTCCATGACTGTAGCCACAGCGAGGACGCAGGTGTGACCTGTGAAGGTAAAGTTCTCATATGTTGACTTATTGGACACATGATCCTTATATTGTCCTAAAGGATCATGTGTGCTTTGGGACACTGTAAAAGCAGTCATTTACGTGACTTCGATCTTAACAGAGTTTGGTTGTCTCCACAGCCCAGTCTCCAGTGCAGCTGGTGAACTCTACAGACCACTGCTCAGGGAGAGTGGAGCTGTACTACAGCGGGCAGTGGGGCACCGTGTGTGATGACTCCTGGGACCTGAGTGATGCCCAGGTGGTGTGCAGGCAGCTGGGCTGTGGAAGGGCCCTTTCTGCTCCTGGGACTGCTCTTTTTGGACAGGGCACCGGCCCCATCTGGATGGACGATGTAGCATGTACAGGAGGAGAGACTGCACTATCCCAGTGTTCTCACAGGGGCTTTGGGGTCCATGACTGTGTCCACGGCAAGGACGCAGGTGTGACCTGTGAAGGTAAAGTTCTGATATGTTGACTTATTGGACACATGATCCTTATATTATTGTTTTGTCATGTTTTAAAATGTTATTGCTGTCACAATACAGAAAATGTATTTTTCTGTGTGTGTGCGTGTATGTGTGTGTCTGTGCATGTGTCTGTGCATGTGTGTGTATATGTGTGTGTGTGTGTGTGTGTGTGTGTGTCTCTCTCTCTGCATGTGTGTGTGTGCATGTGTGTTGTGTCCACCAGGTTCAAAGCAGGTGCGCCTGGTCAATGGAGGGAGCAGCTGCTCTGGACGAGTGGAGATCTTTCACCAGATGCAGTGGGGCACCGTGTGTGATGACTACTGGGACCTGAGTGATGCCCAGGTGGTGTGCAGGCAGCTGGGCTGTGGAAGGGCCCTTTCTGCTCCTTGGAATGCTGCTTTTGGACAGGGCACCGGCCCCATCTGGATGGACGATGTGTCATGTACAGGAGGAGAGACTGCGCTATCCCAGTGTTCTCACATTGGCTTTGGGGTCCATAACTGTGTCCACGGCGAGGACGCAGGTGTGACCTGTGAAGGTAAAGTTCTCATATGTTGACTTATTGGACACATGATCCTTATATTATTGTTTTGTCATGTTTTAAAATGTTATTGCTGTCTCTCTCTGCATGTGTGTGTGTGTGTGTGTGTGTGTGTGTGTGTCTGTGTGCTGTGTCCACCAGGTTCAAAGCAGGTGCGCCTGGTTAATGGAGGGAGCAGCTGCTCTGGACGAGTGGAGATCTTTCACCAGATGCAGTGGGGCACCGTGTGTGATGACTACTGGGACCTGAGTGATGCCCAGGTGGTGTGCAGGCAGCTGGGCTGTGGAAACTCCCTTTCTGCTCCTGGGACTGCTCTTTTTGGACAGGGCACCGGCCCCATCTGGATGAACTATGTGGCATGTACAGGAGGAGAGACTGAGCTATCCCAGTGTTCTCACATTGGCTTTGGGGTCCATGACTGTGTCCACGGCAAGGACGCAGGTGTGACCTGTGAAGGTAAAGTTCTCATGTTGACTTCTTGGACACATGATCCTTACGCCTAGTGTACACTGAGTCCAGTCCGGTCGCGGTCCGGGACCCGCGCGGGTCTCTTGCAGACGCCTGTCACACCAGCTCCGGTTAACTGCGGTCCGTTTTTGACGAAAGCCACGTAGATTCACGTGGTTTCGCGCGAGAGCACTCGTCAAATGACAAGAAAGCCGCACCAGACCGCTGCGGCGTCCGGCAAACATAGACTTCTTGCGGATTCTTTCCGGAGACCGCGCGGCTGCGGACCCGCGGCCGCAGAGCTCCGAGGTCGGTGTGACAGGGCGCATTGATTTTAAGCACTTTCTAAGTCTTGCGGGACCCGCACGGGACCCGCGCGGGTCCCGAACCGGAGCCGGACCGGAGTCGGTGTGCATCAGGCGTTATACTGTTATGGCCCAACAATGGAGGGACCCAAAAATGGAGAGAACCAAAAATGGACACAAACTCCAAATAAAAAAATCAAATAAGGTTTATTGCCTGGTATTGGGGGGCTGGAGGTCGAGGGAGCGAGGCAGGTGGCAGACTGGAGCAGGACAGAACAGGATCATGAGGAGCAGGTGAGGAGCGTAAACCACAACGTGTGTAGGATGATAACAATCTGGCAGAGTGCTGCTTGATTGCAGATCATCGGCAGGTGAGTGGTGCAGACTCCGCCCAAGCAAACACACGCAGGGAGAAGGAAAGGGAGGGAGCAGGAAGGAGGCAGGGCGTATATTGTCATAAAGGATCATGTGTGCTTTGCATGGATGTATTAAAAGAACTGGATAAGGTACTGTCTGGCTGTGGTCCCAGATTGATTAGTGGCCGTGCGAGGTACTGCAGCCTCTTGGAACCAGCCTTTTTCTAAAATTGCACATTATAATTGCAGACAGTACGGAATTATTATCGGTATTTAAATAAAATGGAAGGAAATGTTCTTTTCTACCGTTTTCTACCACCGTGAAGTGGGGGATTGTCGTCACGTGGCGCCCTAAAGCAAAGATGTCAGCCTCTGTATCAGGAAGTAAATGGGGAAGTAAGAAACTTTTTTGGGGTCATGCGCCAATGAGCTCAGGCCACAGGGAGGAACAGGGCGGCCATTTTGGATTCATCTTCCAGGTTTTATTATAGTTCTATGGTGCTTTGTGACATTGTAAAAGCAGTAATTTAATATGTTTTGTTTCCTCAGCCTTATCTCCGGTGCTGATGGTGACGTCTACAGAAGGTGAAGTAAAGTGTACTATATATTACTATATTACTCATGACTTCAGTGTAACAAAGTGCAATACACGTTGAATCAGAGTCCACAAGGCTTCAAATTGTGAGACTGTTAACAAATTAATTATTTATTTTATCTGGGAGGGCCAAAATGAAAACATTTTCTGAACCGGGGCCCAAGCTTATCAATGTTTTGCATGTTACCTTTATTTTCAAATGGGCGACATAGCGTTTAGTGCTTTCAATTCACAGAAAGATGGTCCAGTTACACACTTATGCCTTTCATTGATGGAATGTTTGTGGATATGGTCAATACCTTTGGTTAATTATATTCACTATTTAGAGCAAGGGTGCCTAAACTTTTTTTCCTTGGCGGGCCAAAATAAGTAAGAAAAAAAAGAAAAATCTATTGCAAGCTAAAATGAGCAAAAAAAGAAAAAAGAAAAAAATCCTTGGCGGGCTAAAATGAAGGTACAGTCATGGCCGAACGTCTTCACACTCCTTTTTTGGACGTGTTTATTTCATTTGACATAATTTCACACAAAACTTGAAAAATGGGCCGGACAAAATTATTCACACACTTTTAAAAGTTGTGGATAAATATTTTGATTAAACTTGGTTTCAAGCATGTGACGCTTGTTTAAATCAACCTGGAAGTAACAGGTGTGGGCAACATAAAAATCACACCTGAAAGCAGATAAAAAGGAGAGAAGTTGACTCAGTCTTCACATTGTGTGTGTGCCACACTAAGCATGGAGAACAGAAAGAGAAGAAGAGAACTATCTGAAGACCGGAGAAACAACACTAGAAAAGTCCATCTCCAGAGATTTTGATGTTCCTTTGTCCACAGTGTGCAACATAATCAAGAAGTTTTGCAACCCATGGCACTGTAGCTAATCTCCCTGAATGTGGACGGTAGAGAAAAACTGATGAAAGGTTGCAGCGCAGGATAAGTCCAAATAGTGGAAAAGCCCAAAACAAGTCCTAAAGAAATTCAGTCTGTCCTGCTGCTCAGGCTGCACCAGTGTCAGCGCCAACTATCTGTCGAAATGTGAATGAAATTAAACACTTTGGCACGAGACCCAGGCGGACCCCATTATTACTGACACGAAACATAAAAAAGCAAGACTACAGTTTACCAAAATCTGGCTCGACATTAACGTTTGACCGCTTGCCCGGGGCAAGTAAACTTTTTGTGCTTTGCCCTCCCTTGTGGCTTGAGTGGGAAAGCGCAGATGTATAAAATTTGAAAAAACAAAAAAAAAACAAAAAAATCTGTTTAAAAATAACGCTAAGCAGTGGCGTGTCAAAGTATTTTTTTAACTAAAGTATAAGCGACTACATTGGCTTCCGCAGACGCAGGACTTGCGGTTGATGGTTGCGCTTCTGCTGTGAAAGAATAGGCTCTATCAGCATATTTTTTAGTTTAGTGTCACACATGGATATGTGTGTATGAATATATGCGCATATAGATCAGATTTTTTCTTATTCATGTTGTTTTCTCTCAGTTATTCTATTTTGTTATGTTATTCAATCTATATCCCCCATAGCGTTCCAAATAGAAGGCTGTGCTGGCTCCATAAAGCCGAGCTGCCCTTCTCTTTCTATTAGGACACTGGTGCGCTTCACTCTGTAACTGTTTCAGTCAAACTCACCATCTTGGAACTAAAATATCCATTTGACACACTCTACATGATCACAAATGAAGTTATTAGCAATAATAACTGACCAATGAGGTGCCTCCTTTTCCAGGGGCCCGTTTCACTCGTGTTAGCAACAGGTTTGATTGACAGTTGGCGCCGCACGCCGCCATCTCCTCTCGCCGAGGAGCGGAAACCGCTAACAACCTCACTCTCGATTGGTCCATGTAGTTGCTACGATACGTACTCAGATTTCATGGATGTATTAAAAGAACTGGATAAGGTACACCCCCTCTGTCTGTGTCCCAGATTGATTTGTGGCCATGCGAGGTACTGCAGCCTCTTGGAACCAGCCTTTTTCTAAAATTGCACATTATAATCACAGACAGTACTGAATTATTATCAGTATTTAAATAAAATAGAAGGAAATGTTCTTTTCTACCGTTTCTAAAATCACCGAAATTACCGTTTTTATATTAAGTGACGTCAATGTCAATGTCAATGTCAATGTCAATGTCAAGTTTATTTATAGAGCACATTTAACACAGCAATCGCTGACCAAAGTGCTTTACACACAGCGGTTAAAAACATACAGTAGAATGCAAACATACATTAAAATACAATCTTATTACATTTAGTGTTCATTAACGGGTGTTGAATGCCTCAGCAAAGAAGTTCACCGCAAACATGTGCGAGTCACGTGAACGAGCACGTTGGACGATATAAACAGAAGCTCGTGGAAAAGGCTCGACTAGCGACCCCTGTAAGTTGTATTTTATTTCATTTCAGACGCTTTCACGTGTGTCTAACATGAAGAACACAATTACAATCACAACGTTAACACAAAAACTTGCAAGCTGCGTGGTCGTTCACGTCGCTCAAAGCATCATGGGGGAAAGCAAAGATGTCAGCCTCCGTATCAGGAAGTAAATGCGGAAGTAAGACATTTTTTTGGGGTCATGCGCCAATGAGCACACTCCATAGGGATAAACAGGACGGCCATTTTGGATACATCTTCCAGGTTTTATTATAGTTCTATGTCAGATTTCCAAATATGGAGTCTGGCTCCACTTTAGCCGCTATAACTGCTAGCCACGATTGGCTTCATTTGGCTGGAGCAAAACTCTATGAGTGACATCACATTCCCACAGTCCCCTGTCTATACTCCACCCATGCATTTTGAAAATTAATTTAAAAAAAAGAAAAAAGAAAGACGTCCAATAAATCAGTAAAATAAAGACAAATTAATATTACTCTATACTTAGCTATTCATTAAGTCCATCTGTGTTTCAGCTTCTGTTCAAGCACAATAAAGATGCAACGTTCATTTCCATTCGCACTCAGAAATTAAAATGGCCCTAAATAGAAATACATTCAAACTCTAAATCTGGGGTCCCCACATTGTAACACTGGGGTCTACAAATGGTTTGTTGGTAAAAACTGATTGATGTAATGATATTATAACTTAATCATTTTGCCTCATTTTAAATGTAATAAGTCAACCATGTAATAATAAGTCAATATAATAATTTAGGTGAGACACTCACAAAATAACGTCCGATAAAGTAATAAGTTGTTAAATTATTGACATCCATTAAAACTATTTGGTTAAACTATGCAAAGACACCAGAACTTAGAAGATAAAATGTTATTTAGCTGCATTAGTACATTATTGGCTGCATTTATTACATTAGCAAAGACAATGTTCAGATAGCTAAGAAGATTGTTGGGAGAATAGACTGTTTGAATTATCTGGTGCTAATTGCTTTATTCTGTAAAGTAAAGCCAAATTAAAACATGTGTTTGTGAGCTAGAAAAATGTTAAATGAAGACACTGTAAATTATTCAGGGCCATTTCTGTGAGACTAGAGTGACTTGTTACTTTACTTACACCCCAAATGTATTATTCTATTGTGCTGTGACTGTTTAGAGTTTCAAGGGACAGTCGTGACGTATTACCCTCAGAAAACCCTCCAGGACGGATCTCTTGAGGTAAGTGCACTTCACCCGTGCAGCTGTGAACACGTATGGATGAAAGAGCACATGTCCACAATGTCTCCTTTTTGTGTAAGAATATGATGTATTTCCAAACCCAAACAAGACCCAGCACAAAGGCAGTTTTGTACACGCTACAGTAAAGAGTTGGAGATTATAGTAGAGTAAAGTTGGTGTAGAGAGCAGTGCTGGGGGTAATGTGTTTGTTGGGAACGCGTGCATTTATTTTCTCAAGTAAAGTAACACATTAGTTTAGTCTCCTCAGGTAATCTAGTTCTAGTTACCTTTTCAAATAAGTGGTGCGTTAGTTCTAGTTAAGATGCTCCCGCTCAGTCTCCAAAGCACAGACCACAGGAGCCTGTGTGTGTGGTGTGGAGACTTTCACGGTGCCTCCTTTCCTCGCACGCCCTGCTTTGCCTCTGCTGAAGGTTTCCTACACATCCTTCCCTCGCAACAACCCTCCTCTGCAAATTACTCACACACAGGGTCTCCTCTGCACCTTCTCTCCATGAGCAATTTACAAACTCGTAATTTATGAATTTATAAGTTGAAGAGTTACTTTTCAAAGTAACGCCACAAACACTGGTGAGGAGGGATCTTCCAATGACTAAATCCCTTTGCTGTGGCCTCTGCAGATACTGTGAGAACATGGTGAATTTTTTAAGGACATTTTTTCCAAATAAAACATTTTCAGTTAATAGCTTTATTAATTGTAACACAACTTATATAGTGTACCACCCTCTTTTTTCTGAATAAAGTTTCCAAAAGGTGAACTGAAAAAGCTTTTTTTGAGGTTAGGTTTCAGTAGAGAAATCTTTCCACTTCTGAGAAGACCACAGTTACATGACTAATGAGCGTCTGACGACGCAAATGGGCTCTATGGCGAGCACAATCTACATTTGAGTACTTCCTGTTTAATTCATTTCTATGGGATTTTCACCAAGTCCATCTAAAACGGGTCTCAAACTCATTTTTAGAGGGGGTCGACTTTAGAAAATCAGAGACTTGAAACGCACTAAAATACTTTTTCCTTACCCACAAAATCTATTTTAGTTGCCAGAGGTTTTACATTTTTAAGGCATATTTTAGAATTAAAAAATTATAATAAACCAAACACTACCTTCAGTTTTGGTTGCGTTTGGTGTGTTTACTATATTTTTTTATCCTATTTATTGTGTTTACTTATTTTAGGCTTACCAATTTAGATATATTTATTTATGTATTTATTTAGTTTGACTCTATTTCTACCCTATTCTTGGCTTATTTCTTCATATTTACTTATCTATTCTTTTAGGCTCTCCAGTGTTTCCTCTGAGGGGCCCTCTGTACCCGGAGTGGTGTTCGTCTGTGGCTGTGGGGCCCTGGCTCATGGGCCCCTGGTGGAGGTGTGAGTCTCATCTCTCCTCTGGGCCCTGAGTCTGTGTCCTGTGGCTGCGGACAACTCTGTTTCTGGTGCAGATGGCTCTTCTGATGGTGCTTCTTCAACTAGTGTATCTGTACTCAGCCTCATGTATACGTGCGTGTGTGTGAATGTACGGGTATGTATATGTGACTTTCATTGGGTTTTTTTTTGGTTGTGTGGGTCGGGTGTCGGGTGTGGGGGAGGTTGGGTGGGAAAATAGAGTGTGGGAATGTTTTTAATGCACTGTAAAGCACTTTGTGTTACATTTTATGCATGAAAAGCACTATATAAATAAAGTTTGATTGAAAGAGACATGGGATAAAGTGGGAGTATCAGATGCCCCGTGTGATTCACCTCCTGCTCACAGATACCTCTCAACGCTCTGCTCTAACCCCTTGTGTACTCTGGTCCGGTCGCGGTCCGGGACTCGCGCAGGTCACTGCAGATTGCCAGTCACACCAGCTCCAGTTCACTAGGGTCCTTTTTTGATTAAAGCCACATAGATTCACGTGGTTTCATGCGAGAACACAATCGAATGACATGAAAGCCGCACCAGACCGCTGCAGCGGTGTGCAAATTTTCCTGACTTTTCATCAGTGTTCACTGGGTGAAAAATAGGGGGGTTGGTCCCAAGAAGAAGAAGAATAAGATTAAAGCCGCAAGCGGCATCGAATGGCCCTTGCGGGCCCCGCTCGTACTCCACTAGCCTAGCGCCATGTAAGGATGGCGCTGACGCGCCTTCAGTGTTTCTATTTTAGGGGCTAGAATCATGAATCATGAATTAAGATAAGATAAGAGATCCTTTATTTGTCCCACAATGGGGAAATTCCACTGTTGCAACACACAGTTTAGGACAGGAATGAAATAGGCGCATGCAATAAAAATAGGATAAATAAACATGGTAATAAGAATACAATATAAAGTATGAGGTATAAAGTGCACACTCTTATTTACAGTAAAATGGCAACTAAAGTGGCTTGAGTGTCTTGTTATATACAGTTAGTGACTATGGTGAGGTAAAAGTGTATTAATAGTATGTTAAATTATCTTGCACATAATTATCACAGCACAATTATTACAGTATTGCACATGATTATAGCGGGTGAATGACACATGTTCAGGGCTAACAGTGTTCATAGTAAAGTCTGACAGCAGCAGGAAGGAAAGACCTGCGAAACCTCTCCTTCACACAGCCAGGGTGAATCAGTCTGTCACTGAAGCTGCTCTCCAGGGCAGACAGAGCGTCCTGCAGGGGGTGGGACTCATGGTCCAGCATAGACGTGAGTTTAGCCAGGACCCTTCTGTCCCCCACCTCGCTCACTGAGTCCAGAGCACAGCCCAGGACAGAGCTGGACTTCTTGATGACCTTATCCAGCTTCTTCCTCTCCCTCTCTGTGATGCTGCACAGAGGACGGCTGATGCCACCACAGAGTCGTAGAAGGTCCTCAGGAGCGGCCCTGTCACTCCAAAAGACCTGAGTCTCCTCAGGAGGTAGAGCCGACTCTGACTCTTCCTGTACAGTGCGTCTGTGTTATGAGTCCAGTCCAGTTTGTGGTTCAGATGAACACCCAGGTACTTGTATGAGTCCACTCTCTCAATGTACCTTCCCTGGATGTTCACTGGTGAGGGGGCAGTGGAGTGGAGTCTGCGGAAGTCCACCAGCATCATTGTAATTATGTGTGAGCAAAATTGTCAATTGATTTTGCGGCTCCGCCACACAGAGAACATAATACTTATCCTAACAATTTGGATAACTTTTGGTGCCCCACTCCTCAGGAAGATATCCACCAAATTTCAGGTTGGAGGAGGAGTGCGTTAAAATGCGTAGTAAAAAAATATCCAAATTTGAGACATTTTTCGATTTTCCCATAGGAATAACATGGGATGTCTTAGTCATTGGTATTGCTTCGCCGTACAAAATATGACATGGGTCTGATTGGCTTTTTTGATCAGTAGGCCAAAATGGAATTTTGTGCAAAATTTCAAAAAATTCTAAAAAACTAAATTTTTTGCTCCCCATACAAAAAGTTTTTTTTACTCTATAGGGGGCGCTATCGCGCCAAATGAAGAAATTCCACCTAAAGTAGGTCCAGGCCAGAAAGTTAAACAACCTATTAAAATTTGGGCATAATCGGACTCGTTTTGCCAAAACGGTAGCATTTTTTAAATTTTGAAAATCAAAAAAATCGTCGGTCAACTTTGTGGCTGCGCCGCGCAGAGACGGTAAAAGTTATTTTAACGAATTGGATAACTTTAGATGTCTTGTCTAGAGCATGTACAACGATTTTGAGCGCGGTGGGCGAAATGCCCAAGGACGGGTTCGTTAAGTTCGACGTGAGCAAAAACGCTGACTCAGCATTTCGGAACATTAAATCCAATATGGCGGCCATTAGGTGAGTCAGGGGGCGTGGCCATAATAATATATTTTTTGTCCTCAGGAGAGGAATGCGTGTTCCGAATTTGGTGGCTGTACGACAAAGTTGACGTCGGGACGCCTCCCATAGGCGCAATGTATTTTGACTTTTGTAGGTGGCGCTGTCGCGCCATTATTTTTTCCCCAAACAAAAAACCTATAAAAAAACGAAATATTTCGCCGATTCTGAATTTTGGGCAAAATTTTGTGAGTTTTTGAGTATGTTCAGGGGATCAAATTAAAGCTCAAAGTGCTGAAGAAAGAAAAAAAATATATATACAAAAAATAATATTTTTAGCAAAAACAATATATCCGTTTTACTGAGAACGACATATTATACGGTTTTTTGAAAGCTCTGACCGTTCCCCAGGTCACCATGGGGTCAAATTTGGATTACGAGTGCTTACCTCTGAGTCGGGCCCGCGCATGGGCTCCCCATTGGTTGCCATGTATTTTAGCAGGAACAAGTTTGGTTACTGAGTAGGGCTTGATGCCAGGGGTGTGGGACAGTTCACTGTCAATTTTAGGGGCATTGGGGGGTGCACAGAGCTAATTGGATCTTTATATCACTTCTGTCTCTGTGCAGAAAGTAAAGCCTCTGTGCCCCTCACTCAGACGGAGGTGAGGGCTGAGCACTGGGGCTCCACAGAGCACAGTAATGTGTGAATACGACCCAAGTTTGGCTGCAGGAGACCAGCACCAAAACCATTTAAAAACAAGAATGTGGTTTACTTCTCAGGGACATTACCTTTTTAATGATGGCTCATTGAATTCCTGGATGGAAACATTTTCACCTTAAAAAAAACAAAACTGTTTTTTACATGTTTGTTACCATCCAACAGTTTTGTGTGTTTTTTTTTATTATTTTGTCGCAGATGGAAATTCGTCACAAGACTAACTCTAAGGCATGTACCAACATTTGCTTCTCTTGCCCTCCTGAGGGCTATTCGACAGTGTCCTACATGAACACAGTTATAGATTATACTGGATCATTCTGCCAAACGGAATCAATCTGGTCTCTGAGAGGTCTCTCAAGTGCTCCATTTCCGCTGAGGTGAGTCAGGACATGGCAACATTTTATTTATGCGATAACAACTGTAAACTGCATTTGAAAATCCTTTAAGGGTTGGAGTGTACCAGTGGAGCCGTCCAACGGTGAATGGAGTGGTCAACGTTTCATACTCG
Organism: Rhinogobius similis; assembly: GCA_019453435.1. Taxonomy (NCBI): domain Eukaryota; kingdom Metazoa; phylum Chordata; class Actinopteri; order Gobiiformes; family Gobiidae; genus Rhinogobius; species Rhinogobius similis. The sequence goes on along the minus strand of CM033640.1, from coordinate 25,471,985 downwards.
ACTTTTATTGAACTGCGGTATCGCTCTGACACCGGACGACCCAACAGCTCTCCACAGACCACTGTGCTGCCTGTCTTAAGGTACCCCCTCTATGGAGCTCAACAGTGACCGCCCACCCCTTGGTTCTGGAAGTACACTTTCGATTCAATTTTTTGAACAGGGATTCCGAAAAAAAAATAAAACGTTTGAAAGCTTGCTCAAAGCATATCAGCTCTGAGGTGAATAATGAGCATAAGCTTAAGCATTAGCACATCGTAACCGCGGCTTACATCGATGCGAGCGGAACGGACTGATGTGCTCCATCTACAATGTATTATTAGTGTATTTAAAAAGAAAAAAGGAAATGTTTTTAACTTTTTAAACTTAAAATATAGACAACAGTTCTTTCCTTACGACGGCTACAGATGGAACATTTGAGTGATCAGTTCTAAGGCAGTTCAGGTGAATTATGGCTCTGACAAGTTTATATCTGTGTCTTTATTGGCCGCCAGTGTCCCCTGGAACTGTCCCAGAGTTGTTCGTCTGTTGAGCTTTGATCCTGATGGAGACCTGGTCCGGTGCAGGTTTGCAGACAAGAGCAGAGATCCATCTGAGTGTGAGCAGTGCACGCCTCCTTCTGTGCTCAGCCTGTCCACGGTCAGACTCTTATTACACATTTATTACATGGTTATTACACAAACAAGCTGCGTTAACTAGAATCTCATGACATAAGTTCAGATGGAGGACAGTGTGGTTACCTTGGAAAGTCCAGAATGATCTCTCTCAGTATTTTAATACAGATACAGTAATACAGACACAGTTTCATCTCCCAGAGTTCAGTGATTGACATTGACAATCAATCTTTGTCCGGAAATACGGCTACAAAACCACAAACATCTGCATTTCGACAGGTTAAAGATTCATTCTACCATCAGATTTTGACCTGTCCTCCAGCTGAATGTTGAACCATGAGCAGTATTGAATAAAGTGATATTGCATGAGCTATTACACATGTAGAACAATTTATTTTTTGTTGTTCCTGTCTCTCAGATGGAGGACAGTGTGGTTACCTTGGAAAGTCCAGAATGATCTCTCTCAGTATTTTAATACAGATACAGTAATACAGACACAGTTTCATCTCCCAGAGTTCAGTGATTGACAGGTGGATCAGCCAATCAGTGATACGCATGGTCTGTTTCTATCAAAACAAATACAACTGCTAAAGAGGAAAAAAGAAAGGCAAAAAATATCACAGAGACTGAAAATATTTACAGATTTATGCAGCATCAATGAGCGAAGCACAAAACTCTGAGGTGAGAGAAGTGTGATTTTGTTCTAAAGGATTTCACATGGATTGCACTGTTCTGTCTGAGTTGTATTTATGGACTCTGTCCATGACATTCGACAACTGTTCCTCCTACAGCAGGGGTCTCAAACTCATTTTAAAAGGGGGCCAAATTTAGAAAATCAGAGCCGGTCGGGGGCCGCAACAGAGACAGACTTGAAACGCACTAAACACATTTTCATTAACCGCATAATCTTTATATAGGAGATTTCAGTTGCCAGAAGTTTAAGACGTTTAAGAAGACTCCCGCACACTCTCACGCTTCATGAATTTATTAGTACAACGTCTCGGTACTTGTGACCTTCTTCAGGTATGAGGACAGCCCCTTCCGCTCCCTGTTCCAGAAGTTTTACATTTTCCAGGGCATATTTGGTATATTTTATAAGAAATTATAATACAGAATAATCCACAAACTTCAAACTGTGTTTTAGTAATAAGCTCATGTTGGTATTAATTAAGTTATGCATTATTAGGCTCAATAATTACTGATGCAGTGATCTGCACAAGCCTGGGGTTTTAAGCAGGTCCTGTTTCTTTATTTGTGTCAGTGAATGATCAAACTTCAGCTGCAGGAGTCATGAGTCCAAGTATCTGCAGCTTTAGGACGAGTGGTGTTTGTGGTCTGAGAGCAAAGTATTACAGCGCTTTGTCCCGTTATTGAGGAGAGAAAGCCAAAAGAGACACGGGAGAAAGTGGGAGAGTCAGAAGCCCTCCCCGTGTGTGACTCTTTGCAAATGCAGGTGGTGCTGGTGGCTTTAGTTTTAAATGTTGTTCGCTTCATAACACAAAGCGGTGATGCCTAACTTTACTTGGATCGTATATTAGCACCAAACAAACAAAGTTATGCTTCTCCTTCTTCGACATTCTCTCGGAGCTGCTCCTGAAGCTCCTGCCCTCACATGCACGTGTTCTGTCCATTTATTTGTTGAGGAAAGTTGAAAACTCCGTGGAGAGGTGCAGAGCATCCATGCTGGGTTCAACTCTCAGCACTGCGCCCCAGGAGCAGTGGAGGAGGGGCCGTGTAGGCACTAATGCTGCAGTGCATTCTGGTAGGTGTAGTTTTGGTGGGTTCTATGCGTTTTATCAGCAGGCCGCTTATAATACAAATTAAAAATCATCTCGGGGACCACCAGAAATTGTCTTGATTTGTCATTTGTCCCGCGGGCCGCGAGTTTGAGACCCCTGTCCTACAGGCAAAGTCCTTTCCGGTCCAACACTCGGCTGCTCTTCTCACCAGGATACTTTACATTACCAGCACTAACTCTCTAGAAGTCACAAGAAAAAATTAAGTGTTAGTTAAGTTTGTGAAAACCGGTTATTAATGAAGGTTAGATGGCTAGGTTGAATTCGGGATCCCAGGAAAGAGGCTTGAAACTCTATGGGAGATTCACAGATGCTGAACTCAATCAATCTTTGTCCGGAAATACGGCTACAAAACCACAAACATCTGCATTTCGACAGGTTAAAGATTCATTCTACCATCAGATTTTGACCTGTCCTCCAGCTGAATGTTGAACCATGAGCAGTATTGAATAAAGTGATATTGCATGAGCTATTACACATGTAGAACAATTTATTTTTTGTTGTTCCTGTCTCTCAGCCCTGTAGTTTATCGTTCAGTGCGAGCAGCAGCAGCGCTCAGGCCCTGTACGCGGTCCAGATGGTGATGGAGGACTTCCCCAGGACCAACTTAGTCCTGACTCAGACCAACGGGACGCAGGAGGTGAAGAGTGTCACCCAAAGCCTCAGCAAGATCCCAGTGCAGTTTCTACTTTCAGGTATATTAACTGTTCAACCACAATAGAACCTATAAATAAAGATTAAAAATATTCACTCTGATGTAGCTTTAAAGGAGCACTGGGTAACTTTTTGGGGAAGGATCCGTCACTTGAGATTAGGGCAGTAGAAAGAAATTCTTGGTCGTCTAAAGACCTCCCCTATCGACCGATTAATCCACTAAAAAGGGGCGTGTCAAAACTATGAAGTAACTCTTTGTATCTGACCCAAACTGCAAAAAACACAACTGCACTGGAGTTACTGCAAAAAAAAAAAAGAAATTATAAAGAAAAGTACCAGGAAACTGTATTCATATGTTAGCTGGGAATAGGGAGAGAAAGAGAGGAACAATCCACATTAGAATTTTTGGATGCCTGTCCAACCTGGGCTGAGCGCTGAAAGAACGGATGAGACAACACATTGATATTAGAACTGGAGGGAGCAGACGCGGGCGGTAATACTACCTGGCTCCCGCTACGGGGAGCTGCAGCACCAGCTTGAAGTTGCGCCGAGGCAGGTGGACGGATGACGTCAGCGTGCACGCCCGTCGGGAAACCCGGACGTGGAGCGCTGTTGGAGAGCGCGGTAGCAGGAGCATTGGATGAATACAACTGAAAAAGCCTAGATTATTTGTTGTAACGACCGAAGGCTACTTTCATCCTTCTATGCTCGCTCTGCGGGCTAGCCACGGTCCCCACCCGTATGTCGAGCAGCCCGATCCCGGGAGGCGAAGCCCGGGTGCCGGAGGCAAGCTCGGGTGCCGGAGGGCGAAGCCCGGGTGCCGGAGGCAAGCCCGGGTGCCGGAGGGCGAAGCCCGGGTGCCGGGAAACGAAGAGCGGGGGCGCCGAGAGGACGTGCGTGGAGCCGGTTGACGACAAGCCCTGATGATGGGCGACTGGCGGGTGCTCTGAGGGAGCGCTGATTCGGACGGCCACGGCGGTGATACCGGCGAGCGGAGGCCCTAGAAGTGGAGGCTTTTGGCGAAGGCGGGATGACTTCCAGGCTGTCTTCTGCCCGGTTCACGGCGTGAACCACGGAGCGCACGGCGGGACGATGATGTTGGCCGCTCCTTTGGCAAGCGGAGCACCGGGAAGTGGAGGAGGCCGGAGAAGGGCCGAACAGGTCAGAGTCGGAATCTGAGAGATTAATGTTTAATTCTGCATCCATGATGCTGTCTCCCTATCTCTGTCGAGAGAATAGCGGCAAACGGTGATTGAGGCATAGGCTGGTATATGAAGGCTTCTGGGAGTTAGAGGTGTGCCCAGGGATGGCGATGGGGGCGTGGTCCTGCTCACGAACCTCAGTTAACATATTAACTACATTTAAACTCACTAAGCTCTTTAGCTAACCCACTACATATGTTCACTTTTTCACTGCTTTTGTCGTATAAATCCTTTTATTTAAAATAAAATAATTAATTGACTAATAACAATGTTGGTCGACTAAAATCGACCGAATAATCGCAGTGAGTCAGGTTAATTATTTATTTCACCCAGCGAGTCCCACAGAGAGACCAGGACCGCGTTAACTGCTGCAGCAACATTTACGTTTAATGCCCTACAGAGGAACATTACAAAGTGTTTATACAGGTGACGTCACAACATTCTGAATTTTAGCAGTGAGCGGCAAAAACGCATGAGTCAATGGAGTGATGACATGTTCTGCTGTAAAGGCTCTAAACACAACTAAAATGTGAAAACACTGTCTAAGAACAAATGCAACGTCGACAAATAAATATGTTTTGTAACTGACATCTAAAAAAAAAAAAAAGAAAAAAAAATCCAGTTAACTGTTGAAAAAAATAACAACAAAAGATGAACAAATCCAAGCGTTGAGGAAATTAATTGTAATTAATAATAATTAATTGTAATTGTAATTGAGGAAATCAAACTGCCATTATCAAACAAGCTAGCTAAGCTCTGCACTGCTGGAGCAACAATGACGAAACTACTTTCACTTTACATTTTACTGTATAAAGTTGATTTGAGCAAAACAAAAGCTCCATGGACAAACAAGCCAATAAGAGCCAAAAAAAAAAAAAAAAAAAAAGCAAAGAAACCCATTGTCGCTTGTGCTGCCCATAATTCTTCCAATCAGTCAGAATGTTGAGGAGCAAGGGGCAGATCCTCCAGCAGAAAGGTTATATGGTGTATCTTTAAATGAGTCAAATCACAAAGATGTGTTTATTTCTTCACAAAACCTACATTAATCATGTTTTTGTCCAGTGGAGTCTGCTGCTCCCTCCTGCTCTCCAGGTCAGTACCTGCCTGTGTTTCTGCCGCCGACCCCAGAACATGAAACTCAGCTCTACGTCCAGGTCAATCAAACTCTGCGCATCAACATCACAGCACAGGCCAGCATGTCCTCGTAAGATACAAGAGTCCCTGAACACAACACCCTAAGGTTTATGTTTAGCTTTGGACAAGATAACTCCTTTGTATGCAGAGTGGGCCGGGGAGACAGTGGAGCTATTGTAAAACAGAGGTCATCTTGTCTCTGGTACGTGTAGCATAAGTGTTATGAATGTATAATTATTTTGTAATAACACGGTTGCTGTAATAGGCTGGTTGTCAGAAGTAGGTGTCGCTCATGGATTAGCAGAGACCAATGAAATGCATGTGGTTGGTACCATGGATTTAAAGTGAGTAACAAACAATATACATACAGTTACCTTTACCTGTGCGAATAGCAATTATTTACAAAATGATGAACAATGAACAATTATTTCAAGTTAAATAGGAAATTACAAAAATGTAAAAATTCACAATTATCAAAAATAAAATGCTTAATGCTGCAATGAATTGAGTTAACAATAACAATAACCCCACCCAGAGTTATTGTAATCAAATATTGTATTGTAATCAAGTATTGTTTAATCAAATAACACAGGGTTATTTGATAAGCCACGTCTGAGTTACAAATAACGTAGTCCAGTCTTTTGAGTGTACGAGAAGGGAAAAGGTTCATATAAATGCACAAGTGGTGTGGGTTTGAGGGTGTGGGGTGAGAGGTTATCTGTGCTGCAGGAGCCCCCTACTGGCCCGGCAGGTGAGATACGACTCTTCTGACGTGCAGTGACAGTCTTTAGACACTAGGCCTGCTCCTCGCCATCAGCTCAGGGAACCCGGGACTCTGTGCCTGTGTAACAACCAATGCCCCGATGAATAATCTTGTACATACAAATCACATTACTGAATCCATGAGCTAATAAACTGTAATACTGTGCACACAGTTCAATTCATAGCACTAGTTGCATTGGAAATAACTTCAGTGTAAAATGTTCAAAAAGGTTAAATAACAATTCATAAATTCATATTAAATAATATTTACCACATTATTTAACAATTCAATTAAAAAAGTATTGTAGCTGCCATGGAAGAGCGGCATCCAATGAATAACTCAATCTTTAGTCAGTAATAAAATGCTTAGATAGTGCTGTGTCAATAAAGCGAACTCAAGTAGCACTTAGTTTCAATAGAACAACATTCAGTGACGTTTAGCATTTATAAAAAAGATAATGTACACTTTTGGCAGCAATTTACTTCTGTAGAATTAACATTTAGACATTTAAGAGATAGACATATTTGAAAGAGCAAGGCACAAACTCAATTGGAGCAACATGCTAACCACCCCATGTAAAGGAACAGAGTGGCTGAGCTATTGCTAGCACAAACAACTTTTGACTCACCGAAATCCATGGTTTACGCCGCACACACGAGCCCATTCATCTGGGTTTGGGCACGATGGACGACGGCTCCTGAGAGTTAATTAAATCGGTGAGTGTTGTGCGAAAATATGAACGATTAACAATGAAATAAGCGACAGGAACCCACCGCTCAGCTCTTTACTGGCGTCCCCACTCTACCTGCACTGAACCTCGCGGCAGGTAAAGAACACACGATAGGCAGCGCCAGATCACGTGACCGAAACGAGAGCAGAGGCAAAACTCTGATAAAACTTGATTTCTGTAATGAATATGGGTCAGATCCGCCTGGTACGCACATATTTATGGACTAATAATCATCATAGTCATCAGGTTTTATTAACCATGGATCGCCCGTAAAACATCAAACCGACTGGATATTCAACTTTTTGTCAGAGATTTTCGATCTATTCACAGCTCAAGCTAAAGAAAGCGACTAACGCAAGCAACTCTGCAGCTAACAGTTTGTTTAAAGTGTTTTGTTCATGATCTCGGCTCAACAGTTTGTTTAAACGGCTCTTTCTGCTTCATTCAGTCTGTTGTTTCCAGTTAAAGACCTGTCACTGCCCTCTATTGTTTTTCCGACTCTCGCAATGCATTGTGGTCAATATTGGCTGTTCTAGTGACCATCGCTGAACACTGCTTTTCAAGATGCATTGTGGGAAATTTTGAGTGCACATTGGGCACATGGCCTTGATCCTTATACTCTATAATAAGTATTAAAGGACACATATAATGATGTTGTGATTACTTTGATGAATCCTGGCTAGAAAATCCTCTCCCTCCAACCGTCAAAAACACTTCATTCTTAACTTCCTCGATGTGTTGACGTTTTTTCAATGTGTGTCGTGGCACAGACAATCTCCTGCTCTGTTTGTAACTCCATAAATCATCCCAAGAATCAGAGCATTTCTGCCGTCTAAAAACGACTGCTGCACGATTACGATTTAGCATTTCACAGAACACTCTCGAGCATCAACACATTTGACTTGTGTAAACGCTATACAGCCAGCAGATGGCGCCAAAACTCAGTAAGTGTCATGGGAAATAACAGAGACACAGATCATAATTTTGGTTATTATAAAACATGAGACGCAAAACTTACGCAAGAGCATTTTTAAAGCCCACACTTAAATACAAAACAATTGCATAATACTTTTTCTTTAAATAAAATGTTGATTGTGTTTGTGGAGGGTTTTGGAGCTGCTGTTCAGTGGTCCCTCCAGGATGACGAAGAGCGGCTCTGGGGGACGGTACGTTCTGAGCTGGAGTCCAGTGGAGTCAGAGGACGGACAGAGACATCCAGTGTGCTTCAGCGTCCAGGCTTTGAACAGGTCAGAGGCAAAAACACAGCCAGTCAAACCCTTAACTCACAGCTGTAACATGTGCTTTTACTGTTTCAGCTATGTCCCGTTTTCCTCGGAGCTCCGCTGTGTCGTTGTGAACGTTGGTGAGAAAAGTGGATACTTTTGCTCCCATTAAAGCCTCCCTCTTTTCATTCTCCTTCATGACACATTCTTACACAAACAAATCCATTCTTGCGAAGAATTTTGCCAACTTTGCACGATGATTTGAAACTGAAAATGTTACCCTGGAAGCACAAATCCTACAAACTATAATTCTTGCATGATGTCAACAATAAAGCTGCATTTGCACGAGGAAAAGAAAAAAAATAAAATAAAAGATTACCCTGAGCTAACTTTTTTTTTTTTTTTTTTACAGAGCCAAAGATTGAGACATTTAAAGGTAAAACAAACTTTGCTTTTATTCAGATCATTTATGTTTCACCTTATTTTTAAGATGCAAGATAAAGCAACCCTGTGCATTTTAAGACTGTCCCTAACGATCAGAATTATAATATAATGAGAACCTGTCACATAAATTTTAAATAGGGATGCATCGATACCGATACCAGTATCGGGTATCGACTCGATACTAGTTAATAGTACTCGTGCTCACTGAAGAGTACTCGATACCTCTTATGGTAATATGACGGCAGCTCACTCAGTAGACGCTCACTCACGGCGCGTCTCATGCTGTCGTTGCAGCTGCAGGAGATGTGTGTGGCAGTTTGTCAAAGTGAACGAGAACGACTAAAGTCATGTTTCCATTAGCGCAGTACGGCGTGGAGCGGGAATGAACAAAAGTGAACCGTACCGCCCCGTTTGAGGGTCCCAAGGGGCTGCGAGAAGCACCCAAAGGGTGCAGCTCGGTTTAGCGCGGACCAGTCTATGATTGGACGAGAGAGAAGAAAAGAGAACGAGGTGAGAACGAAACTGTAGAAAAAAAATATAAAGCCAAAATAATAATTTCTCACCAAACGCTACCTTGATCTTGTGAAAAAACGGCGTATTTCCAGAGACGATAACTTTGTTTGTCGTGCCGACAGAGTTAGCAAAACAAGGTGAGCTCACGTTAGCATCAGCTGTTTCCTGTTTACGACGCTTGCAGTTAGACCCAAATAAATATTTTTTTCGGTGCCAATGGCAACCAACTCTATTCAAACCAAACATATTTCATATAAAGATGTTAAAACGTGGTGTAGAAAAGTGAAATAAAAGCAAAATAAGCTGCTCAGCTGTTAAAGTTGACTCTTGAATGTAAGTAATTTACTTTAGTCCAAATTTAAGAAAAAAGCATTTTCAAATGTAACTGAGTGAAGTTTGAATTTTTAAGAACAGTATCGGTACTCAGTATTGACAAGTACTCAAAATCAAGTACTTGTACTCGTTTGGAAAAAAGTGGTATCGGTGCATCCCTAATTTTAAATTTTAAATATGAGACCCCAGGGCCTATAACGAGTGTAAAACAGGGTTATTCAACTTAAGGCCAGGGGGCTAAATCCAGCCCTCAACCCTTCTTCCAAAAATATACAAAATATTTTATCTCTTGTTATTGGTTTAGTAAATTCTGGTTCAGTTCTGCAGATGTTTTTAATTTTTAAAAACCGTTGGTGAATTGGTCACGTTTCTGGCCTCGAGGAAAGGCATGGGACGATATTGAAATTTTGTGTCACGATTATCATGGCCAAAATAACTGCGATTAATAATAATATTGCGATAGTTATTAAAATTGCTGACTAGGGCTGCACATTGTTGGAAATTATTGTGATATGCAATACGGCCATTAAGATCTGCGATATTGATATTATTGCAATATTTAAACACACTTTTTGACTAAGACTGAAACTAACGATTATTTTAGTCGCCAACTATCTAAAAGTCTTTTAAATTTGTGTTTTAGAGTCTGTTTAGTCCAGAGAACGACGACCATCATCAAAATATGACAATGATTTAACACAATAATGTCTGTTGTATTAAAATAAAAACCAACTAACACAAAACCGAGGCTAATTTAGTTTGAAAAAAGCTTGATTTTATTCATGAATTCCACTTTCAGTGTTTTCAATTTAAAAACAGAACATTTCTATCAGATTGAGGACTGCGATATATTTTGTTTGTTGCGATATCGTTATTGCGTTAGACAATACTGCGATATCGATACTTTTGCGATGTATTGTGCAGCCCTTTTCATCTTATTCCTGAAGTTGTCGTACGCGCCGCCGTCTTGTTTCCGTTGTAGTTCACACGGAGCAGACGAGCTCAACAGAAAATAAGTTCTACTCGACTAAAAAGACGTTTTCAGGAAATCGTTGCGTTGTGACTTGTTGTTGCTCGTGTTCATTAAACATTTTACACAAATCAATCTACTTTATGTAACATTTTAGCGTCAGACTTTTCCCTCGTTCGTCATTAGCTTTAACGGAGTTCTCGTCAAACGGGAGTGCGTTTACAACAGAAGTGCAAAAGTGGAGGGGGCAGAATAAGGTCAATAGCTAAAAATGTGACATAAAGACATTACTTTCTCATTATAACTAAGTTCTGACGTATTTGTACTTTATTATAACAACAATCTACAAGAGAATATAATGGGTAAGTGGCGTTTTTTCTGTGCAGTCTGGTGACAAAATGGCGATTGTCTTTGTTGGCGATTGTCACGATTACACAAAATGTAGCACAAACAATCCCTTTTTATCACGATAAACAATTTACTTGTTTATTGTCCCATCTGTAACGAGGACAAAACCATTGAAAAAATATGGCTCTCAGTAAAATAAGCTGAATAGCCCTGGTGTAAAATACTGCTGCAGAATCTACAGTCAGAGTCTGTTTCTCAGATATAAAATTAAGAATGAACATTTACACATACACTATTGTAAAAAAGAAGACTGAGCCAACAATTTCTGCAGAGATATAGTTAACAATCCCCTAAACGGAATGACATTTGGTTAAATAATGTACTAATAATGTTTCTCAGAGCATGAAGCATGTCTTTGTGTTTTTCTGTGAGCTGTGGTCTAAAGCAGAGGTCCCCAACCTTTTTATCACCGCGGACCGGTCAACGCTTGACAATTTTACTGCGGCCCGGTAGGGGAGGGGCGTTTTTCATAATAAACGTGAATCCACTGTGTACCTGTTTTTTTCTTTAAAAATAGTCCAGGGACTTGTCTTTTAATCCAGGGCGCGCCCGCGCGCGTACTGTCCGGACCGAGTCATTTGCTGCAAGATTCAACCCGAACCCGACCCGGATCCACGCGGATACTGTCCGAACCCGACCCGGGTCCGCGCACGTGTAGAACCGGAGTTACGTAAACTGAGTTCCTGCAGAGTTTTATCGGCAGAATAAGCGCCTGACAGGGCTTCAAGTGTTTAGTGTTCTACCTGCACCAACGGGACGTCTCCTGTCCCAGACGCGCCTGTTCCTCCGCTGACGCTGGGCCACATGAGCTCTCTCCCTCGCTCCTTTCGTCTCTCCTCCGCTGCTCTTTCTCTCTTTTTCTCTCTCCTCGCTCCGCTCAGCAGCCGCGCTTTCATTAAGGCGTCTTTTCTCACGTCACATATTTTGACCACTTTATTCGAGGATGAGGAGGAAAACAGCACAGAACTGGCTGCTCACGCGCTCTTTCGCCGTGGACGTTACGCACGTGCGCCTCTGGCCCCTCGGCCGCCCGACTCAGCCCGACAGCAGAGCGGAAAATGTGGACCAGAACCCGGCCCGAATTGCGGGTCGGGTTCTGGCCAAGAATTTAAGCTCTTATGTATCCTAGACTAGAGAATCCGGTCCTTTTCAAAATAAATGATCGCTCAGACTCTGACAATAAATTAATTATTTGTTGTGCGGCCCGGTCCAAATTGATCCACGGACCGGCCCGGGGGTTGGGGACCACTGGTCTAAAGGTCACAAACTGAATCCTTTCATTCCTGTCAGTCTTTACAAACGTGAGGATGTTCTCTTCTGCTCGGCTGACTGACGAAGCTCTGAGGAAGGCTCTGATCTTAGAGGTGAGTGACAGCATCTACTGAGCCGTGTTTAACGGCGACTTAGAACGCAAAAACTCTTGAGTGTATATTGGCTTTCATCATTAATGGCCTAAAATACTTTGTCATAATAAAATTGTCAAAGCAAAATAAAAGTAAGTACAATACAAAACTTTATTATAATATAAATAATAATTTGACTAGACTAATAATCATCATTTTAATCAAAAAACTAAAACTTCCCGCAAAACTCTTAGTTCTAAAACATGAAATGTCAAGAGCAGGTTTAAAGGCCATTATCAATACAAATAATGCATGATATTTAAACCAAACCTACACTGCAATGGCTATCACCAGATGAATGTATGTCCTCATTGTCTTTTTTGTTCAGAATGGCAAGAACAATGTGTACGTCACATTTCATTTGTCTATGACAAACTTACCTTTGGCCCCATTCAGATGTTCAAGGGGGCGCTGTAGAGCAATTATATAATATAGCGATATGTATTGTATGTCGTTATTTTGCGCAAAATGAAGGAATTTAGCCTTTTCATATCTGCACATGTCCCATAAAGAAATCCAATAACAGATCAATGTGAAGTCACTGTGTGTGTGAAGCTCAGGGTAAACCAGGTTTCTCTCATTTTGAGCCAAAGACACATTTTAGCCTGAACTCCTCGTCATCTCTGGATGAAGACAGTCGCAGAGCTTCAGTTATGACTGGACTCATTCAAAGTCGCAGTTATTCAAACACGTGTGGATTATAAAGGTGATTTTGGCCGTGCTTCAGTGCAGTGAGAGGTTTACTGACTTTACAAAACTGAAACGTAGAGGAAAATTGGGCAAAAAATGTGGATAAATTGGAAAAAGATCTATTTAATGATCCGGCTAATCAACAAAATATTAACCAAGGACAATAACAATACATTTAGAGTATAAAGTACTAGAAGGAACAATAATACTCAATATGTGCTATTAATGAGAACCTGTAAGTTATAACACTGTAGTAATCAATCAAAAGGATCAATGAACAGGAACACAATACTAAGGCCCTCAAATAAACAATTAAAAACGCACTCATTAAAAGTGAAAAGCCGGCAAAGAACTCAACAAATGTCAAACCCCGCGTCTGTGAAACGGTACAAGATGGCGGCTGCCGTTACTCACCCACATCCGGGTCACGTCTGTAATGTCTGTAACAAAAGGAGAAGAAGGCGGCTCCAGAAAATACAGCGCTGTCCTCACCGTGGATCCATTCACGGTCCTCCCGGCGGCTCACACGGTCCGGAACAACAATCCCGGGTGTCCTCAGCGGTACCGGCTCACACGGTCCGGAACAACAATCCCGGGTGTCCTCAGCGGTACCGGCTCACACGGTCCGGAACAACAATCCCGGGTGTCCTCAGCGCTACCGGCTCACACGGTCCGGAACAACAATCCCGGGTGTCCTCAGCGCTACCGGCTCACACGGTCCGGAACAACAATCCCGGGTGTCCTCAGCGGTACCGGCTCACACGGTCCAGGCTGAGGCCGGTTAGAGCTCCACAGCTTCAGGTTAAACCCGCCACAGCCAGCGTTGGCTCACGGCTCCCACTAACAGTTCTCAAAAGACACAGCCACAAAAGCGGAAAAGCTCCGCCGGTGACCGACAGGCGGGACATAAAGAGTCTGCTCGGCGCCTCAAACGGTCCAAAAGACGGACCTGCTCAGCATCGGCCGCAGGTCTAACGGGAAAACTCTGGAACGACGTAACTCCCGCCCCCATCCAACAGGAGCCAATCACAACAGCGTAAAGTTGCACTTGCCCTTGACTGACAAGTGAAGCGGCGAATTACAGGAGACCATTCAATTAAATTAAACAATAGTTTGTTCTAGAATGTTCCAGACAGAAAGCTTTTACATCGAGTGAAGCCTGTGACGTAAAATTAAAATCAAATGTATCACTGCCAGAGAACATAAGCGTAATAATATAATAATAGATCGTTGTATGTAAAAAGTATTTAGATTTAATTATGTAAATAAGTGGTACCAGTGAAATATGTAAATAAAAGAGTACAACGCATTGTTTTAAGATTACTTAAAGGTTATTAACGTTTGAGCGCACATGACTGACCCAGGGGCTACACATTCATTATAGTTAAAACACAATACGTTTACTGGGTGACTAAAACTTACGGTTTAAATAAAAAACTAGACATAAAATAAAAACAACCGTTTGACTTGATCTGAGTTGAATCTAAAACAATCATTTTATAAAAAAAGACTAAGGCTAAAACTAAAAAAAAGTATGTTCTTTGTATGTTTTTAGTTTTATTATTAATATTACGCCGTGTCTGTTTAGATCAAAAAAGAGCTGGAGAAACGTGGGCTTCCAGCGAACTTCACCCTCTCAGCAAACATCACCAAGATGCCATAGACCTGTGCATTTTAACGCTGCTGTGAGGCTGACAGTCAACAATTCTATTTTCACTGATGATGATATGAGCAGGTTTTTATTATATTCCATGTGTGCCTTTTATTATCCATATTTCAATAATATTGTGTTTTTTCATGTTGTTGTAGTTCACACACAACAAAAATGCTATGTTCTTTTGATTTGTACTTTTTTGATGAATTAATGTGGAGAAAATAACAAACTTGTCTTGAAAACTGACAAATTTAACAAATTTGTGTGACGTTTTTGTTGGACCATGTATGCCTTAGTGTTTTTATTTCTGTTTCTATTTCTGTTTTATCGGTTTTGACTACTTTGTTTTATTGTGTATAGTTAGAAACTGAAAAATATACATATATACGTGTGTGTGTGTGAAAAAGAATAAAAAATAATGTAGTGTTTTTAAAATTGTAAACCTTTTGTTTTTGCAAAAGCTAGAAATGTAAATCTTGAAACTTTGTGCTAAAAAAATAAATGATTTTCGTTGGTTAAAACAATTTAAACGTAATGCACTGCGAAGCGACATTTAATTGAAAGTAAAGCTGTTAAATACGTTCAATTACTGCTGCCGATTTTGTCCTTATTCCAAAAAAATAAATTACAGCAGCGTGAGTATTTGTCACTTTGCGATATTCATTAGAACTGATTCCTGACCAGTTTTGTGATTAAATTTGTTTGAAATTTTAAGGATTTTTAATCTTAAATATTTTAAAACACAGCCAGAATTGTCAAAAACTGAAATGTGAACTGACAAACTAATAAAAGCATCACGTGTTTCAGGACATTTGTCACGTTTTTGTCCATTTTTAATCCCATTTAGCTGCATTTTTCACATTTAACTTGCCTTTCTGACGACATTAGTTGAATTTTAGGCAGTTTTAGTCTCATTCTGTCACTTTAAGTAGCATTTTTGTCGCTTTTAGCGGAGTTTGGCAGTTTTAGTCGCATTTATGCCAGTTTTTATCACTTTAAGTTACATTTTGGGCAGTTTCAGCCAGATTTGTGGCTTTTTGTCACCATTGGTCACATTTATCACTTCAAGTCACATTTTTGTTGCTTGGTCACATTTGTCTCACTTTTAGCAGAGTTTTAGTCGCGCTTTTGTCGATTTTAGTTGTTCTTAGTTGCATTTTTAAGGCTTATAGCAGAGTTTAGTCGAGTTAGTCGTGTTCATGGCAGTTTTTTATCACTTTTAGTCACGTTTTTGCCACTTTAAGTCATGTTTGTCTCACTTTTAGTCACAGTTTTAATCACGTTTATGGCAGTTTTAGTCATGTTTTTATCGCTTTTAGTCACGTTTTTGTCGCCAAGTTGTTTTTAGTTGCATTTTTATTGCTTTTAGCAGAGTTATTGGCAATTTTAGATACATTTTTAGCAGTTATTCACGTTTAAGTCGAGTTGTTGTCTCTTTCAAATGCACATTTGTCACTTGCTTCTTAAGGGTTTAACAAATCTAAACGGGTACGGGAACTGACAAACTAATAAAAGCATCACGTGTTTCAGAACATTTGTCACGTTTTTGTCCATTTGTAATCCCATTTAGCTGCATTTTTCACGTTTACTTGCCTTTCTGACGACATTAGTTGAGTTTTAGGCAGTTTTAGTCTCATTTTGTCGCTTTAAGTAGCATTTTTGTCGCTTTTAACAGACTTTGGCAGTTTTAGTTGCGTTTATGCCAGTTTTTAAATCACTTTAAGTTACATTCTGGGCAGTTTCAGCCAGATTTGTTGCTTTTGGTCACCATTGGTCACATTTGTCACTTCAAGTCACGTTTTTGTTGCTTGGTCACATTTGTCTCACTTTTAGCAGAGTTTTAGTCGCGCTTTTGTCGCTTTTAGTTGTTCTTAGTTTCATTTTTATGGTTTTTAGCAGAGTTTAGTCGAGTTGGTCGTGTTCATGGCAGTTTTTAAATCACTTTTAGTCACGTTTTTGCCACTTTAAGTCATGTTTGTCTCACTTTTAGTCACAGTTTTAATCACGTTTATGGCAGTTTTAGTCATGTTTTTATCGCTTTTAGTCACGTTTTTGTCGCCAAGTTGTTTTTAGTTGCATTTTTATTGCTTTTAGCAGAGTTACTGGCAATTTTAGATACATTTTTATCAGTTAGTCACGTTTAAGTCGAGTTTTTGTCTCTTTCAAATGCGTATGTCACTTGCTTCTCAAGGGTTTAATAAATCTAAACGGGTAGCAGTTTTTAAAGTAAATCAGGATAATTTTGTTTGTGGAGGAAATTATTAGCTTTTACGATTTGCCAATGGCGTCCGCTCAAATTTCGATTAAATTGTACAGCCCTGCTCTTCTCCGTGGCAACAGAAAATCTTTAAAAGCCAAACAAATCAAACATTCACAGCCAGCTACAATGTAATTCAATTTTATTACAGAAACATAACAGGATTTAAACAACAAAAAACTACTCAGAATGAAAAAAGGAAGAGGAGAAGTGCTGTGGTGTGAGCCTGTGTGCCGCTTACAAACCCCATTTTAAAAAATAAACTCAAGACGCCGATCTTTACAGAGGAAACGGACGCACGGTGACACGATTGGACAAAAGAGGCGCGAGCGGAGGAGCCGTGTACATATAAAACTGTCAAGATATGTCCTTTTGTTTTATTACAATTAATTTTAAGAAACACATTCAACAGAAACGTAACAATGTCTGCAATAAAAACCCTCTTGCACACAGACGCACGCCATGATGGAGACGGGGGACACGACGGCGGAGGCGGGACCGGGGAAAGGGGAGGAGTTTGGCAGTTTGTGAAAAGTAAAAAGAGAAAAAAAAAGCGTGTATTTTTTTTAGGATCGCCGTTTCTTTTTGCTGGGAGGGGGGGCGGGAGCAGAGCGGCCCTTCCTCTTCCTGTTGGACGTGTCTTCATCCTCGTAGTGGCTCTCTTTGTCGGCTGCAGGGGACACAACACAAACGACATTATTGCACATTATAATTGCAGACAGGACTGAATTATTATCGGTATTTAAATAAAATAGAAGGAAATGTTCTTTTCTACCGTTTCTAAAATCACAGAAATTACCGTTTTTATATGAAGTGACGTCACACAAACATGTGTGAGTCACGTGAACGAGCGTCGGACGATACAAACAGAAGCTCGTGGAAAAGACTCGACTAGAGACACCTGTAAGTTGTATTTTATTTCATTTCAGACGCTTCACGTGTGTCTAACATGAAGAACACAACTACAATCACACAAGCTAACGTTAACACAGAAACTTGCAGCTGCTGGTCGTTCACGTCGCTCAAAGCATCATGGGGGATTGTGGTCACGTGGCGCCCTAAAGCAAAGATGGCCGCCTCCGTATCAGGAAGTAAAGCAAAGATGGCCGCCTCCATATCAGGAAGTAAATGCGGAAGTAAGAAACTTTTTTGGGGTCATGCGCCAATGAGCTCAGGCCACAGGGAGGAACAGGGCGGCCATTTTGGATTCATCTTCCAGGTTTTATTATAGTTCTATGATAGGAAGCAGCTATGGAGGCTCCTGGCTCCATAAAGTCGAGCTGCCATTCACTTTCTCTTGTGACACTGGTGCCCTTTACTCTGTAACTTTTTTGGTCAAACTCACATCTTGGAACTAAAATATCCGCTTTGACTCACTGCATGATCCTAGCGTTTTTTTCTCGTTGGTTGTTCATAAATCAAGTTATTAACAATAATAACTGACCAATCAGGTGCTTCCTTTTCCAGGGGCCGTTTTCGCTCGCGTTAGCAACAGGTTTGATTGACAGCTAGCACCACACGTTGCCGCCGTCTCCTCTCACCGAGGGGCGGAGACCGTTAACAACCGCGCTCCTGATTAGTCCGTGTGGTTGACACGATACGCACTCGGATTTCCAAATATGGAGTCTGGCTCCACTTTAGCCGCTATAACTGCTAACCACGATGGGCTTCATTTGTCTGGAGCCAAACGTTATGAGTGACGTCACAATCCCATAGTCCATCGATATGTACGGTCTATGGTCATTCAGGAATACTTCTGTCACACATGATCGGCAAACGGTTAGCGCACACAGTAGATTTAGACGTTAAAAATGTATGATCAGCCAAAAAAAAAAAAGGTTGAAATATGGCGACTGAAGCCTTCTGGAGGGGAAATGTTCATGAATAAAGTGTATTCCAGCAGTAGTACAAGTAAAAGTCTTATTGACCTTATTCTGCCCCGCCTACTTTTGCAGTTTTTTGCACTTTTGTTGTAAACGCACTTCCGTTTGACGAGAACTCCGTTAAAGCTAATGACGAACGAGGGAAAAGTCTGACGCTAAAATGTTACATAAAGTAGATTGATTTGTGTAAAATGTTTAATGAACACGAGCAACAACAAGTCACAACGCAACGATTTCCTGAAAACGTCTTTTTAGTCGAGTAGAACTTATTTTCTGTTGAGCTCGTCTGCTCCGTGTGAACTACAACGGAAACAAGACGGCGGCGCGTACGGCAACTTCAGGAGTAAGGTGAATACTTCAGTACATTTTCTAAGTATGTGTACGACATTTACAATTACAGGTACATTTTACACTAGATACTTTTTACTTTAAAGTGCGTATGACAGATTTTTATGGTTTTCTAATTATGACTTTATTTGGTGTATTATTTGGTATATTAATGATATTGTCCTTATTTCAAAAAATCTCAATTACAGCAGTGTGAGTATTGGTCACTTTGCAGCGTTGCTCATTAGCAGAACTGATTCCTGACCAGTTTTGTGATTAGATTTGTTTGAAATTTTAAGGATTTTTAATTTTAAAGATTTTAAAACACAGCCAGAATTGTCAAAAACTGAAATGTGAACTGACAAATAAAAGCATCGCGTGTTTCAGGACATTTGTCACGTTTTTTGTCAATTTTTAATCGCGTTTAGCTGCATTTGGTGTATTAATGCCTGTTGAAAATATACATTTACAGTTTTAAACCAATCTGGTATCAGTTTGTGGAGAAAAGCTGAAAAATGTGTTGGGAAATTACAGATTGATGACGTCACACTGGGCAGACGAAGGCCGTCGCACAATTTACAAAAAGAAACTACTTTTTTTAAACATTCATTAAAAAAATAAAGACATTCACAGATATTTTTATTTGTCAAGTAAAAAATTTAATGACATTAGAGGAGTTTTGGCCCAGTGTACAGTGCGGCTGCTTCTTTATGTCCTGCTGTGATGTCGTCATTTACAACCAGGAAGTGAATTTAAAAATATTTTAAAAAAGGCACAATTTTGATAAAATCTGTAAAGAATTTATACAAAATTTTAAATATATTTATCTTAACTGCATTTTAGTTTAATGATCCAACTTGTCAGAGGCCTTTTAATTTGACTACACTTCAGAGCGTGTGTCACTATACTATTCGTCCCGGAAATACGATTCGTCCGGAAGTGCCATTGCAAGCATGCGCAGTACGAAATAAAGTATAAAATATTTTTTTACGGTGGTGTTCTTTCTATATTATGTAAAGTTCCAATCTTTGTATTTATTCTATACAAGGAAATACCGTTTTTATATTTATTTATCACTTTTGAAGTGTTAAACCGCAGGCGTTCGTACACAGTTGTGAAGTGACGCATTCAAGGAAATGGAAAGATATACGAATATAAAAAATTATTTTGATTGTTCAGATTTGTTTAGATACTTTAAGGAAAAATATTACAAACATTTATTAAGATAAGGACCACGTTTTTCTGCTCTATTTATATGGAATAAGATTTATATAACGACCTGTAATGAAGAGCTGCAGCTCTGAATATGTGCATCGATGACGTCAAAGTCAGAGGGAGATTTACATTTTAAATCGCCTCTGATTTTGTTTCGCACAGGTTCATGTTCATTTTATTCATGTCAGATGTCTCCATTTCTGGATATTTAAGCATGTGTTTTATTATTGCTCGGGCTCCTTTTTGCTTTTTGGAATCGTAGAGGGAGAGATCTGTTTTGTCACTGTGCACATGTAAAATAAAACATGTGAAATGGACAGAGCTTCTTCTTCTCATTACTTTATTGTTGATAACGTGTAAAGACAATCCACAGGTTAAAGTGGCGGTGCAGCTTAAAGTTTGTACCTTTCCTGGCCTCCTCCTCGAGTTCGTCCCAGTCTTTTCCGCTCTCCTCTTCGCTGCCCAACGACGCGCTGTAATCTGAAACACCAGAGGTTCACGTGAGCTCAGCGATTACTTCCACACAGCCAAAAACTGACCCAAAGACAAAGGAAACGCCTAATGTGTTTATTAGAGATGCTTTAGGGCTTTTGTTATTAAACCTTTGTGGGGAAAAAAGTGCCTTTGTTCCAGTTTGGAGCGGCAGAACGAGCCACATGTTCTGATCGGTAGTAAATAATTGCATTTTTGACACATTAATTGAACAGAACAATAACATTATTATAAATCTGATTAATTGCACAGCCCTAGCGGAGTTTCTTTCTCAAATGGAGGCACGACAGGAGGATTAAAAGTGACAAAACTGGGACCAAAAGTGACATAAATTGGTCTAAAAGTGACAAAACTGGAACTTAAGTGACAATAATGGGACTTAAGCGTTCACAAATTAATTGAAACGCATCTGAAAGAGACAAAATTGTGACAAACGCGCCTTAAATTGACAAAAATGCATCTAAAAGGGACAAAGTGACGAGCCACATGTTCTGATCGGTGGTAAACAATTGCATTTTTGATAACACATTAATTGAACAGAACAATAACTGAAAACATTATTTTAAATCTGATTAATTGCACAGCCCTAGTGGCGTTTCTCTCTCTCAAATGGAGGCAGGACTGTCTTTCTAAAACTACACATTAAAAGGTGTCATTGTTTTGCCTGAAATGTCCTTAATTATTGCATTAAACGTATCCATTTTGCATTTATTCAATTTAATAATCAGTTTCTGTGAGATTTTAGCCATGGTTTTCATCAGCGTGAGCACTTTTCTGACAAAAATTAAATGAAAACTTAACGGAAATGAATGAAAATGACTAAAACCAGGTCTAAAAGTAGATATTGTTGTCAAATAAATAATAAAAGCTAAACAGAAATCGATGAAAGAAACGATCTCGAAGCTTCTAACGAGATCAAAAACAAACTCGATGATACAGAAATACGTCGGTACATGTTCAAAGAGGAAACAGCATAGACAAAATATTTAAATGATCACAAAATGTATGTATTTAGTCGACTAAAATGAGACGAAAACAAAAAAAGTGACTAAATCGAGAGATATTAAGAAGCGATATTTAATAATGAAAACAAAAAACACAAAAACACTAGCATTTTCAAATAAAACAAGCAAACAAATCTAACTAAAACAAACAGAAGACCGCCGTTACCCGAGTCCTCTGTCTCGGAGCTGTAGTCTTCGTCGCTGTCCTCCTCTTCCTCCTCCTCTTCGTCGGCCGAAGGGTTAAACGTCTCGTCCATCTCAGACTCCGACTCCTCCTCCGCCGCACTGCCCTGTGGAGACGACAAAACAAACGGAAAAGTACGTTCATGAAGCCCAGCGCAGTGTAGATTTAGTCCAATGTAACGGCGGGACACAGACACCAAATAATGTCACAAATGTAGAGCTGCGGTCGACTAAAGACCCGCCCCATCGACCGATAAAAGGGGGTGTGGCAAAAATACATCAAAACTATGAAGTATCTCCGTGTATCTGACCAAACACTGCACAGGAGTTCATACAAAAATAACAATTTATACAAAAAAGTACCAGTAAACAGTGGATTTATTTGTTAGAGATACAGATTGACTCCAATATCTTCAGCTAAATCTTCTTGTTTTTGCGACAGAAATGTGTTGAATGCAAATAAATTCATTGACTAATAAAAATCTTGGTCGACTAAGACACCATCGACCGATTAATCGACTAAAAGATCACAGCCCTAGTCAAATGTGACAAAAATGAGTCCAAATTCACACATTTAAATAAGGGGCCCATTATTTTCTCTCATAAAACAAACATTTCTCTTGCCCCAGAATAGATATTTGTAAAAAGCACATTTTACCTTTCCTTTAGCAAAAAGGACAAATATTGTGCATTAATTGTATTGTTCTTGCCCTTTAAAATAGGTCCTGTACCTGATTTTTACTGTTTTGAAACGTGAAAAACAGAACTAGTCGATGTTAAAGTCTTTACATCAGTCACATGTGTCTCTCACTTTAGTGCAGTCCCAGCGTCATAAACATTCCCCTCCAGGAGTTTAGAAGCACTTTACACCAGAGCGCTAAAGCTAGCAAACATTAGCATAAACTAAGGATACAAATACAGACACGGAAAAAGGCTGAAAGCGACAGGAACATGGCTAATAGTGACAAAAACATGACTAAATTGACTAAAATGTGACAAAATTGCAACTAAAAAGGTGATAAAACGCGACTAAAAGTGACAAAAAACATGTGTCTCTCACTTTAATGCAGTCCCAGCATCATAAACATTCCCCTCCATGAGATTATAAGCGCTTTTCACCAGAGCGCTAAAGCTAACAAACATTAGCATAAACTAAGGATACAAATACAGACGGGACAAAGGCTGAAAGCGACAAAAACGTGGCTAATAGTGACAAAAACATGACTAAATTAACTAAAATGTGACAAAATTGCAACTAAAAAGGTGATAAAACATGACTAAAAGTGACAAAAACATGTGTCTCTCACTTCAATACAGTCCCAGCATCATAAATATTCACCTCCATGAGTTTAGAAGCCCTTTTCACCAGTCTCTGAGCCCAGAGCTGAAGCTAACAACATTAGCATGCTAATCCTGTTTCTCTCTATAAATAGATGCTTTTACAATATATCTGTGCTGGAACGACACACATTTGACTTTATACCATACAAAAAAAAATCTTGTACATGAATTACTTCTTTTTCCGCGTTTCAAAACAGTAAAAATCAGGTCCGGCGCCTTTTAACGTGCTCTTGGACATTTGTGTGAAGCGTTTTGTCTGTACCTCGCTCTCCGGGTCGAGGAAGGACCATCCGCCCTGTTCGAAGAATCCCTCTGGATCGTCCACGATGGTCTTCATGATCTTGGTCCAGTTCAGAGACTGCACTCCCTCTGTGTACTTTATGTCACAAGAGCTAAAAAAAAAGAGAGAAAGAGTCATGTTTAATTCATTTACAGCGATATTAATCATAATCTAGAGCTGTGCGATTGGGGAAAAGTGTCCAGTTGTGAGTTTTCCTCCCAGTTTTGTGATTGCGATTAGAGTTTTAAACACAAACCAGGAGAATTGACAAAAAGACTGAAATATGAACTGACAAACACTAAGAATCTGTAGTTTCCGTATATTTTTTAGTCTTATTTTCGTCACTTTTATTCACTTTTGTCACTTTTAGATGCATTTTAGTCATTGTACGATGCATTTTTGTCAATTTAAGGCGCGTTTTTGTCACGCTTTTGTTTTTTGCAGATGCGTTTAAACGAATTTGTGAACGCTGAAGTCCCATTATTGTCACTTAAGTTCCAGTTTTGTCACTTTTAGTCCCATTTTTGTCACTTTGAATCCCATTTTATTCCCTTTTAGTCCCATTTTTGTCACTTTTGGTCCCGTTATAATCACTTTTACATGTTTTTTTTCACTTATAGTTGCATATTTGTAGCAGTTTTAAGGCAGAATAACACGGGATATTCTTTTAGATGCATTTTAGTAATTTAAGGCGCATTTTTGTCACACTTTTGTCACTTTTAGATGCATTTGTATTCAGTTTTAGTCCTTGTTTTAAAAGAATTTGTGAATGCTTTAAGTCCCATTATTGTCACTTTGTTACATTTGTCACCCAAGTCACATTTTTGCCACTTTTAGACCCATTTGTCATCACATTTAAACCCATTTTTGTCACTTTTAGACCCATTTTCGTCCCTTTTAGACCCATTTTTGTTACTTTTGGTCCCATTTTTGTCACTTTCATTCCCTTTTTAGTCCCCAGTCCCTTTAGGTCCTGTTTTTGTCATTTTTGGTCCCTTTAAGTCCCACTTTTGTCGCTTATGGTCCGATTTTTATCACTTGTAGTTACATTTCTGTCACTTGTAGTCCCATTTTGGTCCCTTTTAGTCCCATTTTTGTTGCTTTTTGTCCCGTTATAGTCACTTTTAGTCCCACTATAATCACTTTTACATGTATTTTTGTCACTTTTTGTTGTGTTTTTGTCCCATTTTCTTCACTTTTAGTCCCGTCATAGTCAGTTTTAGTCCCATCATAGTCAGTTTTAGTCCCATCATAGTCACTTTTAGTCCCGTCATAGTCACTTTTAGTCCCGTCATAGTCACTTTTAGTCCCGTCATAGTCACTTTTAGTCCCGTCATAGTCACTTTTAGTCCCATTTGTCACTTTTAGTCCCATTTGTCACTTTTAGTCCCATTTTCGTCACTTTTAGTCCCATTTTTGTAATTTTTAGTCCCATTTTTGTCACTTTTAGTCCCGTCAAAGTCACTTTTAGTCCAGTTATCACTTTTAGTCCCATTTTCGTCACTTTCAGTCCCATTTTCGTCACTTTCAGTCCCATTTGTCACTTTTAGTCCCATTTTCGTCACTTTTAGTCCCATTTTCGTCACTTTTAGTCCCGTCATAGTCACTTTTGGCTGGTTTCAGATGTCTTTTAGTGAAGCGGCGTCCATACTTGAGCCACTCCTTGATGGGGTCGAGCGAGTTGACGGGCACCGCGTTGATCATGGTGACTTTCTTGCTGTAGTCTTTGTAAACGATCACGACGTCGAAGTTCTTCAGGTGAAACTGCACTCGCTCGAAATGCACCAACTCCACCTCGTCCAGAGTCACCACGAACGGAGGCTTCGGGAAAAAAAACAAAAAACACAGACAATTTACCACAAATACGTCATTATTCAGTTTTGCAAAAAATGTCAATCGAGCGACACGTTTTGAAAGTTTTAAAAATGACGTTTCGTGACTCACCCACTCAGTGACGTTGACCAGAGAACTCGACGTGGGCTGAAGCATGCACGTGCTCCTGTAGGGGGCGCCCTGGAATCTGGAAAGAGACGACAGAGGTTATACAAGCGGCACTGGTGGAATAACTGAAGACGTCAAAGAGACAAAAAATATCTAGAAATCACAAGTGACAGCAATCTGAAGTTTCAAGGCCAGGTCAGGAGCGTCTGCGCTAAAATATATCAAAACTATGAAGTATTTCCATGTATCTGACACAAACTGCACTCAAAAGACGACAACTACATGCTAAAACAACATTTTTACAGGTAAGTCCTAGGAAACTGTATTTATATGTCAAATCTTCAGCAAACTCACTGCATATCTTCTTGTTTTTGCCATATAAATCCCTTAAATCTAAATAAAATAATTTGTCAACTAATAAAACTGTTGGAAGACAGTGGCTCCCACGATTACCCCCTAAGCTTTGTCTCACACTCAGAGCACCCCATAACTCGAGTTTCAGGCAAATAAATGGGTTTAGTTCTTGCACATTGTCAATTATTACGATTATATTTTTGATAAGGTCATTTATATTCCATTCCCGTTTCCACGGCAGACAAAGTCTTTTATAAATATTTTTGTGACCCACAGGTTAAATGTCGTCTGTGCTCATCGGAGTTGTCCTATGCAACCCGAAACACGTCATCAATGCTACGGCATTATAGAGCTCGCCATGAAAGAGAAAATACATCAGGAATGGACACTGGTGGATTAGTATTTTGTAATCAGTCACTAATTATTATGGAGGCTAATAGCAATCTAAATCAAACACACACAAGCACTCAAATGTTCACAAGCACTCATGACACACACAAAATGTGTTTAATCATCACAAGAATATAAATAATATTTGCTCTAATTTCACTTTATCACAGAGAGATTAATGAAAATAGGCCCAATTGTTTTGTTCACATGTGGAAAAAGTAATATATTGCACTTAGTTACACAAACTAATTACAATGTGTTCCTTTGCAGTATGGCTGCAGTACATTTTTTAACCACTAGATGGAACCCATACACATATGTGATACAGCGTGATACAGTGTCACACAGTAAGAGGAATGTGTGACACTCACTGAGGTATCCTCTACCCATCACTAGCACAAACTATTGTCTTCACGATAAACGATAATTTTTGTTTGTTCCCTAATGACTGCTATGTATCCTGTGACGCACCTTGTTATTTATTATTAATGATAATAATTTCTAATCAATACTGCTTTTTAATCTGACGGAGCAGACTAAACCATTGTTTTTTTCCCCACATAGACGCAGTTTTTCATATCGTGACAATTTTACCATCACGATATCGCCAAGATCGTTACATCCCTGCTAGCCGTGTCACGTTTAAACCGCGACTGCGTCACGTCGGCGCTCACCCCAGGTCTCTGAAGGGCACTTCGAACTCCAGCTCCTCCTTGGTGAGCGTCTCCACCTTCTCGATGAAGTTCTTGAAGGCGGACTTGAGCTTGTGCCTCATCTCGCGCTCCATCTGCTCGGCGTAGAGGTCGTCGCGGTCGTGCATGTGCTGGTGCTTGCCCAGGTCCGTCGTGATCTCGCCCACCTCCGTGTAGAACTGGACGTCCGTGTGCCGGCGCTTTCCGAACATGATGGCGTTCTGCGGAGAGAGAGAGAGAGACACACACAGAGGAGGCAATGAGCGACGGCAGGATTTTCACCGTGTTCCGGAAGTTGCCGTGGGCGCCGCTAGGGCAAAAAATTATAATCACGATTTACTTGGGGCCAGATCATGATTTGCGTTCACTTTGTTTTTTCTGTTGCCTAAGGAAATATATGTAATTGTGATTTTTCTGAGCGATTGTGATTGGATTTTCTATTCAGATTCCCGTTTTACGCATAATATTTTCGCTTTTCACCACATTTTTGTCAGATTCAGTTGTGTTTGTTGTCATTAAGTGAGTCTTTGTCACTTTTAGTCACGTCTTTGTAGTTTTTAGATGCGTTTTTGTCGCTTTTAGTTGCGTTTTGGTGCATCGAGTTGAATTATTGCACTTAAGAGGCGCAAGAGTCATCTGCTCAGAGGCTAAACAACAGGAGAAAAAGTGTGTTTGAACAGACAGCTGCATTAAACAGAGAAACAGTGAATAACGATACAACAATGTCATAAAAATAGCAGATTGTCACAGGGACGAGCTCACGATTAGATTTTTATCACCGTATGGCTCAGCCCTAGGCGCCGCTGTCTTGTTTCCGTTGTAGTTCACACGGAGCAGACGAGCTCAACAGAAAATAAGTTCTACTCGACTAAAAAGACGTTTTCAGGAAATCGTTGCGTTGTTGACTTGTTGTTGCTCGTGTTCATTAAACATTTTACACAAATCAATCTACTTTATGTAACATTTTAGCGGCGAGACTTTTCCCTCGTTCGTCATTAGCTTTAACGGAGTTCTCGTCAAACGGAAGTGCGTTTACAACAAAAGTGCGTAGTGCTGGGCGAGACGGTTAAAATGTAATCATGAGCTGGTCCCTGTGACAATCTGCTACTTTAGTGATTGACTGTTTGTGTCTTTAATGCAGCCGTCTGTTCAAACACACTTTTTCTCCTGATGTTTAGCCTCTGAAGCCTCTGAGCAGATGACTTTATTTACCTCTTAAAGGCCAGAGCTGCACAATTAAACCAAATCCACACAAAAACGCAATTTTAAGGAATGTAATTAGCAAATCACAAAGACTGAAATTTTTGAAGTGCAATAATTTCTTCCACAAACAACAAAATGCGCGACCAAAAGCGATAAAAATGCCTTCAAGAGCGACAAAACACGACTTAATGTACCAAAAACGCGATTTATAACATGCAAAAATGCGACTAAAAATTGACAAAATTGTGTTTAAAATGTGAATTTGAACAGATTATTATTATTAAAACATAAATTGAAAATCTAATCACAATCACGCGGGTCAGAAAAATCAAAACTAGATATGCAAAGTGAACATGAATCGTGACCAAATCGAAATCATGATCTGGCCCCAAGAAAATTGTGATAATAATTTTTCTCCATGTCCAGCCCTAGAAGAGCGCATCTGTGGCAAAAAGAGGCAAAAGTGGACGGGCGGAATAAGGTGAATAGAGATGGTTTGAGGACTAGGCATGTCCAAACTCAGGCCCGGGGGCCAAATGTGACCCTCAGACCAATTTTTCTTGGCCCTTAAGCTTCCTGGTGAATTGGCCCACACTGTCCTGGGAGCTACTTTTCACAGCAAATTTGAGATTTTCTACAATTCTACCCTAAATAACTAACATTTAGGTGCAATACAGACCTGATATTAAGGCAATGAGACTGAATGTAGATGTGGTGGAGCTTAAAACATCAGATAAATGCAGCTTTTTTTAACGTTTCACGATTGATTTGTGGCCCTCCGCTTGGTCTATGTTTCAACATGTGGCCCTCGATGGAAAAGTTTGGACACCCCTGACGTAGAGCATAAATAAAGCATCGAGATTCAGTCCAGTGGAGATTCATGGAGAGTCTGTTTAATGCAGAAATGACTTAGTGCTTGCATCATTTCAGAAAGTTAGAATTCCACTGATAATAAAACCGCTGCGTACGCTTTACAACAGCGTCACGTCACGATGTACAGGACCATTCTCCCCCAGACCAGGGCGATTGTCCCCGTGTGAAGCTGACTCTGAGCAGCAGTTTACTTGGAAGCGGCTCCAGTCACATTCTGATGCGGACAGTGAAACTAACTAAATAAACCACTTCATTTGCATTTATTTGTATAAACAGACATGGCAAAGCTGTTGTTAAATCCTGCGTTTTACCAGGCAAACTGTGTCAAGTTGTTACCCGTGAGACACTCCCTCCTCTCCCACATTTTACATAAATCTACTTTAATGTTTTAGCGGCGAGAGTTTCCCCTTATTCGCCGTTTACATGAACCAGAAGTGCGTTTACTACAGGAGAGTGGATCTGTGGCAAAAACAGGCCAAAGTGGGTGGAATAAGGTGAACAGGAGTGAATTCTGGAGGCGTTGACGTAAGAGCACTCACTTTGAGGTGAAAGTGCAGGACGATGATCATTTCTCCGTCACACGGCTGGAAAATGGCGTGTTTGATGTTATTGTACAAAATGTCGACTTTGTCTCCGCGAACCGACGTGAATCTGAACCCTGGAACAAACAACATAAAACATTACGCAACTTTTAAGATATAATATGATGTTAAGCCCCAGCACTCCTGTTTTTTGTTTTTGGGGAAAATGAAACTAAATTGAGTTGTATTTACCATTAAAATACACTCTTTGGGGGAAATTTAAACTAAATTGAGTTGTATTTACCATTATAATTCATCCTTTGAGGGCCAAAAAAACAAAATTCAGTTGTTTTTACCATTAAAATACACTCTTTGGAGGAAAATGAGTCTAAATTGAGTTGTATTTACTGTTAAAATACACTTTTAGGGGAAATTAAACCAAATTGTGCTGTATTTACCATTAAAATGCACTCTTTGGAGGAAAATGAAACTAAATTGAGTTGTACTTACCATTAAAATACACTCTTTAGGGGAAATTAAACTAAATGCAGTTGTATTTATCATTAAAATACACTCTTTAGGGAAAATGAAACTAAACTGAGTTGTATTTACCATTAAAATTCATCCTTTGGGGGGAAAAAAAACAGAATTCTGTTGTATTTACCATTAAAATACACTGGGGAAAATGAAACTAAATGAAGTTGTATTTACTATTAAAATACACTTTTTTAAAGGAAATTAAACTAAATTGAGTTCCATTAAAATACACTCTTTGGAGGAAAATTAAACTAAACCAAGTTGTTTACCATTAAAATTCATCCTTTGGGGGGAAATTTAACTAAATTGAGTTGTGTTTTCCATTAAAATACAATCTTTGGGGGGGAAAAAAAAGTCTAAATTGTGTCATATTTACCGTTAAAATACACTCTTTGGAAGAAAATAAAACTAAACCGAGTTGTATTTACCATTAAAATACACTCTTTGGGGGTAAACGAGCCTACACGGTGCTGTTTTTACCGTTGGTGTGCGCCTCCAGCGAGCCCTGCATCCTCTTCTGGGCGATGTTGGGTCGGATGTAGAGGTCTTTGAGTTTGGGGTTGCTGCGGTTCAGGTTTATGACGAGCGAGTCCTGCTTCACGATGCCCTCCTTCTCCTTCTCCTCCGCCTCTCGGGTTTTGTAGCGCTTCTGGACTTCCTTAATAATGCGGAAAGCGTTCTGGAGGTTCGTGGAGGGCACCGAGAGCTCGCCGGCGGCTTTGATGTTGGACGCTCGGTACGTGCTGGAGAAAAAACACGAAACCAAAACGGAATTAGAGCTTATTCTTAGTAAAATACACAGAAACAAAACCCCCCGGAGACTACACAGAAAGCAGTGTTCTCCAATTTTCCAGTGAAACTTACATTTCTTTGACGAAAGTGGCTTCGGGGTTGGGGAAGATGTTTCCTTCTTGTCGTCCCAGAGAGCTGCCCGGTACGTAGAAGTTAATCCTCAGGTAAGTGTAGTCGCCCTCTACTGACATACTGATGTTCTGCAGGGAAAACAAGCACCGTTAGACCGGAGGAGACGATAAAACTCTGCAGTAAACGCTGTCAGATCATCTGGGTTTTCTGTTGTTTATCATTATTTCACATCATTAGACTGAGATCTCTTTAATGCAGCTGTCTGTTCAAACACACTTTTTCTCCTGTTGTTTAGCCTCTGAAGCCTCTGAGCAGATGACTTTATTTACCTCTTAAAGGACAGAGCTGCACAATTAAACCAAATCCACACAAATTCACAATTTTAAAGGATTAGCAAATCACAAAGGTGTTTGAAGTGCAATAATTTCTTCCACAAACAACAATGATTTGATTTGAACAAAAACTGCTGACATTAGTTTGGATTTGTACAAAAATGTTCTGAAAGGGGGAGGCACGCCACCAAACAACGCGACTCAATGCACCAAAACGACAAAAATGCGACTAAACACGACAAAAACGAGACTAAAAACGCGATTATAAATGACAAAGACTTGTCTAAAAACAATAAAGCAACTAAAAACGACAAAAACGCGACTAAAAACTACTAAGACTCGACTATTAGTTACAAAGATGTGTTTAAATACGACAAACACAACTGAACGTGACAAAACCGCCACTAAGAGTGACAAAATTGTGTTTAAAACGATTTGAACGACAAAAATGCGACTAAACACGACAAAAACGAGACTATAAACGATAAAAATGTGACTTAAAAACGTCAAAAAAAAAAAAAAAAAAACAACTAAACCGCGACTAAAACAAAAAAAAAGCAAGTAAAACGACAAAAACATGACAATAAACGATAAAGACACATCTAAAAACGACTAAAACAGACGTGACTAAAACACAACTACAACGACAAAAACGCCACTAAAAGCTACAAAATTGTGTTTAAAACGTGACTTTGAACAGAATCCTATTAAAACATAAATCACAAATCTAATCACAATCGCACTGATCAGAAAAATCACAATTAGATATTTTTCTAAATCGTTCAGCTTAATTAAAGACAATCTTCAATGTTTTCTAAAGACACTGTTATTGTTCCGTGTAAATATTCAAAGCATAAATAAGTCTGTGGTGCGTTTGAACGGCGTCGGACCTTGATGGTGGCGATGTGGAACGGCGTCGCGATCCCAAACACCGGCATCACCACCGTCTCGTACTTTTTGTCAATAAAGATCTTCATGTCGCGGATGTCCTTTTCCCTGGGCATCTGCGACACGTTTTTGTACGAAATGTTCGATTTCCGGGCCCTGAGGAAGAAAAAGAAGAGAGTTTAGAGGGAGAACCGAGGATTAATTATGATTACTGGTCAAACTGTGATCATTTTAATCTGAATAATTGGGATTAGTCGACTATTAAAGTAAGTGTAGTCGTATTTTGAGGATTGTGTAATGTTTCTCTGGACTAAGCTGACTGTAAAACACAAAAGAAAAGAGCTTTTATTACAAAAACTGTTGGAAAATGACAAAAAATAATCAATAATTGCTGAATTTCATCAATAATTCACTTTGTTGTAAATATTCTTAATCTAGAAGTCACTGTTTTTTAACATTTATGCATTTAAAGTGTCAATGAACAAGAGAAAATTGGAGAATAATAATCTTAAATTGCAGCCCTTAATTGTTGTTTTCAAAAGTATTTTAACAAGTTTAAGTGATTTTTAAGAAGTGAATATTGCGTGAATCGTCTACAGAAACGCAGTCAAACAAAAAAAGACTGCAGTGTAATAATTAAATCGAGTATAAAGTGATTTTTCTGGACTTTTTTTGTTCCCACGATCTGTTTTGTGTTTTTTCACGTTCAAAAGGCTTTTTTCTTTATGATGTTTTTGTGGAGCTTTGGCCGAGTCCCAAGTTAGTTTGGACGGCATCTGGTTTGGATTTGATTTAGTCTTTGTTTAGTCCTGGTCTAGACCCCGGTTTGGATTTGATTTGGACTGGATCTGGTTTGGTCTTTGTTTAGTCCCTAGTTTAGTCCCTAGTTTTAATCCCTAGTTTTAGTCCCTAGTTTTAGTCCATAGTCCCTAGTTCCTAGTTTTAGTCCATAGTCCCTAGTTTTAGTCCATGGTTTAGTCCATAGTCCCTAGTTCCTAGTTTTAGTCCATAGTCCCTAGTTCCTAGTTTTAGTCCCTAGTTTTAGTCCATAGTCCCTAGTTTAGTCTCTAGTTTTAGTCCATAGTCCCTAGTTCCTAGTTTTAGTCCATAGTCCCTAGTTCCTAG
This sequence comes from Rhinogobius similis, assembly GCA_019453435.1. Lineage (NCBI taxonomy): Eukaryota > Metazoa > Chordata > Actinopteri > Gobiiformes > Gobiidae > Rhinogobius > Rhinogobius similis. The sequence goes on along the minus strand of CM033640.1, from coordinate 25,438,755 downwards.
TTTTAGTCCATAGTTTAGTCCATAGTCCCTAGTTTAGTCCCTAGTTTTAGTCCATAGTCCCTAGTTTTAGTCCCAGTCCCTAGTTTTAGTCCCAGTCCCTAGTTTTAGTCCCAGTCCCTAGTTTTAGTCCATAGTCCCTAGTTTTAGTCCATAGTCCCTAGTTTTAGTCCATAGTCCCTAGTTTTAGTCCATAGTCCCTAGTTTTAGTCCATAGTCCCTAGTTTTAGTCCATAGTCCCTAGTTTTAGTCCATAGTCCCTAGTTTTAGTCCCTAGTCCCTAGTTTTAGTCCCTAGTTTTAGTCCCTAGTTTTAGTCCCTAGTCCCTAGTTTTAGTCCCTAGTCCCTAGTTTTAGTCCCTAGTCCCTAGTTTTAGTCCATAGTCCCTAGTTTTAGTCCATAGTCCCTAGTTTTAGTCCATAGTTTTAGTCCCTAGTCCCTAGTTTTAGTCCATAGTCCCTAGTTTTAGTCCATAGTCCCTAGTCCCTAGTTTTAGTCCCAGTCCCAAGTTTTAGTCCCAGTCCCTAGTTTTAGTCCCTAGTCCCTAGTTTTAGTCCATAGTCCCTGGTTTTAGTCCATAGTCCCTAGTTTTTTAGTCTCTAGTCCCTAGTTTTGGTCCCTAGTCCATAGTTTTAGTCCTAGTCCCTAGTTTTAGTCCCTAGTCCCTAGTTTTAGTCCATAGTCCCTAGTTTTAGTCCATAGTCCCTAGTTTTAGTCCCAGTCCCTAGTTTTAGTCCCAGTCCCTAGTTTTAGTCCCAGTCCCTAGTTTTAGTCCCAGTCCCTAGTTTTAGTCCCAGTCCCTAGTTTTAGTCCCTAGTTTTAGTCCATAGTTTAGTCCATAGTCCATGGTTTAGTCCCTGGTTTAGTCCATGGTTTAGAGTTGGTTTTGCCTGGATCTGGTTTAGTCTTGGGCAGTTTTTTTTTTTTATTGTGTGTTTTCATCTTTATTTTCATCTTGGTTTATTCCCTAGTTCTTTGTTATTTTCCTTGTTTATTTTTCATATTTTTATGTTTTAGAAGCATGAATGTTCTTTTATTCACACATTTTTATAGTTTTTTCTGCTCTGTTGAATCTAAATGCATAAGAAATTCACTTTTTGTGCCACATTTGAACCTGAAGCGACACATTTCTGACCAGACGGTGAAAACATCCAAACACGATCATTAGGAAACTCCAAAAAACTCGATGGTGGAGGTGGTTTCTCACTCACTTCTGGATCTGCTGCCCTCCTTTCTGCTCCGTCAGCCTCCGTTTGGCTTCTTCGTTCAAACTATTGGCCAGTTCTTTCTGATGAGCTCGCCTCTTTTCCTCCGCCGTCATTTCGTTCTGCGTTTGGAAACAAAGACATTTCAATCGTCTGTGCGGCTTTATATAAATGACAGATGAAGTTAATAAGGTGCATTTCCATAAACAGAAAAAATAAATGCTCAGGGTTTTAGGTCCCCCTGGTGGACGGTGAAGGTACTGCCAGGAAAACAGAAATAATACGAAATTAATTATGAGTTTTTAAAGAAATCTCGGTGGAAAAATAATGTAATTCACGATCGTCACAGCACTTTAAAATAAAAAAGATGTTTGGCAGAAATTGTGTTGATAAAATAGATTTGGTGTAAGATAAATGTATATAATTGTAGTTCTCTGGTGTCACTTTTCAAAGAATAAAAGCTCGTTAAGCCTCATTTCTCGCACAAAAACCTGCTTTTCAACAAAGTAAAACAGCAGAGTTTATTTTGACGATTGGTATTTTTCAGAATTGTCAATTTTTTTAAACTTTTCCTGGTAAAAAAAATAAAGAAAATTAAAAGCTGCTAATTATTATTATTATTATTCTGCATTCAGATGGAAACAAAGATTTTAATCATCTGTTTGTTCATCTGTTGCTTTTATATAAATGACAAATGAAGTTAATGAGGTGCATTTCCATGAACAGATCAAATAATGATCAGGGACAGAGTTTTAGGTCCCCCTGGTGGACTAAGAGGGTAACGGAAAAAAAAGACAACAGAAAAAATATATGAAACTCATAATTCAATTCGTATTATTTAAGGCGAAACAATCTTAAATCTAAAGATATCAATGTTAAACTTCTCCTGTAGTTTAGTCACATAAATGGAAGAAAAAAAAATGTATTACAACTTGTGTCATGTTTTCATGTAGAAATAAGGCGTTTTATGTGTAAAAATGGCCAAAAATCCACATATTTGGGACATTTAAATCTGAAAAATGGACAGAACCAGGTTTAAATTTCTTGGTTCATTTTGTACACAAATTAGTTACAAAAAAATTTACAGAGGGGATTTTGGATTTCTTATTTAGTTTTTGAGTAAAGTAGATCTGACTGAAAAATTGTCCTAAAAATTCAAATTTAAAGTTTTTTGTTTTTTTTTACTTAAAACTTTAATAAATCAGTTTTAAAATTAGATATTTAAAAAAATCCTTGTGTTTGGTCTAAATCTTGTTCAGAATCAGAAACTGTTTATTGCCGTTGTCAGTGAAATTCACAAATGTAGGAACTTGCTTCGGCGTAGGTGCAACATAAAGCAAAGGATAAAATATAAAAAAATATATAAAAAGGCATGCATAAAATTAGAATAAAATAGACTAAGATAGACTATATACAGAATGTACAGTTGGCAGTTGAGTCCAGATTGTACAGTTTGGTGTAGGATCTACTTTAAGGCTGATCTTTATGTCTCGAGGGACAACAATTTTAAGAAAATGGTCTGAAGTTACTACGTCCCAGAGAAATCTATGGATGAAGTGGATTCAATGGAAGAATAAAACATCTTTAGGAGCAGATTGGACATGTTTGTCGTGTCCACATTAAAGTCAATATGTTTAGAGTAAAAACAGACACAAAAAAAATTTGAAAAAAATTTGTTTTGCCCGTTGTCTCTCGCCTTCAAGAAATCTTTGTAGAAAAATTCCGTAATTCACAACCGTCACAGCACATCAAAAACTATTAAACAATTTCTGCCAAACATCCTTTTTATTTCAGCGTCCACTCAATTTAAGACGATAAATTTATACAACTGCAGTTCTCTGGTGTCATTTTTCCAACAATAAAACATCATTATTGCTCGTTTCTCGCACAAAAACCTGCTTTTCAACAAAGTAAAACAGCAGTGTTTATTTTGTCGACCGTTACGTTTCAGAATCGTTTTCGTGTTAAAAAAGAAACTAAATTAAAAGCTGCAAATTAATCAACGCAAAATGAACACTGGTGCGTCGCTGAAGAAGCCCTTTCTTTCCTCGTCGGGGGAAACGGGGGCGGTTTTTGTGGCGTCTCTGGTTGATGGAAAAGCATTTATTGACTGCAGTTACAGATAAAGGTGACACTGGACAGCGATGGATCAGCCACACTCATGCGTTTAGATGAGTCAGACACAGCGTTAAACCCAAACTCCACTGGACGCAGCTCTACACGCGACTAAAGTACTTTATCGATCAGTTTTATCAGGGATTATTTACTTTTGTAGATTGGAATAAACTAACATTTTTGACTGAATAAATGTTGAAATATTGTGAATAAAGCTTCTAGATGTGTATAATTGAGGAAAATCAGAAATAGTCTATTCTTTTTTTCCATTTTTCTTTGATAATGTGACTGTCTTTGTTATAAACGTCTAGCAGCAACTAAAGATTATTTATCTATTATTTTATTTATCGATTACTCTTTCGATTAATCGTTTCGAACGCGAAAGGCCAGCGATTTTTACTAGATTTTACGAAGTTCTTTTGTACTGAATTTTTACTTAAGCCGTTTGAGGACGTCCTGTTGGAGAATATTTTCTGACAAAAGTATGGTTTCATAAAAAATCTCAAAATTTACACATTTCTCGTGTTATTTTTGTGCGAGTAATACAACTTCTTTCAGCTCGTGATATGATTTTGAGTCTATTTCTATGATTGATTAGTTGTTTAGAACACTTAGGCACTTGAATATGAGATTTTTTACTGAATTTGACGGAGATAAAGCTGAAGTGAAGCCTCTTGAGGACGTCCTGGTGGAGAATATTTACAAACAAAAGCGTGTTTTCATATAATTTTTATGTGATTCCTGCCCTTTCTGAGTGATAAAACCTCTTCTTTCACACAGACGAATGGCTATTTTAATTAAAAACACTACATTTACACATTTCTCGTGTTATTTTTGTGCGAGTAATACAACTTCTTTCAGCTCGTAATGTGTGTTTGAGTCTATTTCTATGATCGATTAGTTGTTTAGAACACTTAGAAGGCACGTGAATGAGATTTTTACTGAATTTGACACAGATAAAGCTGAAGTGAAGCCGCTTGAGGACGTCCTGGTGGAGAATATTTACAAAAAAAAAAGGGTATTTTAATTAAAAACACTACATTTACACATTTCCAGTGTCATTTTTGTGTGATTCATGCCTTTTCTGAGGAATAAAACCAGAACAAAGTCTCTTTACTCAGCTCTAATTTAGGAGCCAAGACTGTTCACGGCTCAAGATTTCGATTGATGGGTCTCAGCAGAAAAAAAAATACAGGGAACCTTTTTGGTTTTTTAAATTAGAAAACAAATAATTGAAACATAACAATTCAATGGGGCAGTTGTAAATGAGTCTGTATGCAGAGTTATGAGTGTTATTTGGGCGAATGCATGATTTTTCTCCAATTCAAATGCTAATATGCAGTGCTAATCGCTAAGCTAACTACTTGATTTCTTTGTGCATGTCATTGTTTGGGCTTCTTTAGACTTTTAACATCAATATCTGTGCCTAATAATGTTTTATATCTTCTGTGTGTGCTTTATTGTTGCAGTTTCTCGAAAATAAACGGCTTTTCAGTAAGATCGTCAGTTGTCCGGGTGTTTCTGGGTCCACGTTTAGCCGTTTGGAAAGCTAGCCCAGCTCCATTTACACGTATTATTGATGAAAATTTGCTGTTGTTTGTTCTTTTTTGACCTTTCGATGTAAAAATGTTGCCGTCTTTATTAGAAAAAATCTTTTGATAAGTCTAAATAGTCCTGTTACTGATTACTATTCATTATTTTGACAACTTTTCCTTGTATTTGTGTTGCATGTTGTAATTTTTTATGCATCTGCCTGCCTAGGGACTACGGATAAAAAATTTGCTTTGTAGCTATAATCCGGCATATTTACATCTGTTTTATACTGATGTTCATTAATGTGCATAGTCCCAATCAAATAAATAAATAAATAAAATTATAGTCACGATTTGTCAACCTCCTGCATGCTTTTGTCTGGATTATATATATATTTTTTTAATCCTGCACACTCTACGTTCTAGTGTTTACTGTGGACCTAATTCTCGATCATCCAGTGGACTTTGGGGTTTTGACAGAGCTTTTTCTTCAGTGGAGACGAGACGAGACTGAAGCTGATGTGAGTGAAGCCGAGAGCGGTCGTACTTACCTTCCCCACGAGCTGAGACAAACACACACACACAGCACTCTGTTAATGACGCATTTAAATACAGGCTCAAACAACACAACAGCACCGGGGCAAAAGTGTGTGTGCGGGCGCAACCGTTTTAAACACGTGTCTGTGCTTTTCAAGAGACAAAAGGGGCTAACAACAGACTTGAATAAAAAGTGATGCAAACTTGAATAAAAGAGACCAAAAAGTGCAAATAAAAGTGACCAAAGAACGCGAATAAAATGAAAATCGAGAATAAAAGTGACCAAAAAACGAGAATAAAATGACCAAAACATGTGAATAAAAGTGACCAAAAAACGAGAATAAAATGACCAAAACATGTGAATAAAAGTGACCAAAAAACGAGAATAAAATGACCAAAACATGTGAATAAAAGAGACCAAAAAAACGAGAATAAAAGAGACCAAAAACCACGAATAAAAGGGACCAAAAAACGCTAATAAAAACAACGCAAATAAAAAGGCAAATAAAAGCAACCAAAAAAAACACTAATAAAAGCAGCCAAAAAACGCGAATACAAGCGACCAAAAAACATGAATAAAGCAACCAAAAAAGGCAAATAAAAGAGTCCATAAAACGCAAATAAAAGGGAACAAAAAATGCGAATAAAAGGGACTAAAAAACGCAAAAAAGGCAAATAAACAAGACCAAAAAACGTGAATAAAAACAACGAGAATAAAAAGGCAAATAAAAGCGACCAAAAAACGCGAAGTGGCCAAAAAAACCCCCGCGAATACAAGTGACAAAAAAACCCCCGCAAATAAAAGCGACCAAAAAACATGAATACAAGCGACCAAAAAAGGCAAATAAAAGCGTCCATAACACGCAAATAAAATGACCAAACGCGTGAATAAAAGCGACCAAACAACGCAGAAAAGGCAAATAAATGCTACCAAAAAACGCGAATAAAAGCGACCAATAAACGCAAATACAAGCGACCAAAAACCGCTAATAAAAACAACCAAAAACGCAAATAAAAAAGCAAATAAAAGTGACGAAAAACGCTACTAAAAGTGTACAAAAAACACGAATACAAGTGACCAAAAATAAAAAACGCAAATACAAGTGACCAACACACATGAATAAAAGCGACCAAAAAATGGGAATAAAACGACTAAAGAAACGTGAATAACCAAAAAACGCGAATAAAAGTGACCAAAAATCATGAATAAAAGTGACCAACACGAATAAACATGATCAAAAAAACGAGAATAAAAGAGACCAAAAAAAGCGAATAAAACTACTAAAGAAACCAAATAAAAACGAACAAAAAAGCGAATAAAATGACCAAAAAACGCAAATAAAACAACCAAAAACCCACAAATAAAAGCGACCAAAGAACGTGAACAAAAAACGCAAAAAAAAAAAAACCAAAAAAAAACACACACAAATAAAAGCTACCAAAAATCGTGAATAAATGTGACCAACACGATTAAACGCGACAAAAAAAAAGCAACTAAAAGTGACAAAAAACGCGAATAAAAGTGACAATAAACGCGACTAAAGTGACAAAAAAAGTGAATAAAAGTGACGACACGATTAAACGCGACCAAAAAAAAAAAAAGCAAATAAAATAACCAAAAAAAAAAAACACAAATAAAAGCGACCAAAAATCGTGAATAAGGGACCAACACGATTAAACGTGACCAATAAAATGCAAATAAAAGTGACAAAAAGCGCGAATAAAAGTGGCAAATACTTGAATAAAAAGACAAAAACCTGAACATAAGCAACGAAAAACTCGTTGCTTATGTGAACTGTGAACTACGTGTCAAAAACGTCCCAAAACACAGTCAGAAAAAAAAAACACATCACAATTTTATACTTTTCACAAATCTCTACAAGAAACATTTTAAACCAGGTATTAGTCGACTCCACGATGCGGCCGCTGCCCCTGCGTCAGGTGTGGACTCACCCTGGTCCTGTCGGCGAGCAGCGCTGCACTGCGAGCTCCTTTGCCCAGAAGCTCCTCTGCGTCGTCGCCGTCCTCGTCCTCATCGTCCTCGTCGTCGTTCTGCGGACGAAGAAAAAGAAAAAACAGAATTTAAAAAAAGGAGACCAAGCACAACAACTGTCTCACAAACTGCAGACACTCACCTTTAAGAAGATCCCCACGTTTTTAATCTTTTTCTTCACCGGTGTAAGGACTGCGGCTGATTCTTCCTGTGAGGGAAGTGTACAGTTTAATATTTTAATAATTCAACTCGTTCTATTTTCACTTTTAGTTAAGAAATGACAATTACAAGTCAAACATTGTACACTTTTTCAGGCCATTTAAACACATTTGGATTAATTAAAGCTGCAGGTGGAAAAAGTTTAAAGATATTAAACTTCTAAACTTTTAAACTAAAGTTAAACTTCTTCTGTGGTTTACTCAAATGTAAAAAGAAAATGTTACAAGCTTTTCATCATGTAGAAATAAGTCATTTTTTGTAAAAACGACCAAAAAATACACAAATTAGGGACATTTAAATCTGAAAAATGGACAGAACCAGGTTTAAGGTTTTTGGTTCATTTTGTATTAGTTATAAAAAAAATGTACAGAGGGGATTTTGGATTTCTTTAGTTTATTAAAGGTCCCATATTCTGCTCTTTTCCCCTTCACACAGTCTATTCTAAGGGCTTTGTTGATACATTTTCTCGTTGTGTAATATCCATAACATAACAGTTTACAAAAAACACCCATTTCTTGGACTGGCCCCCCTCCTTGCAAAAGCAAACGGCTCACTCTGAGATCTGACCCCCCCGAACAGAGAGCAGGCTGCCTCCCCCGCCCAACTCGCGCGCCTCCCCCGCCCAACCCGTGCCGAAGCCTAGAGCGGAGATAGTGCATGCGCCGTGTGCTCCGGTAAACAGCGATACACAAACACTGAATAAACCTTTTATCCGTCCTGACGGTGCGTCGTGCTGAGTCCTACGTCCTGGATCTGACCTGGAGTTTGACGTGCTCCAGGACCTCGACGACGGACGTTGCCATTTGGTAAATAACAAGCTAACTCTTCTATCTGTCGTATCCATCGTGTAATTACTGTGTAGCATTAGCATTAGCTGTTTTTATTCTGCAGCTGCGCGCTTCCTGGAGGCGTGGCTTAAACACCGTGTCATCTTAATGAGGAGCCCCCGTCTGCCTGCTCAGCCGAGGGGGACGGAAAAGACAGTTCTCTAGTGAAAACATGAGGGAATCAATCAAAAACCACTTTGGGCACAACATACGAGGCCCAAATAGCACTGTAGGAAGGTTAAAACCTCTGAAAAGTCCATTTTGCATGTTATGGGACCTTTAAGTAAACTAGATCCTACTGACCTTGACCAAAAACATTCAAGTCAAAACTTCTCAAATCCGAGCTTAAAACGGCTTGAATTGATCGTTTTTATCTGGACAGATTCACGTTTCTTGCTGTGCGGTGTGAGTGTCACTGCGGCGTGTAAAGTGTCACCTCGTTGATCTGAACCGTGTCTCCGATGAACAGGGCGTACTTTTTGTCCTCGTCCTTCTTCCCCTCTTTGTTCACCAGGTCAGTGAAGCCCAGGCTGATGTTGAGCACCATCCCTGCAGCGCAACGGACAAAACGACACAAACCATCGATTAGAGTCGCTTTTATGACACAAACTTTGAGCTCGTTTAGCGTTTGGTCTGTTTGAGTTCACTCTACGTCCAGTCGGGTGATGAAACTGTGGATAAATACGGATGAACGCAACACGAATCTCACGCTAAACCTCAACAATCTTATCTATTATTGCTGTTTAATGACTTATTTTCTAATCGTTACATGAAAATCCTTGATATTTCAGTTTATCTGCACGTATATTTCATTCTTCGATAAGTTAAATACGTAAAAAGGTGCAAAAATGCAAAGAAAAGCGCTCTCTCAACTTAAAAAGTGGAGTTGAAAGGCATTCTAATAAAAATCAATCAATGTTTCTCCCCAAAAAGTAACAATTCCACATTTTTTGCATTAAACGTGTTTTGGAACAACACACAAAAAAAAAGCAAAATTGGCATAATTTCACACAAAATCCAAAAATGGCCAGACAAAATGATGGGCACGCTTTCAAAATTGCGGATAAATAACTTCGTTTAAGTTTGTGACGCTTATTTAAACCTATATGGGGCAAGTAACAGGTGTGGGCAATATAAAAATCCCACCTGAAAGCACGTCTTTAGGGGAGAAATACTACATTTTATAGGAAAGAAATTAGTATTATGAGCTGTAATGGTATAATTTACTGCCTCTTTTTATTACACAATTCACTCAAAATATAACTAAGTGAGCTAAAGATAAACATTTATAACGAGTAACATTTATAACATGGTAAACTTGAAATAAACTGAAATAGAAGCTCACCTCTCTTTAGTTTGTACTGGTTTTTACTGTTCAGCACCAGGGAACCTTCTCTGAACTCGATGCCCATCGCGAATCTGCAAAAATCGCACAAACACGTCACAGATCTGGGCTAAAGTACCACAGATAATTATTAAACACAACACGACGAGAGACAAACCCCAGATTCTTGGTCAGTTTGGAGGCGAGGTCCGGCTTCTCTTTCTTCACGTATTCAAAGACGGCGTTCGAGGCGTCGCTGATTTTCACTCCTGAACGAAGCAGTAAAGGGTTAAGCAAGTGAAAAAATGTCATTTGTGTTTTCGAACTGTCATTGTTTTCAAACAGACTCTTTTAAAATACAACAGATAAAACACACGTCTGGTTATTTGAACATTCTGACGGTGAAATATTATCAGATTTTACTTTAAATTTTGGCATTTTGTTTGTTTTTTTACTATATATCCGTAGAAACAGTCGGCATCTGAGGGAACGCCCACTCTTGTAGCGCTGTGGGGGAAACAGTCCATTCATTTTAATGTGGAACAGCTGCTGTTTCGCCCACCGTTCAACAACTACAAGAGCAAACACTGAGTTTAAAGTGCGTATGACAGGTTTTTATGATTTTCTAATTTTGACTTTATTCACTGTATTAATACTTGTTGTACATATAAATGGTAGTTTTACACCAATCAGGTCGCCGTTTGCGGAGAAAAGTTGAAAAATATGTTGAAAAGTACAGGAAGTAAACAAACTGATGACATCACACTGGGGAGACAAAGGTTATACATGATTTACACAAAATAAACTACTATTGTGACCATTTAAACATGAATTAAACAAAATAAATAAGTTCAAATATATTTTTATTTGTCAGGTAAAATAATTTTTAACATTAGATGAGTTTTAGCCCAGTTTACAGTGTGGTTGCTATGGTAATTTCCTAGAGTGATGTCATTGTTTACAACCAGGAAGTGAAATTAAAACTTATAAAACTGCTAAACCGGGATAACATTTGTAAAGAATTTTAGCAAAACTTGAAATATATTTATCTTAACTGTATTTTAGGTAAATGAGTGTCCAACCTGTCATGGGCCCTTTAAGAGTTTTATGGGACCAAATACAGACAAGAAGCACAGATAAGAATAAAGTGATCGAACAGTCTACAGAAGTAATGTTAGCTAGCCACTAACGCAGCCTTAAAAACTGCTTTTCAGACACAAAAAGTGAAGCAGGGGTGGCGTCCCAAAGCCAAAGCCAATCAGCTGACTTTACAAGCAGTAAGATCAAATTGAGCTGTTATTATACATTTTGTTTGCCGTTTGCACTGATGTCCACCTGAAACACTGCAAAGTGTCACAAACAAACCGTGCTTTTCATCATTCGGGACGTCTGAAACACTTTGAACACGTCGGGGTTTACACGCCAAAGCCAGAAGAGGGCGCTAGGCTGACAGAACGTACAATTTTGTAGGGCTGTAGAAGTTCTTGTTCGAGTAAAGATCGATTAATCCGATGTTTTTCAACTTTTTTTTGAGTCACGGCACACTTTTCAGTTTGAAAATATCCCGGGGAACTCCACCAACCAGAACATTACCAAATCACAGCGTTTAGGGACAAAATTAGGGACAATACGTTGCAGATATTGTCCATGCCGTTATGTCTTGTTCTTTAAGCTTGGTAATGGTGGCTGTTTATCTTTCATTTTTACGTGATGTTGTCCAGAACGCTCTAAAACTGTAAATGATTCAATAAAATCCATGAATCTGACATTTTTTCAAGGCACACCTGGCAAAACCTCAAGTGTTCCCCGGCACTGGTTGAAAATCAAGGGATTAATCGACTACTACTATCGCCCACCGTTCAACAACTACAAGAGCAAACACTGAGTTTAAGAGTTTTATGGGACCAAATACAGACAAGAAGCACAGATAAGAATAAAGTGATCGAACAGTCTACAGAACTAATGTTAGCTAGCCACTAACGCAGCCTTAAAAACAGCTTTTCAGACACAAAAGTGAAGGAGGGGTGGCGTCCCAAAACCAAAGCCAATCAGCTCTCATCCCAAAGTGTCCAAATGTCTTATAGTGACTCAAATGGCTCTGTCTTCAAAGTTTAAAAAGACAAAATATTAGAATAAAAAATGAGAATAGGACAACGTGAAGAGGTCTTGATTTATTTTTTCCCCTCACAAAATTGTGCTTATACAATTAAAAAAACTTTGTAAAAGACTGAATTAAAGCTGAGGTACACAAACAAATATGCAATTTACCAGTGCTTTACTCTAGCCCTAATAAACTGGTAAATTATAAAGTTTTGGTATTGTTCATTTTAAAAGAAAAATATTATGCATTTAAACCTGCTCTTGAGTGTTTAAGTCACTCACTAAACAAATGCTTTCACAGAGAAAAACATTACTGTATCACTGCGTTGGGAGATGCTAATTTGACTTCGCTGTGGCTCCATCTTAAGGACTTAAAACGGCAAAGGATTCTGGGATGAATGACGTCAGCATCATCTATGTCACATGTTTTTGATGACGGAACAATGTTAGAACATGGATTAAAGCTCAAGTTTTACAAGTTTTGTTTTAACATATACTTTGTGAATAACTTAAAGTGCGTATGACAGGTTTTTATGATTTTCTAGTTTTTACTTTATTCAGTGTATTATATAAATTGTAGTTTTAAATCAATCAGGTTGCCTTTTAATTTTTTAATTTTAATTTTAAAATCTGTTGAAAATCACAGGAAGTAAACTAATTGATGACATCACACTGTGGAGACAAAGGTTAAGCATAATTTACACAAAACAAACTACTTTTTTGACCCTTTAAACATTGATTCAACAAAATAAAACGGTGTTCAAATGCATTTTTCTTTGTCAAATAAAAAAATCTGTGACATTAGAGGAGTTTTGGTGCACTGTTCAGGATGGTTTCTTGGTAATTTCCCCGTGTGATGTCATCATTTACAACCAGGAAGTGAAATTAAAGGCACATAAAAAGGCTAAACAGTGATAATTTTAACAAAATTTGAAATACATTTAGTTTAACTGCATTTCAGTTCAACCTGTCAGAGGCACTTTAAGCTCTGGTGTCGGTTCTTAAGAGTGTTTTATTGTCTACCACTTCACTTTGGCCCTTTTTTTTGACACCGTCTCTGTCCAAACCGTCCTTGAACGCACCGTGCTTGAGCTCCTTGAGCAGCTCCTCCTCCACCTGCAGCAGGAAGTTGTAGTTGTCCTGCATTTCCTGCGTGGGGTCCACCATCAGCGTCCGCACCAGGTTGGAGCAGTACGACTTGTAGCGGATCCCCATGGCGCACGTGATCGCCCCGAAGTGGATGTGGTTCTTGTCGCTGCAGAGACACGACACACAAGACGATAAAGTAAATGGTCACATATTTATACAGCGCTTTTCCACCTTCGAGGCACTCAAAGCGCTTTACATAAAAGAACCATTCACCCGTTCACTCACACATTCACACACCAGAGTGCACAGATACTGGGCTCAGTGGATCTGACCGCTCATCTAAGGATGTTTAGTCTCATGAACGATAATCTTGTGTTAAAGATCATCACGAAGGCTTAGGATTCAGATATTAATTCTAAACACAAAATTAATCTGATGAAAAACACTAGCACTTGCTCAAACACCTACTTAAGAACGAGCATCCAAATTATTCACTCCGATGAGTTTGAAAGTGCTTTCCACAACTTTGAGAGCAGAGTTTACCGTTACAGTAAAGCTAACAACAACTAGCATGCTAACGGCACACGTCGTTTTCTTTTTTCTTGGACAATAAAACGCTTTAGACACAGCACAATGGTCTGACAGAGAGGCTTTTATAATATATTTCTGCTGGAACAACACAGATTTTACTTTATTACATGAAAAAAATAAACGTATATATTAAAGTTTATATATAAAACTATTATATAATAACATTTATAATAAGTTTAGTATCAGTGACAGCTGTAAAGGACCCGGAAGAGAGAAATATACTGTGTGTGACGTCATCAGTTAACGACCCCAAATAATCGTCCAATATTTATTTCAGTGTGTTATTTAACAATATCATTATGATTAACTGATAACTCATGTCATGTATAGCTTATCATTTATCATGTAATTGAATATGCATTATTGCTGTTCATTTGCATCTTTTTACCTTTGGGTTAAGAAAAAAAAACCTTAAATGATTTGACCAGGCCATTATTGTAAAGGAGAGGGCGTTCTCAATTGAACGATCTGGTTAAATATTACATGAAAAAAATACATTTGACAATAAACTAAAAGGCCTGACATGATGTGAGGACACTTCTCTAAACACTGTCTCCAAACACAACAGGCCTCCAGCCCGGGCCCAAAAATAGTCCATTATATTCAGCAAACCAACCAGTCGAGCTCCAGAGAATTTTAACTTTCAATCTTAAATCTTCATGCTCGTCTTTGTGACAAAAAGGGGGAAAAATTAAAGTGACAACCAGAAAGAAATCAGATTACACACGCCAGATGGAACTGTTTACGTGACTTTTCAATAATCTGATAACTCCAGAAATCAGATTATAATCAGATTTTGTTGTGCAGGTGAACAGGACGACTGCGAGCGGCTACCAGCTCCACAAAATGAACTCTCGCTTGTTTCTATTGAAATGATGTTCTCAGACTATTATTACATAAAAGTGTTGACTAGAGCTGCACGATTTGGGAAAAATATTCAATTATGATTTTTCTGACCAGTTTTTTTATTGCGATTTATGTTTTAATAACAGGATTTTAAACACATCCAGGAAAATTTCAGAATGTCTTTGTTGCTTTTGTGTCACTATTAGTCGATTGTGTCACATTTTGTCAATTTTTGTCATATATTTGTCACTTTTAGTCGCGCTTAGTCGATTTTTGTATCACTTTAGTTGATTTTTGTCATATTTGTCCCTTTTAGTCATGCTTTAGTGTCACTTTTGGTCAATTTTCGGCAGAGGTTTGTCCGTTGTAGTCGTAAACGTTTCGTCGATTTTGTTTCACTTTTAGCCACTTGTGTGTCACTTTTAGTCACGTTTTTGTCTTTTGTTTCAGAACATGTTTTAACAAATCTAAACCACACTGTCTGGCAGTTTTAACGCACAACAAAACAGGACATTTTGTTGTTCGTAAAGGAAATTATTGCACTCCAAAAACGTGCAGCCTTTACGATTAACTGCCTCGTCCTAGTTTCTATTTGAACTTCCTTTATCCCTGCAACCGCCTTTAGAAAGTCACACGGCGTCACTTCAAAACAAATCTCTCTGAACACCGTTTTATGGGAGGGAAAAGCGCACCTGACGACGCTGAACTTGAGGCTGTAGTTGCCTCCGCTCTGGATGATGGGAGGGTAACACATCTCCACCGTGGACGGATCGGCTCCTCCCAGGTACTTCTTCTCCTCGATCGCCTTCTCCACCGACTCGGCCAGTTTGCTGTGACGCACTTTCTGTGGGACAAGGTGAAAGTTCACAAACGTGTCAGCAAATACGACATGTTCACTTTGGGTTTTTCTGTTGCCTTTAACAGAGCTGCACCATTGAGAACAGTGTTGCCAGATTTTACTGACAGTTTCCAGCCCAAAGTCCACATAAAACCCGCCAAGATCAATGAAAACCAGCCCAAATTATAAACTTTCCAAAATTACTATTTAAATGGCATACAAAGCACAGTTGCAACGGTAAAATCATGAACAAACCAACGGCACACAACCAGATAAACATATAGACCAGTCGGGCCCTTAGCCCTCCTTATTTGGCAACTATACAATGCCACCATCTGTGTGGTGCGTTTAAAGTCGACAGGTTAGACATGTTTGACTAATATATACTGAATATGATCGTATTTAAGATTTTACTACACATTTTGCCTATTTTGTCATCTGTTTGACAATCTTCATAACATTTATAGTGTTAACTGTCTATTTATTTTCAACTGTACGTCACATTTTGATGACACACACCTGTAATTTTAAACTTTTAAAATTTCTTCTGGAACTGTACTTCAAAAATGTAAAACTGCTAAATATTTACCACAAGTTCCCTCCCATTTTGAGTGACAACCAGCACATCCAATGTCACTGTTGCAAACCATTCAATATGCAATTTCTGTAATTTATTCTATTCTATTATTCTATTTAATATTCTATCAACAACTCAATCAATAATACACAAATATTTATGAAGATATTAATCTATTTTGCATTTTCAAATTCCCGCCTGAGACATCCAAAAATAGCCCAAAATATATGCACCCGCCCAACGCTATTTTTTTCCGCCCGAAGCCAACAAAAGGAGCCCAATTGGGCGGAAAACTGCCCAAACTGGCAACACTGATTGAGAAATCTGTAACACTTTTAAACACAGATGCATTAACTATAGCGATGGACAAGGCAGTTTTATGGCCTCTCTCTCAACAAGTGGTACTATTGTTTCAAATAAACCGAGAACTCTACATTTACATAAAAATATCGAATTGTGATTTTTCTGTGTTGTGATTATATTTGTGATTTTTGTTTTAATAATAGGATTCTGTTCAAATTCACATTTTAAACATAATTTTGTCGTTTTTGTCACGTTCAGTTGGGTTTGTCATATTTAAACGCGTCTTTGTTGTTTTTAGCTGCATTTTTGTCACATTGTGTCACATTCGTCGTTTGTAGGTGCTTTTTTTGTCTCTTTTGAACTCATTTTTATCGCTTTTGTCTCTTGTTTCAGAACATGTTTGTACAAATCTGATGGATTCATTATGTATTTTTATCTCACTGAGTATTATTAAAGGTAACATGTTCACTGTTCATTACTATTCTCTATTATTTACTCTCACATATTCTCACATGCATATTGTAATACGAAATCAAGTACATGTTTGTAATTTGTGTGTTCTGAGTTCGCAGAATAACATCGTGTTTTACAGAAGTACAAAAAGGTCACCTTAATCAACGGCCAAGGAAACATCTGTTGGGTGGCCACCATGGGAGTGAAAAGATGTCATGATGACATTGAATATTTTGTTGTGGAGTGTTATCCTGTTTCCCACTGCCTTTTAATATGTCCCCCATCCCTTGAGATAAGGCAGTGGTCATGTAACTAGGGTTCCTAATCTTAATAAAAGAGGAGAGGGGCAGTAGAGACTTCAGAGGGTTCGGAGCATGAAAGCTGGTAGTTGTTACTGAAGGCTTTCCTCTCCGTTCTCTCTCCTCGTGAGTAAATCAAATTAATATCTCTCTTGTCTTTCTTCATTATACTAGCAGGGTTGCAGAACTTAACCTGAACCTATCAAAATCCAAACTACAGCGTCAGCAGTTTTTATTCAAATCAAAGCAAGACATTTTGTTGTTTGTGGAAGAAATTATTGCACTTCAAACACTGCAGTCTTTGTGATTTGCTAATTACATCCATTAAAATTGTGTTTTTGTGTGGATTTGGTTTAAACATAATTGTCATTTATAGTCATGTTCAATTGTGTTTGTCATATTTAAACGCGTCTTTGTCGTTTTTAGCAGCGTTTGTGTCGTGTTTTGGTGCGTTGTGTCACGTTCGTTGTTTGTAGGCGCTTTTTTGTTGCTTTTGAACTCATTTTTATCACTTGTTGAACATGTTTGTACAAATCCAAACTACAGTGTGAGAAGTTTTTACTCAAATCAAAGAAAGACATTTTGTTGTTTGTGGAAGAAATTATTGCACTTCAAACACTGCAGTCTTTGTGATTTGCTAATTACATCCATTAAAATTGTGTTTTTGTGTGGATTTGGTTTAAACATAATTGTCATTTATAGTCATGTTCAATTGTGTTTGTCATATTTAAACGCGTCTTTGTCGTTTTAGCTGCATTTTTGTTGCGTTTTGGTGCGTTGTGTCAGATTCGTTGTTTGTAGGTGCTTTTTTGTCACTTTTGAACGCATTTTGGTCACGCTTTTGTCGCTTGTTTCTGAACATGTTTGTACAAATCCAAACTACAGTGTCAGCAGTTTTTATTCAAATCAAAGCAAGACATTTTGTTGTTCGTGGAAGAAATGATTGCTCTTCAAAAACTGCAGCCTTTGTGATTTGCCAATTGCGAGCTCAGCATTCGATTTTTTTCACTGTATCGCCCAGACCTACCGTGAGATTAGATTTGAGATTTATGTTTTAATAATAGGATTCTGTTCAAATTCACATTTTACACCCAATTTTGACACTTTTAGACGTGTTTTTGTCACGTTGTGTGTTTGTCACATTGAAAATGTGTCTTTGTCACTTTTTAACACATTTTTAATCACTTTTGGTCACGCTTTTGTCGATTGCTTAGAACATGTTTGTACAAATCCAAACTACAGTGTTAGACGTTTTTATTCAAATCAAAGACATTTTGTTGTTTGTGGAAGAAATTATTGCACTTAAAACATTACAGTCTTTGCGATTTGCTAATTACATCCATTAAAATTGCGATTTTGTATGGATTTGGTTTAATCGTGCAGCTCTGGCCTTTAAGAGGTAAATAAAGTCATCTGCTCAGAGGCTTCAGAGGCTAAACAACAGGAGAAAAAGAGTGTTTGAACAGACGGCTGCATTAAAGACACAAACAGTCAATCACAATAACGACGTTTCACAAAGAATAGCAGACTGTCACAGGGATGAGCTCAGGGACATTACATTTGTATCACCAGCCCTCGTTTGAACCTGTGATCCGCTGATCCACAGGCAGATTCTCTACCGTCACACCGGGCCGCGCCGGCTCCTGACACAGGTCTTTACCTCGTCTGCGTCCACGATCTCCATGACGCGCTCCTTGAAGAACTTGGAGTAGACTTCGCTGGTGATGGCCGCCGCCTTCTTCATGAGGTTCAGCTCCTGGTCTTCTTTCACCGCCATCGTGTAGGCCACCACCGCGCTGATGTCCACCTGAAACACCGCAAAGTGTCAGGAACAAACCGCGCTTTCATCATTCGGGACATCTTAAACACTTTGAACACGTCGGGGTTTACACGCCAAAGCCAGAAGAGGGCGCTAGGCTGACAGAACCATAGAACTATAATAAAACCTGGAAGATGAATCCAAAATGGCCGCCCTGTTTATCTCTATGGAGTGAGCTCATTGGTGCATGACCCCAAAAGTTTCTTACTTCCGCATTTACTTCCTGATACGGAGGCTGACATCTTTGTTTTACTTCCTGATATGGAGGCGGCCATCTTTGCTTTAGGGCGCCACGTGACGACAATCCCCCACTTCATATAAAAACGGTAATTTCGGTGATTTTAGAAACGGTAGAAAAGAACATTTCCTTCTATTTTATTTAAATACAGATAATAATTCAGTACTGTCTGCAATTATAATGTGCAATTTTAGAAAAAGGCTGGTTCTAAGAGGCTGCAGTACCTCACACGGCCACTAATCAATCTGGGACACAGAGGGGGCGTGTCTTATCCAGTTCTTTTAATAAATCCATGGACAGAACGTACAATTTTGTAGGGCTGTAGAAGTTCTTGTTCGACTAAAGATCGATTAATCCAATGTTTTTCAACTTTTGTTTGAGTCACGGCACACTTTTCTGGTTGAAAATATCCCGGGGAACTCCACCAACCAGAACATGACCAAATCACAGCGTTTAGGGACAAAATTAGGGACAATACGTTGCAGATATTGTCCATGCCGTTATGTCTTGTTCTTTAAGCTTGGTAATGGTGGCTGTTTATCTTTCATTTTTACGTGATGTTGTCCAGAACGCTCTAAAATTGTAAATAATTCAATAAAATCCATGAATCTGACATTTTTTCAAGGCACACCTGGCAAAACCTCAAGTGTTTCCCGGCACCGGTTGAAAATCAAGGGATTAAATTGACTAAACGGGGTGTGGCAAAAATATATCAAAACTATGAAGTATTTCCGTGTATTTGACTAGGGCTGTCAGATTGTGGAAAATATAGATCACGATTATTTAAATCCTAATTGAAATTAAGATTATTCAAACAATTATTTGCTTGATGAGAAGGTGGGACATCCGTGTGTCTAAAATGAAGAGAAGAAACAGAAGAAATGAAAGTAGGACACGACTCTCAGAAATTTATACAGATTAGGGCTGAAGAAATTATTGGTCGACAAAATATATACCTAAACTATGAAGTATGTCCATGTATCTGACCCAAACTGAACTTAGAAGACCGAAACTGCACAGGAGTTTATGCAAAACTAACAATTTATACAGAAAAGCACTAGTAAACAGTGGATTTATTTGTTAGAGACTGATTTCTGAATTTCAAAATCTTCAGCTGACTCACTCCATATCTTCTCGTTTTTGTTAAATGCAAATAAAATAATTAGTCGACTGATTAATCGACTAAACCCTTGATTTTCCAGTGCGCCGGGGAACACTAGTGCACCTTGAAGTTTTGCCAGGAACGTGATGACAATCTGAGGAGGGAGGGGTTTGGTTTATTTATTTATTCATTTTTTTCTCTCTAACATTTGGCTAGTGGGTGGTGGTAGGGGGGGTCCCTGACCTACATACCCAAGGAGCCACAGATCAAGTATATAAAGTTATTAACACATCTTCATTAATCAAAAACTACTAATATTATTTTATTTTGTTCGTAGCTATCTCTCTCCCCTTTATTTATTTATTTTTATATATATACATATATATATATATATATATATTTTTTTTTTATATATATATTTCCGCCCCCCAACCCCGCTCTCTTTCTCCCATTGTTACCAGCATCTCTACCCCCCCATCCCCTTCTTGTTGCTATGTCTGTGTAACCTGTCTCTCTATGTGTGTATGTCTCGTTTGTGTATAGTATGTTATATTGTCACTTGTCTCACTGTCTAGTTTTGTTATATGTACAGATTTGTATAATATATATCACCATAATTGTAAATATGCACGGTGTCAGCAAATTAAAAAAAAAAAAAAAAAAAAGTTTTGCCAGGTGTGCCTTGAAAAAACGTCCAATTTCAGTTAACAGGTTCACAAATAAGGATGTAATTAAAGGGCCTCTGACAGGTTCAACCACTCATTTGACTAAAATGCAGTTAAGATAAATATATTTCAATTTCTACTCAAATCTTTACAAATTTAACCCCAGTTTAGCTGTTTTTTAGGTTTTTAATTGTATTTCCTGGTTGTAAAGTATGACGTCACACTAGGAAATTACCATAGAAACCACACTGTACACTGGGCAAAACTCATCTAATGTCACAGATTTTGTTAATTTGACAAAGAGAATGCACTTGAACACCTTTATTTTGTTGAATTAATGTTTAAAGGGTCAAAAAAGTAGTTTATTTTGTGTAAATTATGCATGACCTTTGTCTCCCCAGTGTGATCTCATCGATTTGTTTACTTCCTGTAATTTTCAACAGATTTTTAAACTTTTCTCCACAAATAGTGACTGGATTGGTGTAAAACTACAATTTATATTTACAAGAGGCATTAATACACTGAATAAAGTCACAATTACAAAATCCTAAAAACCTGTCATACGCACTTTTACCATTTTATCTTTTTGGAGTGTCTTGAGCAACTTCTGCACCAAAAAATATTGTAAAACCACCACTAATGCCAAATTTAAAGCACCAGCCAGTAGCACAAACATGATTTGGCTCATTATATTCTATATTTTATGAACTAAATGGTCTGAATTGTTCATGTTTGTGTTGTAGGTGGTGTGCCGTGCCATCTTTTAAACCTAAAAAAGTGTGCCGCCGCTTGAAAAGGTTGAAAAACACTGGACTAAACGACTAAAGAACTACAGCCCTACAGAATGTTTACAGTTTTGCTCTGACATATCACTGCATTTATCGCTTTTATTGCTGTTAAACTCATTCAACATTGTAATAGTTTAAATCTGATCTGCTAAAGCCCTCTTAGGGACTGGTGTCGCAAATTATCTTACAGCTAAACACCGTGATACCTGCATCAGATTGCTACGCGTTAATCTATTCCTATAAAATAAACAATAAATAAATAAATGTACAAAGCGTGAATGTTTTTTATCACTAAAGGAAACACATGCCATTTGAACACACTTAAAAAGTAAGAATAATCTCAATTACACAATTTTAGTAATCGATTAAGACTAATAATCATCATTTTAATTAAAATTCGATTCATTGCACAGCTCTATACCTAACAAACTGCACAGGAATTCATGCAAAAACAGTCATTTTTACAGGTAAGTGCTAGAAAACTGTATTTATATGTTCTAATGTTCAGTTTACGCACTCCATATTGTCTTGTATATGCTTTTTTGTCATAAAATCTTAATTTAAATCTAAATAATTAGTCCACTAATAAAAATGTTGGTCGACTGAGACACCAGACTAAATGACTAAAAGTACACAGCGCTAGAATCTTGCGTTTTCTTTGGGCGTTTTTCTTTTTTAAATACATATAAAATAACAAAACAGACCAAAACCGAGAGTGAATGGACAAAAATCAAAGAAACAGAGCAGCCCAAAGAACAAAAACAGAAAACGAAAAGGTCAGACGGGCAATTTGGGGGATATTTTTCAAGAATAATGCATGAAAACTACATTTAGAACAATAATCCTAGTCCTATTAATATATTGCAGTGTTTTTTCATCAGATATTTTTGTAAGTTTTTGCCATTTCTTACGAACTACTCAATTTTTTGATTTGTTTAAATAAAAAACAAAGAAATCAAAGCAATGATTTTGATATTCAAGTGTGGACAATCTCTAAACTGTCAAATAGTCTTGTGGATTACATAATTTTGTGATCAAGAATGTGTTATTTGTTGATTCATTTTCCTGGTTAAGTTCAATCTAAATGAAAACGTGCTTCAAACAAAGTCATCCGGCACAATTTGTTCACTGCAGAGAAAAAAGGGACTTAAACTGACGATCCAAACGCGCACAAACCAAACGCCGCAGACGTCTGCTCGTGCCGTTTGTCGGAGTGAGACGCAGTACCTTCTGCAGCCCCTCGGCGGACAGCGTGTCGTTCCAGCTCTTCATGTATTCGCCCGGGAACTTGTCCTTGATGAAAACGCCGACCGATTTGCCGTCTTTGCTGCCTTTGATCGCCTCAATCATTTTGTCGAAGTTGGCCTTGTTGCTTTCATTCTAAAAAAACAACAACAACAACAACAAAAAAGTTTGAAGAACCAGATGTAAGTGCGTGACAATTAACTTTTTAATAATTGTTGAAATATTGTTACTGAAGGCTTCTAAATAGAGAATATCTAGGAATAAAGTGTATAATTGAGGAAAATCAGAAATTGCCTATTCTTTTTGCCATTTTTCTTTAATAATGTCGCTTTCTTTGTTATAAAAGTCTTTAAAAAGGTAAAATATGATGCGTTTGTGTTGTTTTTACAATACAAATACATCTCCTAATTTATTGTCTTTAATAAGAAATCACAAACATATTATTATAGAAATAGCTGGCAATAATCGTTAAACTTGAAGACATTTTCTCGCAATTCAACATACATGGCTCAAAATATCGAGTGATTAGCCTCAGCAGAAAAAAAAAAGATTTTTGTTTTGTTTTTCTAATTAGAAAACAAAGTATACACACCTATGAAGTAAAATCATAACATTTCATTAAATTGCAGCGTGGCAGTTGTAATGGAGTTGTATGAGCGTTATTTGGGCTAATGCTAATGTGCTATGCTAATGGCTAAGATAACTACTCAGTTTCTTTGTGCATGTCATTATAACGCGACTGATTTTATCGCCTCAATCATTTTGTCGAAGTTGGCCTTGTTGCTTTCATTCTAAAAAAAACAACAATAAAAAAGCTTGAAGAACCAGAAGCGCACGACAATTAAGTTTGCTCCATTTTAATAATTGCCACCACAAAACTACACCCGGAATCGTTTAATCGTTAATAATAGTTTATGATTATCTGAAATGACAGTCGCTTTTTGCTAGATTTATTTTATTTTTGGCTATTCATTACCAAAAAGACGGGATAATAAAGCCAAAATTTGTGAAGAAAAAAACTAAAAAAGTGTGATATTTATGAACTATTTTCAGACGTTTGTCCATCAGTCGACTTTTGTGTTGTCACGATACAAAAACTCGATTTTGACACAAAGTAAAAGGCTTGATAAACTTTAAAATCCACAGCTGGTCCAATCAATCTATTTTAAGCGGAAGTTCACTTTTCTCTTATAAATATAAAAAACTAAAGTAATGACTACATGACTACTACTAAAATAGTCATTAGTTGAAGCCCTAAATGACTATATTCAAGTTGGATATACAGCCATAATTTTTGCCTAACTGTTATTTTTTCCCCATTTTTAAATAAATAAGTGAATAACTTTTTTGTATATCGACCAATACCAATACTTGAAATGATCTAATCGCACCATTCCTAATTTTTATCAAACAATATGATTCAATTTTCAAAACAAAAATAATCGTAGTTTCAGATCCTTCTAAAACTATTCAGGGAAACTCCATATTTATCCCATTTATTCATTTTTTTGAGGTTTGATACTGGTTTAAATGAGCCAAACCTGATTAAAACACAAAAGCTCGATAGAAATACAACTACAACAATAACTAGAGACCGCTATGGATTATTTGTCCTAAATTCTACATATTGTGGACACTTGTTGATGTTTTTTCACAGATATGACAGAGGTTTTGCAAATGCCGTGTACAGCTCCGGGCCTGTACCTTTTCTCGGGTGAGGAGGGTGATGGGGGGCACTCCGTTGGCGTTCTCGTTGCCTTTTGTGATGGCCACCTGTTTGAGGAAGTCCACCTTCTTTTTACTGGCGAGAAAAATGATCTTTGACTCACAAAACACCATGATCGTGTCCGTCAGCTCGTAGCCAAACAGCCAAGTCTGAAAAGAGCACAGAAAATAAAAAATACATTAAGGATTGGTGTGTTTTTGGTATTATAATAACATTTATATTTATCAAAAGGCAGCGGTAAACATGAGAAACGTAATAAAACTGCGATGATTTCTCAAAACAAATCGATATTATCAGTCTGACAAAAAAATGAAAACCTTACTTTAACCTTTATGTTGTCATGTCACTTGAGATAAAATATTTTTGTCAATGTCATGAAGCATCTAGATCAGGCATGTCCAAACTCAGGCCCAGGGGCCAAATGCGGCCCTCAGACCAATTTTTCTTGGCCCGTAGGCTTCCTGGTGAACTGGCCCACATTGTCCTGATAAGTACTATTTACAGCACATTTCAGATTTTCTACAATTCCAACCTAAATAACTAACATTTTGGTGCAACACAGACCTGATATTAAGGCACTGAGACTGAATGTAGATGTGGTGGAGCTTAAAACATCAGATAAATGCAGCTTTTTTAAACGTTTCGCGATTGATTTGTGGCCCTCCGCTTGGTCTATATTTCAATATGTGGCCCTCGATGAAAAAAGTTTGGACACCCCTGATCTACAGTTAACATGAACCCAAACCACAGGCAAGGATATCAGATCATAATAAATAATTATGTGCGAATCAGTAGTTTAAAAACATATTTCCTTAAAACTTATTATTAGGAGCCTTTTCTACACTTTTATACGTTTCAAAAGGGTTTCAGTTTGGCATTTTGTAAAGTCACAAAAGCAACACATTGTGACTGTCGGAAATCAGACGGTAAAAGTACATGGTTCAATTAATTTTCCAGTCGTGCTGTCACAGTGAGGTCAAGTTTTAGTGCTACAAATATTGTGAGAAGAAACATTATGATTTAATGTGTATACATGATTATTTACACCGAAAACAAACTGTGATACTTAATTTTCTTTCATACCCAGTGTCTAATACAACCACAATTCAATGAGCAGCTTTATAAAATTAAACTTTTGAAAGATAAATGGAAGAATATGTGGCATTAACATATTTTTTTGAGTCTAAAATAAACTAAAATTATTTAAATTTGCTTTAACTGTCTCAACAACTATATTTTAGGCCTTGATGATTATACTGTGACTTGAATAATCCTAACTATCGATGAACTGAACCACAAACGTCTCATATTTCTGTCCTTACCTGGATGGCTGTGGATTTAGCGTACACGATTTCCTCGTCCACTCCGACAGAAACCACAATGGCGTCCACTTTGCCGAATTCATCTTCTCCTTTCTGTAAAAACAAGCACACGCACACGTTATTACAATGATTTTTTCCCACTAGACCCATCCATGGATTTCAGAATGATGAGAAAATGGGACCGTTGCTATAGCGACAGCAATTTTAATCAACATATTATATCATTTGAATGGGGAAAAAGTCATAAAAACGTAATTATCAATATGTTAATTGAGCTACTGACAGGTCTCAACTTAATTTTATTTTTACAGAGGCCTATTACAATGAGTTACATTAGTTTACTTGTTGTTTGAGGTCAAAATATAAATTCTCTCCAACTTAACCATTATATTGGCAACTTTTAAAACTTTATTTAGGGTTCTGTGTTTGCTGAGAAGCCTTCAATACTCTCTAAATATTGAATAAAGAAAGTAATTTCCAGTCACCACGAGAAGCTGCACATGCTATGATGATGCTGCTTGTATTATTCAAATGCTAATTAGCGAGCTATCATTAGCATAAACTGGCTGTAACAGCAAAACACTGTCACACAGGTGCACTGGCTGAATGGACAAGAGTTTAAAATAATGAGGATTGATGATGGGGATATTATAGTCGCAAATTATCTGTGTGGTTTAATTATAAAGACGGAAAAGGGGCAAACTTGGCTGGCTAAAT
Source organism: Rhinogobius similis (assembly GCA_019453435.1). NCBI lineage: Eukaryota > Metazoa > Chordata > Actinopteri > Gobiiformes > Gobiidae > Rhinogobius > Rhinogobius similis. Next base: position 25,412,288 of record CM033640.1, on the reverse strand, counting down.
TATGCTAACGGTGGATGCTAACATGCGGTAGCGCCGATACTATTCAGGAAAACAAGCTTGAAAACAAAAACAACAACAATATATGTGATAAATTACGTGGAGAACTAAAAAAAGGAGCAATGTAGATTTAATACTTTCTATTGTGGCTCCACGTTGGGTGAAGGAAACGGGAGTAAACAGCAGCGTCAAGTAGAAAGTGTAGCAAAAAATGTGGCTAAGTTAGCGTCGCAAACATGGGTCTTTCCCGGCTGGATGAAGGCACGTTTTCGGACAAAATCAAACTCATTGCCCGGTGGTTTTACCTTCCAGTTGCTGTAGAGACGCTTTATCCGGCGGTAGTAGGCTTCCTTGTCCAGGTTTACCGCCATGGCGCTGCGTTTTCACGTTTTCAGACCCAGCGGTGCCTCCTCCAGCAGCTCCCCGGGCTTCGGCGCTTCTCCTCCGCCGCTACTTTATCTTTCCCACGCCTGATCTGTTGCTGCTGCACAACACAACAAGCGACGAGATGCAACCGCAGCCTCAATATATAACGATCAATCTGCGTCTTCCCGCGGCGTGCATGTAAAATCTGATCAAAGGACCCCTCTAAAATCTTTAAATTACATGGATAAAATAGCAATTGTACATGCAAATACGAAATGAACGAGCGGGGCCACGGTTTTTTTGTGTTATAATTAAGCGCTGGTTCTCCCTCCTCCTCTCGTGCGTCTTTCCTCCCTCCCCTTTCACTTTTTTTCTCAACATAATATTTTACATAAACATAATTACAATCATGCAAAAAAAAATGTGTCACCTAAAATATATATGGCAACATTTTTATCGAGATTTAGTAAAAAAAAAAAGAAAAAAAAGAAAATTAATGTTTTTGATAAATGTGTGATTGTGTTGATTTGTTTACTGCGCATTTTATTTTAGCGCCCTCTACCGTTTGTTAGAGAGGCTGCGCTTTCCCGCCACGATGTAATTTCCCGCCATCGTCACCAGCCAGTTCTCGTACACATAAATCTCGCGACATCACGTCTAAGCTGGAACGAGATGTGGCCAGTTTTGTAGAGTTCACCTTCTTTTTATGTGTTTTCTAGATAATATTATAGGCTTCCTTTTGTATTTGGGCACATTATAATAATTTTGGAATAAATTATTTAAATTTAAAGGTTAGCTAATTTTGATTTTTACCCTGGATGAAAAAATAGGGACTTTACAATTAATAATCTCTGTCTTGAAATGGGAAAATGCTTTATTAACAAACGTCAATTTGTAATAATAAATCTCTTTTTAATGTGTTTTTGAACACATTTCCACGGAAAGTTTTGTATTCATTATTATTTTTATATATCAATTTCCCTCTTTTTTGTTAATGTATTTTTTAATGGTAATTACAACTTTTTGGTTTTGTGAAAACAAAAACAAAAAAAGAAAAGAAAAAAAAGTTACAATTAAATTAAAGTACAAAAAAATGCACAGGATGTAGCCGCCCCCTCGTTGCTAGGATACAGCATCTCAGCTTTATCGCTACCCTGTTAGCTTGGTTAGCTTTAGACTGAAATATCGGCTATTTTATTCATTCCAGATCACAAAAGGAAGCACCAGATGACACAGAGACTATTTTAAACAAGAGCCGAACATCCCGCAGCGCGTGAGAATCCAATAATACTGAACTTTATCGCGTAACTCAGTGAAAAGTACGTTTGTTAGCCTGTAAACTGTAATGCTAATGACAACTGTAACGCTAATGACAGACGCGCTTGGAGGATTGTAAACATTCCGGGAAGATGAGCGCTCGGTCCAGGCACGTGTTAGTGAAGAACCAGCACTATGACGAGAGCGTGGAGCTGCGGGACGAGGACCAGGAGGTGGCCAGTGTCTACAGCCCTCCGCCCCGGGCCACGAAGCCTCTGTCCGGGGCACAGAGAGGCCGAGCCCGGGGCCTGATGACCGCGGACAGCAGCAGCGACGAGGAGCGGCCGCAGCGGAGCAAAGACCCGCCAGGCAACAAGTATGAGTGTCGTAAATGTGATTTTAAAAGGGTCTGGCATCAGAACGTCACAGAAAATACGTAATGGAGGTTGCTGGAGGAAAAAAAAAAAAAGACTATAAACACATTTTCAATTATGAACCAATATGTGATTAAAATACTTTATAGCAAAAAATAAGTTACCATTTTGATATTTTAGGGTAGAAATATAAGTCAATTTGCTTCTCTATTAAAAAGGATGGAAAAAAATACATTTTCTTTGCCACAAACTTTTATTTTAGGAATAGAAAATATTTGATCTCTTGTTATTGGTTTAGACTTGGTTTAGACCTTGTTTAGACTTGATTTAGACCTTGTTTAGTCCACGTTTAGTCCTGGTTTAGATTTTGTGTAGACTGGGTTCAGTCCTGGTTTAGACCTGGTTAAGATCTGATTTAGTCCTGGTTCAGTCCTGGTTTAGACCTGATTTGGTTCTGGTTTAATCCTGGTCTAGACTTGGCTTAGCTCACATTTAGTCTTGGCTGAGTCCTAGTTCAGTCCCTGGTTTAGTGCTGGTTTAGACCTGGTTTAGACCTGGTTCAGTCCTGGTTTAGACCTGATTTGGATCTGGTTTAATCCTGGTTTAGACTTGGTTTAGACCTGGTTCAGTCCTGGTTTAGACCTGATTTGGATCTGGTTTAATCCTGGTTTAGACCTGGTTCAGTCCTGGTTTAGACCTGATTTGGATCTGGTTTAATCCTGGTTTAGACTTGGTTTAGCTCACGTTTAGTCCTGGTTTAGTCCTGGTTTAGCTCTGGGTTAGTCCTGGTTTTGTCCTGGTTCAGTTCTGCAGATGTTAAAGCCTTTTGTGTCACATTTTTTCGTATTTCAAAAGTGTTGAGGCCCAAAGGACAAATCCATCCAAACCTTCTGGCCCTCGGTAACATAAAGCTGAATAGCCCTGACTAGACAAATGAAATGATAAAGCTGGTCACGTATTATAAACTTGGTGTCGTCTTTTAGAGCAGACAAATCAAAGACTTCACGTTTGTTTGAGTTTTCAGTTGTAAAATATTTCCTCTCACAATGATCCTAAATTGGCGTCGCTGTGACCTCCTCCAGCCCCAAGACCAGGCTGAGTCCAGAGACCAGACTGAGCCCCGACGAGGACGAGGAGGAGGAGGAGGACTCCGAGGAGGAAGAGGAGACCGAGGACGACGACGACGAGGACCAGCCCAAGACCCCGGAGGGAGCGTACGACCCCAACGACTACGCCAACCTGCCCGTCAGCTCCGAGGTACAAACGGATTAAAAAAACAATTAAAAAAACAAACTAACTGCATGGGTTTAGCGCATCGTGGTTTATGCAACATTTTGAAAACTCGTTCCCGTTCGAAAGATGTATTACTTTGTTTTGGATTTGGATTTCCTTTTTTTTTATCATCCGAAACATTACATTAAAGTCTATTTTAAGGTTCTCATGGTTTTGTAATTATGGCTTAGTTTGGCGGGAGGGCACCTGTGGCAAATGTTCAACGTACTTTTACATTTGTGAGGAAAATTTGAAATATACGTTTAAAATGACAGGAAGTAGTGCTGGGTTCTAAAACTGAATCCCGCTGTGATGTCATCAAAAAGCGACGTGCCGCTGAAAATACAGGGACAATTTACAGACAACGGACACATTTTTCCAACAGTTTAAACCATCATTCAACAAAATAAAGTGTTATCAGGTGTTATTATTTGTCACATCATAACTGTTGTGTAATGTATGTGGATGTTGGCCTTGTTTACAGTCTGGTTGCTACGGTAACGGTTGTGGAATTACCTCTAACTGTGTCATATTTGTGCCAGGACATTAGAAGTGACATTATAAACTTAACAAAAACTGTCAAACTGGGGGCAAACAGGCAAAATGTTCAGTAGAGAGACTTTAAGCTGAGACACTGCAGGTAAACAGGGAAAGTATTACATTAAAACTTCATCAGTTGTTTACGTAAATACATGGAAACAAGTTTTTTCCATCATGTAAAGTTTTCATATAAATATAAAATTCAAATAAATAAGGCATTTTATATGTGAAAATGATCAGAATAACGGAATAGCATATTTCATGCCGTATTTGAGTGAACTAGATCTAACTAAAACTGACCTAAGAATTCACATTTCTCCTAATTCTATTTTAGAGTTTAATAAATCAGACTTAGAATTAGATCTGAACAAATCCTTGAGTACGTTCTGTCAAACTGTTAAAGTGTGTATGACAGGTTTTCACGATTTTCATATTTTGTCTTTATTTGGTGTGTTAATAGCTGTTGTAGATATAGATCAAAGTTTCACAACAATCAGGTGACCATTTGTGAAGAAAAGTTGAAAAATGTGTAGAAAGTCACAGGAAGCAAACAGACTGATGACATCACACTAGGAAGACAAAGATTACCCATAATTTACTTATTTACTTATTAATTAATTCAACCAAAAAGGTGTTCACGTGTATTTTTATTCATTTATTTTTTTTAAATCTGAGACATTAGATGAATTTGGCCCAATGTACAGTGTGGTTGCTATGGTAATTTCCTAGTGTGATGTCATCATTTGCAACCAGGAAGTAAAACAAAAACCCTCAAAAATTGCTAAAGAGGAAGAAAATTTGTAAAGTATTTTAGCAAAATTTGAAATATATGTATCTGAACTGCATTTAAGTGAAATGAGTCGTCCAACCAGTCATAGGCCCTTTAAGTCCAATACTTTAAGGCTTATTTTTATGTCTCGAGGGACAAAAATGCATTTGAAGAAAACGTCCTTTGAAGTTACAATGTCCCAGAGAAATCGATGGATGAAGTGGATTCAATGGAAGAATAAAACATCTTTAGGAGCAGATTGGACACGTTTTGTGAAAGTGTTTATGTTGAGAGACCTAACTCACCCCCAAAAAAGCCTGTGTCCCGTCTGTATGTGTCGCCTCAAGACATTTGCATAGTTTAATTTCATTTTAAAAGCTCTAATTATCCACTCATTTCCATGGTTCGTCTGGTTCTCAGGGTAAAGAGCTGTTCCAGTACATCACTCGGTACACGCCTCAGACCATCGAGCTGGAGCACGTCCTGAAGCCGTTCATCCCGGACTTCATCCCGGCCGTGGGCGACATCGACGCCTTCCTCAAGGTGCCCCGGCCCGACGGACGAGCGGACGGCCTGGGCCTCCTGGTCCTGGACGAGCCCAGCGTCAAACAGACCGACCCCACGGTCCTGACGCTGTGGCTGAGCGAGGAGAGCAAGCAGCACGGCCAGATACAGGTACTGGACCAGGACTGGGGCTGGACCAGGACCGGACCAGGACTGGACCAGGACCGGATCAGGACTGGACTGGGGCTGGACCAGGACCGGGACTGGACCGGGACTGGACCGGGACTGGACTGAGACTGGACCAGGACTGGACCAGGACTGGACCAGGACCGGATCAGGACCAAACCAGGACTGGACCAGGACCGGACAGAACTTTAGCTGAGAGCTGAAACTAGACCAGACTGAGACCTGAACTGAACCAGAACTGGAGCAGGCCAGATCCAGAGACAAGCCAGGGAACTGAGACTGGGGCTGAGCGGGAACTGGAACTGAGACAGGACCGGGAACTAGACCAAATGGGGCTGGACCAGACTGAACAGAACTGGACCAGAGCCAGGCAGACTGAGGCTGAACCAGAGACTGGACCAGGACCGGGCTGAGGCTGGACCAGGACTGGAACAGGACCGGACCAGGACCGGACCGGGGCTGGTCAGGACTGGACCAGGACCGGACTGGGGCTGGTCAGGACTGGGACCGGACTGGGGCTGGTCAGGACTGGACCGGGACCGGGACCGGGGCTGGGGCTGGACCAGGACCGGACTGGGACTGAACCAGGACTGGAGCAGGATTGAACTAGGACTGGAGCAGGACTGGAGCAGGACTGGAGCAGGACTGGAGCAGGACTGGAGCAGGACTGGAGCAGGACTGGAGCAGGACTGGAGCAGGACTGGAGCAGGACTGGAGCAGGACTGGAGCAGGACTGGAGCAGGACTGGAGCAGGACTGGAGCAGGACTGGAGCAGGACTGGAACAGGACTGGAGCAGGACTGGAGCAGGACTGGAACAGGACTGGAGCAGGACTGGAGCAGGACTGGAGCAGGACTGGAGCAGGACTGAACTAGGACTGGAGCAGGACTGGAGCAGGACTGGAGCAGGACTGAACTAGGACTGGAGCAGGACTGGAGCAGGACTGGAGCAGGACTGGAGCAGGACTGGAGCAGGACTGGAGCAGGACTGGAACAGGACTGGAACAGGACTGGAGCAGGACTGGAACAGGACTGGAGCAGGACTGGAGCAGGACTGGAGCAGGACTGGAGCAGGACTGAACTAGGACTGGAGCAGGACTGGAGCAGGACTGGAGCAGGACTGGATTAGGACTGGAGCAGGACTGGAGCAGGACTGGAGCAGGACTGGAGCAGGACTGAACTAGGACTGGCGCAGGACTGGAGCAGGACTAAACTAGGACTGGAGCAGGACTGGAACAGGACTGGAACAGGACTGGGGCAGGACTGGGGCAGGACTGGAACAGGACTGGAACAGGACTGGAGCAGGACTGGAGCAGGACTGAACTAGGACTGGAGCAGGACTGGAGCAGGACTGGAGCAGGACTGGAGCAGGACTGGAGCAGGACTGGAGCAGGACTGGAGCAGGACTGGAGCAGGACTGAACTAGGACTGGAGCAGGACTGGAACAGGACTGGAGCAGGACTGAACTAGGACTGGAACAGGACTGGAGCAGGACTGAACTAGGACTGGAGCAGGACTGGAACAGGACTGGAGCAGGACTGGAGCAGGACTGAACTAGGACTGGAGCAGGACTGGAGCAGGATTGAACTAGGACTGGAGCAGGACTGGAGCAGGACTGGAGCAGGACTGGAGCAGGACTGGAGCAGGACTGGAACAGGACTGGAGCAGGACTGGAGCAGGACTGGAGCAGGACTGGAGCAGGACTGGAGCAGGACTGGAGCAGGACTGGAGGACTGGAGCAGGACTGGAGCAGGACTGGACCAGGACTGGAGCAGGACTGGAGCAGGACTGGAGCAGGACTGGACCAGGACTGGACCAGGACTGGAGCAGGACTGGAGCAGGACTGGAACAGGACTGGAACAGGACTGGAGCAGGACTGGAACAGGACTGGAGCAGGACTGGAGCAGGACTGGAGCAGGACTGGAGCAGGACTGAACTAGGACTGGAACAGGACTGGAGCAGGACTGGAACAGGACTGAACTAGGACTGGAGCAGGACTTAACTAGGACTGGAGCAGGACTTAACTAGGACTGGAGCAGGACTTAACTAGGACTGGAGCAGGACTGAACTAGGACTGGAGCAGGACTGAACTAGGACTGGAGCAGGACTGGAACAGGACTGAACTAGGACTGGAGCAGGACTGGAGCAGGACTGGAACAGGACTGGAACAGGACTGGAGCAGGACTGGAGCAGGACTGGAGCAGGACTGGAGCAGGACTGGAGCAGGACTGGAGCAGGACTGGAGCAGGACTGAACTAGGACTGGAGCAGGACTGGAACAGGACTGAACTAGGACTGGAACAGGACTGGAGCAGGACTGGAGCAGGACTGAAGCAGGACTGAACTAGGACTGGAGCAGGACTGGAACAGGACTGGAGCAGGACTGGAGCAGGACTGAACTAGGACTGGAGCAGGACTGAACTAGGACTGGAGCAGGACTGAACTAGGACTGGAGCAAGACTGGAACAGGACTGGAGCAGGATTGAACTAGGACTGGAGCAGGACTGGAGCAGGACTGGAGCAGGACTGGAACAGGACTGGAGCAGGACTGGAGCAGGACTGGAGCAGGACTGGAGCAGGACTGAACTAGGACTGGAGCAGGACTGGAACAGGACTGGAGCAGGACTGGAGCAGGACTGAACTAGGACTGGAGAAGGACTGGAACAGGACTGGAGCTGGACTGGAGCAGGACTGAACTAGGACTGGAGCAGGAGTGAACTAGGACTGGAGCAGGACTGGAACAGGACTGGAGCAGGATTGAACTAGGACTGGAGCAGGATTGAACTAGGACTGGAGCAGGACTGGAGCAGGACTGGAGCAGGACTGGAACAGGACTGAACTAGGACTGGAACAGGACTGGAGCAGGACTGGAGCAGGACTGGAACAGGACTGAACTAGGACTGGAGCAGGACTGAACCAGGACTGGAGCAGGACTGGAGCAGGACTGAACTAGGACTGGAGCAGGACTGAACTAGGACTGGAGCAGGACTGGAACAGGACTGAACTAGGACTGGAGCAGGACTGGAGCAGGACTGGAACAGGACTGGAGCAGGACTGGAGCAGGACTGGAGCAGGACTGGAGCAGGACTGAACTAGGACTGGAGCAGGACTGAACTAGGACTGGAGCAGGACTAGAACAGGACTGAACTAGGACTGGAGCAGGACTTAAATAGGACTGGAGCAGGACTGAACTAGGACTGGAACAGGACTGGAGCAGGACTGAACTAGGACTGGAACAGGACTGGAGCAGGACTGGAGCAGGACTGGAACAGGACTGGAACAGGACTAGAGCAGGACTGAAGCAAGACTGGACCAGGACCGGCCTGGGGCTGGTCAGGACTAGACCAGGACCAGACCAGGACTGGAACAGGACCGGACCAGGACCGGACAGGGCTGACTGAACCAGGACTGAACCAGGACTGAACCAGGACTGAACCAGGACTGAACCAGGACTGAACCAGGACTGAACCAGGACTGAACCAGGACTGAACCAGGACTGAACCAGGACTGAACCAGGACTGAACCAGGACTGAACCAGGCCCCACAGAGGTGACGCTGTCTTAAACATAGAATTTGGAACTGTTAATGAGTCAAATGTAGTGATCTTTATTTAAAAAGAGCTGATTTTTCGATCAACAGAAGAATCTAAATCTATTTTCTAATATATTTAGTAAATTCTATGGCAAAATTAAAGTCAGAATGTAATCAGATCGATTGTATAACTAGACTGTCCATCTAGATGTAGAATATGAAGTGTATTGCTGTTGGATCAAATCAGACACAGTTTATTCTTTCATGACATTTATTATTCACCATGTTTAGTTCTAGTGTCACCTCGCGCCCCTCTCCTCTGTCCAGACGCAGAAGGTGACGAGCGTGGCCAGCCCGGAGTCGAACCCTCGCCCCGTGGAGCGCTGGGTGGACAGCATCACGGCGCTGCACCGCTCCAAGGCCGCGCCCACCGTGCACTTCTCCAGGGCCATGCCCGACGTGGACGCGCTGCTGCAGGAGTGGCCCCCGGAGCTGGAGGAGCTGCTGGGCCGGGTGCGGCTCCCCGGGGCCGACCTGGACCTGAGCCTGGACCGCTACGTGGACCTGGTGTGCCCCCTGCTGGACATCCCGGTGCACAGCGAGACCACGCGGGTCCAGGCGCTGCACCAGCTCTTCACCGTCTACCTCGAGTTCAGGGACTCGCAGCACTTCACGCACAGGAACTTGACCGGGACTGGGACTGGGACTGGGACTGGGACTGGGGTTGGAGCAGGACCTGGACTGGGCTGCTTGGAGTGAGACTGGACTGGGACTGGGACTGGGACTGGGACTGGGACTGGGACTGGGACTGGGACTGGGGCTGGGACTGGAGCAGGACCTGGACTGGGCTGCTTGGAGTGAGACTGGACTGGGACTGGGACTGGGACTGGGACTGGGACTGGGACTGGGACTGGGACTGGGACTGGGACTGGGACTGGAGCAGGACCTGGACTGGGCTGCTTGGAGTGAGACTGGACTGGGACTGGGACTGGGACTGGGACTGGGACTGGGACTGGGACTGGAGCAGGACCTGGACTGGGCTGCTTGGAGTGAGACTGGACTGGGACTGGGACTGGGACTGGGACTGGGACTGGGACTGGGACTGGAGCAGGACCTGGACTGGGCTGCTTGGAGTGAGACTGGGAGTGAGACTGGGACTGGGACTGGGACTGGGACTGGGACTGGGACTGGAGCGGGACTGGAGCGGGACTGGAGCGGGACTGGAGCAGGACTGGAGCAGGACTGGAGCAGGACTGGAACAGGACTGGAGCAGGACTGGAGCAGGACTGGAGCAGGACTGGAGCAGGACTGGAGCAGGACTGGAGCAGGACTGGAGCGGGACTGGAGCGGGACTGGAGCGGGACTGGAACAGGACTGGAACAGGACTGGAACAGGACTGGAACAGGACTGGAACAGGACCGGGGCTGGAGTGGAACTAGACCAGGGCTGGGACTTGGACTGGGCCGGGATTGGACTGGGACTGGGACTGGGACTGGGACTGGAGCGGGACTGGAGCGGGACTGGAGCGGGACTGGAGCGGGACTGGAGCGGGACTGGAGCGGGACTGGAGCGGGACTGGAGCGGGACTGGAGCGGGACTAGAGCGGGACCGGGGCTGGAGTGGAACTAGACCAGGGCTGGGACTTGGACTGGGCCGGGATTGGACTGGAGCGGGACTGGGACTGGGGCTGGAGTGGGACTGGAGCGGGACTGGGACTGGGACTGCAGTGGAACTAGACCAGGGCTGGGACTGGGAACGGGACTGGATCGAGAACTAGACTGGGACTAGCCTGAGACTGGAACTGGACTGATACTGGAGTGGGACTGAACCGGGCCTGGACCAAGACCGGAGTGAGACTGGACTGGACTGGGACGGGACCGGGACGAGGTCTAAACAAGTCCGGATCGACTCAAGACCAAACCAGAACTAAACCAGGTCCAAACTGTTAATAAACCTGAAATAAACCTGTTCTGGACCAAGACTCAAACCAAAGCTCAGTCAAAGTCGTACATTTCTTTTTGTTCTTTTTTGTTTTGTAAGAAATGAATGTTGTACAATTTCCCAACATTTGAAACTGAACCTGGATCTGAACCAGAGCTGCGTCTCAAAGGTTTTCTTAAATGTTTATTTTTTTTGTATTTAAGTGGTTTATAATTACCACAAATGGACAAATGTTCCACACTTTCAGTCTGTTATGACGACATGTAACATAATAAAACTAAGATGTGTTTTGTTCTATTAATAAAGACTTGTTTAAATTACAGGTGGGAATTCTATTGTCTAGATTTAAAACTATTTTATGTACTTTTAATTCTCTAAACCCTTTTGACCTCTTAGATTGAAAAATACAGTAGATAATAAATTTTTTCTAACTTATTTTTGCTTAAATCTGTTGGTTTTTTTTGTTGTTTTTGTCCAATAATACACAACTTGGACAAAAAAATCCAAGAATTTGAGGCTCGTTTAAAAGGAAAATGGAGTCATTTCGAGCTAAAAATCACACATTTTTTCTGTTCTGAAAAGGAAAAAACCAATAAAGAAAATTAGGAAATCACAATTTTATATAGAGTCACTGCAGAGTAATCAAAAAATATGATTATAATGGAAGTCAATGGGAATGAATGTTAGGAAAAAGTGAAAAATCCTCAAAGCCAATGTTTTTACTGATCTTTGACCTGTCCAGACTAATAAAACAGATCAAGCCTGACTTCATGTTCTGTACGAAAAATGGAGAGGCGTCTGGCTCTAGACCTTAATCCAGGGTCGCCTCTCCGCAGACCTTAACCAGGAGGCGCCCACGTGACCCGTACCTTAACCCAGAGGTCCTACCAGAGCCCGGATGTGTCAAAAATAACCAACATCAACACACAGCACCTTATGTTTTTAATTCAATCATTCCTCTTCTTGTTCATTTATAACGAGGTAGAAACTAAATTAAATATTAGTCTCTCCGCTGATTAATCTTAAAGGGCCCATGACAGGTCGGGCGACTCATTTAACCAAAATGTAGTTCAGATAAACATATTTCAAAATGAGCTAAAATTCTTTACAAATTGTACACCGTTTTCACAATTTTTAGCTTTTTAATTTTACTTCCTGGTTGTAAATGATGACATCACGCTAGGAAATTACCATAGCAACAACAGTGTACACCGGGCCAAAACTCATCTAATGTCACATTATTTTGATTTGACAAAGAATAACACATGTGAACACCTTTATTTTGTTGAATTAATGTTTAAAGGGTCAAAAAAGTAGTTTATTTTGTGTAAATTATGCATAACCTTTGTCTCCCCAGTGTGATGTCATCAGTTTGTTTACTTCCTGTATTTTTCAACAGATTTTTCAACTTTTCTCCACAAACAGTCACCTGATTGGTGTAAAACTATAATTTCTATTTACAACAAGTATTAATACACCAAGTAAAGTCAAAAATAGAAAATCATAGAAACCCGTCATACGCACTTTAACAAAATGTGACGATTAGAGTTTGTATCGTGCTGTGAAGTGTATATATAGATATTACAGCCCCACACGCTCTTTACGTTATCTCTTCTAATGTCTGATGTTAATGGTGTTGAAGTGGAGTTTTAAGTCACATGTTATGGAAAACTAGGGCTGAAGTTTACGGTTAATCGCAAATTTAATGTGAATTTGTAGAAATAGATCCATCGTCAATAAAGATGAGAGTGGAATCTGACGATGAAGAACACGAGGAGGAGCTGGAGCTTTTTAAAATCGTATTTGTTTGTGTGGAAGACGTGGTGGATGGGAGGGGCTTTGTTTTTTATGAATGAGTAATACATGTAATCTTTTTCAAGTTTTTTTTTTCTTTTCTGATTATAATGTTCAATATTTTGATTTGCAGTACTTTCAATATTTCCATAAATTGCCAATCTTTCATTCAGTTTGAATGTTTTCTGATTGTTTTTAAACATATTTTTACAAACCTCTTACTTAGGTTAGTAAAAAGTAATATTGCGGCGTAACCTTTTTTTTTTTCTTTTTTTCGTCCGTGCAATGTGTACTTCCAGATCATAGAACTATAATAAAACCTGGAAGATGAATCCAAAATGGCGCCCTGTTTATCCCTATGGAGTGAGCTCATTGGTGCATGACCCCAAAAAAGTTTCTTACTTCCGCATTTACTTCCTGATACGGAGGCGGCCATCTTTGCTTTAGGGCGCCACGTGACCACAATCCCCCATGATGCTTTGAGCGACGTGAACGACCAGCAGCTGCAAGTTTTTGTGTTAGCGTTAGCTTGTGTGATTGTAATTGTGTTCTTCATGTTAGACACACGTGAAGCGTCTGAAATGAAATAAAATACAACTTACAGGTGTCTCTAGTAGAGCCTTTTCCACGAGCTTCTGTTTGTATCGTCCGACGCTCGTTCACGTGACTCACACATGTTTGTGCGACGTCACTTCATATAAAAACGGTAATTTCTGTGATTTTAGAAACGGTAGAAAAGAACATTTCCTTCTATTTTATTTAAATACCGATAATAATCCAGTACTGTCTGTGATTATAATGTGCAATGATATAAAAAGGCTCGTTCCAAGAGGCTGCAGTACCTCGCACGACCACTAATCAATCTGGGACACAGACAGAGGGGGCAGGGCTTATCCAGTTCATTTAATACATCCATGTTCCGGACCTGGCTAAGGTCTGCGGGGCTGGCGACTCTGGATTAAGGTCTGCAGCCAGACACTATTGGAAAAATTAGCCATTTTGTGTGATAAAAACTTGAGTATTTTTAGTCAGAACAGACGCGGATTAACAGACTGAACAAAATCATCCAAATCCACATCCACTTATCAACACAGAAAAAGTTATGGACATTTAAAGCGTGAAAAATACAAAAAAAGTGGAGTAAAGCTTGACTGAATATTATTTGCTGCAAAATTAGCAAACGAAAAATCCAAACCAGTGCGTAAAGTGATATTTCAGCTTTTTTTGTTTTGTTTATTTTACCGCAAATTCACTTTTTGAACCCCAACAAAGACATTTCCCAGCACATTTTATTCAGTTTTGTGAAGGATTTGAAACACGGCGTTAAATAAAAGCTTTTATTTTCCCTTTCTCCGACAGCAGATTTGTCCGAGCTGGTGTGGCGCCTCTTCGTCCCTGAAAAATAACAGTTTCACACACGAAATCAGTTCAGTATCACAGATCTGCACGAGTTTGTCTCAATGCAACGTAACAGGACAGTTTACCTTAGCACCGGCATCGTTTAACACTTTAATCAAGGCGAGACGCTACGGCAAAACTGCAATTTTGCTTTTTTTTGGGTCAGTTTGCACTCTCGACGTGTCATCTTTCAACAAAAGTGTCCAATTTCGTTCTAAATATGTTTTGTTATTTAATCTAATCCACTTCATTCATAAATTTCTGCGGGAAATCGTAACTTCAGATGCATTTTTCTCCCACAAAGACAAAGATTAGCCTTAAAGTGCACATGACATGTTTTTATTTTTTCCTAGTTTTGACTTTATTTGGTGAGATTGAACCTGTTGCGAAGGTAAATTATATTTTTTTCACCAATCAAGTGCTAGTTTATGAAGAAAAGTTGAAAATATGTTGAAAAAAACTACAGGAAGTAGAGCGGAGTCGCACAACATGATGACATCACACAGGGGAGACACATTTCAGACCCTTTAAACATCAATTCAACAAAATAAAGCTGTTCTCGTGCGCTTTTATTTGTCTGATAATAATTCAGGTGAAAAAGGGAGACGTTTCGACTTGGTTGCTAGGTAACAGTTGCAGAATTTACAACCAGGAAGTAAAATTTTAACACTACAAAATGGCCAAACTGGGGAACTTTTTGTTTTTTAGGTTTTAACTCAATAAAATGAAGCAGAATTGGATTTTTTTGTTGCTAATTTACTCAAATACTAAACGAGAAATCAAAAATCCCATCTGTATTTTATTTTTAAACCTGTCTCTGTGCATTTTTGCAACTGAAATGTCCCAAATATGTGCAGTTTGGACCATTTTCACACATAAAATGCCTTTTTACTACATGAAAACATTACACGGTGAAGCACTTATAATATATTTTTAACTACAGATAGATTTTCAGATTGATATCTTTAAATTTTATGTTTTTTTCCTTTTCACCTGCAGCGTCTCGCCTTAATAACGTTAGCTTGATTTCTACAAAGTACAAATATGAGGATTCTAACTGCACCGATATCGACTGGTGTTGTTTTAACTCATGTCCTGTCGTTATTACAAATCATTATTATTATTTTAACCATCAAACATCAAGATTTTAAAGTAAATCTTCATATTTTAAAGTTTCGAGTGGCGTTTACACGGCTCGTCAACAAAGTAGAAAATAGAAATAAAACAGGGAAAATAAATAAGAAATACCAGATTTAACAAAGAAACCAAACATGATTAAAGGAGAAAGGGCACAATCGGTAAAGTTTAAAGTCGAAGTCGTTTTATGGGATCGTAAATATTCAGAATCAATACGTTTCGCTCATGTTTTATAATTTAATGTCAATAGTTTCAGGTGGATTTGTAAAAACTCGATGGGAAACGGACTCTGTGCACAGAATTACAGTTGGCTCTTTGTTTTTTTTTAAATGTCTAGCTCATTCTTCAACAACTACCTGTCCAATTCTGTTTTTTTGGGGGGGTCAATGCTAATGCTAATGCTAATCTTAAAACATAAAAGATAAAAATAAAACAAATAAAAAACAGAAGTAATCTATAAATTAAAATTAAAAATATATATCAGTAAGTCGTTGTAGCTTTACTTAACATTTTATATAATTGATTTTCTTTATATTTTACGTTTTGATAAAAGTTAGCGTTAGCTGTGAGGAACGGTTAGCTTAGCCAACTGCCGCTGCTGTGCTCAGAGCCCATTGAGAAGTTTTGAAAGCTGAAAATACGTATAATTTTGAGTCGGAATAACTTTTGGTCCAGAACTAGCTTCACAAACGTGTCGTATTAATCTTCTGTAACAATTCTTTGACGTCTAAATGTAAAGCTAATCTCACTTCAGTTCATTTCTTGCGCCAGTTTTTGTTTCATGGAGGAATTAAGAGCGATATGAACCATAAATCAGATCTGCATTTTAACTGTTGAATCGTTGATCACTCCATAGAAAACTGCCTTGTCTCCAGTTTAATGTTTTATTATAGATTCTTTATAAAGTTATGCGTCATGTGAACCCAGTCTTTATCAATTAAGGCGAGACACTGCAGGCAAAACCTATTTTTTTTGTTTTTTGGTCAGTTTTCTCTCTCAACATATTGACTTTCATGTGGAAACAACAAACGTGTCCAATCTGCTCCTGAAGATGTTTGATTCTTCCATTGAATCCACGTCATCCATAGATTTCTCTTCAAAGGCTGTTTTCTTCAAGTGTATTTTTGTCCCTCGAGACATAAAGATCAGCCTTAAAGTTGATCCTACACCAAACTGTACAATCTAGGAATGAATTTTGATAAATTGTGCAGAAGGATTTTTGATATTGAATTCTAAAACTGATTTATTAAAGTTTTAAGGCTAAAAAATGAGGCGAAATTGGCATTTTTAGGCCAATTTTCAGTCAGATTTAGTTAACTCAACTCAACTAAAATCCAAAATTACTGTGTACAAAATGAACCAAGAAATTTAAACCTGGTTCTGTCCATTTTTCAGATTTAAATGTCCCAAATATGTGCAATTTTGACCATTTTTACACTAAAAATGCCTTATTTCTACATGAAAACATGACATGATGAACAACTTGTAATACATTTTTTTCTTCTATTTATGTGAGTAAACTACAGGAGAAGTTTACAGTTGATATCGATAAATTTCAGATTTTTTCCTATTCACCTGCAGCGTCTCGCCTTGTGTGTGAATAAAGCCTTCACTGATTTCCCGGCCTTTTCCATCTTCCCGGTAAAGACGGATGACCAGCCAACGTTTGATTTTAGCTTGAAAACTGCTTGTGCTTAGTCCAGTTGTCCAGTTTACGTGTTGGTTTTTTTTCATTCCAAATTAAAAGTAACTCTGCCTCTCAATATGGAAGCGCCTCATGAGAAATAAAGTACAAAACACTCACAGGAAAAACACATTCACAAATGAATATTGAAATGACTGAATTCAATTGATTTGCAGAGTTATCAATCAAAATTCTGCTTCTCTTCCCCGTCAAATTTAAAACTCCACATGGTCGTTAAATATAAAACACTCCATATTTTCGATTTTACAAAGTTCGTAGCGTCTGCCGAGTCTTTTTCAGCACCAAAATCCGCTTTTTTTTTCCTTTTTTGGGGTCAGTTTCGCGTTGGTAAAACTCGACGGTCGCCTCTCGGTCCACGGACACAGATTCGTTTGATTCGTTCCTGTGTAGTTTTTCAGAGTCTCGTGTTTGTCCAGTGTTTAAGTCCATTGCATTGTGGGGGTTTCCTATGTGACGGTGGTGGAGTTCTGTCCTCGGATCGCACACCACGCCATGAACACGTCCCTGAGGAAAAAAGAGGACAAACAGACATGATGTTAAGATGTTTTTAAGTGTTTAATTATCCATCATTTAATTAAAAGTGATTAAACGTGACTAAAAGTGACAAAAATGCAACCAAAAGCAACAAAAACACAACTAAAAAGCAACAAAAGTGTCACAATCGCGTCTAAAACGTACAAAAACATGACTAAAAGCGACACACACACACACACACACACACACACACACACACACACACACACACACACACACACACACACACACACACACACACACACACACACACACACACACACACACACACACACACACACACACACACACACACACACACACACACACACACACACACAAACTAAAAAGCAACAAAAACGTGACTAAAGAGCAACAAAAACGCACCTACAAGTAAAAAAGCGTCTAAATGTGACACAATCGTGTCTAAAACTGACAAAATTATGACTAAATGTGGCTAAAAAGCAACGAAAATGCACCTAAAAGTAAAAAAGCGTCTAAAAGTGACACAATCACATCTAAAACGTACAAAAACGTGAGTAAAAGCGAAACACATGCAACTAAAAGCAACAAAAACGTGACCAAGGATCAACAAAAACACACCTAAAAGTAAAAAAGCATCTGTCACAAAAGTGACACAATCGCGTCTAAAAGTGACAAAAACATGACTAAAAGTGACAAAAATGCAACCAAAAGCAACAAAAACACGACTAAAAAGCAACATAAACGTACCTACAAGTAAAAAAAGTGTCTACAAGTGACATAATCGCATCTAAAGCGGACAAAAACGTGAATAAAAGCAACAAAAACGCAACTAAAAAGCAACAAAAATGCACCTAAAAATAAAAAAGCATCTATAAGTAACACAATCATGTCTAAAACTGACAAAAATGTGACTAACCACAACACAAACAAGACTAAAAGCAACAAAAACGCAACTAAAGAGCAACAAAAACTCACCTAAAAGTAAAAAAGTGTCTTAGAGTGAAACAAATGCATCTAAAACTGTCAAAAGTGTGAATAAAAAGCGACAAAAATGCAACTAAAAGTGTCAAAAAAACAACCGTCAAAAACGCACCTAAAATAACAAAGTGTCTAAGTGTCACAATTACAACTGACAAGAACGTGACTAAAAGCATCAAAAACACAAGACAAAAATGCAACTAAAAGCGACAAACAATTGACTTAAAGCATAACAACGCAATCACATCTAAAACGTACAAAACTAAATGACATGACTAAAAGCAACAAAAACACGACAAAAAGCAACAAAAACATGACTAAAAGCAACAAAAGCAACAAAAAACATAACTAAAAGCAACAAAAACATGACAAAAAGCAACAATAACAACAAAAAGTAACAAAAATGCACCTAAAAGTGACTTTTTTGTCATACACACAACAGAAAAAACCCTCAGTTATATATTTTCCCGTATGGTGCGGCTCTAACCCACCCCTTGTCCCCGCCCCCTCACCTGCAGTGCGTGGCCACACACTCGTTGCTGCAGTATTCTCGGTCCCAGTCTTTGCTCTCCACGGCTTTGTTGGTGCAGCCGGCGCGCACGCAGATACTGGGGCCGACAGCAGGGGGCGCCGCGGGGCCGGGCGCCACGTTCACCTCCACCTCCATCTGGGGCAAAGCCAAGACACACGTCAGTACAGTTCAATCTCACAAGCCATTGTCGCTCGATCGGCTGAAAGAGGACGGCCATTTGAACGGCCGCAATTTAGAAAAGTGCTGCAATTTCTGAGAGAAAATGATTTTCCTTTGTAGAAAACTAAACGAGTCTCCGAGTCTCCGAGGGTTTTGTTCTGTGTAAAAGCTGCCGTTTAAGCCTCGACAAACACGTTCTGAAATACACAGGATTGAAATAGAAATGGACTGTCCAATTAAATCTCAAAAGTGCAGAAATATTATACCGTTCTACATTATTTTTCAGAAAGATCACATTCAGAGCTTTTTGCTTGTACGCAGATGTGAGTGCTTTGTCAGGAACGTTACACAGTATGGCATTAAACCTATCTCCATGGAGACAAGAAGCTTTATTCTCCTTATTCCTGAAGTTCCTGTACGCGCCGCCGTCTTGTTTCCGTTGTAGTTCACACGGAGCAGACGAGCTCAACAGAAAATAAGTTCTACTCGACTAAAAAGACGTTTTCAGGAAATCGGTGCGTTGTGACTTGTTGTTGCTCGTGTTCATTAAACATTTTACACATTGTAATTGCAGACAGTACTTAATTATTATCAGTATTTAAATAAAATAGAAGGAAATGTTCTTTTCTACCGTTTCTAAAATCACCGAAATTACCGTTTTTATATGAAGTGGGGGATTGTGGTCACGTGGCGCCCTAAAGCAAAGATGGCCGCCTCCGTATCAGGAAGTAAAACAAAGATGGCAGCCTCCGTATCAGGAAGTAAAACAAAGATGGCAGCCTCCGTATCAGGAAGTAAAACAAAGATGGCAGCCTCCGTATCAGGAAGTAAAACAAAGATGGCCGCCTCCGTATCAGGAAGTAAAACAAAGATGGCCGCCTCCGTATCAGGAAGTAAATGCGGAAGTAAGACATTTTTTTGGGGTCGTGCGCCAATGAGCTCACTCCATAGGGATAAACAGGGCGGCCATTTTGGATTCATCTTCCAGGTTTCATTATAGTTCTATGGTCTGAAGTTATGACATCATCACATTTAAACTCAAACAGAGGTCGCGGTGCACTCACCCCCTCCTCCGCCTCGCCCCCGTCCTCCGTCTTCGTCACCACGGCGCCGCTCGCTCCCACCTCCAGCATCATGGGCTCCTCCCTCTTCACCACGGCGATGGGCGACTGCGGCACCACCTTGATCTGCAGCGGGGGCGGGGCTTTGGCGGTGGCGGCTCCTGCGCCACGCGGTTTGGCCTGAAGGGGGGGCGGAGTCTGCGCATGGACCATCTGCTGCAGCCGCGGAGGGGGCGGGGCACTGAGCGGCGGCGGCTGGCGCGTCGACGGTGCCGGCGTGGCTGTGACCGACACGCCACCAGAGGGCAGCGGCGTGGACTTGATGATGATTTTAGTGACTGTGGGCAGACACAAGTGTTTAAAGTAGAACTAAGTAACATTTTGACCTTATTAAAGGTCCCATATTCTGCTCTTTTCCCCTTCACACAGTCTATTCTAAGGGCTTTGTTGATACATTTTCTCGTTGTGTAATATCCATAACATAACAGTTTCCAAAAAACACCCATTTCTTGGACTGGCCCCCCTCCTTGTAAAAGAAAACGGCTCACTCTGAGATCTGACCCCCCCGAACAGAGAGCAGGCTGCCTCCCCCACCCAACCCGCGTGCCTCCCCCTCCCAACCCGTGATGTAGTCTAGAGCGGAGATGGTGCATGCGCCGTGTGCTCCGGTAAACAGCGATACACAAACACTGAATAAACCTTTTATCCGTCCTGACGGTGCGTCGTGCTGAGTCCTACGTCCTGGATCTGACCTGGAGTTTGACGTGCTCCAGGGCCTCGACGACGGACGTTGCCGTTTGGTAAATAACAAGCTAACTCTTCGATCTGTCGTATCCATCGTGTAATTACTGTGTAGCATTAGCATTAGCTGTGTTTATTCTGCGGCTGTGCGCATCCTGGAGGCGTGGCTTAAACGCCGCGTCATCTTAGTGAGGAGCCCCCGTCTGCTGCTCAGCCGAGGGGGACGGAAAAGACAGTTCTCTAGTGAAAACATGAGGGAATCAATCAAAAAACCACTTTGGGCACAACATATGAGGCCCAAATAGCACTGGAGGAAGGTTAAAACCTCTGAAAAGTCCATTTAGCATGTTATGGGACCTTTAATGTCTTTATATGGCCGTGTGGTGGTTGTCAGGGGCGTTTCTAGGATTTGCTGAGATCCGGGGCTTAGCCCGGTGTGTTCTTTAAGTCATCACGCAAAATCGTGACGGGGGGTCTGGGGGTCCCCCCCCAGAATTTTTTTCCCCAAGGGAGACTTATTTCTTGTATTCTGGTGCATTTTAAGAGGTTTTGAGCAACTAAAAAATAAACATTTTTTCTAGGCACACATGAGTCTTTTATTACAAAACAACAATTATTGTTTTGAACTCCGTTGACTGTCATTGTGTTACTTGTTTAACCTGTTACTTGTGAGAAGGTGGGACCATGAGATTGTACCTTCTGAATTTCATCTTTGCAAACTGGTCTATTATCTAGTTATGTTCAATGTTCGTCAACCAGCGTTTAAAAAATAAATAAATCCAATGTATTATAGATAGATGGATAGAATTTAAAACACAAAAGTAAAAATTGTAATACATTATATATTACTAGTTACAGAGCTAAACACCTGATATATTTGTATTACAATATTACTGTCCCAAAAATGAAAAAAAAGCAGAAAGTCACGCAACTTAGGTTCCCAATTTTCTTCATAATTTTGTAATTTACAGATTTTTCCAATTATCACGGAGCTGGTCACCCACTGCATTTTATAAAATTGCACATGTCTCATTGGATTAAGAACAAATTAGTAAATATTATTTTATACTTTTTGAAACTTTTGAACCCTCACCCATAGTTTGAGAACCACTAACCAAATATAAAGTCATATTATTAAGTGGTTTGGAGTCACTGGGTCAAATGCCCTACAACAACAACAAAAAAATGCACTGTAGGATTTTTTTTTCTTTACCTCACTGTGGAGTAGTTTGCTGACGGTCCCTGAAGAAGCACGGATACCGCTTCAGTAAACTAACTTTCACTTGCACTTAACCTGTTAAGACCCACCTCATTTTGGCAGTTTTTCTCGAAAAGTACATACTCAAATGAAAAAGCTTATTGCATGGCTAACTTACAGTCTATAGGCTTGTATGATGTGTTTGAAAGCTAAGATCTTCTAGTTTCAGAAGCTGTACTTTGTCTGAGTGAAACACAACCGGCAGTACACCTGTTCAAACACACCCCAAAAGTCGTTTTTTTGGTCTCGAAAAAAAAGAGAAAACAAAAATGTCTTCCTGAAGACAAACTTCATGCTGTGCTATTGAAACTTCCCACAGCAGCTGTCCACCTTGTTGGCAACAACTGTGTGAAATTTCTGACTTCTAGGTCCAACCATTTTGATGTTGAGCAGCTTTTTGTATGAAATAACCCTAATCCGAACAAGAGGTCCTTCTCTGTGCCGAATGTGCCAAACAGCTTTTCATGCATTTTGCCTCTAATGACCCTGAAAACCACATTTGGTCATTTTGGTGACTATAAATATCCCTTATAGATTATTTTTTTCATAAACTTCCTCAAATCAAAGGCAGGTCGTGTGTAAAGACGTTCCGCTGCGTAAATGATGCGTAAAATGGTGCCTTCGTCTCTTTACGCACGGACAAATCAGCTCCTGCACTCAATGAACCTGCAAGTCCCACCCCTCATTTGAAAGCTGTGGTGATTGGCCAGAAGAATTTGTGATTGACTTACTGAATCACCAATGGCATTCCAGGCTGTGACGCCATTACGCACGCGGAGCTGACGCTCCTCTCGTGTCAAAATGGATGCGTTCGCTTTGTTCAAAGGGCTCTCCCTCTAGAAGTACTCGACGGAAAAGTGCACGGATAGGCCATAGACTCTATGGGATAGGCTCGTTTTGAAAAACAAGACCGACAGGAAAACTAACATACTCAAGCCGAACCGCTCAAGCCAAAGATGTCTGTGTAAAGTGATGCGCAACAGTTATGTCTTTATTGCTTTTGTGTTACTGTCAAATGAAGAAGATGCGTTTACGGGTGGATATCAACAAATGGATTATATTATTTGAAATAACAACTGGATATTCTTATTTTGTGGACTGTGATGGGCAGAAAGAGTGCACACACTTCTGGATTGGATTTTGTTTGCGTCTTGAGGAGCCAACGAAAGGTAAGAAATGAGAGATTAACAGTTTGGTTATGTTACAGTTTGATAGCTTACAAGTATTTTGTGAGGTGATTTAGCGAGGATTGAACATTTTAGACGTTTAGTGGTCACTCTAAGCTTTCAAATGACATATAACATGTCTGTATTGAAAACATTTGTTTTTAATGAATGACGCATGTATGTAAAAACTCTGAAACTGTCCCTGATCAGGGACGGTGGGTTTTGACTGCCTTATATCTGCATTTGACAGATTTCAATGTCAACTATACACTTAGAATGTACATGAACTAAAACACTTTGAATGTACATAAAACTGGAGGTGCAGTTGCAGTTTTGAGGCTGCGCAGGTTATTGAGAAAATTAATATTGGACACATCTCGGTCCTAGTCTGGGACAAATTAGTTAGAACGAATTAGTTAGGATGAATTAGTTAGGATGAGTTAGAGGTTGAGTCCTTCTCGGCGCCGCAGTGAGCCAGAGAGCACTCGATTTTGTGAAGAAAGAGAGAGTAAAAGGCGTGGACCGACACAGAGCCATGAGGCGCCAGGCGCTCAGGTGGGACTTTCTTGGAACTGTCTGGAGGATGTGGACAGGGAGCGCATGGAAAAGGCGCTGAGAGGAGCAGAAGTGCTGAGGCGGGCTTGAATGACTCGCACCAGACCAGCGCCGCGGAGCGTCGAGCCCAGCGCGCAGCGGGCCGAGCCCCAGCGCCGCGGAGCGTCAGAGGCTCGCTGTCGGGCGCCACGAGCCTCGAGCACAGAGCGCCGCTCTCGCGCCTCGCTCTCGGGCGCTGAGTCCCGCTCATCATAAAGTGCAATGTAACAGTGCGGACTTTGAATCAGAATCACAATAATTTTGGGAAATAATTTCATTCGGGGCTGGACGTAAAACATCCGGGGCTCAAGCCCCGGTAAAATTGGTCTGGCGACGCCTCTGGTGGTTGTAAATGTATTTTTGGGGCGTTTGAAGCTCCTGTCGTCGCCCCCTGCTGTCTCTGAGCGGAAAACCAGCTGCAACCTTCCTGACTCCGACCTGAAGACAACTCTCCTGAGAAACACTGACGCTCTTTTTTATATTTGACGACATGAAATGTTTTTTTGTATGTGATTTTACTTCCTTATTTCAATAAAAAGGAAGAGGAAAAAACTGAATAAAGAAAAAGAAAGCTTTTGGTGTCTTTTTACTGGTAGTGTATTTTCACAACAGACCTGCAGGGGGAGCTCTAGCGCTGAAGTTACTTAGTTCTGCTTTAATTTACCAGACATTAACTGTGTTTCCACGTGGAGAAATGTGCATTCTATCTACATTTGTCTAAGTAAAGCGAATAACAAATGCAAATTTAGTTTCTTAGTTTTTTAGTTAGTGTTTCGTTCTGTTCTGTGTTGTGACTCTGCTAATCCTGCAGAGGGCGCACAAGTTACAACCTCAGTGCGTTCCAGCTGAATTAGTATGTATATTGTATGTAAACAATTTAAACCTTTAGTGAAACAAATGTAAACATTAAAGGCAAATATTAGGGCTGTAGTCGACTAAAGAAATCCTTGGTCGACTAAAGACCTGCCCTATCGACCGATTAATCAAATAAAAGGGGGCGTGGCAAAACTATTAAGTGTTTCTCTGTATCTGAACCAAACTGCATTCAAAAGACAACAAATGCAGAGGAATTCATGTCAAAATAAACTATTCACACAAAAGTACAAGGAAACTGTATTTATGTTAAACTCCAATGTTAAACTCACTCCATATCTTCTTGTTTTTGCGACATATATAATTTTAATCTTAATAAAATAATTAGTCGACTAATAAAAAGGACTCCATCGACCGATTAATCGACTAAACGACTAAAGGATTACAGTCCTAGAAAATATCATGCATTTTTATATTGTTAATAGCCTTTAAACATGCTCTTGAGTATGTTTTTTTAATAAAAACAGAATTAACATCTCTATCTGGTTGCGTTTGCTCTGCATTTACTGAGTTTTGGCGCCATCTACTGGCTGCATAGCCCTTACACAAACATGTTATTATGAACACACATGGGTTAAGCTGGTCATTAAAGGAAATATTCTGCATTTTTCATAGTGTTATTGATGGTTTCTTGATCATTTCCTGGCGTGATGTCATCATTTACAACCAGGAAGTAAAATAAAAAACGTATTTTTAAAAAGTTAAACTGGGGGAAAATATGGAAAGATTTGAGCAGAATTTGCAATTTATTTATCTTGACTGCTTTTTAGTTAAACGAGTCGTCCAAGGCACATTAAAGTGCGTACGACGGGTTTTAACAATTTTCTAATTTTGATTTTATTTGGTGTATTAATACGTATTGTACATAAAAATTCCTGTTTTACATCAGTCAAGTTGTAGTTGGTGGAGAAAAGTGGAAAAACCAGTTTGAAATTACAGGAAGTAATGAACTGATGACATCACACTAGGGAGACTCACTCCATTCAAAGGTTTTGCATAATTTACCCAAAATCAACAACTTAAATTACCAATAAAGCATTAATTCAACAAAATAAAGATGTTGACATGTGTTTTGATTTGTCGGACAAAAAAATCTCTGACATTAGCATTTACACCAAGCTTTTAGACATGTTTTTAGTTGTTTTTGTTGCTTTTAGTCATGTTTTTGTTGTTTTTGTTGCTTTTAGCCATGTTTTTGTTGTTTTTGTTGCTTTTAGCCATGTTTTTGTTGCTTTTACTCATGTTTTTGTTGCTTTTAGCCATGTCTTTGTTGCTTTTAGTCATGTTTTTGTTGCTTTTACTCATGTTTTTGTTGCTTTTACTCATGTTTTTGTTGCTTTTAGTCATGTTTTTGTTGTTTTTGTTGCTTTTATCCATGTTTTTGTTGCTTTTCCTCATGTTTTTGTTGCTTTTAGTCATGTTTTTGTTGCTTTTAGTCATGTTTTTAGCCATGTTTTGTTGCTTTTAGTCATGTTTTTGTTGCTTTTAGTCATGTTTTTGTTGCTTTTACTCATGTTTTGTTGCTTTTAGTCATGTTTTTGTTGCTTTTAGTCATGTTTTTGTTGCTTTTAGTCATGTTTTGTTGCTTTTAGTCATGTTTTTGTTGCTTTTAGTCATGTTTTTGTTGCTTTTACTCATGTTTTTGTTGCTTTTAGTCATGTTTTTGTTGCTTTTACTCATGTTTTTGTTGCTTTTACTCATGTTTTTGTTGCTTTTACTCATGTTTTTGTTGCTTTTACTCATGTTTTTGTTGCTTTTAGTCATGTTTTTGTTGCTTTTAGTCATGTTTTTGTTGCTTTTAGTCATGTTTTTGTTGCTTTTAGCCATGTTTTTGTTGCTTTTACTCATGTTTTTTGTTGTTTTTGTTGCTTTTAGCCATGTTTTTGTTGCTTTTAGTCATGTTTTTGTTGTTTTTGTTGCTTTCACTCATGTTTTTGTTGCTTTTAGTCATGTTTTTGTTGTTTTTGTTGCTTTTAGCCATGTTTTGTTGCTTTTACTCATGTTTTGTTGCTTTTACTCATGTTTTTGTTGCTTTTAGTCATGTTTTTGTTGCTTTTAGTCATGTTTTTGTTGCTTTTAGCCATGTTTTTGTTGCTTTTAGCCATGTTTTTGTTGCTTTTAGCCATGTCTTTGTTGCTTTTAGTCATGTTTTTGTTGCTTTTACTCATGTTTTTGTTGCTTTTAGTCATGTTTTTGTTGTTTTTGTTGCTTTTATCCATGTTTTTTTTTATTTTCATCAGTTTTTTTTTTCTTTTTTTCATGTTTTTGTTGCTTTTAGTCATGTTTTTAGCCATGTTTTGTTGCTTTTACTCATGTTTTTGTTGTTTTTAGCCATGTTTTTGTTGCTTTTACTCATGTTTTTGTTGCTTTTAGTCATGTTTTTGTTGCTTTTAGCCATGTTTTTGTTGCTTTTAGCCATGTTTTTGTTGATTTTAGTCATGTGTTTTGTGGTTTTTGTTGTTTTTAGTAATGTTTTTGTTGCTTTTATTCATGTTTTTGTTGCTTTTAGTCATGTTTTTGTTGCTTTTAGTCATGTTTTTGTTGCTTTTAGTCATGTTTTTGTTGCTTTTAGTCATGTTTTTGTTGCTTTTAGTCATGTTTTTGTTGCTTTTAGTCATGTTTTTGTTGTTTTTGTTGCTTTCACTCATGTTTTTGTTGCTTTTAGTCATGTTTTTTGTTGTTTTTGTTGCTTTTAGCCATGTTTTTGTTGCTTTTACTCATGTTTTTGTTGCTTTTAGTCATGTTTTTGTTGCTTTTAGTCATGTTTTTGTTGCTTTTAGTCATGTTTTTGTTGTTTTTGATGCTTTTACTCATGTTTTTGTTGCTTTTAGTCATGTTTTTGTTGTTTTTGTTGCTTTTAGTCATGTTTTTTGTTGTTTTTGTTGCTTTTAGTCATGTTTTTGTTGCTTTTAGCCATGTTTTTGTTGCTTTTACTCATGTTTTTGTTGCTTTTACTCATGTTTTTGTTGCTTTTAGTCATGTTTTTGTTGCTTTTAATAATGTTTTTTGTTGCTTTTACAAGTGATATTACAAAACTAAAAAAACAGCTAAAAATGACTAAATGTATAATTATTTTTAGCAAAACTTTGAATATATTTATCTTACCTGTATTTTAGGTACATGAGTGGTCTAACCTGTCAGGGGCACTTTAAAAGCAGCTCGTGCACAGCTCTGCCTCACCTGTTGGCGGGGGCGACGGCGGCGAGGACGGGGGCGAGTCGGGCGGCAGCGGCGTGGGCTTGATGGCGCCCGTCCTGGAGCGCGTCGTGACTTGGGGCAGGTCCACGATGATGTTGGAGGCGCAGATGTTGGTGATGGTGTTCTCCTCGGGGTTGTAGTGTTGGGATCGAGTGGCGCGCGTGGCCGTGGCGACGGGCGCCGCGGCGACCGGAGCCGGAGGGGGCGGGGACGGAGACGTGTCCATGACCTCGATGGGCGCGGCGTTCAGCTGATTGGCCCTGTACTCCGACAAAGCTTTGAGGTACTCCTTCTTGGCGATTTCATTCTTCCTTTTGTAAACCTGGAAAGAACGACAGAAGAACGTCGATAAAACTGAACTGTTTATTTGAAAATGTGCAAAATAATAGAATAATGTGCATATTAAAGTACGTATGATTTTTCTAATTTTGACTTTATTCAGTGTATTAATACCTGGTGTAAATACAAATGATAGTTTTACACCAATCAGGTCGTTATTTGTGGAGAAAAGTTGAAAAATCGGTTGAAAATTACAGGAAGTAAACAAACTGATGACATCACACTGGGGAGACAAAGGTTATAATTTACACAAAATGAACTACTTTTTTGGCCCTTTAAACATTAATTCAACAAAATAAATGTGTTCACATGTGTTTTTCTTTGTCAAATAAAACAATCTGTGACATTAGAGGAGTTTTGGTGCAGTGTACAGGATGTTTCTTGGTAATTTCCCAGTGTGATGTCATCATTTACAACCAGGAAGTAAAATAAAAAAACTAAAAATATCTGAACCAATTTAACCAAAATGCCAAGATAAATATATTTTAAATTCTGCTAAAATCTTTACACATTTTATCCCGGTTTAAACTGTCAAGGGAACTTTAAGGGACACATGATGATCCTTATGATCGGACCAAATAAACACATTTGTTCTGTACTGGCTTGGGCCAGTGTGAGCCAAGTGTGGGCCGAGAGTGGGCGGAGTGTGAGCAGAGTGTGGGCCGAGTGTGGGCCGAGAGTGAGCAGAGGGTGGGCAGAGAGTGGGCCGAAAGTGGGCAGAGAGTGGGCAGAGAGTGGGCAGAGAGTGGGCAGAGAGTGGGCCGAGTGTGGGCCGAGTGTGAGCCGAGTGTGAGCCGAATGTGGGCCGAGTGTGGGCAGAGAGTGGGCAGAGAGTGGGCCGAGTGTGGGCAGAGAGTGGGCCGAGTGTGGGCAGAGAGTGGGCCGAGAGTGGGCCGAGAGTGGGCAGAGAGTGGGCAGAGAGTGGGCAGAGAGTGGGCAGAGAGTGGGCCGAGAGTGGGCCGAGAGTGGGCCGAGTGTGGGCAGAGAGTGGGCCGAGTGTGGGCCGAGTGTGGGCCGAGTGTGGGCAGAGAGTGGGCAGAGAGTGGGCAGAGAGTGGGCAGAGAGTGGGCCGAGTGGGCGAGTGGGCAGTGGGCGGTGTGGGCGAGTGTGGGCAGAGAGTGGGCAGAGAGTGGGCAGAGAGTGGGCCGAGTGTGGGCAGAGAGTGGGAGCCGAGAGTGGGCCGAGTGTGGGCCGAGTGTGAGCCGAGTGTGAGCCGAATGTGGGCCGAGTGTGGGCAGAGAGTGGGCCGAGTGTGGGCAGAGAGTGGGCCGAGTGTGGGCCGAGAGTGGGCAGAGAGTGGGCCGAGTGTGGGCAGAGAGTGGGCCGAGTGTGGGCAGAGAGTGGGCCGAGTGTGGGCCGAGTGAGGGCAGAGAGTGGGCCGAGTATGGGCCGAGAGTGGGCCGAGAGTGGGCCGAGAGTGGGCCGAGTGTGGGCCGAGAGTGGGCAGAGAGTGGGCAGAGAGTGGGCCGAGTGTGGGCAGAGAGTGGGAGCCGAGAGTGGGCCGAGAGTGGGCCGAGAGTGGGCCGAGAGTGGGCCGAGAGTGGGCCGAGAGTGGGCCGAGTGTGGGCAGAGAGTGGGAGCCGAGAGTGGGCCGAGAGTGGGCCGAGTGTGGGCCGAGTGTGGGCCGAGTGTGGGCCGAGTGTGGGCCGAGAGTGGGCCGAGTGTGGGCCGAGTGTGGGCCGAGTGTGGGCCGAGAGTGGGCCGAGAGTGGGCGGATTATGGACCTGGCTTGGACCAAAAATGGAATGAGTATGGGCCGAGTTTGGGCCGAGTTTGGGCCGAGTTTGGGCCGAGTTTGGGCCGAGTATGGGCCGAGTATGGACCTGGCTTGGGTTTGGCCTGGGATTCGCTCGGGATTCGACCTGGCTTCCACCGTGTTCTGACCTGTCATTTTTGTGTGTGTGAGAACCTTTTGTTTTGCATCATTTGGTCTTCTTCGTTTACACATGTTTAACCTTCTTCTATCAGACCCGTGCTTGTTTGTCTGGTTTGGTGTCCTTCAGTCACAAACCTGCTTCTGCTCCTCTCCCAGACTGTCCCACATGGAGGCCACGATCTTGGACACTTCTCCAAATGTGGCGTTGGGGTTCTGGCCTTTGATGGCGGCCTGTGTGTCCCTGAAGAACAGCGCGTACGCCGACAGGGGCTTCAGCGGCTCGTTCGGGTCCTTCTTCTTCTTGCCCTTCTTGCCGGCCCCTCCCTTCCGTCCCGGCGCGGGGGAAACCGCCGAGCCGTGTCCTGAGACGGCGGCGTCCGACAGAGACGGGTCCAGAGAGATGACGCCCGGAGAGACGGCGAGGGAGACCGGAGACTCCACCAGGACACTCTGAGGGGAGACAGGCGCGGCAAAAAAACATCAGCACGATTGTCTTGGGGCCAGATCATGATTTAGATTTTAGCACGATTTGTTTTCACTTTGTATGTTTCTGTTTGACTTTAACAGAGCTGCACGAAAATTAGGATTTTTCTGACCAGTGCGATGATTAGGTTTGTGATCTATGACAGGATTCTGTTCAAATTCACACAATTTCATCGCTTTTAGTCACGTTTCTGTTGTTTTTAGTCGTGTTTTTGTTGTTTAGTTGCGTTTTTGTTGCTTTTAGTCAGCTTTTTGTCACTTTTAATTGCGTTTTTGTCGTTTTTAGTCACAGTTTTGTTGCTTTTAGTGACAGGTTTGTTGCTTTCAGTCGCGTTTTTGTCATTTTTAGTCGCGTTTTTGTTGTTTTTAGTTCCGTTTTGGTGCATTGAGTCGCGTTTGTTGCGTTTTTGTTGTTTTTTAGTTGCGTTTTTCTTGTTTTTCAGTCATGTTTTTGTTACTTTTAATTGCGTTTTTGTCGCGGGTTTGTCTCTTTCAGTCGGGTTTTTGTCGTTTTTAGTCGTGTTTTCGTCACTTTTAGTCACGGTTTTGGCACTTTTAATTGTGTTTTTGTCGCTTTTAGTCACAGGTTTTTTTCATTTTTTGTCATGATTTTGTCACTTTTAGTCAGGTTTTTGTCACTTTTAATTGCGTTTTTGTCGCTTTTAGTCATGGGTTTGTTGCTTTCAGTCGGATTTTTGTCGTTTTTAGTCACAGTTTTGTTGCTTTTAGTGACAGGTTTGTTGCTTTCAGTCGCGTTTTTGTCGTTTTTAGTCGCGTTTTTGTCGTTTATAGTCACATTTTTGTTGCTTTGAGTCGCATTTTTGTCGTTTTTAGTCGAGTTTTTGCCGCTTTTAGTCGAGTTTTTGTTGTTTTTAGTCGCATTTTTGTTGTTTAGTTACGTTTTTAGTCAGGTTTTTGTCACTTTGAATTGCGTTTTTGTCGCTTTCAGTCACGGGTTTGTCGCTTTCAGTCGGGTTTTTGTCGTTTTTAGTCAGTTTTGTTGCTTTTAGTGACAGGTTTGTTGCTTTCAGTCGTGTTTTTTTTGTTTTTAGTCGCATTTTTGTCATTTATAGGTCACGTTTTTGTTGCTTTGAGTCGCGTTTTTGTCGTTTTTAGTCTCGTTTTTGCAGCTTTTAGTCTCGTTTTGTTATTTTTAGTCGCATTTTTGTTGTTTAGTTGCGTTTTTGTCGCTTTTAGTCATGTTTTTGTCACTTTTAATTGCGTTCTTGTCGCTTTTAGTCAGTTTTGTCGTTTTTAGTCACAGTTTTGTTGCTTTTAGTGACGGGCTTGTTGCTTTCAGTTGCGTTTTTGACGTTTTTAGTCGCGTTTTTGTTGTTTTTAGTCAAGGTTTTGGTGCTTTTAGTCTCGTTTATGTCGTTTATAGTCACGTTTTTGTTGCTTTGCAAATAAATTATGACTGATTGATTGATCGACCGACTAAACGACTACAGCCCTAGCGCTTTTGTCGCTTGTTTCAGAACACGTTTGTACAAATCCAAACTACATTGTTAGCAGTTTTTATTCAAATCAAAGCGAGACATTTTGCCGTTTTGTGAAAGAAATTATTGCACTTCAAAAATTGCAGTCTTTGCTAATTACATCCATTAAAATTTAAGGTTTTTAAATTTCATTTAATTGTGCAGCTCTGGCCTTTAAGAGGTAAATAAAGTCATCTGCTCAGAGGCTTCAGAGGCTAAACATCAGGAGAAAAAGTGTGTTTGAACAGACAGCTGCATTAAAGACACAAACAGTCAATCACGATACAACGATTTCACAAAAATAAAACAATTTAGTCATGTCTTGGTCACTTTTAGTCATGTTTTTGTCACTTTTAGTCATGTTTTTGTCACTTTTAGTCATGTTTTTGTCACGTTCAGTTGTGTTTGTTGTTATTTAAACGCGTCTTTGTCACTTTGAGTCGTGTCTTTGTCATTTTTTGTCAGTTTTTTTTCCGTTTTGGTGCACTGAGTCATGTTTGTAGGTGCGTTTTTGTTATGTTCAGTTGTGTTTGTCATATTTAAATATTGTTTTTGTGTGGATTTGGTTTAATTGTGCAGCTCTGGCCTTTAAGAGGTAAATAAAGTCATCTGCTCAGAGGCTTCAGAGGCTAAACAACAGGAGAAAAAGTGTGTTTGAACAGACAGCTGCATTAAAGACACAAACAGTCAATCATGATACCACCATTTCACAAAAACAGCAGATTGATTTTTATCACCGTATCACCCAGACCTAATTTTAACTCATTTTCTGATGGATCACGACGACATCATCCCATCGTTTTGTGGAGAACTTGACAAAACTCACCCTGAAGTCGTCCATGTCGTCGTCGTGCAGCGAGCTCGTGGGCGACGCCGTGGCCGAGAGCGGGTGTTCCTCCGTCGCCCGCGGCAACATGGGCCCGCCCCCGAGCCCCAGCCCCAGGTGCGTGCTCAGCTCCGACTGGTCGATGGTGGTCAGCTGACTGGAGCCGAGCAGACCCACGTCGATGGTGACCGGAGACGAGCTGCCGAACTGAGAGCTCATGGAGTGACCGAGGTCCTGCACGACAACAAACACACGGGCGATTAAAGGGCCTGCACCGGACTTTTTAAACATGAAAAACAGAACTAGTTTGCGTTAAAGTCTTTACATCCATCGCACGTATCGCTCACTTTCCTAATGCAGTCCCGGCATCATAAATATTCAGAGCGTCACAGACCATCACGGGTAAAGCTAACAAACATTAGCATGCTAACAGTGCACTTCCTGGTTCTCTCATTGGATAAAACTCTGTATAAATAGTCACAGAGTAAAAGTTGTGATCTCATTTTCACCCGAATAGATGCTTTTATAGTATATCTGTGCTGGAGCAACACAGATTTTACTTTATTAAATGTAAAAAATCAGAAACATGGACTAGTTCTGTTTCACAAAAGTAAAAATAAGGTACAGCCCCTTTAAACGAGAGCGAGGTTCATTTACTGATGCTGACAAAAACTATGCATTTATAGTAATTTACATATCACAACAATTTTAGCAATTATTGAGGTGACTTTAAGGAAATTAACGGAAGAATTATTTTACTTACGAATATATAAAATAAATAAAATACAAATACATAAAATAAATAATAATTCCTCTAAGAAGTAGAAAGAGAGAAATATTTTTATAAATACCAACAAAATAAATAATAAAATACAATATGAATGTATGAAATAAATAAATATAAAATAAATCGCCAGTCCTCTAAATGTAGCCTATAACAAGAAGTAGAAATAAATAAACAATAATAAATAAATAGAATAAAAATAAAATAAATATAAATAAATAATAAAAATAAATATAAAATAAATATAATTAAACTCAAAATAAATAACCAGCCCAATAAATGGATAATTTATTATAAATAATAAATAAATAAAAATGAATAATATTAAAATAAAATAAATTAAATAACCAGTCTTCTAAATGTGGCCTATAACAAGATATAGAAATAAATAATTTATTATAAATAATAAATGAATAAAAATGAATAATGTAAAGAATGAATAAACTAAATAAATAACCATTCCTCTAAATGTGTCCTCTAACAGGACGTCCCGCCCCCTCACCATGCCGAGCGAGCCCCCCAGCAGGGCGCCCCCTGCCGCCTGGTTCATCACGGCCAGGTTCAGGTGCTCGAGCCCCTGGGCCGAGGCGTAGGTGGCGGCGAAGGACGGGTCGTCGCCCTCCACCACGGCGTTCTCGGGCACCACCACGCCGTCCGAGGGGCCCGGGTCGCTCAGCCCGCCGAAGTGGGACACCACGTCGGACACGGACAGCGCCGAGTCCGGGTCCAGAGAGATGGGCGGGATCTCGAACTCCTCATCGCCCAAACTCGGGGTGTGGAAGGTCTGCGGAGAGTGACACAGGGACATCGTGAGGAGGAGGGGTGAGGCTGCACGGCGTCTCCATGGAGATGTTACAAGCTACGGGGCAGGTCTGTGGAGAGGCGACGCGGCGTGCGTAGAGAGGTGTGTTTTTCAAAGTGTTTAATTAAAAGCGCTGCAGCTAGAGCCATCAAAATTGGATTATAACCGACAATAAAACGAGTATCAAAGCTAGATATTCCTTTGTGCAAGTATTGACGCTAAAAACACTTTAACAGGATAAAATTCTGCCTTTTGTGAACAGTTTTAGAACGATCTTTAGCTTAATCAGAACTCGTGTACTACATCGATTTATCATTCAATCAATCAAAGCTGGAACAATACTTTTGTGGCTCAGTATTTATCGTGTGAGGCTTTTCTTTGAGTTATTTTATGGTAGTATATTCAAATTTCAGCTGCAAAGGCTTGAAAAAGAAACACAACTCATTAATCATACTGTGTTAAAGTGTTTGATTCTGTTTTTATTCATTACACCTCATGATTTTGGTGTTTTACTGAGTTTAATCGGGATTTTTGTGGTTTCAATATTATCGATTATCGTTATAATTTCTATTTAACACAATTGAAATTAGTTATCAAGAGAGATCTACTCGTATAAGACCACGCTTTTAATATAAGAAGTTACTAAGATTTTGAGTAGAAAATGTGAGTCTTTTGTCTGAACTTTGACCTAAAAAGGGCATTTTGATTATCCTTGTGGTTTCGAGAATTGAGAAGATTTAAAATTGGTCTGGACATTTTTTTTGTAAGTAAATGCAACTAATACTTATTTCAGAAGACAAAGTATCTCAATGTACAATAGGAAAAATCGTTTAAGACTATTTTAATCAAATAAAAGTTGAAATATGGCGACTGAAGGCTTCTAGATGGAAAATATTTATGAATTAAGTGAACAATAAGTGGCGTTTTGATGTAATAACGTCACTATTTATCTCTCTAGTCAGTAATAATTGAAATCACGATTATATATACAAACAATAGGATTAATTGCACAGCCCTATGTTTAATGCCACACTGTGCAACATTTAAGACAAAACAAACATATCCATGGAGACAATGTTTCCAACTCTAAAAAAACAAAACAAAAAACTAAACGTATAAAACAATCTCAGTGAGTTCAGAGCAGTGGAAGTGACAGTGTAGACATTTTGAGCTTTGACGG
The DNA here is from genome assembly GCA_019453435.1 of Rhinogobius similis. Taxonomy (NCBI): domain Eukaryota; kingdom Metazoa; phylum Chordata; class Actinopteri; order Gobiiformes; family Gobiidae; genus Rhinogobius; species Rhinogobius similis. The sequence goes on along the minus strand of CM033640.1, from coordinate 25,376,694 downwards.
CTCGAATGCAGAAGAACGGGATTAACTCGAACATGCAGCAATCGATTAAACACAACAAAGTAACGATGAAACCATTAGACGGGATTAAACGATCATTAAAGTAAACTGGACTTTATATTTACGTCTCTTTAATGTAGGAATATTCAACTTTATTTCACGCAGGGTCAGATTTTTCTGATGGTTTTGTCCTCGGGCCAGAAACAAGGACTAAATCAGGACTAAACCAGGTCTAAACCAGGTCTAAACCAGGTCTAAACCAGGACTAAACCAGGTCTAAACCAGGACTAAACCAGGTCTAAACCAGGACTAAACCAGGTCTAAACCAGGACTAAACCAGGTCTAAACCAGGACTAAACCAGGACTAAACCAGGACTAAACCAGGTCTAAACCAGGACTAAACCAGGTCTAAACCAGGACTAAACCAGGACTAAACCAGGTCTAAACCAGGTCTAAATCAGGACTAAACCAGGACTAAACCAGGCGTAAATGAGGTCTAAAGCAAGACTAAAGCAAGACTAAACCAGGACTAAACCAGGCCTAAACCAGGACTAACCCAAGACTAAACCAGGACTAAACCAGGACTAAACCAGGACTGAACCAGGACTAAACCAGGCCTAAACCAGGCCTAAACCAGGTCTAAACCAGGCCTAAACCAGGCCTAAACCAGGCCTAAACCAGGTCTAAACCAGGCCTAAACCAGGACTAAACCAGGTCTAAACCAGGACTAAACCAGGACTAAACCAGGTCTAAACCAGGACTAAACCAGGTCTAAACCAGGCCTAAACCAGGTCTAAACCAGGCCTAAACCAGGTCTAAACCAGGACTAAACCAGGAGTAAATGAGGTCTAAAGCAAGACTAAAGCAGGACTAAACCAGGTTTTAACCAGGTCTAAAGCAGGACTAAAGCAGGACTAAAACAGGACTAAACGAGGTCAAAGCCAGGTCTAAACTAGGACTAAACCAGGACTAAACCAGGCCTAAACAAGGTCTATAAACCAGGACTAAATGAGGACAAAGCCAGGTCTAAACCAGGACCAAATCAGGTCTAAACTAGGCCTAAACGAGGTCTAAACCAGGCATAAATGAGGACAAAGCCAGGTCTAACACAGGATTAAATCAGGTCCCAACTAGGCCTAAACCAGGTCTAAACCAAGGATTAAACCAGGTCTAATCCAGGTCTAACCCAGGTCTTAACCGAGACTAAACCAATAACAAGAGATAAGATATTTTCTATATTTTTGAAAATGGTTGAGGGCCGGATCATGTCCCTTGGAGGGCCTGATTTGGCCCGCGGGCCTTCAGTTGAATAGCCCTGCTTAAAGGACCGGGCTGAGCTTGATTTCAGGTTCATTAGAGCTCTGCAGGCCTCAGGATTAGTGCCATTAGTTTGAAAGTTTAAAGAGTAAAAGATGTAGAAATGGTTCATACTCCACCAGAGGGTCCAGCGAGGCCGAAGAGGTCTATGGTTTTAGTGGCGCACTAAAACCAAGATGTGAGTCAAGTCAGTACAAGCACAAATCAAGTTAATTCAAGACACAACAAACAGCTGCAGGAGACAGAGCCGGCCTGTTTCTAACCACGACCACCACATATTCAGGTTATACACAGCACGGAGACCCTTTAAACCTTTGTCTAAATGTGTGAATGGAGGCAAAAGTGAAGTGGAACATCGTCGATTAACAGAATTGAAATCGCAATTAACAAATCGCAAAGGCTGTAGGTTTTGAAGTGCAGTGCTTTCCTCCACCAACAATAAAATATCCCGTTTTATTCTGCTGACCCTGTATTTTTAGACTTGTTCAAACATGTTCTGAATCAAGCGACAAAATAGAAACGGACAAAAACGGGCCTAAAAGTGACAAAAACACGACTAAAAGTAACAACAAAAATGACTAATTGTTTTTAAAAATTAGTCTAAGGGTGACAAAATTGTGACTAAAACGACAAAAACGTGACTAAATGGACAAAATGCAGCAAAAAGTGAAACTAAAGGCTGACAAAAAATTACAAGAAGAAAGAAAAATGTGTTTAAAAGTTACAAAAACCTTCTGAAACACGCGATTCTTTTATCAGTTTGTCAGTTCATATTTCAGTTTTTTGCCAATTCTCCTGGTTGTGTGTAAAATATGAACTTTGAATCTTTTGAAGGTTTTACTAGAAATCAGAAATGAAACAGTTTTTCCTTTAATCTACAAATATATTACATTCTTTACCACAAATTATACTTTTATGATGTTAATTTACAATTTTAAAGCCAGAAACGAGCCTCTTTTTCCATCTTTCGTAACAGAAAAGCAAACATTTCCAACCTAAAAATTAAAAAATGTTGCTTATTTTTGTTTTAAAGACTTAATATTAGCATTTAAATTGTTATGGTCGACCTCATTTTGCCTCCAGTCTTAAATTTTTTTAACAATTTCTGAAATTTTTAGCAATTTCTGAGCCTTTAACTAAACAAAAAATGAGAAAAACAACAGATTTTTGCACTTTTATGTTAAATTTGAGTAACTTTTATGATCTTAATCTGATTATTGTCATCAGGAGGATCCAAAATGCACTGGTTTATATATTTTTGTTCATTTTATCCACAGCTAAAAGCACGTTAGCGTTTATTCTAAAGCTGTGCGACTGCTGCTGAGAAAACACGGACATAAAAGGCACGACAGCAAACAGCGAGGGTCAAACTACAGCTCCGGTTTCACGACGAGGGACACGGAATCAAGGAAAAGGTGAAACAGAGGGCGCAGAACAGTTTGACCCAAGAGGAATAAACCACTACAAAGCACCGGCGTTCATTTTGACGGAAAACTTTATTGTCGTCTATGATTTTAGCGACAAAAAACTAGCAAACACTTATTTGATTTAATGGTGCAGAGGTTATGCAGACGACATCAGAGTGACAAAAAGCTCAAAACAACAACTAAAATGTGAAAAAGCTGCTACAGTCTGAGAACAAATATAAAAACTGTGGTTTGTACTCGACGTCTAAAGAAAGAAAATCAAGTGAACAGTTGTAGAAAACCAGATAAACAACAGGAACGCTCACATTTATCACCGATACAGACTTTGGATCACAAACAGTTGAACTCATGACCTTTCTCTGATTGAATATGATTAAAATTAATTGTTGCGTGGCAGTTGAAGTGTCCTTTATCTCCCAACTGTCGTCAGCAAACAAGCTAGCTAAGCTCCGAAGTGCCGAAATATTGAAATATCGCGATACAGTGTTGATATATCGTCGTGAATAGAGCTGCACGATATCGTAAATGATTAAGATCTGCGATATCGATATATTGCAATATTTTTAAATACACTTTTTGACTGAGGCTGAAACTAACGATTATTTTAGTCGTCGACAAGTCAGTGATTATTTCTGTTGTAGATTGAAACTTAAATAAACATTTTTAACCAAATAAATGTTGAAATGTTGTGAATGAAGCTTCTAGAGAGAGAATATTAATGAATAAAGTGCATAATTGAGGAAAATCAGATGTTCTATTCTTTTCTGCCATTTTTCTTTAGTAATGTCACTGTGTTTGTTATAAAAGTCTTTAGTCCAGAGAACGACGCCCATCATCAAAATACGACTGACATTATTGTTTAAAGTCAACTTCAAGATTATTCTATTTATTACAGCCTTATTTTTGATGCAATAAAGTCTGTTAAATTAAAATAAAAACCAACAAATACAAAACCGAAGCTAATTTAGTTTGAAAAAGCTAGATTTTATTCATGATCTTCCCCTTGTTCAATGTTTTCATTTTAAAAACGGAACATTTCTATCAGATGGAGGACTTTGGTGTCACTCCCATATGTTTTGTTTGTTGCTGTCGAGGGAGAGGATTTTCTAATAAACACTCGTCAACACAGAGTGATTGCTACTTCAAGTGTGTTTATGATGCGGAACATTGTTAGAACAGGGCAAAAAGCTCAGAAAAGTCACTGTAGCAGAACCTTTAAAATGTGTCGGTTCTTTAAAAAACCAGGGATGTATCGCAGAATATCATAAGCAACACGTCATTAATCACACGTATCGCAATATTGTGATGTTATTGTATCGTGTATCGAATCGTGTGGGACGCTGCGACTCCCCGCCCTGCTCTGCACAGAAAGAAACGACGACGAGAAACTACTTTCAGTTCGTATTTTACCGTATAATGTTGATTTGAGCAAAACAAAAGCTCCACGGACAAAAATTAGGCCAAAGAAACACGCTTGAATCAGTTTGTGCTCTCAATAATTCTGCTATTGTTCACCTTATTCCTGAAGTTGTCGTACGCGCCGCCGTCTTGTTTCCGTTGTAGTTCACACGGAGCAGACGAGCTCAACAGAAAATAAGTTCTACTCGACTAAAAAGACGTTTTCAGGAAATCGTTGCCTTGTGACTTGTTGTTGCTCGTGTTCATTAAACATTTTACACAAATCAATCTACTTTATGTAACATTTTAGCGGCGAGACTTTTCGTGTTTTTCTCACTTATTGTCACATTTTCATCACCTTTTCCCTGCATTTTTGTCACTTTCCGTTTTTTGTCAAGTTTTTGTCACTCATTTAGTCACATTTTTGTCACTTGTTGTGTTTTCGTCACTTATTGCTGCATTTTTGTCACTTTATTCAGTTTTTTTCCAAGTTTTTGTCACTTTTAATCACATTTTTCTCACTTTTAGTCACATTTTTGTCACTTGTTGCATTTTCGTCACTTATTGCCGCATTTTTGTCATTTTATTCAGTTTTTTTCCACGTTTTTGTCACTTTTAATCACATTTTTGTCACTTTTAATCACATTTTTCTCACTTTTAGTTACATTTTCGTCACTTATTGCCGTATTTTTGCCACTTTATTCTGTTTTTGTCACTTTTAATCGCATTTTTGTCACATTTTTGTCTACATGGACTAAAAAGACGTTTTCAGTAAATCGTTGTGTTGTGACTTGTTGTTGCTCGTGTTCATTAAACATTTTACACAAATCAATCTACTTTATGTAACATTTTAGCGGTGAGACTTTGTGTTTTTGTCACTTACTGTCACCTGTTTGTCACTTATTGTCACATTTTCATCACCTTTTCCCCGCATTTTTGTCACTTTCCGTTTTTTGAAAAGTTTTTGTCACTTTTACTCACATTTTTGTCACTCATTTAGTCACATTTTTGTCACTTGTTGCGTTTTCGTCACTTATTGCCGCATTTTTGCCACTTTATTCTATTTTTGTCACTTTTAATCGCATTTTTGTCACATTTTTGTCTACACGGACTAAAAAGACGTTTTCAGGAAATCGTTGCGTTGTTGACTTGTTGTTGCTCGTGTTCATTAAACATTTTACACAAATCAATCTACTTTATGTAACATTTTAGCGGCGAGACTGTTACTGCCACGATGCTCCACCGAGAGACTAAGGAAATCATTCCTGCTGTCGCCATCAAACACTGAACTCTGTGCTGTACAAATCCTCTTGTAAAGTCATTGTGCAATACTAAGCCCACTGTGCAATATTAAGTCCACTTATAAACTGTACAAGGATGCACGGTGGCAGAGCTGCTAGAGCTTCTGCCTCTCAATAAGGAGATCGTGGGTTTGAATCCCGGACCACCCCAACATCACACGATCTCTCTGGGTGGAGTCTGCATGTCCTCCCCGTGTTACTGTGGGTTCTCTCTGGGTTCTCTGGCTCCTCCCACCGTCCAAAGACATGACTGTGGAGGTTAATTGGAAACTCTAAATTGTCCCTAGTGAATGAATGTGAGAGTGAATGGTTGTCTGTCCTTGTCTCTGTGTTTGCTGTGATGAGTTGTCCACTGTCCAGGGTGTGCCCCGCCTAAGGCCCAAAGTCACTGGGATAGGCTCCAGTCACCCGCGACCCCTAACGGGAATAAGCGGTAGAAAATTAATGAATGAATAAACTGTACATGATCATGTGAATATGTAAATAGACAAGGATAGTAGAGTTTAGCTCATTGTAAATTGTTCATTTCGGGGGTTTAGTTGATTAATAAAGATACTTTATAAGTTCAGTTAAATGGGGTTGACCATTACAGATCTATTGTATTTTATTCTTATTTTATATTTATATATCTTATTTTGTTTCTAATACTTTACTGTCTCTACTGGTCGGTTGCACATGTAACAATAAGAATTTCCTCTTGGGGATAAATAAAAGTAATTCTGATTCTGATTTTCCCTCGTTCGTCATTAGCTTTAACGGAGTTCTCGTCAAACGGAAGTGCGTTTACAACAAAAGTGCAAAAAACGGCAAAAGTGGGCGGGGCAGAATAAGGTGAATTGAGGAGCATTTTTCAAACAAAACAATGTCTCTGCATAACCTCTAATGCACCACGTTATCATCTTTTCTTCTTCTGCTTCTAAAGTTTGGACCTTGTGTTAATTCTCGTTGACAAAATGAACACCGACGCCCACAGAACTAAAGCGCCCGGACGTTTAAAAAGCAGGGGTCTTCGTTCGTCGAAGCAGGCGCAGGTCTGTACCTCTGAGGACGACAGGAACGGATGCCCCGACCCCGAGATGGTCAAGTAGTTGTCGCTGCCGCCGGGAAACTGCAAAATAAACAAGTCAAGGTCAAGGCTCGAAAACGTGGCGTCCTCTACAAACAGCGAGGGCCCGGGACGATACGTGCAGGGGTTTGATTTGATTTGAAAAAACAGAAGTCCATATGAAACAAAACACAAAACATGATGGAGTGTGGCAGAAACCTGAAAGGGCTCATCCTTAAAGCCACGCCCCTTTAATTGATTATTTTAACGAGCTCAAATTAAAAGCGTCAGGTCAGAGGATTTACAAATGAAAATCACAACAGCCCTCACAACCACAAAACAAAACAAAACATTTTTCCAATGAAAATGTACTGGATTTTGTAAATTTTATTATTATTATTTAATATTATTTTGTATTGACGTCGGCCTCTAATACGTTGTATCTAGAGCTCTGATTACTATTTGGATTATACACAACCATTTTAATAATCACAGTTGATACTTATTTAACAATATTTCCGTAAGATATTTTTTACTGTTTGCTATTGAGGTGTTCATAAAGTTACAATAATCATTCCATAATTTTGTTCCACTGAGTCGAAAAGAAAATTTCACTTGGGATTTTTTGCTTAAAGTGTGTATGACAGGTTTTTACGATTTTCTAATTTTGACTTTATTCCGTGTATTAATACCTCTTGTAAATATAAATTATAGTTTTACACCAATCAGGTCGCCGTTTGTGAAGAAAAGTTGAAAAATCTGTTGAAAATTATACAGGAAGTAAACAAACCGATGACATTACACTGAGGAGACAAAGGTTACGCATAATTTACAAAAAATAATTGACTTTTTTGAAGCTTTAAACACTGATTCAACAAAATAAAGGCGTTAAAATGCGTTTCTCTTTGTCAAATGAACAAAATCTATCACATTAGAGGAGTTTTCGCCAATGTACAGTATGGTTGCTATGGTAATTTCCTAGTGTGATGTCATACTTTACAACCAGGAAGTAAAATTTCAAACCTAAAAAATAGCTAAACGGGGGTAAAATGTGTACAGATTTTAGTAGAAATTTGAATATATTCATCTAATGGCATTTTAGTTAAATGTGTATTTCAATCTGTCATGGGCCCTTTAATGGGAGATGAAGAGTTTGTGCTCGTCTAGTTTGATAAGAATGAACTTGGCATTTTTTGAGAAAATAGTTACTAAAGGTATGAGGACATTTACTATGTTTTATCATTAAAACAAAACTACATTTTTGATGAACATTAATGTCATAAATATTTAATAGCTTTAGTTTGTGCCGGGGTTTGTTGTTCTGCGTGTTCGGTCTCAGACACAGCAATGGCTCTTGCACTTTTATGAAGCTCGGAGCTGCTTTTACCGTCGTCAATTCTGCAGGAGGAGAATCTAATGTGGTTTGAAGTTATTCTTATGATCAGTTTTGGTCCAGATTCATTTGAAAAGGAGATGAATTGTACCAAAAGCCCAGACGTTAATGCGCAACACACTTTTACAAACGCCACAGAGTTAGTTTTAAACATTTCCTTTGAGCATTAACAGCACAATCTTTGAATATTTTTAAGACTTTGTTAAAAACCCACAGGCTTTTAACAAAAGCTGAACAGAACATTTATATTGCATTTTATTTTAGCTCGTTTCTTCATGTTCTGTTTTTGTCTTATTGTATTATATATTGTGTCTGTACAGCACTTGTGGTTGTTTTTAAATGTGCTTTATAAATAAATTTGACTTGACTTGACTTGCATTCTGTAAAAACTCAGAGCTGGTCCTTATCGTATCGTTCGTGATTTATCGTCGTTTGCTTTCGGGGCGATAAGAAATCTGGAATGTCGTGATATAATTCCGCGTTCACTGCAGCAGATTTCTCTCATAATTGCGAAATTAAACTGAAAAGAAAGCAAATCGCGAACGCTAACGACAAGAGACGCGTTAAAAATCAATGTTGAGGCGAGAAGTGGAAGTAAAACTGTAACGATCGAATACATTAAACATATAATGGCACAGACAGCACACAGAGGTATCATTTTGACCCGAATAGACGCCTTTACGACATATATGTAAATAAGGAAAGTAATTAAGTTAATGAAATGTAAAGCATACGCACGGTCAGCTGGTGAGGGGTTAGAATGAGAATAATTGAACTTTTATTTTCATCGATTTGAGAAAGGTACAGGGTTTATAAGATGTATCTTCTTCCAGTTCCTTTTGTTCAGGCCAATTCACTTTATTCCTGAAGTTGTCGTACGCGCCGCCGTCTTGTTTCCGTTGTAGTTCACACGGAGCAGACGAGCTCAACAGAAAATAAGTTCGACTCGGACTAAAAAGACGTTTTCAGGAAATCGTTGTGTTGTGTTGCTCGTGTTCATTAAAAATTTTACACAAATCAATCTACTTTATGTAACATTTTAGTGTCAGACTTTTCCCTCGTTCATCATTAGCTTTAACGGAGTTCTCGTCAAACAGAAGTGCGTTTACAACAAAAGTGCAAAAAACGGCAAAAGTGGGCGGGGCAGAATAAGGTGAATACAGCAATTTTTAAACTAAACGGTCAGATTTGTTCATGTTTCAGTGGGTCGTGTGCCGTACTAGCTTTACAACCAAAAAAAGTGTGCCACGACTCAAAAAAGGTTGAAAAACGTTGTTGCAATTCACCAAACATGACATTTTGAAAAAGAAAAAAAAAATTCTATTTCATCAAGCGCCACAAATCGAAGTTTATCATCGTCTTAAACGGTCTATTCACTTTATTCCTGAAGTTGTCGTACGCGCCGTCGTCTTGTTTCCGTTGTAGTTCACACGGAGCAGACGAGCTCAACAGAAAATAAGTTCTACTCGACTAAAAAGACGTTTTCAGTAAATTGTTGCGTTGTGACTTGTTGTTGCTCGTGTTCATTAAACATTTTACACAAATCAATCTACTTTATGTAACATTTTAGCGTCAGACTTTTCCCTCGTTCTTCATTAGCTTTAACGGAGTTCTCGTCAAACAGAAGTGCGTTTACAACAAAAGTGCAAAAAACGGCAAAAGTGGGCGGGGCAGAATAAGGTCAATAATACGTAATAATTTTGCTGTAATTGTCTTTGTTTTGTATCACTTGGTTTGATTTCTGAATTTGTGCAAATGAAAGTAAATGGCATGAACAATCAATCAATACATTTTTTTTTAATGTGCTGAGGTAGAACTGATTTTACTTTATTATATGAAAAAAAATGGTTAAAGCACCTTTAAACAAGTCAAATATTGGTGTCATTGTTAAGTTTTTAGTCCATATTGTCAATTATACCGTTATCGCAAATTTTCTCTTTTATATCGTGATAAAAATTGACGTCCAAATTGCCCTGCCCTGTTTACAAAGAACGTACTGCTGTTCTTATCGAATAATAACACACAAAGGCCAAAAACGATACAGATAATACATAACTTTAGGGCTGTAGTCGACTAAAGAAATCCTTGGTAGATTAAAAGCCTGCCCTATCGACCGATGGCATAAAGTGTGGCAAAGATTTATTAAAACATTTAACTGACCCAAACTGCGCTCAAAAGAACAAAACTTTATGCAAAAACAACTATTTATACAGAAAAGCGTAAGTAAACAATGTATTTATTTGTTAGATTTATATGTAAGTCAGACTAAACTCCAAATTCTTCAACAAACTCACTCCATAACAACTCGTTTTTGCTGTATTCGCCATAAAATCCTTTAAATCTAAGTCAAATAATTAGTCGACTAATAAAAATGTTGGTCGACTAAGACACCATCAACCGATTAATCGACTAAAGGACTACAGCCCTAAAAAAATGGTTAAAGCACCTTTAAACAAGTCAAATATTGGTGTCATTGTTAAGTTTTTAGTCTATTGACCTTATTCTGCCCCGCCCACTTTCGCCGTTTTTTGCACTTTTGTTGTAAACGCACTTCCGTTTGACGAGAACTCCGTTAAAGCTAATGATGAACGAGGGAAAAGTCTCGCCGCTAAAATGTTACATAAAGTAGATTGATTTGTGTAAAATGTTTAATGAACACGAGCAACAACGAGTCACAACACAACGATTTCCTGAAAACGGCTTTTTAGTCGAGTAGAACTTATTTTCTGTTGAGCTCATCTGCTCCGTGTTAAACTACAACGGAAACAAGACGGCGGCGCGTACGGCAACTTCCGGAATAAAGTGAATATCGTGATAAAAAATGACGGCCATATTGCCCTGCCCTATTTACAAAGAACGTACTGCTGTTCTTATCGAATACACAAAGCTTAATACATAATAATAATGTTTTCTCGTCCGTTATGATAAAGACAATCCTTTTTATTCTTAAATCACAATATGTTGTAATTACACCACATACTGTGTCGAGCCCTGTGTATCGTGATCCACAAAACGTCAACGATTTTAAAAAGGTGCGAGAGTTGCTGCTCGTGGCACAAATCGGCGGCCACACCTCCGTCCGTCTGCCCCAGGAGCTCAGATCATTTACAGCCCAAAAAAGCCACAATGTCCAAAAAGCGATGTTTGTTTTTTCCGCCAGAAATATTCGTTTGATCGTGTTTTGGACGTAAATCTGCCTTTTGTCCTTCAGTTCAAGCGTCGAAGAAAAAGTGGGACTAATTCTGAACAATTGGGACGAGAAACAGAGGCCTAAACGACAAATGATCACACAACATGCATCGATTGAATAATAATAACAAAACATAGACACGTGAAAACAATTGATTTCAATGGAGAAACTGATTAAAGGGCCTATGACAGGTTGGACGACTCACTTGACTAAAATGCAGTTAAGATAAATATATTTCAATGTTTGCTAAAATGCTGTTAAAATTTTATCCCAAATAAGCAATTTTTCAGGTTTTCAATTTCACTTCCTGGTTGTGAATGATGACATCACACTAGGAAATTAGAAAGTACATTGGGCAAAAACTGATCTAATGTTAGAGATTTTTTTAATTTGACAAATAAAAATACACATGAACGTCTTTATTTTGTTAAATGAACGTTTAAAGGGTCAAAAAAGTAGTCTCTTTTACGTAAATTATGCATAATCTTTGTCTCCCCAGTGTGATGTCATCAATTTGTTTACTTCCTGTAATTTTCAACATATTTTTTCCATTTTTCTCCACAAATGGCTACTTGATTGATGTAAAACTATCATTTATATTTACAACAGGTATTAATACACCAAATAAAGTTAAAATTAGAAAATGTTAAAAACCTGTCATACGCCCTTTAACCTCAGAATATCACACAAACAATCCAAGCGAGATCAGAGCTGCTTTAAACACATTTAACATTGTTTGTTCGTTTAACACTAGATTATGACACTTTTGACAGAGGCTAAATCTGGATTTTCAGGTTTTACTGGACAAATACCTACAGAAATGTTGGCCACACAGTAGTTCTACAGCATATATATAAGATTACTTCAAAATTATGCTTTTTTTTTTGAAGCTCACGTACAATATCGAGGCTAGAAATGTGCATCTTTCCATGTTTTGTAATAGAAACGCAAACTGACCATCGAAAATACAACATTTCTGATTATTTTTTGCCATAAAGACTTAAAATCACGTGCATTTAAACATAAAATTCGTCTGTTTTCCCATATTCGTTGATAAAACATGCAAAGGCACATCTGTCATAAATATTTCTCGCATTGACAGCTCGAGCAGGCGCGTTAAATGCAAAAAAACTACACAAAAAAGCCCATTTTCCCCATCCATTCCCTCATCCATTCATTCATTCTAACGGTCTCGGGTCTAAAGTCACCTTGTTGTCCGTGTCAAATCCATTAAACGCGTGGGGGTCCAAAAACTCGGCGTCGTTTTGACTCGTTCCGTCCGTGAGATCCGAGTAAAAATTCAAATCCATCGCGAGGGATCACAAAACGCCACGAAATACGGCAAAAGATCGCGATCCGGAGCGTCAAAACGGCGCCGCGTCGCTCGGTTTCGTCTTGATTGGGGCGATTCGGCGGATGTGAGGCGGAAAAAACGACATGTGAAGGCAAAGTATCCCCCCCCCAAAAAAAGATATCCAAAAATATCTGCGGTGCGCGCTCGGATCCGCGGGTGACAGGACGCGGGCTACACGGGACACGCCGCCGTCACACCGCGCGCTAAACACCCCGTGCACATTTCTGACGTTTAGCGGCGTTATTGTCCCAAAACCGTGCCGTTCTCGCTGCGGTTTAGCTTTGACGCAAGGCTGCAGCCCCGAGGCGTCTGTCGCGGCGAAACGGCGTCATCCGAGCGACGCGAGCGCATTTGAAAACGTGCGGAAAAAGACGGCGCGTGACGGGATCGTGGCGCGTGAGACGTGCGGTGGGTTTAAGGAGACGTGGGTCCCGGTTCTGGCTCGTCTCGGGTCGGTTCGCGTCGCTCGGTGGAAGCGGAGACACGGGGGAAATGCCGTGCGTAAAGCGTGCGTAAAAACCGAGAGGAAACGTAAACGCGCGCGCCTTCAAAGTAAAAGACGGGGTTTAAGGAAAGAAAAACGTCCAGATTATAATATTATTCATTTCATTTTTTGTCCTTTTCAAGAATAGCCTCCGATTTGATGCGATTTATCAATATTATTTCACGATACATGTGCGATAATTGATATATAGCACAAAATACATGTAATATTTCACTATTTTTTTTAAAACGTGAAACATTTTAACAATAGTATTTATTTGCTAAACCTGCATGATCTGCACGAATGTAATATGAAATTAGGGATGCAACAAGATAAATGGATTTATCGTGACTAATCGAAATATTAGAGAAACAGAAATATTTGAATAATTGTTACCTGGTCTATGCACAGACTCAAAAAACATGGCACGAGCCGAGAGATTACGTTTTATGACTTGGATAGAGCAAGAAACACACAAAATGACATGGAAATATGTGAATCCTTTGTATTTTTCCAGTAAACACCATTCCTTCTGTAAATATTCTCCACCAGGACGTCCTCAAACTGCATACTTGAGCTTTATCTGGGAAAATATAGTAAAAATCTCATATTTACCGGCCTTTCGTGTATAAACGAATCGATTAATTGAAAGAATAATCACAAGACGAAGCGATTTCCAAAAAAAGTTGTTCGTTGTAGCCCAATATGAAATACACTCAACTTAAATGAATGAACAAAACTGTGAATATTTCAAGTAATTTGCATATAAAAGTTCCCTTTCTCTAAACAAGCAACCAAACAAATCATCAAATTCAGTGTCACTACAAATCTTTCAAGAGCAGAAAACATTCAAGACAAAATCCTATAAAATACAATACAATATTACATTTTGTGTGTTTCTTGCACAGCTCCAACAGATATTTAGTTTTTCTCATTTTTTGTGTCTAACATTTGAAAAAAACAGATTTTTTTTTGCATATTTAATGTTTTATCCTTTAAATAACATTAAATTAACATAATAAATCAGATATTATGTCTAAACATTTACTCTTATTTTGTAGTACCTTCTCCAAATGCTTTTTTACTCTTTCTTTAGTACCTTTTTGGACCACTACTTTGTACTTCTACAGAAGTTATTTTAACGTAACATTACTCTTACTTGAGGACAATATTTGGCTACGCTACCCACCTGTTTGTATTTTTCTCTATTATGTATTCTTTATTGCTCTAAAGTCTCACTCTATAAACTTAATGAGGGCAATATTTAAATTATTTGTTCAGAACAAATAATACATGAAGATATTTTGTGTCTATGTTCAAATCAAAAGCGTATTAATATTTTAGTATTTTACTTTGAAAACATCTGCCTGTTCTTCTTCCTTAAGCCCCAACAAAAGGAAGAAAAAAATAAAAAATAAATTGATTTATTGTTTCGATACAGACTCCACTAAAAAGCCTCCTGTTCAAGAAACCTTCAATTTAAGGCAGTTTTTGTGATTAAATTAATAGAACTACACGTCTGCTTATGCAACTCGCACTTTTGGCTTTCTCTATTTATTCGCTTGCTTTACGTTACTCCAAGATAAGTAAATTAATCAGTTCTAAATTTAAATAAAACAGGCACATTTCTCTATAATTGGTCTTATCTTTTAAATAACTAATCACGAAGCGCAATATGCCGTTTTGGCTTTAAATAATGTGTAAATTTTACGCGTTTAGCAATTAATTAAATAAAAAATACGTAACTTTTGTATTAATTATGAAAGTAAAGTGATATTGATAAGAAAAGTAGTAAAAATAGGTCACGTCGTTAATCCGCTCGTCACAGGCCATTGTTGATGTGAGATCGTGTGTTTTAAATCCTTATTTTGACACGTAAAAACCTTCGTGTTTGTTTTAATTTGTGGCGTGGCTGTTACTAACTATTCTTACCTCCATGTTCACCGCCAAATCTGTGTAAATTTGTGTTTTTATTCCACTTTTTGAACTGAACTTCGTCCAGAAATGATTTCCTCAAAACATCAGAACATGGCACCGGCTTCCTGGACGTGCGTAAGAACGGAAGTGGCGTCATCACGTACGGGCCACTATCAAAATTAAAAAAGAACGAACTAATAAAAATAAAAAATAAAAACTGAGAAAATACAAAAGAAACGAAAGAAACTAAATAAACATTGAAAATAAAATCAAAGAAATAAAAATACAACTAAAATAAGTCGTAAAATGTAAATGAAATAAACTAAAATAGTAAAATAAAATATAAAAAGCAAAAAAAAGTAGAAATAAAATAGAATAAAAAAATTATTGAGAAAGAAAATAATTTATTTTGCCTTCACCTTCCAAGTTCTTACTAAGAGAATTTAGAAAAACTACAAAGTGTTTCTTAAATTTGACATAATCATACTAAGTGTATTTTTAAAAATGCTAATTTATGACCAACGTTAGCAGTTTTGAAACAATTTTTCTTCACTTATTACAAATTATAGGCTGCATGAAAATCTTATTAAGATTAAGTTAACTAAGGACTTTTGGCCATTCATCTTTTCATCATTTTTAAGACAAAAGTGTTCATTTTCCATTACTCTAAACCGACAACATGTAAAATAAGACAATCGACTGCACAAAGTCTTTCAAAACCACTTTATTTCTCCCACATTTTTTCAAGCAAGTTTTCGTGATCCTTTTTTTTATAATAACGCAATTTAAAAAAAGATTAAACTTGGGATCGTTCCAAGCTCTATGTACAAGCAAGACAAAAGACACGGACACCTCCCTGCACGGCTTAACACGGTAAAAAAACAACATGGAAAGCGTCGAAGTGGAAACACATCTGAAGAGCTCCGTACTTTAGCGACGTCTAAGCGCGGGACGAGGAGCGGACTCTTCTCACTCACAACGGGACGAACGGAATAAAAGCTCTGCAGCCACGAGAAGCACAGGAAGAGGACGAGATGTCGCTCTGAGTTAGAAAAAACACTTAAACATGGAACGCACATCCACACACACACACAGGTTTTGTTTGAGAGTTCGCCGCGCAGAGGTATTCTCCGTTCGAGGCCCAAAACACACGAGTCACACGCCTGAATTTAAAGATGCAGTGCGTAACTTTTCCGGTAGTGGTAATAATGCGTGTCTCTATTATTGCTTTGTCTGGAATATTCCGCAGTAACCCCTTTAAAGTCTGTTTATTTCATTTTGAGTGTTAAAAAAGTGCCAGAACTTGATCGACACCTGTTCTTTTTCACTATTTTCCTGTTTTAATCTATTATTAAAGTTATTTGAAAAGAATAATTTCGATTTTTATCTTATTTAAGGCGAGACACTGCAGGCAAAACTTTTTTTTTTCAATTTTTAGGTTGGTTTTTTGTCAGATTGCTTTCTTAACATAATTAAAGTGTCCAATCTGCTTGATCAACACCTGTTCTTTTTCACTATATTCCTGTTTTAATCTATTATTAAAGGGCGTATGACAGGTTTTTAACAAATTTTAACTTTATTTGGTGTATTAATACCTGTTGTAAATATAAATGATAGTTTTACATCAATCAAGTTGCTGTTTGTAGAGAAAAATGGAAAAAAATATGTTGAAAATTACAGGAAGTAAACAAATTGATGACATCACACTAGGGAGACAAGATTATGCATAATTTACGTAAAAGAGACAACATTTTTGACCCTTTAAACATTCATTCAACAAAATAAAGGCGTTCATGTGTATTTTTATTTGTCAAATTTAAAAAATCTCTAACATTAGATCAGTTTTTGCCCAATGTACTTTCTAATTTC
Organism: Rhinogobius similis; assembly: GCA_019453435.1. Classification (NCBI taxonomy): domain Eukaryota; kingdom Metazoa; phylum Chordata; class Actinopteri; order Gobiiformes; family Gobiidae; genus Rhinogobius; species Rhinogobius similis. Next base: position 25,360,002 of record CM033640.1, on the reverse strand, counting down.
CTAGTGTGATGTCATCATTCACAACCAGGAAGTGAAATTAAAAACCTGAAAAATTGCTTAATTGGGATAAAATTTGAACAGCATTTTAGCAAACATTGAAATATATTTATCTTAACTACATTTTAGTCAAGTCGTCCAACCTGTCATAGGCCCTTTAATCTATTTAATCTATCTATTCTCGACAGATATTCTCAAACTTTTCACACCAAGTGCCACAAAAGAATCATTGGACTCTCCACCAGATCAAACCCGTAATATTTCAGCTCCGAACTACGGCTGAACACGGTCCAAAATGGATAAAGTTGTTCTAAATAATGATTAACACGAAGGAAGAAGGGATTTTGGACATAAAAATCATAATAATTGACAATACACTGCAATGTTTAAAGTCTCTCTTTGACTAAAACGCAGAGAACATGATTAGATTTAAGATTTTACTAAACATTTTGCCCGTTTGTCCCAGTTTGACAGTTTGTGTAATGTTTATAATGTCACTTCCTGGTTGAACATGAGCACAAATATGACATAGTTACTGGTTACCATAGCGACCAGACTGTAAACAAGAGCCAACATCTACGTATATACACAACAGTTATGATTTGGCAAATAAATAATACCTGGTAACGCCTTTATTTTGTTGAATGATGGTTTAAAGTGTCAGAAAATGAGCCGGTCGTCTGCATGGACGTATTAAATGAACTGGATAAGACACGCCCCCTCTGTCTGTGTCCCAGATTGATTAGTGGTCGTGTGAGGTACTGCAGCCTCTTGGAACCAGCCTTTTTCTAAAATTGCTCATTATAATCACAGACAGGACTGAATTATTATCGGTATTTAAATAAAATAGAAGGAAATGTTCTTTTCTACCGTTTCTAAAATCACAGAAATGACCGTTTTTATATGAAGTGGGGGATTGTCGTCACGTGGCGCCCTAAAGCAAAGATGGCAGCCTCCGTTTCAGGAAGTAAAGCAAAGATGGCAGCCTCCGTATCAGGAAGTAAAGCAAAGATGGCAGCCTCCGTATCAGGAAGTAAAACAAAGATGGCCGCCTCCGTATCAGGAAGTAAATGCGGAAGTAAGAAACTTTTTTGGGGTCATGCACCAATGAGCACAGGCCACAGGGATAAACAGGACGGCCATCTTGGATTCATCTTCCAGGTTTTATTATAGTTCTATGGTCGTCTGTAAATTGTCTCGTCGCTTTTTGATGACATCACAGAGGGATTGTGCTTTAGAACTCAGCACTACTTTTCATCAATTATACTTTTATTTATCAAATTTTCTTCACGAGAACCTCCGTATAGACTTTAACAGAGTTCGGTGGTTCTCTGAATGGGACAAAGCTCGAAGGGAAAAATCAAGATTAAGAGCCAATGATCCAGAAAAACAAAGAAGAATCAGAAAGTTCAAAAGAAAATCCCATCGAACACAATTTATTTGAGGAAAAACTAATATTTTTGGCACCAGTTTTCACAAATTTTTATGTATTTATTTATTTTTTGAAGGGGTAGCAGGTGTACCTTCATTTTCTACCCAGCCGTACTCAAAAATACTCCAAAAACATGCAGTGAACGTGTCGCCTCTCCACAGATCTGACCTGTAACGTGGCCAAACAGTGTCGCCGTCCACCAGGAATGACACGCAACCGTTTAATTTCAGTCCGTTTGGTTTTTTGAAGCAGACATTTACAGGCACGTCCAAGCACGCTTCTGAACTAGCGCTAAAATATCATCACCTTACAGTTACAGGTCAGATCCGTGGAGAGGCGACGCTGCTCACGACGAGAACGCATGTGTTTTCTAGCAACAAAAACACATCTAATCGAATAAACGCCAACTGTGGAACAATCCAGACAAAGCAGTGACATCTCGAGCTGGAAAGTTACGTAGTGTAGCTTTAAATGCAGACGCTTGACTTTTTTTTTTGAATATTAAACCAATACTGTTGGATTTGCTTTCAAACCGTCCATAAGGGCCCAGTTTATGGCACAAAACACGAGATTTAGTTGTTTTTTTTGTCGGAATATGTTAAATTATGTTTAAATCTCACGTTATTTGGCGAGACAGATGGAGCTTCAGCTGGTGTTTAAGTTTAATTTGAAATAAAAGGTAGATATTGAGTTATTTGAAAAGAATCATTTTATCTTACTTAAGGCGAGACACTGCTGGCAAAACTCTTTTTTTTTCCTTCAATTTTTAGGTTGTTTTTTGGTCAGATTGCTTTCTTAACATAATTAAAGTGTCCAATCTGCTCCTAAAGATGTTTGATTCTTCCATTGAATCCACTTCATCCATAGATTTTTCTGGGACAAGGACGTTTTCTTAAAATGCATTTGACAAAACTGACACAAGGATTTTTTGATATCCAATTCTAAACCTTTAAGTAAAAAAAAAAAAAAGAGGCGAAATTTGAATTTTTAGGCCAATTTTCAGTCAGATCTAGTTTATTCAAAAACTACATACAAAACTACATTTTATTTTTATAACTAATATGTTACAAAATTAACCAAGAAATCTAAACCTGGTTCTGTCAATTTTTCAGATTTAAACGTCTCAAATGTGTGTTTTTGGCAATTTTTTCACATAAAATGCCTTATTTCTACATGAAAACATGACATGATGAAAAACGTTGTTTCTTACATTTAAGTGACTAAACTACAAAAGTTTAACATTGATATCTTTAAATTTAACATTTTTTCCTGCATTTTTCACCTGCAGCGTCTCGCCTTAATTTAACTCAATTCCGTGTGTAAATTGACATAACACTTGTTTATTTTGAACACTTTTTAAATATACTGTGACTTTGAAAAGAGTAAATAATAATATTAAATTAGACTAATAAGGAAGAAAAAAGCAAAAAATGTAAATCTAGCTTTATATAATTAGTCAATATTCGATCATAAATTAAAAATAGATTGTTTGGTACTTTTCAGCTTTAAGCAATAATTTGTATAATTAAAAATACATAAAGCAATGATTGTTTTGAGGAATTTAAACCGTATGTGCTTTTAAAAACATAGCATACAGTTTTAACACAAATTTAGAACAAAACTGTAAACCATTTGTGCAATTAACTCGAAAATATCTTTAAAAAAAACAGTTCGAGAGGTCCATTTCTATTGTGCCCTTCAGTTTAAACCGTAAATTAAAATCCGTGTGCACTTCTCATCTTTTAAAACAACAACAGACAAAAGAACTGTTAAACTACGCCTTTAAAATGAACGCTTTTAAACGAGTCTAAGGAAATAAATAGAGTTTCGCTGCGGCGCCTTCGAAATACATTCTGTGCGAGCGCCGAGTCCGGACTGGCCTTTGTCTCCGTCGAAACGGACCGACACCAACGACACCAAAACTCTGGTCCCTCGCCGTGTCCTTCACTTTGAAAACACTCACGTAAAAACAACACAAAAACAGGTGTGTGACGATAAAACGATACGGATTTTGTCCGTTTTACGTTAAACTAAGTCGTTGATTTTAGGTCCAACGCGCTCTGATTCTACCGGAAAGACGCTGTGTAGAAAAGAAAAACGTCATTCTTTTAAATTTGCGTAAAAATATGGAAGTTATTTAATGTCCTCTTTCAGAACTAAACGTCTCTGTGACTTTGTGAGGTAATGTTCAGTCTAAAAGTGGCTAATTCTGTAGTTTAGACCAGAGTTTCTCGATCTTGCACACTTTTTTGTTGAGAAAATGCCACCAAACTGTTGTAAAATGTCTCCAATTAGAAAAAAAAAGAGGCAATTAGAGTCTGTGTTGCTATTAGTCGACTTCAGTTGCATTAATATTATTTTCAGGACACAATCTCTCGCACACTGATTGAAAAATAAAGAGTTTAAAGGACAAATATGCATTTTTCACATTGTTTTTAGCCTTTCAACCACTTATAAATGAAGTAAGACTGATCTAATACTTCTGCTTTATGTCCCGATATGTGCAATTCTGGACATTTTACAAATAAAATGGCAAATTACATTTGTGTAAATAAACTACAGAGTGTCTTCACTGTGTCATGTTTAGAGCTAAATATGAAATGCTTTTACAAAGAAAACCATAACTTTATCTCTGCGTTGGGAGATGCCATTTTGACTTATCTGTGGCTCCATCTACTGGCTGCAGAGGGAATTGCATACTTGTACGTCAGACCCACTCTTGATTGGGTCTGTATTTACTTGTATTTATCGTGTTTAGACGGAAGAAATGTCCAGAGCGAGTCCAGCCATGATTTAAGGATTTGAAACAGCAAAGGGTTCTGGGATAAATGACATCACCTGCATGAAGGAGTTCAGAACGAGAGGATTTACAAACCAGCTTCATCAAACAAACGTGAATCAATCTAATGCTGCTCCAGGTGTGTGTTTCTGATGATGGAACAATGTTAGAACAGGGATAAAAGCTCAACAAAGTCAATTTAGCATCACATTTGCCCTTTAAACCTCTACTAGAATTGTCAAATATACTGAAAATCAGTACTAAATAAAAACAAAAACAAAATTTGACTTGATTTTGTCTCGGGTTTTGTCTCTGTAAGGCTTTCTTTCTTGCAATTTTTTGTTTTGAAATTAATGCAATAGTATAATAACTTAACAATATTGTGTATGACTAGTGTTTATAATATTTCTACAAACTTGTTCAGAAATATTTCAGTCTAAAGAAAATCCCTTTAACAGAACAAATTGTAACCAGAAATTATTGCAATTTTTATGTTGAAAATGTCAAAACGAATAGTCTTTGCCCTAAAAAGAGCGTTCAAGTTCAAGAGCTTCAAATAACCGAGCTGAATTTTTACTTCAAATTAAGCGGCAGATCTAACCAAAACAGACAAAAAAAAATACAATTTGTGTGTTTTGTGCGACATTCTTCACATGTTTTGGTCATAATGTCTCATAAAATTACATAACGCTGACTATAGAAGTGGGCAATGTTGACATAATTAACGTTTAGACATTTTGTTTGAATTCTCTCGAAAACAATATTCAGTTTGTGTTAAAATGTGTCTGTAAATGTCTGTGAATTGACGATAAATTAACCGCAAAAGTCCAGAAATATCTTTGGAGATTTAATGTTTATCTCTTTTTTAAAGGTAATTTTTTATCATTTTAATTAAAGATAATCAAATTTTGCAGATCTCCAAAACAACAATTGCAATATTATTAATTTTCTGACACATTTCCGACCTCTAGCTGAATAAATTTGCTATTAGGTTTGTGATTTCGTTTAGAAAAGCAGGATTCAGATCACAAATTCGGAGAGAAAACATAAATTTGAACTGATACAGAAGTATAAGAGTATAATTTAAATTCAGAACGTTTGTTAAAGCTTAAACTTAAAGGAGTTTAACTTTTAGACAAAATAAAACTTCACTTTTTGTTGTTACGGAGGACATTAAACCACTTAAATATGCATTTTCTTCCCGGTTCGCCAACTAAAACCGTTAAAATTATGATTCAGATTTGACTGCGATTGATTTCACGGTCCGATGATTCACTTTTTCGCACTGTTCCCTTTCAAAACAAACCACAACGAACAAAGAAAAGTGGCGCGAAGAACGAAAAGTGGCGCGAAGAACGAAAAGTGGCGCTGAAACGGCTGCACAGAGGTGTGTAGACGAGCGCAGAGAGGCCTCGGCCGTCCACACCAGTCTTTAGGTCCGCGCCGCTCGCACGTTCGACGAGGGTTCCACGCCAAACCGCTCTGTTCAGGAGTAAATGGTGATGACTTCGCTCCCTCCGCCGCGGACCAACAGGACCCGCTCCAGCCCCTCCGTGAGGACCTCCAGAAACTCCATGTCTGAGGCCAAAGTCAAGGACAACGAGAGCGTCACGAAGGTCAAATAGATGTGTTTTTCAGCCTTTTTTGAGTTGCAGCACACTTTCTACTACTGAATCATGACCAAATCAGACCATTTAGTTAAAAAATGACGGTACATAATGAGGCAAAACATGTCTGTGGCCTCGTCTAGTTCTTTAAATTTGACAATAGTGATGGTTCTGCGCTTTTGTTTGATGCAGAAGTTGCTCAAGACGCTCCAAAATATCAAAAATATAGCAGACGACAACAGTTTTGTTTCACCAAGTGCCACAAATCCTACAGTAATAAGTGAAATGTAGAAACTAGAGGCTGAAGTTAGATATTGTCAGTGGCGGACTTACCATTAGGCAGCAGGCCACAATTGCCTTGGGCCCAAAACCTGAAGGGGCCCCTAAAAAGATGCCCTTCCCGTTGTGAGTGACTTTTTAAACAAGAAAGAGACCAAAAAAAATAACGCCCCCCAAAAGCTGAATAGTAGATAAAATATAACATTATAAAATAACAGTTGAATATCATGCATTTGAAACAGCTGTTAAAATGCACAAACATATGGTCTGATTTGTTAAATAATCTTCAGGGGAAGGACCTCTAAACCCATCTGTTTAAAGAACAAGCTTTTGCACATATGAATTTGAATTTTCTAATAGTTCACTGACCACCTCCAATCAATGAACCTGTCCGGCCAGCACACGTAAAATTAAAAAAAAAAAGAAGCTTGCTTTCAAGAACAATTCAAAAGACACAACAGGAAAGTTACAGAAAATCTCACTTTATGAGGAGAGGCCTGTATTTAATTTTGCCTTGGGCCCCCAAATCCCTAGGTCCACCACTGGATATTGTCAGCTACTGATGATAAATGAACTGACGAACCACGTGTCTGCGCCGTGTAAAAATGACAAAATTACATTTTTAAATCTGCTGTCTCGTTAAAATGAATGGGACAGATTGTTTATATAAGTGCCAGGCTTTGTGCGTCGATTTGAAAATAAAGGGTCTATAAAAGGCTAATTTGGTAAATTATGATCATGAAACACATACTTTTATTTTTACTTTTAAAACTCAATTGAAGGCTTAAGTCACCTTATTCTGCCCCGCCCACTTTTGCCGTTTTTTGCCACAGATACACACTTTTGTTGTAAACGCACTTCCGTTTGACAAGAACTCCGTTAAAGCTCATGATGAACGAGGGAAAAGTCTCACCGCTAAAATGTTACATAAAGTAGATTGATTTGTGTAAAATGTTTAATGAACACGAGCAACAACAAGTCACAACGCAACGATTTCCTGAAAACGTCTTTTTAGTCGAGTAGAACTTATTTTCTGTTTAGCTCGTCTGCTCCGTGTGAACTACAACGGAAACAAGACGGCGGCGCGTACGGCAACTTCAGGAATAAAGTGAATGAGCTTTGGGTGAAGGATACAGTTCTCGTCGCCCTCCTGGTTCTTCGGGGGTCCGGGCATGTTCAGCAGCACCAGCCGAGCATCATGGGATTTATTCACAATGACTTCGTTCAGTTTGACCGCAGTGTGCATCCGACGGACATTCGAGTGGTCCCTGAGAGAGAAAAAAAATCATCAAGAGATTGCATAATTATAGAAACGCAAATACAGTTAATCATTCAGCTCTATGTTGGACACAATGATTCTTTTGTTCTTACAATTAAATAGTGACCTGAATAATCAAGATTCTGAGCCTTTAAACTGAATAATTAGGATGCTTGGAAAGTCGTAGAAAGTCCACGTAGTCGTCCACACCTGGACGAATGAGGGTTTACATCGACGAATGCTTGGAAAGTGTTAAGAAAGTGAGGGATAAGTCTGGACTCTGCAAACAGCTTCAAACAGGGCTATTCAACTGAAGGCCCGCGGGCCAGATCAGGCCCTCCAAGGGACATGATCCGGCCCTCAACACATTTTCAAAAATATAGAAAATAATGTATCTCTTGTTATTGGTTTAGACCTGGTTTAGTCCTGGTTTAGAGCTGGTTTAGTCCCGGTTTAGTCCTGGTCTTGATGCAGTCCTGGTTCAGTCCTGGTTTAGTCCTGGTTTAGTCCTGGTTTAGTCCCGGTTTATGGCCCTGAGGACAAAATCATCCTGTTAAATCTGTCCCTCGGTCACACAAAGTAGAACAGTCCTGGTTTAACATGAACCCGTCTTGTTTTCTCTGTGTTTTTACGTCGTTTCCTGAGCGTACAAACTCACGGCCTGATACTGAGCATGTCCCTGAAGCCCTCTGGAGTGGAGCAGCCCGAGTGCGCGGCTCTGAACTGCGACGTCTTCTCTTTGGTCCAGGTCATCTGCACTCGTCGGTGGTGCTCGGCGCTGCCCCCCGCCGGCGCCGCCCGGTCGCGCTCGTTCCCGTCCGGCTCCTCGTCGTCGTCCGAGCCGATGCTGGTCAAGCGCAGCATGGAGTTCCGGTCCTTCACCAGCTGCGCCTGAGGACGTGCGGCCAGGAGGAGGACGCACAGGGACATCGTTAAAGCCCTCCCAAACGTCTTCAACATGTGACGATGATAGTTGTTTTTGTTCAAACGGGACTTGTCCTGAGAGTTTTTTGAGCTTTTAATCATGTTGTACCTGTCGTTTGGGCGTCAAGAACATAAAATATAGTCGTAATGCGTCGTATGAGAGGGCGTGGTCTGGCACTGGGGAAAACTCTCCATTGATTCAATAGGCTCGAAATGCTACTTTTTTAGCCTCTTTTAAGACATTTCCTGGTAAATTATTATTATTATTTTAAGCATAGCTAATTCACAAGTCACAACTGAGTCTTAATGGAATTACATCAAGGATTAACCAGGATTCATCAAACGTGGGTGAATGAAGCTAAATACAACTCCAGGTGTGTTTTTGATCACGGAACAATGTTAGAACAGGGTTAAAAACGCAAAAGGTTAAAGGAAAAATATTCCGCATTACACTGAAAAGACGTTTTGCAGATTTGCAGCAGCAGTTATTGTGTCTAGAGGCAGAAATGCTAAGAACGAGTTTAGTGAAGTTTTAAGGACTTAAAAATGTAAAAGATTCTATGATAAATTATGTAGATGACCCGAAAATACATCTGAAAATCCCGGAAGTTCAGCAAGAAGTGTGTTTGACGCTCAGAGGGAGATGATTTTCTAATAAACGTTCCTCAAAACAGCGTGAATGGTTTGTTTCTGGTGACGGAACATTGTTAGAACAGGATTAAAAGCTCAAAAAAGTCTAGAGGTCTTTAAGAAAAATGTTAGATTCCCGTGCGTTTTTACCACTCGCTGCTAAAATACCAGAATGCTGTGACGTCACATGCATAACCTCCATTAACGTGACATTTTAAAACCGCACAGAACTGCAGCGTGGTCCCGCGTTTAGTCCTCAGGGGGCCCTACTGTGTACCTGTCGCATTCCTCTGTAGATGTTTGGGTGCTTCCCCGTCCTGTACCTGGGGGGAACGTACACCTGAACACAACACAAGTCACCTGAGCTACAGAACCACAGCGGCTACCGGGGGCTCCAGCTACAGGGACGGCTACGACTAAAGAAAGAGGGTCGTGCTGGTTGGGATTTCTGGTGCGACGGTCAGGGATCTACTCAATTAGAGAGAAAACTTACGTGCAAACTTACATCGTCAAAACTCCAACGAACACGCTGAGGAAATCAAAGAAATCATAGGGTTTTTTAAAGGTTTGCTTGACAGTAGGGGTGGGAAACGTACAGAAAAAATTTATAATGTTGTCATTTTTGTATTGGAGATTTGCAAAATTTGAATATCGAGCTTATTGTTTATGATTAAAACGATTAAAAATGACCAAAATGATTGCAAAAATAGCTGTTTAACCAGCTATTTTTAGACAATTGGACAGAAAAGTTAAGTCGTTAAAATGATATTTCTACAATTTTCTGGTAAATTTTCTGGTTTATTCGTGTTTTCTGCGACATTTGAACCTCAATCGTTTATCTTTTAGCAAAATCGTTTATTTAGCAAAATTATGGTGTGATCATCAGAAATACCTTGAAACCAGTGAAATATTCTGCATCACATCAGCAATTAAATCTCATCGAGTCAAAACTTCTCAAATCCAGATAAAAAAGATAAATTCAAGCCATTTTAAGCTTGGATAGATTTACATTTTTTGCTGTGTGTAAATTTCAAACTTTTCGTCGTTTAAGAAAAAATGTATTACACGTTTTTCATCATGTTCACTGCAAATAATGACGTTCTATATGAGTTAAAATGTCTTGATTTCATGATATTAATCTGAATTTCCGACGTTTTGACTCGTTAAGTTCAGTGGAGACGATTTATTTGATGGAAATAGATTATTTCACTTGTTTCTTTACATTATTTCTTACTTCAATCCAAATTATCTAAAATGTGAGTTGATCATTTTCATCTGGATTTGAGCCGTTTTGACTCGATGAGATTTAATTGTTGATGTGATGCAGAATATTTCACTGGTTTCAAGGTATTTCTGATGATCATGTGATAATTTTGCTTAAAATAAATGTCAGTAAAATGATCTTAACCCAGTGACAGATAATTTGGATTGAAGTAAGAAATAATGTATTGAAACAAGTCACAAACAGTTTGAAACAAGTGAAATAATCTAGTTCCATCAAATAAATCGTCTCCATTGATCTTAACGAGTCAAAACTTCTCAAATCCAGATAAAAATGATAAATTCAAGCCATTTTAAGCTTGGATAGATGTACATTTTTTGCTGTGTACACACTTTAAAACATGAAAACACATTAAAAACACCAGCCTTACACCAGTTTTCGACCCAAAATAATACGATATCGGTTTGAAGCGTCCACATCGGCGCGTTCCTTTGATTTCACACAGTCACACGTCTGTTTTGTGACCGTTTCGTTCTCACCTCTTTCTCTCGGTCGGACTTGGAGAGCCTCATTTGCCGGAGCATCTGCGACCTCTGCTCCATCATCAGCGTGCGCTCGTACGTGTACGCGCTGATGTCGCTGTTGTGCTGCCGACGAAAAAAGGACAAGAAAAACATCACAAACAACAACGACGGCTTTGATTTAGGAGTTTTTGGGTCGATCTGACGTGGAAAAAGTCCAAGAGAACCAGATTTAGAGCAAAAATGATGGTCGTTTATTAACTTTAAGGCGACTTTGGGGCCTTGGCGTTTTAAAACTTTGATATTGACCAGATTTAAATGAATGTTTCTGTGATTGAAAGGTGTTTGTGGCTTGAAAATGATAGACACAAAGTTATTGCGACAGAAACAAAGCTACTTATTGAAAGTTTGCAAACAAAAACATTCTAAATCCAGAACGGAGGCAAAAGTTTCAGTGGAACATGATGTGATTTCACTGAGAAACTGGGATTAACCTCAGAATATCACAAAATCTGACAAATGTAGATGATTTTGTCAAAGTAAAAGCCTCAGACACATGTGAGTGACATCAGAGCTGCTTTAAACACATTTATTATTGTATTTTACATCATGTTTGAGGAAATTATGATCAACTCTTTGCATTTTTGATGAAGAACAATCCAGATTTATGGGTTTTACTGGAAAAATACTCACAGAAATGTAGAGTCCACAATCATTTTTCATTTTATCTAGAGATATATTAGATACTGTTCCATAAATTAGATTCTTTTGAAACTAAAACAAAATTTTAAGGCTTTTTTGTCCATTGTTTGTTACAGAAAAACAAAATAACTGACCTTTCTACTCTGGAAACTCAAATGTGTTGCTTTTTGTCACTTTTAGTCAGGCTTTTATGGCTTTTAGTTGCATTTTTGTCACTTTTACAAATGTTTATTGTCACTTTTAGTTAATTTGTGTCATTCTGAGTCTGCTTTAAACACATTTATTATTGTATTTTACTTTATGTTTTTTGAAATTATGATCAACTCTTTGCATTTTTGATGAAGAACAATCCAGATTTATGGGTTTTACTGGAAAAATACTCAGAAATGTTGAGCCCACGATCATTTTTCATTTTATCTAGAGATATATTAGATACTGTTCCATAAATTAGATTCTTTTGAAGCTAAACTACAATTTTAAGGCTAGAAATGTGTATTTTGTCCATGGTTTGTTACAGAAAAGCAAACTAACTTCACATTTCTACCCTGGAAATTCAAATATGTTGCTTTTTTTCCAACACAAACACTTAAAATCAGCAGAATTTAGATCTAATGTGAGATAATCATTCAAACATTTACAGTCGATTTCATTTTGCCTCCAGTCGCCTCCATTTTGATTTTTTAATGACATTTAAAGGGTCTGTTCTGTTAGTGAGTGAGGCGGCAAAAGATCCACTCAAATCAGGGTTTTAATTCTGGTGATTATCGTTTTTTCTGGTGTAAAAAGAGTCGGTCTAAAGTTCGTACCATTTCCACGACTTCCACCTCGGCCTCGATTCGAAGGTGATACAGAAACGTTGCCAGATCTTTCTTCATTTGGATGGAATTGTCCTCCATCTGGGCCACGGTGAAAATCCTCATGCCACATTTCCTCCAAACCTGAAAGAGAAAGAGTGTCCCCTGAAACATTTGCAAAAGATCTCCCTTTCTCTGTCTCTCCTACAGGAAGCTGAGTGTGAGAGGAGCGTCAAAGCAGATTCTGTCTTTTAAAGTGAGAAACTGCAGGTGAATAGGAAAAAACTTAAATTTAAAGATATCAATTGTAAACTTCTCCCGTAGTTTAGTCACAGAAATGGAAGAGAAAAATGTATTACAAGTTTTTCATCATGTCATGTTTTCATGTAGAAATAAGGCATTTTCTGCTTAAAAATGGCCAAAAATCCACATATTTGGGACATTTAAAACTGAAAAATTGACAGAACCAGGTTTAAATTTCATTTTCATACATATTAGTTACAATAAAATGTACAGAGGGGATTTTGGATTTCTTATTTAGTTTTTAAGTAAACTAGATTGAATTGAAAATTGTCATAAAAATTCAAATTTTGCCAAATTTTTTTTATTTAAAACTTCAATAAATCAGTTTAAGAATCAGATATCAAAAAATCCTTGTGTATGTTTGGTCTAAATCCTGTTGAGTCCAGATTGTACAGTTTGGTGTAGGATCTACTTTAAGACTGATCTTTATGTCTCGAGGGACAAAAATGCATTTTAAGTTACAATGTCCCAGAGAAATCTATGGATGAAGTGGATTAAATGGAAGAATAAAACATCCTCAGGAGCAGATTGGACACGTTTGTTGTTTCCACATGAAAGAATATATGCGAGAGAGAAAACTGACCAAAAACAAAACACTGAAAAAAGTGAGTTTTGTCTGTAGAGTCTCGCCTTAAAGGAAAAATGTTCATTTTTCATATTGCTGTTAGCCTTTAAACATGCTCTTGAGTGCCTTAAATTTGCCATCTCATGTTTTAAAACAAAAGTGTCTTCTTCATTCTCAGCCCTGAGTTATCAGTCACTATGAAATGACACTTACTGAGTGCATCCAGCAGAGGGCGCTCTAGTGAAGCTCGAGCTGAAAAGACGTCATTGTGTGGATTTGCTGCAGCAGTTATTGTGTTTGGAGGCAGAAATGCTCAGAATGACTTTATTGATGATTTAAGGCAGGCATGTCCAAACTCAGGCCCGTGGGCCAAATGCGGCCCTCAGACCAGTTTTTCTTGGCCCTTAGTTTTCCTGGTGAACTGGCCCACATTGTCCTGATAAGTACTATTTACAGCACATTTCAGATTTTCTACAATTCCAACATAAATAACTAACATTTTGGTGCGACACAGACCTGATATTAAGGCACTGAGACTGAATGTAGATGTGGTGGTGCTTAAAACATCAGATAAATGCAGCTTTTTTTAACGTTTCACGATTGATTTGTGGCCCTCCGCTTGGTCTATGTTTCAACATGTGGCCCTCGATGGAAAAAGTTTGGACACCCCTGGTTTAAGGACCTGAAACAGCAGAAGATTCTCTGATAAATGACACAGATGATCTGAAAATACGTCCAAAAATCTTGGAAGTTCAGCAGGATGTGAGGGAGAGGATTTTCTAATAAACATTCCTCAAAACAGCATGAATGCAACTGAATGCAACTTCAGGCGTGTTTATGATGACGGAACATTGTTAGAACATGGTTTAACGCTCAAAAAAGTCACTGTAGCAGAATATGTGTGCTTTAAAGAAGAAGTGGGTGCATTTTTGGATATTTATTTGTTTGTTTGTTTGTTTGGATATTAATTTGTTTATTATATTTATTTAGGAGTTTCTATCTGGTAATTAATAATAATAATACATTTTATTTATAAGCGCCTTTCAAAACACCCAAGGACACTGTACAGGACAACAAGAAATAAAAACAACAGAATAAAACCCACAAACAGAACTGGATGATGGTGTTGGAGTGACTGAGTTCTGTGGAGTAGGATTGTCTGAACAGGTGAGTTTTGAGTCTGGATTTGAAAAGTGGAAGGGTGTCTATGTTGCGGAGGTCAGGAGGGAGAGAGAGGAGGAGAGAGGAGGAGCAGAGAGAGGGGACAGAGAGCTGGAGAGAGGAGGAGGACCGGAGGGAGCGAGAGGGAGTGGAGATGTGGAGGAGAGAGGAGGAGGACCGGAGGGAGCGAGAGGGAGTGGAGATGTGGAGGAGAGAGGAGGAGGACCAGAGGGAGTGAGAGGGTGTGGAGATGTGGAGGAGAAAGGAGGAGGACCGGAGGGAGTGGAGGTGTGGAGGAGAGAGGAGGAGGACCGGAGGGAGCGAGAGGGAGTGGAGATGTGGAGGAGAGAGGAGGAGGAGCGAGAGGGAGTGGAGATGTGGAGGAGGAGGAGGAGGAGCAGAGGGAGTGGAGATGTGGAGGAGAGAGGAGGAGGACCGGAGGGAGCGAGAGGGAGTGGAGATGTGGAGGAGAGAGGAGGAGGAGCGAGAGTGGAGATGTGGAGGAGGAGGAGGCAGAGGGAGTGGAGATGTGGAGAGAGAGAGAGGAGGAGAGGGTGAGCAGAGGGAGCTGAGAAAGGGAGAGAGTGGAGATGATAGGAGAGAGGAGGATGGAGCTAGAGGAGCTAGAGGGAGCAGAGGGGAGGGGAGAGATGGAGGAGCGAGAGGGAGGAGGAGGTGGGAGGAGAGAGGAGGAGGACATACCACTGGAGCCAGAGGAGTGGAGGACTGTCTATGGAGGAGCAGGAGGAGTGATACCACCACCGAACCACTTTCATCCTACTACACCCACAACTACAATGGGCCACCACCACTCTCACCCACGCCTCACAATCTTTCACTGGTCAATACCACCAATTACCAACCCTCATTTTCATCCGGCCAATACTCACCACTTTCACTCACCACTCACCACTGTACTCACTTCACCACCACTACCACTCACCACCACTACCAACGCCAACTACACTACCACACCACCACACCACCTTGCCACTGGCACCTCACCTTCACTAGGGCGACCCTCAACTCACCACCGGCCACTACCACCTTTTTCACTACCAATACTTACACTCACCAATCACCGCCACGTCCTCACCACCCTCTCACTACCGTTACCACCACTGTCCCACTGGTTACGCTGCCACTACTCAACATTTACCACACCTTCACTCAATCACACCACCACCATCCGGCCACTTTCACCAATGAATCTTTCACCACCACTCACTCACTCACCAAACACTACCTCGCTAATCTTCACTGGGACACACCACCACCACCACTCGGTCCGCCACTTCACTCTTAATAATCTTCACCACACTCACCACTACCTGCCACTAACTCCGCCATTTCACTACTCAATCTTCACTCACACACTACCACTCACCCACGCCGCAACTGGTCCGCCATTTCACCCTAATCCATCTTCTACTGCCACATTCACTCACTCATCCATTTTCATCCACCCTGACTTTACTACACTATTACTTTTACTACTAATGCATTTTATACCGCCACTTTACTTTAATACTTTCATCTACACATTACTTCATTTACTCATCCATTTTATGCCATCCGGCCATTACTCTTTACTTTATTCTAATACATTTATTTCACCACCGGGCCACCACCACCTTTCACTCATTACTCACCACCACCACATTTACTACTCACCTTTAACCCTCACCCACCACCACCACCACTGCCATTGACTACTTTCATTTCTTTACCTACCACCACCATTTATCACATTTACTTCCACCTTCACCACCACCACCACCACCCACCACCAATAACCACTACGGCCACCACCACCAACCACTAACCGCCACACCAACCTCACAATCTTCACCACTACCACCACCGGTCCTCACTACCACAATCTCACCACCACCACCACCACACCACTCACCAATAACTTTCACTCACACCACCACCACTCACCGCCACTCCACCTCTTCACCTTCACCAACACACGACCACCTCACCCGCCACTGGCCACTTCTCACTCACACCACTACTCACCACCGCCACTTTACTCCCTCAACGACTTTCACCACACACTACTCACTCACCGCCATTTTCATCCGCCACTTTTACACCACAACCTTTCACTTTCACACACTGACTTACCACGCCGCCACTTCGGTCCGCCACTTTACTAATAATCTTTCACTACACTAATACTACCACGTCACTCATCCATTTGGTCCGGCCACTTTCACTTTAATCTTTTACTACTACACTACTTTACTCAGCCACTGCCACTACTTTTTATCCTCACATCTACTTTACACATTAATCCTTTTACTTTTCATCATCTCATTATCCGGTGGTCTTCTGTCCACTACTACTTTCTTACTACACATTTTACCACTAATCACCGTCCACTTTTTATCCGCTATTTTCACTCCGCCACTACCACCACCCCACTACTCACTCACTTTACTCACTACTCATTTTCCCTACTACTTTGGGCCACTACACACCCTTTACACTCACCATCCAGCATTGGTCCACCATTTACCTTTACACCCTTTACTACTAATACCATCATCACCACCCGCTACTTTACCTTTGACGTCCGACCATTACCTCATACTTTACCACCACCAACGCCACTACTTTATCTTGACGGACAACCCTCACCACACACTACTTATTTACCATTCGACCACCTCATTGATCTTTACATTACTTTACTACTGATGGACTACTTTATTTACTATTATATTTACCTATCTTATTTTTACGGTTTGGGAGACCTTACTTAGGAGGGAGGAGCAGAGGGACGTGGAGGTGTGGGACTCACCACCGCCACTCGCCTACCTTCACGAGCAGAGGGAGGGAGGTGTGGAGGGAGGAGAGCAGAGGGAGTGGAGGTGTGGAGGAGAGAGGAGGAGGAGCTACCTCAGGGAGTGGAGATGTGGAGGAGGAGCCACTGTCCGAGCTCACTCTCACGATGTGGAGGAGGAGGGAGCCATCTACTTTGGAGGGAGGTGGAGGGGAGAGGGAGGAGAGCAGCGGGTGAGGGAGTTTAGATGTGGAGGACCCGAGGGGAGCAGAGGGACTTTAGGTTGGAGGAGAGAGGAGGAGGAGCAGAGGGAGTGGAGGTGTGGAGGAGGAGGAGCAGAGGGAGTGGAGGTGTGGAGGAGAGAGGAGGAGGAGCAGAGGGAGTGGAGGTGTGGAGGAGGAGGAGCAGAGGGAGTGGAGGTGTGGAGGAGTGGTTAGTTACATCCATCCCTCAATAATGCAGTTACGGAGCACTGACTCTCTCTGACGCTCTTCTGTCGTACCTTGTGTTGTCGGAGCAGGAAGGGCAGCAGCATCAGCATCCCTCCGTCGTGCACGATCCACCACACGTCGATGTAGCCCTCGGCGCACGGCTCGCTGTTACTGGGGAACAGGGAGATGTTTTTGGGCACGAGCAGCGCCAGGTGAGCCGCCGTGGTCACTCGCACCGTGTCTGCCACAAACACAGGGGGCGCTGTTAGGGAGCTGCGGTTTGACACTTTTATGGTTTAAGTGTTGGTACTAAAATGTCCAAAAACCAGAGCGGGCAAAGCTGCAAACGAGTTCTGACAAGCAGACTAAACAGACTCTGAAAAACAGTCACGAAAAGACAATTTATAATAAAGACAGTGGCATTATTAAATCAAAACAGAATAAACAATGTCTGAGTTACATCTTTACTGAGGTATTTCTGATTATTCTCCGCCTAGAAGCATTCAGTCGCCATATTTCAACCTTTATTTGGTTGAAAATTGATTTGACAAGTCTAAATGTAGAGCTGGAGTCGACTAAGGCCTGCGTTATCGACCGATTAATCGACTAAAAGGGGGTGTGGCAAAAATATATCTAAACTATATGAAGTATTGCACTATTTATGCAGAAAAGTTCAAGTGAAGAGCAAAAAATAGTAATAATTATATATAGACGCAGATAAGTTGAATTAAACTCATGATTCATTGCTAAATCTTCAGCCGACTCACTCACATCTTCTCATTTTTGCCGTTTTTGCCGTTCAACTGTCTTAGATTATTGTAGATAAGTATCTAAGATCGATAAGTGCTTGAGTTAAGTAATATTTATCTTAATTTTAGTATATTTTACCATCTTAAAATAAGATTTGTCAGTGGAACAAGCTGAAATTCCAGAATGGAGGCGACTGGAGGCAAAATTAAGTTGCCTGTCATTTTTTCAATGATTGTCTCACATTAGATCTAAATTCTATGGTTTGAAGTGTTTGTGTTGAAAAAAAGCAACATATTTGAATTTCCAGAGTAGAAAGATCAGTCAGTTTGCTTTTCTATAACAAACGATGGACTAAATACAATTTTCTAGCCTTAAAATTGTATTTTAGCTTCAAAAGAAACACATTTCTATCTAATCTAATATATCTCTAAATAGAATGAAATGATTGTGGGCTCAACATTTCTGAGAGTATTTTTCCAGTAAAACCCATAAATCTGGATTGTTCCTTCATCAAAAATGCCTCCTCAACATCCTCTTCCTCAACTTCCTCAAACATGATGTAAAATACAATAATAAATGTGTTTAAAGCAGACTCAAAACGACACCATTTAACTAAAAGTGACAATAAACATTTGTAAAAGTGACAAAAGTGCAACTAAAAGCCACAAGAGCCTGAATAAAAGTGACAAAAAAGCAACACATTTGAATTTCCAGAGTAGAAAGGTCAATTAGTTTCATTTTCTATAACAAACAATGGACAAAAAAGCCTTAAAATTGTGTTTTAGCTTCAAAAGAATCTAATTTATGGAACAGTATCTAATATATCTCTAGATAAAATGAAAAATGATTGTGGGCTCAACATTTCTGTGAGTATTTTCCAGTAAAACCCATAAATCTGGATTGTTCTTCATCAAAAATGCTAAGAGTTGATGATAATTTCCTCAAACATGATGTAAAATACAATAATAAATGTGTTTAAAGCAGCTCTGATGTCACTCACATGTGTCTGAGGCTTTTACTGACACTAAATCATCTACATTTGTCAGATTTTGTGATATTCTGAGGTTAATCCCAGTTTCTCACTGAAATCAAATCATGTTCCACTTCACTTTTGCCTCCGTTCTCAATTTACAATGTTTTTGTTTACAGACTTTTATAGGGTCAATATTTCTGAATGAACACTCACTGATGAAAGTCTTCCAGGCCTGCGGGTCCTCGCTCTGCCTCCAGGCGTGTGGCCAACCCATCACCACCGTGTTGGGCCTCATGCCGCCCAGACCGCTGGACTGGATCATGTGACTGATGCCCTCCCGCGGCTTCTGTGCCACGATGCACTGAACGAACCCTTTCACACGCTCCTTCTCCATCAGGTGCTTCAGAGTCTGACCGAGACAAACGGCAACAATCAAACGGAGCTGGACGGAATTTAAATTGTAAAACGCACAACAATTAATTCTGAACTTTCTGCAGCGGTCTAAATGTATTCCTCACTTTCCCAACGCATTCTGAGTAGTTCTGGGTGATAAAAATCCAATCATGAGCTGGTCCTTGTGACAATCTGCTATTTTTGTGAAATGTTTGTATCGTGATTGACTGTTTGTCTCTTTTAATGCAGCTGTCTGTTCAAACACACTTTTTCTCCTGTTGTTTAGCCTCTGAAGCCTCTGAGCAGATGACTTTATTTACCTCTTAAAGGACAGAGCTGCACAATTAAACCAAATCCACACAAAAACGCAATTTTAATGGATGCAATTAGCAAATCGCAAAGACTGCAATGTTTGAAGTGCAATAATTTCTTTCACAAACAACAAAATGTGCTGCTTTGATTTGAATAAAAACTGATAACACCATAGTTTGGATTTGTACAAACACGTTCTGAGAGAACCAAAACAACCAAAATCAATAAAAATGCACTCAAAAGCGACAAAAACGCGCCTACAAACAAATGTGACTCAATGCACCCAAAACATGATTAAAACAATGACAAAAACACGAAAAAAAACCCCACACAAAATCGGGACTAAAAACGAGATAAAAAGCAGCAAAATTATGTTTAAAATGTGAATTTGAACAGAATTCTAATATTAAAACATAAATTGCAAATCTAATTATATCGCACTGATCAGAAAAATCACACATAGATATTTCCATCTATCGCCATAAATATCAGTTACCTGTGTGTAACTATAGCTCTATGAGTGTACGAGGGGCCCTTAAACCATTAAATGTGTTTGGTCGTGTAGCCTAGAATTACCAGAAACATGAGCCACAGATTCAACATTAGTTGGGATTTTAAATAATGTATTTAGATTCGTGAAATAATAAAATGATTTAATTTTCAGAAAATGTCAAGAAAATGTGCAAAAATACTTCAAAATGGACAAGTTAGAAATAATGCTGCATGTTAGAAAGTGTGATTCATCAGATAATGTTTTTTAATCGTTTGACAGCACTAAATAAAATAGAATGTGGTTGAGTAAAGTCCTTGAGAGACTAAATACCACTAAATATCCCTCATCAATGCGTTTTTTTTTGCAGTTAGTGTATTTTCTTATTGTAATATATTGATGTTTTGTTGATTTTATGTTGATGAAAGAAGATTTAAGAACTATCGAGGGCGTTTTTGACGGTCGGAGGGAGAGGATTTTCTAACCAGGATTCATCAAACTAGCGTGAATGAAGCTAAATACAACTCCAGGTGTGTTTTTGATGACGGGACATTGTTAGAACAGGGTTAAAAGCTCAAAAAAGTCTATTGCGCATCACATTTGTCCTTTCAAACAGAGCGGGTCTAAGTGAACGTGTCTGGACATCGATCTCTCCGCCGTCCCGTCCCGTCCTCACCTGCTCGGCGGCCAGGGCCTCTCCGTAGCTCTGGAGGAAGTTCCCGGAGCACACGGTCCCCACGATGGTCAGGCCCTTCCCCGCCTTGAGCTGACTCGCAAACGTGAGCAAACGAGGCGACTTCACATGAGCGTCCTCGTCCAGCTTCAACAAAACCAGGATCTGAGGCCTGAAGAGAACAAGATTTATTATTTCTATTGTACTTTGAGAGTTATTACATACATTTTTAACTAAATAAAGGTTAAAATATAGTGAGTGAATGCTTCTACATAGAGAATATTTATGAATAAAGTCTAATATTGAAGAAAATACAAAATTGTTACATCTTTTTTGACATTTTGATTCAATAGTGCCATTGTTTTTGTTATAAAGTGGTCTTTGTGTATTTGTTTTAGAGTCTGTTTAATCCGGATTACGGAAATACAATATATTTTTAATAATTGATTTGTCTTGATTAGTTGATGATGATTTTTATTTATAGAGCGCTTTTCCACCTAATAGGCACCCAAAGCGCTTTATGTTGAAACTACAGTTGCCGTTACAACATAACATATACAATTACATTTATAGACAATAAACAATGAGCAGACACAACATACATAGTTGATTCATCGTTGCAATGTTAGTTAGACTCTAAATTTTCTTTTTATTGAAGGTTATATTCATAGTTTCACACTTTCTTCATAAGTTTTTCAGTTCAATACTAATAATATTGTAATGTGATGGTTAAATTCTTCTTCTCTCCTCCTCCTCTTCGAGTGCGGACGTGTCTTCTCTCTGCTCCTGCTCTGTTTTTTGCTACTTGCTTTGTCTAGTCAAATTTTTTGAACTTTTTTACCTTTTCAACTCGGATTATCTGCCCGCCAACTGATCTCTGAAAATGAATGTGATCGACTGGTCTCTGAGCGCATTGGATAAGATTTTCTCCCAACGAAAAGCTTCTCCGGGTGAGGCACGATGCCCCGACGGAACAGACATGGCTGGATTCGTACGGGATAATTGGTACAACACCTGGCAGATCCTATGCATCGAGCCCTTGCAGGTCGAAGATGTAGAAGATCTCTTTATATTTGGGTTTATGATAGCGGGCTTTCTACTATTGGGGCTTGGAATTGCCTTTGTCTATCGGAATAATTATCAGACAGGAGAATTCGTCCAAAACCTGTCTGATAACAACAAAACAAAGTTTGTGGAACTGAGTGAAAGGATGTTAAGACTTGAGCAAAGACTGGACCACGGACTGGCACAGCTCATGGATCTGAATCGTAACATCTTGTCTCGGACCACGGAGGTGCTGAAAGCCGTTGGACAATTAGAGAGAGACGGTTAAAGACGGAGTAACTCAATGAAACAACGAATCGCTACTCGGAAAGACCAGAAATGATTGGTTTATTGATCTGTATAAATTCCTGATCAACAAATGTATTAAAATGTATTTTCTGCCCTCCCTCCCTTGGTTTTCCCCTTATCCCGGACCTTGAGAATGCAGGTGGCTGGAAGAAGAACCCGAGTCAGACCGACCGAGCAACATAAACATGAGATAACATTTGCACACACCGCCCGCGCTCTTCCCTCTATCTTCTTGTTTGTGACCCTGCCCTATATCCACTGAAAAAATTCCATCACGTGACCACGTGTACCGTACTCACAATCTGTTGTATACTGTGTATTAATGTTTGCTTGCTATACTGTTCTTGTTTTTCTTTTCTGAGAGTTTTGTTAGCGCTGGAAACGGCTGCTTCTTCTGGAATTTCCCCATTGTGGGACAATTAAAGGATCTCTCAAATTACAGGTTAAATGGGCTCATAACCTGTTATTTCAGGTTAATAGGCGTTTACATTTACACTTTTGTTGTTTTATTCTTCATCACAGGCTGCTTCATAATTTCTCGAGGCTGAGATGCACTGAGTTAGATCCAAAGGTGAGTGTGTTTTTGTCAGACAAAGCTAAGCTGTACCTCCAGTTTTTGGTGTGCGGCGGTCCCTCCTCCAGCCTCAAGAGGGCGTAACGAGCCGCGCTCAGGGACAGACCTCTGATGCCGTCTCCCCACTCCTTCTCCGCTCTGAGGGAAACACAGAGGCTAAGGTTCATAGTACAATGACTTCTGTCACGATACGATACAATCACAAAGAGCACAGTACAATATACTGCATTGTACAATATTTGATTCAATATTAATTAATATTAATACTTTACCCATAATAAATGAAGACAATAATAAATGACAGAAATAAACTCAATTGAGTTGGGATTTTTTAACTCAGAAGTGGTGTCACAGTGGAGATGATGTCACAGTGGACATCATAATGTGTGTGTGATGTCATAATGTGTGTGTGACGTCATAATGTGTGTGTGACGTCATAATGTGTGTGTGACGTCATAATGTGTGTGTGACGTCATAATGCGTGTGTGACGTCATAATGTGTGTGTGACGTCATAATGTGTGTGTGACGTCATAATGTGTGTGTGACGTCATAATGTGTGTGTGACGTCATAATGTGTGTGATGTCATAATGTGTGTGTGACGTCATAATGTGTGTGACGTCATAATGTGTGTGTGAGGTCATAATGTGTGTGTGAGGTCATAATGTGTGTGTGACGTCATAATGTGTGTGTGACGTCATAATGTGTGTGTGACGTCATAATGTGTGTGTGACGTCATAATGTGTGTGTGACGTCATAATGTGTGTGTGACGTCATAATGTGTGTGTGACGTCATAATGTGTGTGTGACGTCATAATGTGTGTGTGACGTCATAATGTGTGTGTGACGTCATAATGTGTGTGTGACGTCATAAGGTGTGTGTGACGTCATAAGGTGTGTGTGTGACGTCATAAGGTGTGTGTGACGTCATAAGGTGTGTGTGACGTCATAATGTGTGTGTGACGTCATAATGTGTGTGTGATGTCATAATGTGTGTGTGACGTCATAAGGTGTGTGTGACGTCATAAGGTGTGTGTGAGGTCATAATGTGTGTGTGAGGTCATAATGTGTGTGTGACGTCATAAGGTGTGTGTGAGGTCATAATGTGTGTGTGATGTCATAATGTGTGTGTGATGTCATAAGGTGTGTGTGATGTCATAAGGTGTGTGATGTCATAAGGTGTGTGATGTCATAAGGTGTGTGTGATGTCATAAGGTGTGTGTGATGTCATAAGGTGTGTGTGATGTCATAAGGTGTGTGATGTCATAAGGTGTGTGATGTCATAAGGTGTGTGTGACGTCATAATGTGTGTGACGTCATAATGTGTGTGATGTCATAATGTGTGTGATGTCATAATGTGTGTGTGATGTCATAATGTGTGTGATGTCATAAGGTGTGTGTGATGTCATAAGGTGTGTGTGATGTCATAAGGTGTGTGTGATGTCATAAGGTGTGTGATGTCATAAGGTGTGTGTGATGTCATAAGGTGTGTGTGATGTCATAATGTGTGTGTGATGTCATAATGTGTGTGTCATAATGATGATGTCACAGTGGAGATGATGTCACAGTGGAGATGATGTCACAGTGGTGATGATGATGTAGTTAGAGGAAAATGTTTATGCATTTTTAAAATTGTTATTGGCTGTTAAACATGCTCTTGAGTACTTTTTAGTGTCACCTCATGTTTTGAAACAAACAAAAAAGGTTTATCATGAAATAATGAAAGCTTTTCTCAGCAGTCTGGAATGACACTTAGTGCATTCAGCCAGCAGATGGCGCCAAACGCTTAGCTATATCATCTCTATCAGCTAACGTGCTACATATGATTATCAAGCAGCAGCAGCAGTTATCGTGTTTAGACCGAAGAATTGGTCAGAATGAGTCTGTGATGATTTAAGGAAGTGGAAGATTCACAGAAAAGTGACGTATGATCCAGAACAGAACATAAAACAGGGTTAAAAACAAGAAAAGGTCACTGTAAAAAATATTAATTAAAAAAAGTTCCTTATTTTTTCATGTAATAAAGTTAAATGTTTTGCTCCAGCACAGATATATCGTAAAAGTAGTTCTTGGAGTGAAAATGAGACTGCTGTGTGCTGTGTGCGTCTAATTATAATGTTTTATTCTCCACAAAGCAGGAAGTGCACTGTTAATATGCTTGTTGTCGTTAGAATATTAGCTGTAGACAGCAAAACTCTGCTCTGGCCTCTGAAAGTTGCAAAAAGCTCTTATAAACCCGCTATGAGGACCGCTGCAGATAGTTGAACATTCATTTGTTGTGTTTTCAGTATTTTTCCGTTGTGTTTTAGCACTCGTTTCCTCACCCGTGATACTCGATGTACTTGTAGATCATGCCGGCGATCACGATGGCGACGATGGCGTAATACCAGGACGAGATGAACATGAGCGCGAGGCAAATGGTCATCCCCAAAAACGACAGAGCCCTGAACAAATCAACAAGTTATGCTGACAAAGAGAAAAATCTGACATTTTTTGCAACAAAATAACCTTAATTTGCATTTACCAGGCAAAGCAACAACATATCCATTGAAGAAAAAAAAAATTCTTAGAATTATAATTTTTGTTTGTGGAGCTTTTCTTTCTCTCAAATGAACTTTACACAGCAGGGTTAATCAACTTTATTTTATAGAGGGCCAGATTTTTCGGATTGGTTTTGTGCTCGATTTGAAATACGAGAAAAATGTAACATGAAAAACTTTAACAACAACTGCAGAACTAAACCAGGTCCAAACTAGATCTAAACCAAGTCTAAACCAGGACCAAACTAGGAATAAACCAGGTCCAAACAGGGACTAAACCAGGACTAAACCAGGACTAAACCAGGTATAAACCAGGACTAAACCAGGACTAAACCAGGTCCAAACAGGGACTAAACCAGGACTAAACCAGGACTAAACCAGGTCTAAACCAGGACTAAACCAGGACTAAACCAGGACTAAACCAGGTCTAAACCAGGACTAAACCAGGTCTAAACCATGTCTAAACCAGGACTAAACCATGTCTAAACCATGTCTAAACCAGGTCTAAACCAGGTCTAAACCAGGACTAAACCAGGTCTAAACCAGGACTAAACCAGGTCTAAACCAGGACTAAACCAGGACTAAACCAGGACTAAACCAGGACTAAACCAGGTCTAAACCAAGTCTAAACCAGGACTAAACCAGGTCTAAACCAGGACTAAACCAGGTCTAAACCAGGACTAAACCAGGACTAAACCAGGACTAAACCAGGTCTAAACCAGGACTAAACCAGGACTAAACCACGACTAAACCAGGACTAAACCAGGTCTAAACCAAGTCTAAACCAAGTCTAAACCAGGATTAAACCTAATACACGAGACAAAATATTTTCTATGTTTTGAAGATGTTGAGGGCCGGCTCATGTCCCTTTGAGGGCCAGATTTGGCCCCCGGGCCTGAAGATGAATAACCCTGTTATTCCTTAAAATGTAAAGTAAAAGTAGTTTTTCATTGTTGCTGTGACTGTGTCGAGTGTAGCCAACTTGTTTGCTAACAATAGTTGGAGATAAAGGACACTTCAACAGCCGCTAAAACAGTAAATTTCCTCAAAACTTGGACTCAGAGACATGTTTAAAGGTCATGAGTTCAACTGTGTGTGACCCCAAAGTCTGTGTCAGTGATACATTTGATATGATCTCGTCTTTCGATTGATTTGGCAGGTGACAAGTCAAACTCTCCCCCTTTAACCTTGTGCAGAGGTTTGTTCTTGCAGTGAACACAGAGTGGAGCGTGTTGTTTGAGTCGTACCAGTGATAGTACGAGAAGCGCGGCCTCCAGTTGGGCGTCCGGAGCAGAGTCTGAAGAGCGCAGGCCAAGTTCACAAACAGGTAACACATCAGGAAAAACCTACACAGACAGAAAATGAGCCGAATTAAACAAAATGAACAATGTAAAGTAGGGCTGCACAATATATCACAAAATTATCTGTACTGTTCATTGAGAAAGAAATCCCACCTTTTTAAAGTTTACTTCAATAAAGTTATGTTTTAGTCTTGGTTTAGTCTGTGTTAAGTTTTTAATTTGACATGTTTAACTAGTAAATTAAAGGCATGTACAGTATATTTTACTTTTGATTTCATTTAACAAATCAAAGTGCATTAAAATAACAGAATAATCTTCAACGTGCAACACAGTTAATAATACGAATAAAGCATATTTTTCTTATATTGCGCAGAACAAACAAAAAACACATTTGTGTTCATTTTAACAAGATGGATATTGATTTAATAAAGCAGCAGACTCTGTGCACAGAATTTCACTTGGCTATTTATTTTTAAAATGGCTAGCTTACTTCCTATCCATATGTATGGGACTTGTGAGTCAATGCTAACGTTAATGCTAAATTTGAAGCTCAATAAAGATAAAAATAAGACAAATAAAAGTTAAAAAAACAAACAAAAGTAATCTATATATAAAATCAGTCAGGTCGTCTTTACTTTATTTCAATTAGTTGTTTCTTTTAATCTACATTTTAACCATAGACCGTACATTTCGATGGACTGTGGGAATGTGACGTCACTCATAGCGTTTGGCTCCAGCCAAATGAAGCTAATCGTGGCTAGCAGTTATAGCGACTAAAGCGGAGCCAGACTCCATATTTGGAGATCCGAGTGCGTATCGTGGCAACCACACGGACTAATCAGGAGGAGGTTGCTAACGGTTTCCGCCCCTCGGTGGGAGGAGACGGCGGCAACGTGCGGCGCTAGCTGTCAATCAAACCTGTTGCTAACATGAGCGAAAACGGCCCCTGGAAAAGGAAGCACCTGATTGGTCAGTTATTATTGTAATAACTTGATTTATGAACAACCAACGAGAAAAAAAACACCCGATTCATGTGGAGTGTGTCAACACAGACGTTTTAGTTCCAGATGTGAGTTTGACCAAAACAGTTACAGAGTAAAGCGCACCAGTGTCACAATAGAAAGTGAATGGCAGCCCGGCTTTATGGAGCCAGGAGCCTCCATAGCTGCTTCCTATTTGGAACGCGGCGGCTAGCATGCTAACATGGTCCACTGATATGTACGGTCTATGGTTTTAATATATTAAAATGTTTTATTCTGAATGCTAATTTTGAAACATAATAAAGATAAAAAATAAAACAAATAATAAAAATAAAAAACAGAAGTAATCTATTTATATAAACATCGCGTGTCTTACCTTTAAATCAATTGGTTGTTTTATTTTATGTTTTAATATAAGTTAGCATTAGCTGTGAGAAAGGGTTAGCTTAGAGCCCATTGTGTACAATATTTATCTTTTCACAGCAAACATGTCGTCATAAAGGACAGTGAGTGTTTACATGGTGAGGATGGGTGCGACCAGGTCCAGTGACGCGATGAGGATGCCCAGCTCGGCGATCAGAGCCGTCAGTAACAGGGCCCAGGTCGGCTCTCCGTTGGCTTTTCCATGACCGAAAACCTGCACAAGAACACACGAGAAGTCAAGCAAACTACAAGGGCTCAACATCTAAGAACTTCTAAGCAACGACCACCGATTCTATTGAAAATGTTTAAAAGGAGACAAATAAGGTCTTAGCAGAACATGAGCCCTTTGATAAATAAATATAAGAGGAAGCGGCTCAGTAGTTCAGACGTTTGCTCTCCGATCCAAAAGTTAAAGGTCCCATATTCTGCTATTTTGCCCTTCACACAGTCTATTCTAAGGGCTTTGTTGATACATTTTTCCGTTGTGTAATATCCATAACATAACAGTTTACAAAAAAACACCCATTTCTTGGACTGGCCCCCCTCCTTGCAAAAGCAAACGGCTCACTCTGCGATCTGACCCCCCCCGAACAGAGAGCAGGCTGCCTCCCCCGCCCAACCCGTGCGCCTCTGAATAAACCTTTTCTCCGTCCTGACGGTGCGTCGTGCTGAGTCCTACGTCCTGGATCTGACCTGGAGTTTGACGTGCTCCAGGGCCTCAACGACGGACGTTGCCGTTTGGTAAATAACAAGCTAACTCTTCTATCTGTCGTATCCATCGTGTAATTACTGTGTAGCATTAGCATTAGCTGTTTTTATTCTTGCAGCTGCGCGCTTCCTGGAGGCGTGGCTTAAACACCGCGTCATCCTGGTGAAGCGCGGTCATCTTAGTGAGGGCCCCCGTCTGCTGCTCAGCCGAGGGGGACGGAAAAGACAGTTCTCTAGTGAAAACATGAGGGAATCAATCAAAAAACCACTTTGGGCACAACATACGAGGCCCAAATAGCACTGGAGGAAGGTTAAAACCTCTGAAAAGTCAATTTTGCATGATATGGGACCTTTAAACAAGGACGGAGTTTTAAAGGGCGTATGACAGGTTTCTATGATTTCCTAATTTTTACTTTGTTCAGTGCATTAATACTTGTTGTAAATAGAAATTATAGTTTTACACCAATCAGATCGCTGTTTGTGGAGAAAAGTTGATGAACAAGTTGAAAAATACAGGAAGTAAACGCACAAAAGAGACAAAGGTTATACACAATTTACACAAAAGAAACTACTTTTTTGACCCTTTAAACATTAATTCAACAAAATAAAGTCGTTCACATGTATTTCTCTTTGTCAAATTAACCAAATCTGTGACATTAGATGAGTTTTGGCCAGGGTACAGTGCAGTTGCTATGGTAATTTCCTAGTGTGATGTCATACTTTACAACCAGGAAGTAAAATTAAAAACCTAAAAGAACAGCTAATCTGCGGTAAAATGTGGAAAGATTTTAGTAGAAATTGAAATATATTTGTCTTAACTGCATTTTAGTCAAATGAGTAGTTCAACCTGTCATACGCACTTTAAGGACACGACAGTCAATATTTTTCATTGAATTAAAGCCGTTATTTGGTCTTGACCCTGAGGAACGGGATGATGTTGTCTTTGGCGATGGCCTGGAGCAGCCGCGGGGCCCCGGTCAGAGACTGGAGTCCGGCCCCACACGTCGAGAAGAAGGAGCCGATGACGATCACCCACGGAGTCGGCCACGCCAGGGTCCCCACCACCAGGTTCCCCCGCACAGAGTCTCCAAACCTGCAGGGGGCGCACGCAGGGGGGCGGGGTTAATGTTCAGCCGCTCATTTTTAGTTTTAACTGTGGATAAAGGAGCATCAGACTTGAGCTGGTTCGAGACTAAATTAGTCCTGAGTTGGTTTGGTTCTGTAAAAGTCATTCATGGACACGTCTTTCCTACATTTTTAGAGTTTCAAGTCCCAGCTTTGAGCAAACGGAATTAAGCTTCATGAATGACCAGGAAAATTCATTCTGATGATCAATAATCAGGATAATTCTTTATAATTTGAAGCTTTAATAGTTTTCAACACCTTTTTAAGGTGTACTTTAGTGCTTTTAGTTCAGTGGATTTTAATGTGATACTTTTACTTTTAGTTGAGTGTTTTTTGCTCCTGTAGCTGTTCGTAACACAGGGCTATTCGACTTTATTTCACAGAGACAGGTTTTTCAAGTGGTTTTGTCCTCGGGGCCAGAAACCAGGATGAAACCAGGATGAAACCAGGTCTAACCAGGATTATAACAGGTGTAAAGCAGGTCTAAAGCAGAACTAAACCTGGTCCAAACCAGGACTAAACCAGGTCTAAAACCGGGTCTAAACCAGGACTAAACCAGGACTAAACCAGAACTAAACCAGGTCCAAACCAGGACTAAACCAGGTCTAAACCAGGTTCAAACCAGGACTAAACCAGGACTAAACCAGGTCTAAACCAGAACTAAACCAGGACTAAACCAGAACTAAACCAGGACTAAACCAGGACTAAACCAGGTCCAAATCAGGACTAAACCAGGACTAAACCAGAACTAAACCAGGACTAAACCAGGTCCAAACCAGGACTAAACCAGGTCTAAACCAGGACTAAACCAGGTTCAAACCAGGACTAAACCAGGTTCAAACCAGGTCTAAACAGGGCCAAACCAGGTCTAAACCAGGACTAAACCAGGTCTAAACCAGGACTAAACCAGGTCTAAACCAGGACTAAATCAGGTCTAAACCAGGACCAAACTAGGACTAAACCAGGATTAAACCATGTCCAAACCAGGACTAAACCAGGTCTAAACCAGGTCCAAACCAGGACTAAACCAGGTCTAAACCAGGTCTAAACCATGTCCAAACCAGGACTAAACCAGGACTAAACCAGGTCTAAACCAGGTCTAAACCAGGTCTAAACCATGTCCAAACCAGGTCTAAACCAGGACTAAACCAGGACTAATCCAATAATAAGAGATCATATATTTTTGAAGATGTGTTGAGGGCCGGATCATGTCCCTTTGAGAGCCTGATTTGGCCCGCAGGCCTTCAGTTGAATAGCCCTGTTTTATCATACAGCCCTAATACTATAAAAACTACAAAATACCTCCAACTTATTTTTTCTAAACCATGCGATGCCAAACCATAATAACTCCAGAGCCTGTTTAAAGCCACAGAACACACTGGCCGCAGACACAGAGCCCTTTAACAAACACTAATGGAGCTTTTACAAACGGCTCCAGCACTGACTTGTCTCTGAGGACGACTCCATCGATGCAGGCGCCGAACAACACCACGCTGCTCAAATCTGAACGCCGCGTTCAGGAAACACTCCGGCTACATTAGAACACACGTGAACCGACTGCACCTGAACACATCACGCCGTCACGTTCTGTTCTCATGAATTATACACGGCCCGTCGAGTCTATTTTTAGTCGTGGCTTTGAACGTGGCTCGAGCTGCGCCGCGGGAGAGTTATTTTCATATTTTCGTGTAAGCGTCGTAGGCGTAGAGCGGGGCACCTACAGAACGACGGGGTAATTAAAGGTTCACCGTGGAATTTATCCGCTGCAGGTGCCACGGCTAAACTCTGGAACCGTCTCCCTGAAGATGTGAGATTAAAGCGTTTTATTTTAAGGCAAGGCAAGTTTATTTGTAGAACACAATTCATACAATTCGTTTTTTCATTTGTGAAGTCGCAGCGTTTTTGAAAAATAAAACTTTAACCTAAAATAAATCGGATTACTAAATGTGAAATGGCGCCGCACTTTTGCTCATTTTGTCTATTAAAGCAATCTCCTTGTCCATAATTGTGTTTTTATCAATTATTGTGTTCCCCGTTTACGTTTTAAGCTAGGTTAGCATTAGCATTGTCGCCCATTGATGACATCACAGAGGGATTTTGTTTTAGAACTCAGCACTATTTAATTTTAAACTTTTTGTCACTTTTAGTCGTGTTTTTGTCGCTTTTAGTTGTGTTTTTGTCACTTTAAGTCGTGTTTTTGTCGCTTTAAGTCGTGTTTTTGTCACTTTTAATCATGTTTTTGTCGCTTTAAGTCGTGTTTTGTCGCTTTAAATCGTGTTTTTGTCACTTTTAGTCGTGTTTTTGTCACTTTAAGTCGTGTTTTTGTCGCTTTAAATCGTGTTTTTGTCACTTTAAGTCGTGTTTTTGTCACTTTAAGTCCTGTTTTTGTCACTTGTAATCATGTTTTTGTCGCTTTAAGTTGTGTTTTTGTCGCTTTAAGTCGTGTTTTTGTCACTTTAAGTCATGTTTTTGTCACTTTTCATCATGTTTTTGTCACTTTAAGTCGTGTTTTTGTCACTTTTAGTCGTGTTTTTGTCACTTTTAGTCGTGTTTTTGTCACTTTTAATCATGTTTTTGTCACTTTTTAGTCGTGTTTTTGTCGCTTTTAATCATGTTTTTGTCACTTTAAGTGACATGATGAAAAACTTGGGTAACTCTTTATAATAACTACACTTATTCATGCCTTAATAAAGCATGAACAAAGACTTAATTCATAATCAACAAATAGTTTATTAAGAATGATTCAGGCTTAATAACTATTTAACAACTATTCTAACCCTAATTTCTTACCTTAACCTAAATTAAGTAGTTATTAATCCTGAATCATGTTTAATAAACTATATATTTATATTAATTATGTCTTTGTTAATGCTTTATTAAGACAAAATAAGATGTAGTTATTATAAAGTGATTTTCTTACATTCATGTGACTAAACTACATGACAAGTTTAACATTGATATCTTTAAATTAAACTTTTTTTTCCTGTTCACCTGCAGCGTCTCGCCTTAAACCCACAGAGATATTTTACCCGCTCCCTGTTATGATGCTTTGCCGACTGTGTCCACAAGGGGCGCTCTGTTTGGCAAATATTTCAGATTAAAGCGGGTGAAGGATACAGACGAAGGAGGTGGTGAGGATGGCCAGGATGGTGCCGATGGGGATGGACTTCTGAGCGTCTTTCAGATCTCCAGAGCGGTTTGAGCCGGCCATGATCCCTGAGAAAACAAACAGAATCATCGGAAATACATTCACTTCAGGTTATTTTAGTCATGTATTTAGTCGTATTTTGTCACTTTTAGTCGTGTTTTTGTCACTTTAGTCAGTTTTTTGGCGCTTTCAGACATGTTTTTGTCGCTTTTGCCACATTTTTGTCACTTTCGCCACATTTTTGTCACTTTCAGTCATGTTATGTCGCTTTTAGTCATGTTTTTGTCGCTTTTAGTCATGTTTTTGTCGCATTTAGTCATATTTAATTGCTTTTAGTCGTGGTTTTGTCACTTTGAGTCAGTTTATTGGCACTTTCAGTCGTGTTTTTGGCGGTTTTGCCACGTTTTTGTCACTTTTAGCTGTGTTTTGTCGCTTGTAGTCATGTTTTTCCACTTTTAGTTGTGTTTTTGTCGCTTTAAGTCACATTTAATTGCTTTGAGTCGTGTTTTTGTCACTTTTAGTTAGTTTTTTGTCGCTTTCAGACGTGTTAATGTCGGTTTTAGCCGTGTTTTTGTCGCTTTCAGACATGTTTTTGTCGCTTTAAGGCGCGTTTGTGTCGCTTTTAGCCACATTTTTGTCTCTTTTAGTTGCATGTGTATTGCTATGTCACATTTTGCCATGCTTTTGTCACTTTCATATGCGTTCTTTGTCTCTTTTGTCTCTTTGTCTGCATTTCTGTCACTTTTTGTCACATTAGTCGCTTTTAGTTGCATTTCTGTCAATGTGAGTCACATGTGTGTGCGACGGTTCTCAGAGTGAGCCGCCTGTCGTCTACGAACAATCTGTGTCAAAAATGTAAACACAAACACGCCTTAAACTAACGGCAGGAGCTCCACCGTGAAGAGGAGCTTATCTTCTCATTTCTCTTTCATTTCGCAACTTTTACAAACACGAAAACACGGCTAGCATGTCGCGCTAGCCTCCACTAACGGGTGCGACTGATGACTTTATCACACGGCGCCTGAGCCTGATGCTTGCTCAGATAAACTTTTGTCGTAGCAACGATCGATCGTGATCCATCGCACAATGTGACCGTGTTCTGTCCACTTTTAATTCATTACGTCTTGCAGTGACATCCATAAATCTCATTCACCTTATTCCTGAAGTTGCCGTACGCGCCGCCATCTTGTTTCGTTTACATGGAGCAGACGAGCTCCGGAGTTTCTGCAGCGACACCACCTTTTTGACACTTGTAGTTGCTTTTAGATGCGTTTTTGCCACTTTTTTTTTGTTTTTAGTTGTGTTTTTGTCTTTTTTTGTTATTTGTGTTGCTTTTATCCCCATTTTGTCACATTTTTGTCCCTTTAAGTTGTGTTTTTTGTCACTTTTAATCAAATTTTTGTCACTTATGGTCAATATTTGAGGCTTAAAGTTGAGCAGTTTTTTATTTTGTCACTTTCCGTCGTGTTTGTCACATTTTGGTCTTTTTAAGTAGAGTTTGACATGTTTTTTTGTCACTTTCAGTCGAGTTACCATTGCTTTTAGTTGTGTTTTTTGTCGAGCTCAACAGAAAGTAAGTTCTACATGGACTAAAAAGACGTTTTCAGGAAATCGTTGCGTTGTTGACTTGTTGTTGCTCGTGTTCATTAAACATTTTACACAAATCAATCTACTTTATGTAACATTTTAGCGGTGAGACTTTTCCCTCGTTCGTCATTAGCTTTAACAGAGTTCTCGTCAAACGGAAGTGCGTTTACAACAAAAGTGAAAAAAACGGCAAAAGTGGGCGGGGCAGAATAAGGTGAATAAGACAGAAAAAAAAAATCGTACAATGGACACTCTGGTTAAGTCACATTTTTGTCACTTTTTGACAGTTTTTTGTCACTTTTTGTCGCTTGTTTCAGAACGTTTTCACAAATCTAAACTACACGATAAGCCGGTTTTACACATAGACCGTACATATCAGTGGACCGCGTTAGCATGCTAGCCGCCGCGTTCCAAATAGGAAGCAGCTATGGAGGCTCCTGGCTCCATAAAGCCGAGCTGCCATTCACTTTCTATTGTGACACTGGTGCGCTTTACTCTGTAACTGTTTTGGTCAAACTCACATCTGGAACTAAAATGTCTGTTTTGACTCACTCCACATGATCCTGGTGTTTTTTTCTTGTTGGTTGTTCATGAATCAAGTTATTATCAATAATAACTGACCAATCAGGTGCTTCCTTTTCCAGGGGCCGGTTTCGCTCGTGTTAGCAACAGGTTTGATTGACAGCTAGCGCCGCACGTTGCCGTCGTCTCCTCTCGCCGAGGGGCAGAAACCGTTAGCAACCTCGCTCCTGATTGGTCCGTGTGGTTGCCACGATACGCACTCGGATCTCCAAATATGGAGTCTGGCTCCGCTTAAGCCGCTATAACTGCTAGCCACGATGGGCTTCATTTGGCTGGAGCCAAACGTTATGGGTGACGTCACAATCCCACAGTCCACTGATGTACAGTCTATGGTTTTACACAGAATAAAACAGAACATTTTGTTGTTTGTGAAGGCAACTATTGCACTTCAAAACTGCAGTCTTTGTCATTTGCTAATCGCGTTTTCGATTCGATTTCGATTAATTTCGCGGCCGCACATGAAGGCATCGCTGCTTTGTGTTTTGTCGTCAGAATCCTCTTTGTCACCGTCGCCCTTTAAAGGAACGAGAGCAGGTTTAAAGACGAGACTCACCGGTGACGGAGGGGAAGAAGATGCCGACGAGCAGCGTGAAGGACGTGGTGATGTCGGCGAAGACGTAGGGCTGGGCGATCGAGGGCGCGGGGGAGAGAGAGGACGGGAGGAGGGGCTTCTCGATGACGTCGCCTTTGCTCAGGTACGTGCTCCACAGGTTCTCTGAGGACACAAGAAATCGACTTTTAAGAAGAAAAATCAACACCAACCGACCCGACGATCAAGAGCTGGACGGACAATCATAGAAAAATGGAACAAATGAGTCAATGGACAAATGAAACTGGACAAATTTGACAGACTTTGGACAAAATTGAACGTTTTCTTTGTCTTAAGTCGCCGTTTTCTTTTCAGGGTTTATGCAGGTTTTAGCGAATCAAATTGAATGCTTTTTAATGCTGCATATCAAATTAGCGTAAATGAAGCTAAATGCAGTGTTTTTGATGACAGAACAATGTTAGAACCATAGACTGGATGGACTGTGGGATTGTGACGTCACCCATAACGTTTGGCTCCAGCTAAATGAAGCCCATCGTGGCTAGCAGTTATAGCGGCTAAAGCGGAGCCAGACTCCATATTTGGAGATCCGAGTGCGTATCGTGGCAACCACACGGACCAATCAGGAGCGCGGTTGCTAACGGTTTCTGCCCCTCGGCGAGAGGAGACGGCGGCAACGTGCGGCGCTAGCTGTCAATCAAACCTGTTGCTAACACGAGCGAAAACGGCCCCTGGAAAAGGAAGCACCTGATTGGTCAGTTATTATTGATAATAACTTGATTCATGAACAACCAACGAGAAAAAAACACCCGATTCGTGTAGAGTGAGTCAAAACAGACATTTTAGTTCCAGATGTGAGTTTGACCAAAACAGTTACAGAGTAAAGCGCACCAGTGTCACAATAGAAAGTGAATGGCAGCTCGGCTTTATGGAGCCAGGAGCCTCCATAGCTGCTTCCTATTTGGAACACGGCGGCTAGCATGCTAACGCGGTCCACTGATATGTACGGTCTATGGTTAGAACAGGATTAAAAGCTCAAAAAGTCAATTGTGCATAATATTCCTCCTTTAAAATTGCTGTTTCCTTTCCTGGTTGTGTTCTGTCCTTTGTGTTTTTTGTGTGTTCTGTTTACAATGTTTGAAAATTCAACATAAAAAAGAGAAAAACAAACTTATCAGACTAAAATTGATTCTGAAACTCTGACGCTACAGTAGAACGATGCACATTTAAAGTTCCCAGGGCCATATAATAAAGATAAAACCTGCGATGATGCCCGAGGCGAGCCCAGGGAGGCCGTCGATCTCCGTGAAGTTGTTGTTGACAAAATACTCGTCGCACGAAGCGTTGAGCTCCGGACTCTGACAGAAGAGTCTCCACAGGTCTGTCGTCTGCTCCACGGCCACCAGGGGGCCGAGCGTGGGGGCCACAGTCACGTTTCCTGTTAAATAAATAAAGTTAAAGGGGTTGTCGCCGATTTCTCCGGAGTTTCTGCAGCGACAGCACCTTTTTGTCGTTTGTAGTCGCTTTTAGATGCATTTTTTGTCGTTCTTTAGTTGTGTTTTTGTCATTTTTGGTATTTGTGTTGCTTTTAGACACATTTTGTCACATTTTTGTCCCTTTAAGTCGGGTTTTTTGTCACTTTTAATCAAATTTTTGTCACTTATGGTCAATATTTGAGGCTTAAAGTTGAGCTGTTTTTTATTTTGTCACTTTTCGTCATGCTAGTCTTGTTTTGTCACATTTTGGTCTTTTTATGTAGAGTTTGACATGTTATTTTGTCACTTTCAGTCGAGTTAGTATTGCTTTTAGTTGTGTTTTTTGTCGCTTTTAGTCATATTTTTTAGCACTCTTAGTCTTATTTTGATCACTTTTAGTCATGTTTGATCACTTTTAGTCTTATTTTTTAGCACTCTTAGTCTTATTTTGATCACTTTTAGTCTTATTTTGATCACTTTTAGTCTTATTTTGATCACTTTTAATCTTATTTTGATCACTTTAATCTTATTTTGATCACTTTTAGTCTTATTTTTATCACTTTTAGTCTTATTTTGATCACTTTTATTCATATTTTGATCACTTTAATCTTATTTTGATCACTTTTAGTCTTATTTTGATCACTTTTAGTCTTATTTTGAACACTTTAATCTTATTTTGATCACTTTAATCTTATTTTGATCACTTTTAGTCTTATTTTGATCACTTTTATTCATATTTTGATCACTTTTAGTCTTATTTTGATCACTTTAATCTTATTTTGATCACTTTAATCTTATTTTGATCACTTTAATCTTATTTTGATCACTTTTAGTCTTATTTTGATCACTTTAATCTTATTTTGATCACTTTAATCTTATTTTGATCACTTTAATCTTATTTTGATCACTTTAAGTCTTATTTTGATCACTTTAATCTTATTTTGATCACTTTAATCTTATTTTGATAATTTTAATCTTATTTTGATCACTTTTAGTCTTATTTTGATCACTTTTAGTCTCATTTTGATCACTTTTAGTCTCATTTTGATTACTTTTATTCATATTTTGATCACTTTAGTCTTATTTTGATCACTTTTAGTCTTATTTTGATCACTTTTAGTCATGTTTGATCACTTTTAGTCATTTTTTGATCACTTTAAGGCTTATTTTTATCACTTTTAGTCATATTTTTATCTCTTTTGGTCATGTTTTTATCTCTTTTGGTCATGTTTTTCACACTTATTGTCATTTTTAGCCACGTTTGTGTCGCTTCATGCTTTTACAGATGTTTTTGTCGCTCTCGGCTCAATTTCTGTTGCTTTTCAATGTGTTTTTTGTTGCTTTTAGTAATCGTTTTCGTTCTCGTGCCGCATCACCTCTAAGCGCCTGCTGCCGTCGCTGGGGAATTACATCAGAGTTCGTGTCAGGACCAAATATTTCAGGCGGAAGAACGCCTCGGTGTTTACACAGAACCTGATGCGTAGATGAGACCTCTGTTGATTGTGTATCGAGTGAAATATGACGGCGTTGCAATTAGTTTTGTGATTTATGTTTTAATAATGGGATTCTGCTCAAAGTTCACATTTTAACACAACCAGGAGAATTGACAAAAAGACTGCAATATGAACTGACAAACTGATAAAAGAACAAGTGTTTCAGAATGTTTTTGACGCTTTTAGTTACGTTTTGTGTCACATTTTGTCACTTTGAGCACATCTGATGCTTTTAGTCTTGTTTTTTATTGCGTTAGTCACTGTTTTATCGCTCTTATAGGCATTCTGACACTTTTAGGCGCGTTGAGAATGCTTTTAGATGCGTTTATTGTCGCTTTAAGTCACAATTTGTCACATTTTTGTCTGCATTTGGTTTCCTTTTTGTCACTTTATGATGCTGTTGTTGCTTTTAGTCATGTTGTATCATTATGATACATTTTGTTTAGTTTTTTGTTGTTTATAGACACGTTTTTTGTCGCTGTAATAGTCGCTTTGTCGCATTTGTGTCACTCCCGTTTGCAGTCAATTTTTTCTCTTTGTGACATTTTTGTCGATTGGACTCATGTTTTTGTCACTTTTAGACGATATTTGATATTTTTGTTACTTTTATTCATGTTTTTGTCACTTTTTGTTGTGTTTTGGTCATTTTTCATTGCATTTTGTCACTCTTTGGTTGCTTTTAGCCACATTTCTGTTGCTTGTAGTGGTATTTTGTCACTTTAAGTCAAATTTTTGTCGCTTTTAGTCACATGTTTGTCACGTTTAGTCACATCTGTGTCACTAAAATGAGACTTAACCAGGTCTAAATTTAAACTAAATCGTATTAAAGTTATTCTAAACAATGATTAACCCAAAGTCGTTAAAAAACCTAAATTAACTTGTCTCTAAATAAAACAAATTTAGACCATATTTCTTTGCTCCGAGTATAATGCAGTGAAAGGAAAAGCAGACGGGTTTTGACGAGTAAAAACAGTGTGTATTTTGTCAGGTTTAAATTTCAGAAAAGCTTTGTCACAAACCTGAAGTGAAAGTGGAGTTGGCGTCTTCTCTCTCGGGGGTTTGTTGTTGTTGGAGTTGAATAGTTTTCATGCAGTTTCGATCGGCGAAGTCATGGGCGTTGATGGTTCTATTCCCCAACATGCAAACTCTGCAAAGACAAAAGAAAACGATAAGCAAAAGAGCCCATAGTCTGTTGAAAATGAGGGCTGACGATTTGTGTAAATATCTGATTTCTGGTTCGATCTGCGATTTATGTTTTAATAATGGGATTCTATATTAAGTTAACATTTTAAACATATCCAGGAGGATTGACAAAGAGACTTAAAAATGAACAAACAAACTAATAAAATAATTTATGTTACCTTTAGTCATGTTAAGGTCACTTTTAGTCAAGTTTTTGCTGTTTTTAATCACGTTTTTATCACTAAGTCGCATTTGTGTGATTTTCAGTTGTGTTTTTGTCCTTTTTGTCATGTTTTTCTCCTTTTGGAGTCTGTATAGTCCAGATAACACTCATAAAAATGCTATTTGATTCATTTTTAGTAACAATTATTCTGATAAATCGTCGAAGCCCTGTTATCCACAAAGGCCTGTTCCCTATTTCTCCCTCTGAAGTATATTAAGTTCAGACGAAGGCAGAGCATTTACTGTTTTTTTTAGAGAACAGGACTAAACCACGACTAAATCAGGACTAAAACACATCTAAACTGAGATTAAACCAGTCTAAACCAGGTCCAAAACAGGACTAAAATCAGGTCTAAACCAGGATTAAACCTGGTCTAAACCAGGTCCAAAATAGGACTAAACCAGGACTAAACCGGGGCTAAATCAGGACTAAACCAAGACTAAACAAATAACAAGAGATAATATATTTTTGAGATGGTTTGAGGGCCGGATCATGACCCTTGAAGGCCCTGTTTTGGCCTTACATTGAACACTCTGGTCTAAAGTGACACTGAGCCTCTGATCTCCAGCTTTATTCATCTTATTCCGGAAGTTGTCGTACGCGCCGCCGTCTTGTTTCCGTTGTAGTTCACACGGAGCAGACGAGCTCAACAGAAAATAAGTTCTACTCGACTAAAAAGACGTTTTCAGGAAATCGTTGCGTTGTTGACTTGTTGTTGCTCGTGTTCATTAAACATTTTACACAAATCAATCTACTTTATGTAACATTTTAGCGGCGAGACTTTTCCCTCGTTCATCATTAGCTTTAACGGAGTTCTCGTCAAACGGAAGTGCGTTTACAGCAAACGTGCAAAACACTGCAAAAGTGGGCGGGGCCGAATAAGGTCAATATGACTGAACCAGGGCAACAAATTGGCGTCTTGCACTGACTTGAAGTGCGGCGGCTGGAAGGCGGACACCAGCGCCCCGACGTAGATGGACAGGATGGAGATGATGACGCAGGCGAGGAAGATGGACGCCAGCTTGTTCACGTATTTGACGCCGACGAACACGAGCAGCGACATGAGCAGGAGGCAGATGGAGCCGTACACCCTCATATTATTCAACATGGCCGCTCCCTCGCCGTCGGGACCTTTGGCCGAGAAGATGGCCGCCTCCGGTGCCATGTACATCTGGAATAAACGAGAGGAGAGAAAACGACGACAAATGAGTGTTTTTTAACCTTTATTTAAGCAGGTAAAATGTTTGAGAGTACAGCTGCAACAATTAATCAAATATTTGTGACTAATTGACCAAAAAAATGAATTATAGTTGTACTTTTTGATAATTGCAGTTGTTTACAGACTCTAAAACAAAAAATACATTTTTACAACTAAGACGATGGCATTATTGAAGTAAAATGTCAATAAAGACTAAACACTTTTGGATTTTCATCAATAACACACTTATTTTTTAAATAAATATTGATCATTGTAAAAATAGATATGTGATCATCGTAATCTGCACTACAGAGACTTTAAAACACACATCAAAAGACCTTTTTTTAAACAAAGACAGTGACATTATTACGTCAAAATGTCAAGAAAAGAATAGATTATTGCTGATTTTCCTTTTATTCACAATTATTATCGATCTAGGAGACCCCAGTCACCATATTTCATCCTTTATTTAGTTAAATTTAAAAAGGCTTATATTGTGACAGAAATTGTTGAATACTTGGCCACTAAAATAATTAGGAGCGGGTGATATATCAGTTCCAGTATCGACATATTTTTGACAATATCCGCCTCAGTCGATATCAACTGCATAAATAGAAGAGCAATTGGGCCAAAACATATGGTCAAATATTCACAAAATCACGCAACAAATTATTTTATATGCCGCAAAAATACATTGCTATTATTTTTGTTTTGTTTTTTTCATGTATTTATACGTGAAAAGTTAATTTGCGAGCATTACTTCAATTTAAAATACATTGTGAGGCTTGCTATGGATTTTAAAATCTCGGCTACAATCAGCTAAAAAACGAAATTTTAATCCATCAGCCTGTCCATAATATTTAGCTTCATTCACGCGTCTTTCATTAATCCGTTAACAACCTTGTCTTGTCTGAGCCTCACAAATCACTCCGTTTCAATTTCCCCCAGAATGTTGCGTCACAGGTAAAAATTCTGACTTTTTCTACGTAGTTTTTGAGTCCATAAACCATCACGGGACTCTTTTTGCGCTCAAATTGTGTTCATAACGAACGCACGGCTCGATTAGCACAGCAGTCACGTTGCCTAATGGCTTCATTGTTCAATCCCACTGTTGACAGCAGAGGGCGCGCTCCAACGTCTAAATGCTTCACTGGAAACTGAGGTGTAGTTTGTTTTTAAAGTGTTTTTTTTCAAATGTAGATGTTTTAAGTTAGAAAATGTGAAATGCTGATCTAAAACTGATCAAAAGTAAGTTTAAATAATAATTAAAGACACAAGAAATCTAACATGTCGGCTTTGATCGTCTCACCAGGAGGATCTCGATGGCTCCCAGGATGTACATGGCTCCAGCGAACGTCGTCCCCAAATAAAAACACAACCCCACGGCTCCACCGAACTCTGGCCCCAACGAGCGGCTGATCATGAAGTATGACCCTCCAGCTGCAAGGACAAGGAGGAGGAGGAGGAGGAGGGAGATGAGGACAGGAGGGAGGAGGGAGATGAGGAGAGGAAGAAGGAAGGAGGAGAGGAGGGAGGGGACGATGAGGAAGGAAGGAGAGGAGATGAGGAGAGACAGAAGGAAAGAAGGAAGGAAAGGAGAGAAGAGGAAGAAGGAAGGAGGAGAGGAGGGAGGGAGATGAGGAAGGAAGGAGAGGAGATGAGGAGAGACAGAAGGAGGGGGGGAAAGAAAGGAGATGAGGAGAGGAAGAAGGAAGGAGGAGAGGAGGGAGGGGACGATGAGGAAGGAAGGAGAGGAGATGAGGAGAGACAGAAGGAGGTAGGGAGGAGAGGAAGGGAGGAGAGGAAGGAAGGAAGGCAAGGAAGGAAAGGAGAGGAAGAAGGGAGGAGAGGAGGGAGGGGACGATGAGGAAGGAAGGAGAGGAGGAGAAAAGAAGGAGGGGGGAGGAGAGGAAGGAAAGGAGATGAGGAGAGGAAGAAGGAAGGAAGAGAGGAGGGAGGGGACGATGAGGAAGGAAGGAGAGGAGATGAGGAGAGACAGAAGGAGGTAG
The DNA here is from genome assembly GCA_019453435.1 of Rhinogobius similis. Taxonomy (NCBI): domain Eukaryota; kingdom Metazoa; phylum Chordata; class Actinopteri; order Gobiiformes; family Gobiidae; genus Rhinogobius; species Rhinogobius similis. The sequence continues at coordinate 25,316,565 of CM033640.1, read as the reverse complement.
GGAGGAGAGGAAGGAAGGCAAGGAAGGAAAGGAGAGGAAGAAGGGAGGAGAGGAGGGAGGGGACGATGAGGAAGGAAGGAGAGGAGGAGAAAAGAAGGAGGGGGGAGGAGAGGAAGGAAAGGAGATGAGGAGAGGAAGAAGGAAGGAAGAGAGGAGGGAGGGGACGATGAGGAAGGAAGGAGAGGAGATGAGGAGAGACAGAAGGAGGTAGGGAGGAGAGGAAGGAAGGCAAGGAAGGAAAGGAGAGGAAGAAGGGAGGAGAGGAGGGAGGGGCGATGAGGAAGGAAGGAGAGGAGGAGAAAAGAAGGAGGGGGGAGGAGAGGAAGGAAAGGAGATGAGGAGAGGAAGAAGGAAGGAAGAGAGGAGGGAGGGGACGATGAGGAAGGAAGGAGAGGAGATAAGGAGAAAAGGAGGGAGGGAGGAGAGGAAGGAGGAGAGGAGGGAGGGGACAATGAAGAAGGAAGGAGAGGAGGAGAAAAGAAGGAGGGAGGGAGGGAGGAGAGGAAGGAAGGAAAGGTGAGGAGGAGCGGAATAAGGGAGGGGAGGAGGGAAGGAAGGACACGAGGAGATGTGGGAGGAAAGGAGGGGAGGGAAGAAGGAGAGGAAGAAGAGGAGGGAGACAAGGAGGGAGGGAGGGAGGAAGGAAGCAGGGAGGAGAGGAGACAAGGAAAGCAAGAGGAGACAAGGACATGAGGAGAGGAGGGAGATGTGGAGGGGAGGGAGGGAAGGGAGGAGGACAGAGGAGAGGAGGAAAGAAGGAGGAGAAAAGCCGAGACAAGGGCATGAGGAGAGGTGGGAGACAAGGGAGGATAGGATAGAAGGAGAGGAAGGAAAGAAGGAAGGAGTGAAGGAGAGGAGGGAATGAGACGAGGGAGGAGGGAATGAGGGAATGAGATGAGGAAAGGAAGGAAGGAGAGGAGTGAAGGAGAGGAGGGAAGCAAGGAGGAGAAAAGCCGAGACAAGGACATGAGGAGAGGAGGGAGGAGAGGAGGGAGATGAAGTGGTAAGGAGGAAAGATGAGGAAGGAAGTAGGGAGGAGATGAGGAAAGGAAGAGAAAAGACCAGACAAGGACATGAGAGGACGAGGAGGGAAGAGGGAGGAGGGGATAGAAGGAGAGGAGGGAAAGAAAGAGGAGGGAAAGAAAGAGGAGGGAGACGAGAAGAGGAAGGAAGGACACAAGGTGAAGTGGGACGGAGGGAGACAAGGGAGGAGAAGGAACAAGGAAAAGGGAAATATGGAGGAGACCAAGAGTGGGAGAGGAGAAAAGTAGAGATTGGAGGAAACAAAAGAGGAAGGAAAAAAGAACAAGAAAGGAGGAGAAGAAGAGGGAAAGAGACAAAAGGAACGAAGAAAAGGAGGAAGAGGAGAGAAGGAGATGAAGGAAGGAAGGAAGGAAGGAAGGAAGGAGCAGACAAGGAAAAGAGGGAAATAGAGAGAAGAAGGAAGGTTGGCAGAATCAAGGAAATGAGGAAGGAGGGACGAAACAAGACGAGGAGGAGATGAAGGAAGGAAGGGAGAAAAGGAGAGAAGGGAGCAGACGAGGAGAGAAGGATGGATGGTTAGTAACATTATGGCGTTATGGGGAGGAGACAGAAAAGTCAAACTATGCTTAAGAAACAAGCATAAATCCACAGCACGCCGGAAAAATGAAAGTGCTCCAGTCCAAACCGTCACTGCAAATGAAAAAGTTTGACTCATTTGAAGTTTTTTGCGTCGAGACATTTGTAAAAAGACAAAGTACTCGGCTTCAAATGTGTGTTTTTATTCATTAAAATCTCAAATATCATAAATAAACCACCAAAATGTAACAAAAAATGGTTGAAATCCATTGAAGTTTATGGATTGGAGGTGTTTTTTGGAAGCTTGTTGGAATAAAATGTGATTATTTTTATTAATTTAAGCGTTTAAATTGCAAAAAAACTGGATTTAAAGAAGCCAAACACTTTTCTTTTTAAGTTGATTCACGTTAACAGCAAAAACGCCCATCTTTCAGGGAGATGGAGCTAAAAGTTTAGAAATGACTTGAGTCCAGAGTCGTGCTTTGAGAAGATCTGACTTAACGGCTCGAATGAAACATTATTTTGTTTAGAAATTATTGGATTTTCTGAAATAAATAGGTGAGGAATGTATCGACGTAATGAGTGAATACGTCTTAATTATCGGCAATATATAGAAATGTATATGATATAGAGTGTTGTTTTGAAGAAATGCAAGAAAATGTAATGTTAAGTTTATCGTTTATGGTTTTAAAACGCAACAAAAAGAGCAGTTTAAAAATAAAATGAAAAAGAAAAGATTAATTGTAAACTTTCAATTCAGTGTCTAAGGGTTATTCAGCTTTATTTTACCGAGGTCTAAACCAGGACTAAATCAAGTCTTAACCAGGTCTAAACCAGGACTAAACCAAGTCTTAACCAGGTCTAAACCAGGACTAAACCAAGTCTTAACCAGGTCTAAACCAAATCTTACCCGGGTCTAAAGAGAGTCTAAACCAGGACTAAATCAAGTTTTAACCAAGTCTAAACCAGGACTACATCAGGACTAAACCGGGTCTAAACCAGGACTAAACCAGGTCTACATCAGGTCTAAACCGGGTCTAAAAAGAGTCTAAACCAGGACTAAACCAGGACTAAACCAGGACTAAACCAGCTCTAAACCAGCTCTAAACCAGGTCTAAACCAGGACTAAACCAGCTCTAAACCAGGACTAAACCAGCTCTAAACCAGGTCTAAACCAGGTCTAAACCAGCTCTAAACCAGGATTAAACCAGGACTAAACCAGGTCTAAACTAGGACTAAACCAGATCTAAACCAGGACTAAACCAGGTCTAAACCAGGACTAAACCAGGTCTAAACCAGGTCTAAACCAGCTCTAAACCAGGACTAAACCAGGACTAAACCAGCTCTAAACCAGGACTAAACCAGCTCTAAACCAGGTCTAAACCAGCTCTAAACGAGGTCTAAACCAGGACTAAACCAGGTCTAAACCAGGACTAAACCAGATCTAAACCAGGACTAAACCAGGTCTAAACCAGGACTAAACCAGGACTAAACCAGCTCTAAACCAGGACTAAACCAGGTCTAAACCAGGTCTAAACCAGGACTAAACCAGGACTAAACCAGCTCTAAACCAGGACTAAACCAGGTCTAAACCAGGACTAAACCAGCTCTAAACCAGGACTAAACCAGGTCTAAACCAGGACTAAACCAGGACTAAACCAGGTCTAAAAAGAGTCTAAAGAGAGTCTAAACCAGGACTAAACCAGGTCTAAACCAGGACTAAACCAGGACCAAACCAGGACCAAACCAGGACTAAACCAGGTCTAAACCAGGAATAAACCAGGTCTAAACCAGGTCTAAACCAGGTCTAAACCAGATCTAAACCAATAACTAACATTCCACACTTGTTTGATAACTAAACCTCACTAATTCATTCATTAAAGACACATCTGAACACGTTTCTGCTGAAGTTAAACCTGATTCTCGTCATCAGGAAACTCACTTTTGTTCACGTCGCACCACAACTCGCTCCTGATCACTTAAACCTTCTCAAAGCAACATTAACATCCCGCTCTCAAGTCATTTAACTGGTGTGTTTTTGCCGTGCGGTGAGTCCGGCGGTGGAAAGGTTAAGAGGATGGACGAATGGTCTTTAGACTCCGGTTAATATCGACGTTATGAGGCGTCTGCTCCGAGTTTGATCATGAAAATGCCAGAAGAGCTGCCCTGACATTTGAGTTTGAAGGAGTCAGAGGGTGAAGTCGATGGAGAGTAAAGACCCTGAGATTCGGGACAGAGGTGGGGACACAAGACACAGAAATATCATTAGAGCGATCGCAAACATCGTTGGGAATCACGACTTTACGGCACAAACGGACTCTTTTTTTATTTTATTTTGCAAAATGGACTGTTTTTTGAGCCTTTAACCCTGTTCTGACACTGTGGCCTTGTTTAAAAAGCAGAGCTGGAGTTGTATTTAGCTTCATTCACGCTTCATGTTTCGTTTATCCTGTTTACGAGGTCCTCTTCTCTGAGCCAGTGTTATGTTCATTTTGTCGACTACAATATTTTCGTCACAGTTTATGTCAGTGTGATTGCAGACTAAAACTAAATAAGAACTAAAGCATAAAAACGAAATACTTTTGTCAACTAAAGTGCTAATATATTTGTCAAATAATAAAAGCTAAACATAAAGAAATGAAAGGATAAAGTGCAGGGATGTGGTCGACTAAAGATCTGCTTCATCGACCGATTAATCGACCAAAAGGGGGCGTGGCAAAAACATATTTAAACTATGAAGTCTGTCCATGTTTCTGACCCAAACTGCACTCAAAAAACACAACTGCACAGGAATTAATGGTATTTATTCAGGAAATATAATAAACAGTGTATTTATATGTTATAAGTTTGATTAAACTCCTGATTCTCTAGAAAGTCTTCAGCAAACTCACTCAGAACTTCTCATGTTTTCTGTTTTCGCCATTAAACTAGCAGATAATGGGCTAATAAGGGCTCGAGTTAAGTAATATTTATCTTCATTTTTGTATATTTTATAATATCTTAAAATAAGATTTGCCAATGGAACAAGAAGTTTTTTTCCTTCTAATTTCGAGCACAGTAGCTTTTTATCTTTTACTCAATTTTCAATTCTTCTGTTTTTCTTATTTTAATTCAAGTAAGACATTTTATTCTTGTTCTGTTCACAAATCTTTTTAAAGACAGCAAGAAAATCCTCAAATCAAGATAAATAATGCTTAATAGAAACACTTACTCATGTATTATCGTCTGAAATATTTAATGTTTGTTGTTTTGATCTAGATAAAATAATTGTTCGACTGATAAAAATGTTGACACCATTGACCAATTACGACCAAACGACTAAAGGATTACAGCCTTAATAAAGTGGAGACTAGATCCAAGGTCCACTTTTCAGTCCCAGAGGCTCAAACTAAAGCAAAAACAAACTCAACGTGAAGGAAACACGTCTTCACAAATTCATGAAGCAATACAATTTATCATAGTTAAAGGGGCTGCACCTGATTTTTACTGTTTTGAAACGTGAAAAACACAACTAGTTGACATTAAAGTCTTTACATCAGTCACATGTTCATGTTCACGTTAATGCAGTCCCAGCATCTTAAATATAACGTTACATTTTTCCACTTCTAATTTGTTCTGTTTGTGACGTGCTTGAGCCGAGGAGTGCGTTAGTGAGAGTTTGAAAGTTAGTACTTGATTTCGTGCGCACTTTTGCACGACATTGCAAGACTAATCGGCTTCTCTTCAGCTCGTGTCGCTCAGGCCTAAAAATAATGAGAATGTGTCTTTTAAGGTGAGACACTGCAGGTGAACAGGAAAAAATCTTAAATTTAAAGATATTAATTGTAAACTTCTCCTGTAGTTTACGCACATAAATGTACGAAAAAAAATATATTACAAGTTTTTCATCATGTCATGTTTTCATGTAGAAATAAGGCATTTTATGTGGAAAAAACACCAAAATTTGACACATTTGGGACATTTAAATCTGAAAATAGCTAGAACAATGTTTTTTTTCCGTACACTTCTTAATTTTTTTTTAATGTACAGACAGGATTATGGATTTCTTATTTGGTTTTTATTTTAACTAGATCCGGCTGAAAACTGTCAATTCAATTAAAATTTCGCCTAATTTTTTAGACTAAAACTTCAATAAATCAGGTTTAGAATTAGATATCGACAAATCCTTCAGAACATTCCGTCAAAATCTTGTTGAGTCCAGATTGTACAGTTTGGTGTAGGATCTACTTTAAGGCTGATCTTTATGTCTCGGGGGACAAAAATGTATTTGGAGAAAACGGCCTTTGAAGTTACAATGTCCCAGAGAAATCTATGGATGAAGTGGATTCAATTAAACAATAAAACAGGTCAAGATTGAATAATTGGAGTCGTTTCCAGGTGAAATCTCATGTTGAGAGCACACACTGACCAAAAACCAAAAATCCACATATTTGGGACATTTAAATCTGAAAAATGGACAGAACCAGGTTTAAATTTCTTGGTTCATTTTGTAACATATTAGTTACAAAAACAAATTACAGAGGGGATTTTGAATATCTTGTTTAGTTTTTAAGTAAACTAGATTTGACTGAAAATTGTCCTAAAAATTCAAATTTCGCCTCATTTTTTTTTTACTTAAAACTTGAATAAATCACTTTTAGAATTCGAAATGAAAAAAATCCTTCTGTACGTTTCGTCAAAATCTTGTTGAATCCAAGATTGTAAACTTTGACTTCTGTGTGATCTACTTTAAGGCTGATCTTTATGTCTCGAGGGACAAAAATGCATTTGAAGAAAACGGCCTTTGAAGTTACAATGTCCCAGAGAAATCTATGGATGAAGTAGATTCAATGGAAGAATAAAGCATTTTTAAGAACAGATTGGACGCGTTTGTTGTTTCCACATGAAAGCCGATATGTTGAGAGAGAAAACTGACAAAAAAACTGAAAAACATTAGCTTTGCCTGTAGTGTCTCGTCTTAAGTGAAGTGCAACCCATCGCTGCATCAAATAATAAATTGGAAAACTACAGATTCATTTAAACAGCTAGAGGTAAAATTTAGATTCAACAATTTCAAGTGTTTAATCTTTAGCCGCTCTGACGATGGTTCTGGAGGACGTCTTACCTGGTACAACTCCATTTGTGGCGATGGCGCTCATGGAAATGGCCGTCAACAGCGTCTGGAAAAGACAAGAACGAGACGCTGGAATTAAATCGAGTGTGAGAAACAGAGGCGTGTCCTGCTGCTGAGAAACACTGGACTGAGGTTAACAAAGCGCTCCAGGCGGTTTCGGTTACGTGTTTGGGTCTCAAAACTCCTGCCACGGACACGATGGATGGATACCTTTGGCTGTGGGGAAGAAGGCCATCGCAAAGAAATGGAAAAACGAGAACAAAAATCACATTGAGACTTAATTTGAACCAAATTCTTTGAACTTTTTTAGACAATTTGAGACCTAAATCTTCTTAGGATGTCTTTTGTTGCCTGCTTTTGACTTTGTTTTTGACTCTTAAATGTGAAAAAGCTGCCACAGTCTGATAATAAATCTAAAAATATACAACTCTGATAAATGTTGAGTTTGTACCTGACATCTAAAAAAGGTAAACAGTTGTAGAAAACCGGATAAACAACAGGGACACTGCAGTTACGCTCTGACTTTGAGACTTTGAGATCACACACAGTTGAACTCAGGACATTTCTCTCTTTAAAGCAGAACTGCGTAACATTTTTACTTTATTAAACCTCTGTGTAAATCCGTGTGGTGGTTATATATGTAGCATTTGTCGCCCCCTGCTGTCTCTGGGCTCTCTTTTTTATATTTGGCGACATGAAATGTTTTTGTATGCGATTGTACTTCCTTGTTTCAATTAAAAATAAAAAAAGTGTTTGCGCCTTTTTCAGGGGGAGCTCTGTCGCTAAAGTTACTTAGTTCTGTAAGTTTCTGTAACACTTTATAATAACTACACTTATTCGTGCCTCAATAAACATGAACAAAGACTTAATTCATACTGAACTAGTAATTTATAGAGAACGATTCAGGCTTAGTAACTACTTAAAGCCCTAAGCCTGAATTCTGCTTAATCAATTGTTTGTTTATTGTGAATTAAGTCTTTGTTCATGCTTTGTTATTGTAAAGTGGTACAGATGTTTCTGAGTTTAACAATTGAGGAAATTAATTGTTGCACGGAAGTTGAAGTGTCCTATATCTCCAATGGTCGCCGCAAAGGCAGAGAAACTACTTTCACTTTACATTTGACCAAATAAAGTGGATTTGAGCGAAACAAAAGCTCCACAGACAAAAATTAGACCAAAAAAAGCCCAAGAAACACACTTAATCAGCATTTTCCGTGTAAAAGAATGTCTCTGCGTGAGCTCTGGAGGGAAAAGTACGTTAACGGAGTACGTACGCAGCAGCAGCAGATGAAGACGATGCAGAGGCCCTGGAGCACGCCCGCCGTGCCCACCACCCACGTCAGGCGCAGGAACAGGATCACGCCGAAGATGTTCTGGAGACACGGCAGGTAGACGCCCATGAACGTGCCCATCTGCGGCGACTGTCGGGCGAGAGAGAGGACAAAGAGTCAAAATGTCTTAAATTCAGATTAATATCCTAAAATCAAGACGTTCATTTTTGCAGTGTACTTAATAGGCTGAAGAGCTTTTTCTTTGCTCCAAGAATTCCTTTAGTCCAGTGTTTCCCAACCAGGGGTACGGGGACCCCAAGGGGTAGGAAGGGAGGAATTACCAGGGGGCACTTGGACTGGTTTCAGGTTTTAAAATAAGATTAAATGTACTTTTATCTAAATAAAGAAGTGTCATTAGTTGTAAATTCAGCATCTTTTTGGAGTATCTTGGACCATTAAACATAATTAAAACAAAACCATAATAGCAATAATTGACTTTATTTGACCAGTAAAACCATTTATTTGCCAAAAAACTCAAGTTAAGGTCAGACACTGCAGGTGAATGGGAAAAAATCTTAAATTTAAAGATATTAATTGTAAACTTCTCCTGTAGTTTAGTCACATAAATGTAAGAAGAAAATGTATTACAAGTTTTTCACCATGTCATGTTTTCATCTAGAAATAAGGCATTTTATGAGGAAAAATGACCAAAAATCCACATATTTGGGACATTTAAATCTGAAAAATTGACATATATTAACATATTATAACACATATTATAACATATTAGTTACAAAAAATGTAAAATGGGGATTTTGGATTTCTTCATTAGTTTTTGAGTAAACTAGATTGGACTGAAAATTGTCCAAAAATTCAAATTTCACCTAATTTTTTTACTTAAAACTTCAATAAATCAGTTTTAGAATTAAACATCAAAAATCCTTGTGTGTTTGGTCTAAATCTTGTTGAGTCCAGATTGTACAGTTTGGTGTAGGATCTACTTTAAGGCTGATCTTTATGTCTCGAGGGACAAAAATGCATTTTAAGAAAACGACCTTTGAAGTTACAATGTCCCAGAGAAATCTATGGATGAAGTGGATTCAATGGAAGAATCAAACATCTTTAGGAGCAAATTGGACAAGTTTGTAGTTTCCACATGAAAGTCGATATGTTGAGAGAGCAAACTGACCAAAAAACAAAATATTGATTGATTGATTTGCCTGTAGAGTCTCGTCTTAAGTGGTGCCTCTGACAGGTTGAACCACTCATTTAACTAAAATACAGTTAAGATAAATATATTTCAAATTCTGCCAAAATCTTTACAAATTTTACCCCGGTTTCGCCATTTTTTTTAGGTTTTCAATTTTACTTCCTGGTTGTAAATGATGACGTCACACTGGGAAATTACCATAGCAACCACACTGTTCACTGCACCAAATCTCCTCTAATGTCACTGATTTTTTTCATTTGACAAAGAAAACACACGTGAACACCTGTTGAATCAATGTTTAAAGGGTCAAAAAAGTTGTTTCTTTTGTGTAAATTATGCATAACCTTCGTCTCCACAGCGTGATGTCATCAGTTTGTTTACTTCCTGTATAATTTCCAACTGATTTGTCAACTTTTCTCCACAAACTGCGACCCGATTGGTGTAAAACTATCATTTATATTTACAAAAGGTATTAATAAACTGAATAAAGTCAAAATTAGAAAATGGTAAAAACCCGTCATACGCACTTTAAGGCGTACTCGAGTCAAAAACGGTTGGGAATCACTGTTTTAGTCGACTCCAGCCACTGAATCTCTTGCCGTGCTCTTTGTCACTGTGAACGGTGAAGAAACATAAGGTGTCGAAAGCAGCGGCGCCGTTATCTGCCTCGGCCGCTCCGTTATCTGCGGCGTCTGTCTGAGGAGCACGTTCGCGTCGGACTGTCGAAACCCAGAGCTTTCACTGCGAGTCGAGAGGGAGATAAGGACGGTCTGCTCAACAACGCTTCAGGAGAAACGGCCGGTCAGCGTCAGTTCTGCTGGTTTATATCACGGGAAAGGCCAGATTCTACTGGAAAAACCTCGTATATCGTTTGGTTTTTTGTCAGTTTGTGCTCTCGACGTGAGATTTCACCTGGAAACGGCTCCAATTATTCAATCTTGACCTGTTTTATTGTTTAATCCACTTCATCCATAGATTTCTCTGGGACATTGTAACTTCAAAGGCCGTTTTCTTAAAATGCAGTTTTGTCCCACAGAAACATAAAGATCAGCCTTAAAGTAGATCCCACACACACCAAACTTTACAATCTTGGACCCAACAAGATTTTGACAGAATGTTCAGAAGGATATGTTGATATCTAATTCTAAACTTGATTTATTGAAGTTTTAAGTCTAAAAAAATAGGCGAAATTTGAATTTTTCCGACAGTTTTCAGCCGGATCTAGTTTAAACAAAAACTAAATAAGAAATCCATAATCCTGTCTGTACATTAATTTTTTTTTTATAAGTGTACGAAAAAAAAACATTCTTCTAGCCATTTTTCAGATTCAAATGTCAAAAATGTGTCAAATTTTGGTGTTTTTTCCACATAAAATGCTTTATTTCTACATGAAAACATGTAAAAACGTGCAATACATTAGGTTTTTACATTTATGTGACTAAACAACAGGAGAAGTTTCACATTGATATCTTTAAATGTTGGATTTTTTTCTATTCTCCTGCATAGTCTCACGTCAAAGCAGCTCCTACACACAAAATCTTCTCGGACTGATCTAATTTGAAGCCTGATTTATTTTATGCTTAACTCCCCCAAAAATCTGGCAAATTTAGAACATTAAGACCAATTCTCAGTAAAAATCTAGTTCACACAAATATAAAATAAAATAATCCCATGTTTTAAATGTTTTTAGTAATCCAATATGTCACAAAAATGAAGAAATTTGAACCTGCGTATCGTTGGATGAAGATACGGATATTCTACACGAAGTTCAATGACTGCAAGAAACAGTAAACGAACTTAACGATCGTCTTATCTTTGCTTTGTTTCAACCTTTTGACCTGAAAACGTGTAATAAAGTCTAGAGGAGCTGATATTTACTCAAAAGAAACTTGTAAAGGATCGATTCAACATGACAATCCTCATATTTCAGTGCTTTATGGACATTTTAAAAAGATAAATGGTCTGGTTTCACACATTTTGTTCATTTTTGTGTTTTTTCACTAAAGTTTCAGCGCTCTTGAATGAACTTTCAGGGTTTTCCGGTTTGTAGTCAGAGCAATGTAGTTTAGCGAGTTAATTTAGAAAAATGTGTTTTGGAGAAACTTATTTTAAATCACAATTTTGGTCCCAGTTTGGTCATGGTCTGGTCATGGTTTAGTCCCAGTTTGGTCCCATTTTAGTCACGAATTTAGTGCCATTTTAGTGACGATTTGGGCCATATTTAGTCACAAATTTTGGGCCATATGTAGTCACGATTTGGGCCATATGTAGTCACGATTTGGGCCATATGTAGTCACGATTTGGGCCTCACTTTAGCCCCACTTTAGCCCCACTTTAGCCCCACTTTAGCCCCACTTTAGCCCCACTTTAGCCTCACTTTAGCCTCACTTTAGCCTCACTTTAGCCTCACTTTAGCCTCACTTTAGCCTCACTTTAGCCCCACTTTAGCCCCACTTTAGCCCCACTTTAGCCCCACTTTAGCCCCACTTTAGCCCCACTTTAGCCCCACTTTAGCCCCACTTTAGCCCCTCGATTTCAGTCACGATTCAGGCAAGATTTAGTCCCAATTTTGGTCTCAATTTTAGTCCCAATTTGATCAAGATTTAGCCCTGATTTAGTCCAAATTGAATCATGATTTCAGTCACTATTTAGCCAATTTGGTTCCAGTTTGGCCCAGATTTGGTCCCGATTTAGTCCCAATTTGACCCAGTTTTTGTCACAATTTAGTCCCGATTCAGTCCCAATTTGGGCGAGATTTCGTCCTGATTTAGTCCCAATATAGTCCCAATTTGATCTCAATTTGGTAAGGATGTTGTCACAATTTAGTCAGAATTTGGGCCAGATTTGGTCACGATTAAGTCCCAGTTTGATCACAATTTGGTTACAATTCATTCACAGTTTAATGAAAATGTACTCATGATTTCGACTTGGTTTGGTCTTGACGTAGCCCTGGTTTAGTCCTGGTCCAGTCCTGATTCAGCCCTGGTTTAGTCCTGGTTTAGTCCCACTTTTCCTGCTGTGTAAATGTACCACGTCTTCAGTCTGAGGCTGTACCTTGCTGGACTTCTTCTTCTCCCCGATGCTCTCCGCCTCCTCGTGCTCTTTGGCGCCCTGGGTCAGGTTCGTGTAGTTCGCCAAACGGTTGAGCAGAGACGACACTTTGGGCCGCGTGTCCATCTCCTCCTGAAAAACCAAACACAAATGAAGATCAGAACGATACAAACCCCTGCAGTGATGTTGAATAGGTTTGAGTTGTGGTGACGTGAGAACAATTTGAGCTGGAGAAAAGAGCCGGAAACTGTGCCAGACTCTGCCTTTAACTGTCCGAGTGCAGAGGTTTGGTGAATGTGGTCCAAAAGTGCAAAACTACTTTACATCTACGTCAAAACATTTATAAAGAAAAAATATCAGAACATATTAAAAAAAATGACGAAACCTTTTAACAAAAGTGGAAAACCTTTTAACTGAAGCACAAAACAACAGGGTTCAAGTCAAAACAGCCACCGCGCAAGTTTGTAAAAATGTTTTCTACTTTTATTGAACATGTTTTCCACTTTTTTTTTTTAACGTTTTCTACTTTTATAGAAAATGTTTTCCTCTTTTTTGGAAATATGTTTACCATTTTTTTCCATTTTTCTGAATATTTGACACTTTTGAAAATATGTTTACCATTTTTTTCCATTTTTCTGAATATTTGACACTTTTGAAAATATGTTTACCACTGTTTTTTTATATATATGTTTTCCAGTTTGTTTTTAATGTCTTCCATTTTTTTTATTATTTTCCACTTTTTTTAAAATATTTCCTCCCTTTGTTACAATGTTTTCCACTTTTGTAAAAATGTGTCCAGTCTTTGTTGAAATGTTTACACCGTTTTGTGATAATTTTCAGATTCAGTTGATGTCCAAGGTTTTTTTTTGCTCTTATGGGCCGCCGTATTCAGTGGTTAAAGGAGCAGATGTCATCGTTTTGCCAAGAATATTCCACAGTATGGCCTGGATTAATCTCATCTCCATAGAAACAAGCAATAGTCAGCAGCAGGCCATGTTACAGGTCAGATCTGTGGAGAGGCGAGCCCTGACGCAACCATTTTTGGGCAAATAAGACAAGTGTAATTATTTAAACGCTAGACAGCCTTTTATATGACGTGGCTTTTTGATTCTCACGTGGATCAAACAAATGGATGAATCAGTGGGGATTGAGCTGATGAACACTAGAGTCACATGATTAAGACAAAACACGATCTGGTTCAGACGCCGTCACCTCGAATAAGGCCAGGTTCCTGTCGTAGAAGTCGTCATCGTCCACGCCGTGGCTGTTGTTGATGTACACGCTGGAGATTTTGGAGTTTCCGTCACCTGGAAACACATTCAGTCAAAGTGAAAGTGAACACCGTGGCCAAAGAATTTTATCTTTACTTCCTTGTTATTGAATTGATTGGAGTGAAAAAAAAAACAAAGAAATGAAAAAGAAACGTAAAAAAGAAAAAGAAACGTAGAAACAAAAAACACCTAAAGTTTAAGCAAGAGCTGCCACTGTGTTCTTTACATGTTTTTAATGTTTTATGTCTTTTGTTTAAAAAGGGTGTCTACTTTCCAAAAAAAAAAGGTTGAAAAATGTTCCACAATTGTTTACAAATATTTTTTACTTTAGTTAAAAAAAATATTTTCCATTTTTGTTTTTGAAAAAAGTCCACTTTTGTTAAATAAAAAAATGAAAAAAGTTCAAATTTTTAGTTTAAAATGCTTTAAATTTTTGTAAAAACATTTTTCACTTTTGTTTTAAAGTTTCTCCTTTTGTTAGAATGTAATAACTGACACCAGATCAATAAAATATCATCAGTGTTTTACTCCCACAAATGAACAAACGTAAATCTTCAACATAAATAGAGGCCGAATTAGTTGAAAAAAGTGCTGGATATTCACTCTTTTCATCCAGTTTCGTTTAAATCTAGATAAACATTCAGTTGTTTGTAATCGACGACGAGCTCGGGTGTTTTTAATCCACACGTCCACAATCAGCCCTCAGTAAAATCAGGCGGTTTGGAGCAGAGTTCAGATTTAAGATGACGAAACGTGACTGTTTTTGTGTTCAGTGTCAATGATTAACGTCTGCATTGCTTCTGTTCAGGAATCATTATCGAAAGCCGTTTGTTTTTCATGAGGGTTAGGTTTAAGGTTAGAAAACGGTGACACTTTCTTTGTCTTAAAATGTGTGATTATGAGCCACGGTAATATGCAAATAACGTGTTTTCTTCACACTTTTGGAGTTACAGGTCGAGCAGGTTTTGGACGGAAATGAAGAACATGAGAAACACACGACAAACAAACAACGCGAGACACAACCCGCCCTCTGTGTTTATTCAAGCAAACTGTTCTATTGAAGAAAAACAAAACGTCCGTCTGTAAGATTAATTGACGCCGTGTGCAAGAATCCCTCGTTCAAAAACCCGGAGATTTAGCTTTAAACTGTGAAAATGCAGATGTTTAACCTGTTTTTTTAGGTTCGGTCAATCCACAATGACGCACAAGAAAAACTGGTGCAAAGTTTAAAGTCTTTTCTGTCGGCGCAAATAAAGAAAAGTTAAATTATTTGTTCGCAGTAGTTTTAGAAAAAGGCGCCATTATTCGAAGGCTGGAGTGACATTGTAATTGACAAACAAAAAAAAGAAGAAAAAGAAGAAAAAAAAAATCACATTCGAACAAATTTCAGAACAAAAATTAAGATAAGATAAGAGATCCTTTATTTGTCCCACAATGGGGAAATTCCACTGTTGCAACACACAGTTTAGGACAGGAATCCAAATTCTGAAGTAGTTTGGCGGGATACAACCTGCGGTAAATATTTATCGTAGTTTCAATTATCACGATCATCCTAATCATCATTTGTGAGGTTGAAAATTTTAAAAATAAAGTTTAAAATGACAAGAAGTAGCGCCGAGTTCTAAAACGAATCCCTCTGTGATGTCATCAAAAAGCCACTTTACGTAAAACGCATTTTTTCTGACGGTTTAAAGGAAAAACATTATGCATTTTTTGCGTTGTTTTTAGCCTTTTAAACCTGCTCTTGAGCACCTTAAATTTGCCATGTCATGTTTTGAAATAAACAAAAAAGGTTTATAATGAAATAATGCCTGTTTTCCTCAGGAGTCTGCAAAAGACACTTGTGCATCCAGCCAGTAGATGGCGCCAAGCGTTTAGCTTATATTTTCTCCATAAACGAATGCGCTAAAGGCAGTTATCAAGCAGCAGCAGCAGTTATCGTGTTCACACCATAGAACTATAATTAAACCTGGAAGATGAATCCAAAATGGCGCCCTGTTTATCCCTATGGCCTGAGCTCATTGGCGCATGACCCCAAAAAAATTTCTTACTTCCGCATTTACTTCCTGATACGGAGGCGGCCATCTTTGCTTTAGGGCGCCACGTGACCACAATCCCCCATGATGCTTTGAGCGACGTGAACGACCAGCAGCTGCAGGTTTTTGTGTTAGCGTTAGCTTGTGTGATTGTAATTGTGTTCTTCATGTTAGACACACGTGAAGCGTCTGAAATGAAATAAAATACAACTTACAGGTGTCTCTAGTCGAGCCTTTTCCACGAGCTTCTGTTTGTATCGTCCGACGCTCGTTCACGTGACTCACACATGTTTGTGTGACGTCACTTCATATAAAAACGGTAATTTCTGTGATTTTAGAAACGGTAGAAAAGAACATTTCCTTCTATTTTATTTAAATACCGATAATAATTCAGAACTGTCTGTGATTATAATGTGCAATGATAGAAAAAGGCTGGTTCCAAGAGGCTGCAGTACCTCGCACGACCACTAATCAATCTGGGACACAGACAGAGGGGGCGGGGCTTATCCAGTTCATTTAATACATCCATGGTTCAGCGTCAGAAATGCTCAGAATGAGTTTAGCGATTGATGATTTAAGGACTTTAAACAGAGGCTTGGTCGCTTGTTTCTCTCTGAAAAACTGGCATTTTATCAAAAACAGGAAATGATCACGTTTTCAATGACATTTTGATGTAATTCCAGTGATAAAAGCTCTATCCTGAGCACGTGGCACGCTTTGAAGTCTGTATTCACCTTATTCCTGAAGTTGTCGTACGCACCGCCGTCTTGTTTCCGTTGTAGTTCACACGGAGCAGACGAGCTCAACAGAAAATAAGTTCTACTCGACTAAAAAGACGTTTTCAGGAAATCGTTCTGTTGTGACTTGTTGTTGCTCATGTTCATTAAACATTTCACACAAATCAATCTACTTTATGTAACATTTTAGCGTCAGACTTTTCCCTCATTCGTCATTAGCTTTAACGGAGTTCTCGTCAAACAGAAGTGCGTTTACAACAAAAGTGCGGATCTGTGGCAAAAAGAGGCAAAAGTGGGCGGGGCAGAATAAGGTGAATACAGTGGCACAAAAACACGACTAGAAGTGACAAAATGTGGCTAAAAATGACAAAAACCCTACGAGAAGTGACAAAAACATGACTATAAGCGGAAAAATTCTATATAGCAAGAAAAACGGGACTAAAAGCGACAAAAATTTGACTAAAATCGACAAAATTGTGACAAAAAAATGACAAAGTGAAAAAAGAACGTGACTATGAGCAACAAAAATGCTTTTCACCTTATTCCTGAAGTTTCCGTACGCGCCGCCGTCTTGTTTCCGTTGTAGTTCACACGGAGCAGACGAGCTCAACAGAAAATAAGTTCTACTCGACTAAAAAGACGTTTTCAGGAAATCGTTGCGTTGTGACTTGTTGTTGCTCGTGTTCATTAAACATTTAACACACATCAATCTACTTTATGTAACATTTTAGTGTCAGACTTTTCCCTCGTTCGTCATTAGCTTTAACAGAGTTCTCGTCAAACGGAAGTGCGTTTACAACAAAAGTGCAAAAAACTGCAAAAGTGGGCGGGGCAGAATAAGGTCAATAATCCATATAACAATTATTCGATCACTAAATTAGTTGACGATTATCTCAATAATCGATTAGTTGCGACTAATCAATCAATTAACTTGTTTCAGCCCTAATGTTTCGAAAAATTATGACAGAAAGAATGTACGTTTACTTTGCACTTGGGGGAAGTTTTTCTTAGTTTTTTCTCTATAATACGGTAAGATTTGAGCTGTAGAGACTGGAATAAATAACTTTTGCGCCTCATTATCGACTGTTTTTAACGACATTGCGCACAGAATTGTTGTTACGCCGTGGATTCTCCTGCTTTACGTCTTATTTTATCGGTTTTATCCATCTGCGCGTCGGTGTTTTTGTCAACTCCACCAGTGGGAAGGGAATGACGTGGCTGGAAGCAAAAATGAAAATTAGTTAATATTGGCGCGGCGTCAGCAAAAACGTTTCCCCTTTTAGCTCCAGTTCGGGTCTCGTCGTGTCGCTTTCCTCCTTTCTTTTCTCAAACTCAGCACAAACGGCCGCGGTGTCTGATTCAGCAGCATCACTTCTGCTCCGTCTGCTCCGAACGACACGGCGCGGACTCGACACGAAACAAAAAAACCTCCGCTAAAACAAACCGCTAAACTTTGACAGTATTTCTATTCTGTTAGGATCGTTCTGGCAGGCTCTCTTCGCCCCGGGGCAGATGAAACCGCAGCGGCAGATCACGACCACAAGAGTGAAAGTGGATGAATAATGTACAAAATCGTAATTAAACTATGAACTATAACCAAGATCTGATTTAAATCTTGTGAATCAGGATCTGCAAAAGGTTCGTAAGTGTTTTAACCCCAAATATTATCATGTTTTTTTGTCCGCGAGGCCATAAACGTGTCCAACATTTTTGAAATACGAGAAAAAATGTAATATGAAAAAATGTAATATAATTGTACTTCCTGGTTGGACAAAGGTGGAGGTAATTTCACAGCCGTTACCTAGCAACCGTTTTCAAAATAAGGGCCAAAACCCACATAAATGACACAATAGTTATGATTTTACAAATAATAATACCCAATAACAACTTTATTTTGTTGAATGACACTTTAACAACATCTGCAGAACTGAATCAGGACTAAACCATTAACAAGAGATAAAATAATTTCTATATTTTTGAACCTGTGAATCAAGAACTGCAAAAGTGTAAAGTGTTTTAACCCCAAATATTCAACTTTATTTGACCGATGGACAGATTATTCTGATGTTTTTTTGTCCACTGGGCCAGAAACGTGTCCAACATTTTTGAAATACGAGCGAAAATGTAATATGAAAGGCTTTAACAACATCTGCAGAACTGAACCATTAACAAGAGTCATATTTTCTATATTTTTGAAGTTGTGTTGAGAGCCTTAAAGTCTATGTGACAGTTTAGACGACACATTTCACTAAAACGCAGTGACCACGATTATATTTAAGATTTTACTGAACATTTGACCCATTTATCTCCAGTTTGACAGTTTTCGTAATGTTTATAATTGTACTTCCTGGTTGGACAAAGGTGGAGGTAATTTCACAGCCGTTACCATAGCAACCGTTTTCAAAATAAGAGCCAAAACCCATTTAAATGACACAATAGTTATGATTTTACAAGAAAATCGTGACAATAATTTTTTTGCCGTCTCGCCCAGCCCTACGAGAGCGAGACATGAGCGTGACGCGGCTCGGAGGACGTCGAAGTGAACGTGAGGAGACAATAATCTCAGGGAAGAACAGAATAAAATGAAAAAGCGGTGAATAGCCTGGAGGTTGGGCGCACATGCAGTTCCTGTAAAGACGCGGAGGGCACTTGGGATCGGGTGGGACGGCTCAGAGCAGCTTTGATTTGATTGAAAAGCCGGTCTGAACTCTGCTCTAAACCTGATGCTTTTACTGACAGACCATTCTCCATTAAAAGACCCAGACTGATCCTTTATTATTATAACTGACTAAAATCTGACTAAATGAACATTGTTAGAACAGGGTTTAAAGGGCCTCTGACAGGTTAGACCACTCATGTAACTAAAATACAGTGAAGATAAATATATTTAAAGTTTTGCTAAAAAATAATTATATATTTGATCATTTTTAGCTATTTTTTAGTTTTGTAATATCACTTCCTGGTTGTAAATAATGACATCACGCTAGGAGATTACTTTGAACACTCGGCTAAAACTCGGCTAATGTCAGAGATTTTTTTTGTCCGACAAATCAAAATATACGTGAACACTTTTATTTTGTTGAAATAATGTTTTAAGGGTAAAATAAGTTGTTAATTTTTGGGTAAATTACGCAAAACCTTTGGATGGAAAGAGTCTGCCCAGTGTGATGTCATCAGTTTTTTACTAATTTTCAACAGATTTTTCAGCTTTTCTCCACCAACTACAGCTTGACTGGTGTAAAACAGGAATTTTTATGTACAAGGCGAATTAATACACCAAATAAAATCAAAATTAGAAAATCGTTAAAGCCTGTCATATGCCCTTTAAAGAGAGAAAAGTCACTGTAGCAGAATATGTGTCCCTTAAACCAACCATCAGCGACATAAATGTGTTTTCAGTTGATTTTATTGTCGAGTCATAACTATTGTGTAATGCAGTGTTTTATTGAACTGTGGCACACTTTTTGAGTGTAAAAAATACCACGGCACACCACGTACTACTAAAACATTGCCCAGTTAGTAAGAAGAAATGCACTCTGTGCAACTGTCTAGCTCTTTAAATTTAGAAAAGTGATGTTCTTGGGTTCTTTTTTAACGCAGAAGTTGTTCAGGACTTACCAAAAAAGTAAATTAGTCAATTACATCCACATTTGTGAATCTGTGAACTCAAATTGGACATTTTTTCAAGGCACAAGCGGCAAAACTTCAAGGCGCACTGGTTGAAAATCAAGGGTGTAACGTATGTGGATGTTGGCCCTTGTTTACAGTTTGGTTGCTATGGTAACAGCTGTGGCAACACATTGTTGTCACGATTTTCTTGGGGCCAGATTATGATTTCGATTCATGTTTACTTTGGCTGGAACAGAGCTGCACGATTTAGGAAACATAAAACATTTTTCTGACCAGTGCGCTTGTGATTAGATTTGCGAATTATGTTATAATCAAAGGATTCTGTTCAAATTCACATTTTAGAGACAATTTGGTCGGTTTTAGTGGCGTTTTTGTCACATCAAGTTGTGTTTGTCACTTTTATACACGTCTTTGTCGCTTTTAGTCAGGTTTTTGTCGCTTTTAGTCAGGTTTTTGTCGCTTTTAGTCAGGTTTTTGTCGCTTTTAGTCAGGTTTTTGTCGCTTTTAGTCAGGTTTTTGTCGCTTTTAGTCAGGTTTTTGTCGCTTTTAGTCAAGTTTTGTCGCTTTTAGTCAGGTTTTTGTCATGTTTTTGGCACTGTTAGTCACATTTTGTGCATTGCGTCACATTTTTGTCACCTTTGAGCGCATTTTTATTGCTTTTGGTCACGCTTTTGTGGCTTGTTTCAGAACATGTTTGTACAAATCCAAACTACAGTGTGAGCAGTTTTTATTCAAAGCAAAGCAAGACATTTTGCTGTTCGTGGAAGAAATGATCGCACTTCAAAAACTGCAGCCTTTGTGATTTGCCAATTGCGAGCTCAGCATTCGATTTTTTTCACTGTATCGCCCAGACCTACCGTGAGATTAGATTTGTGATTGATGTTTTAATAATAGGATTCTGTTCAAATTCACATTTTACACCCAATTTTGTCACTTTTAGACGTGTTTTTGTTACGTTCAGTTGTGTTTGTCACATTTAAAGGGCCTATGACAGGTTGGACTACACATTTGACAAAAATGCAGTTAAGATAAACATATTTCAAATTTTGTCAGAGTACTTTACAAATTTTGTCACGGTTTAACAATTTTTTCATTTTTTAGTTTTACTTCCTGGTTGTAAATGATGACATCACACTGGGAAATTACCATAGCAATCATCCTGTTCACGGGGCCAAAACTCATTTAATGTTACAGATTTTTTAATTTTATGAATAAAAATACATGTGAAAACCTTTATTTTGTTGAATCAATGTTTAAAGGATCAAAAAAAGTTGTTTCTTTTGTGTAAATTATGCATAACCTTTGTCTCCCCAGTGTGATGTCATCATCTGTTTACTTCCTGTTATTTTCAACATATTTGTCAACTTTTCTCCACAAATGGCTGCGTGATTGGTGTAAAATTTAAATGTATACGTACAACTGGTATTAATAAACCAAATAAAGTAAACATTAGAAAATCATGAAAACCTGTCATACGCACTTTAAATGTGTCTTTGTCACTTTTAAACACATTTTAAATCATTTTTAGTCACGCTTTTGTCGATTGCTTCGAACATGTTTGTACAAATCCAAACTACAGTGTTAGAAGTTTTTATTCTGTTTGTGGAAGAAATGATTGCACTTCAAACATTGCAGCCTTTGTGATTTGCTAATTGCTTCCATTAAAATTGTGTTTTTGCGTGGATTTGGTTTAATTGTGCAGCTCTGGCCTTTAAGAAGTAAATAAAGTCATCTGCTCAGAGGCTTCAGAGGCTAAACAACAGGAGAAAAAGTGTGTTTGAACAGACAGCTGCATTAAAGACACAAACAGTCAATCACGATACGACGATTTCATAAAAACAGCAGATTGTCACAAGGACCAGCTCCATTTTTATCACCGTCTCGCTCAGACCTACCGTGCAGTCAGTATTATATTCACAGCCACGCTATGAAAGCAGAGCAGACGTTCCCACGAAAAGCACAAACACTAGTGACCTATAGATTACATGAGACGCAGCGAAAATAACGGCCACATTTGGTGAGTGGGCGGCGACTTCCCACATTCACACAACAACAACACTCCGCAGATAGAACGGCCCAAGATGATTTATTCAGGACTCCAGAACATAACGCGCTTCTTCATCAGACCAGACCAGAGCGACACGGCACTCCGAGGTGAGCTCTGTAAGAATCTGGAAAACCGCGCACGGGAAACCATCGGGAAAAAACAAACTCGGCGCCGATCGGTCGAGGCGTCGTAACAGAGGCAGAAAAGTCAAACATCTCAGACATCTTTCCCTCCACAGACGCACAAATCAAAGTGTCAGTTTCGTTAAAACAATCACTGACAGTCAAACTCGTCAGCGTTCTCATGTCATTTTGTTTGATACATTTCTTGTTTAAGTAATTACGTTATGTTTTTCCAATCGATCAGGCTGTGAATGTCTTTGCTCAGGTTCATAACAGTGAATAAACTGAAATGAAGACGCTAAAAGTGCCAAAAACGCGCCTAAATGCGACAAAAAACGTGCAGCTAAAAGCATCAAAAACATATCTAAAGTTAACAATCATTTTTTATAGTCGAGTTGTTGTGATTAGTCGATTAATTGTTGCAATTCTACAACAAAACACACACTAAGGATGTCAAGATTATTTGTTTAATCAATAATCGTGATTGAGAACCAAAAAAATAATAACTGACCATTTTAGAAGCAAAAACTACACTCCAAAAAGTAGCCCTAAATGTAAAGTGTCACATTAACTTCACTTTATCATATATAAAGTTAGATTTAATAAAGCTAAGGACTAAATATAAGGACTAAACCATATCTAAACCGGGTCTAAATCCAGTCTAAACCCGGTCTAAATCTAATCTTAACACAGTCTGAAACAGGGATTAAACCTGCTCTAAACCCAGTCTTAAACCCAGTCAAAACCCGGTCTAAACAAAGTCTAAACCAAGTCTGAACCGGGATTAAACTGGTTCTAAACCCGGTCTAAACACAGTCTAAACAAAGTCTAAACCAAGTCTAAACCGGGATTAAACCTGCTCTAAACACAGTCTTAAACCCAGTCAAAACCCGGTTTAAACAAAGTCTAAACCAAGTCTGAAACAGGGATTAAACCAGGTCAAAACCAAGTCTAAACCTGGATTAAACTGGTATTAAACCAGCTCTAAACACAGTCTAAACAGGGTCTAAACTAGGACTAAATCAGATCTAAACCAATAAGTGATAAACAGAGACAAAATATTTCTATATTTTTGAAGATGGGTAAGGCTGGAACACTAGTGTGCCTTGAGAAAATGTCCAGTTTGAGTTAACAGATTAAAAAATGTGGATGTAATTGACTAATTTTCAATTTTGGAGTGCCCTCATTTGCATCTTCCTCAAAAAAGAACACAAAACCATCACTGCTGCCAAATTTAAAGAACCAGATACTGGCACAAACATTATTTGGCTCATTATACACCAGATTTTTAATAGTTTTTTGTAGTGGTTGGTGTGCCGTGGTATCTTTTAAACCCAAAAAGTGTGCTATTACTCAAAAAAGGTTGAAAAACACTGCCTTAGAGGGCCTGATTTGGCCCCAGGACCTAAACTTAAAAAGCCCTGGTCTGGAGGAATCATGATCAAAAGTGAATAAAAGTGAATGAAGGATTTCGCTGTTGTTTGGCGTCAAAAATAGTGAATAATCGTAAAATAGTGACGTTTCTTCCCACAATAACAACACTAAACTGTGTCTAAACGGTGTCATTCACATTCCACACCATTTCTGTCAGCTCAGATGTTTGCGTTTTTAAAGTGCAAACCGGTTTATCGAGAGTCTGGCCTTAAACGATGCCTTCAGGGACCGTGTGCTGTCACTGAATCCCCGACTAACCTGCCTGCCTGTCTGTCTGTCTTTTCCGGCAGAGTAACTTTAGCGTCAACACGAGCGTCGAAGAAGGTCACGGGACGAAGATGACACGAGCCGATTGCGAAACGACGCTGTTGGTTTAACGAGGTGCTACGTGGGCCCTTTGTGTTGCTATTGTGAGCCGGAGAGAAGCTACGAAGCCAGGGACGTCCTTTGGAAGTGAAATTAGTCCATGACGTCGGTGTTTTCGGTGTGTTTTTGCACAGTTAAGGCGAGACAATACAGGAAAAACGCATTCTTTTCAATTTTATGTTGTTTTGGTCAGTTTTCTCTCTCAACATATCGGCTTTCATGAGGAAACTACAAACTTCTACACATCTGCTCCTAAAGATGTTTGATTCTTCCATTGAATCCACTTCATCCATAGATTTCTCTTGGACATTGTAACTTCAAAGGACGATTTCTTAAAATGCATCTTTTTCCTCTAGAGACATAAGGATCACCAGTAGATCCTACACCAAACTGTACAATCTGGACTCAACAAGATTTAGACCAAACGGACACAAGGATTTTTTGATATCTAATTCTAAAACTGATTTATTGAAGTTTTAAGTCAAATAAATGAGGCAAATTTTGCGTTTTTTAGGACTATTTTCAGTCCAATCTAGTTTACTTAAAATAATTAATAAGAAATCCCAAACCCCCTCTGTACATTTTTTTTTTATAAATAATATGTTACAAAATGAACCAAGAAATTTAAACCTGGTTCTGTCCATTTTTCAGGTTTAAATGTCCCAAAACTGTGGATTTTTGGCTGTTTTTACAGATAACATGCCTTATTTCTACATGAAAACATGACAAGAAGAAAAAGGTCTGTTTGTCGTATTTAAACGCATCACTTTCAGTCGCATTTCGTCACTTTTAGTCGCATTTTGGTGCATTGAGTCGCGTTTGTGCCGCTTTTGAACACATTTTTATCGCCTTTGGTTGGGTTTTTGTTGCTTGTTTCAGAACATATTTGTACAAATCCAAACTACATTGTTTTGCAGTTTTTATTCAAATCAAAGAAAGACATTGTATTGTTTGTGGAAGAAATGATTGCACTTTAAACATTACAGTCTTTGCGATTTGCTAATTACATCCATTAAAATGTTGTTTTTGTGTGGATTTGGTTTAATTGTGCCGCTCTGGCCTTTAAGAGGTAAATAAAGTCATCTGCTCAGAGGCTTCAGAGGCTAAACAACAGGAGAAAAAGTGTGATACCACAATTTTAGAAAAATAGATTGTCACTGGGACGAGCTCATGATTCCATCGCCCAGCTCTAATATTATAGTGTTTTTGTCACGTTCAGTTGTGTTTGTCATATTTAAACACATCTTTGTAACTAATAGTCGAGTCTTAGTAGTTTTTAGTTGCATTTTTGTCGTCGTAGTTTTAGTTGCGTTCTTTGTTGTTTTAGTCACGTTTTTTGTCTGTTTTGGTCGTTTTTAGATGTGTCTTTAAGTCATGTTTTTGTCGTTTTAGTTGGCTTTTTTGTCGTTTTTAGTCGCGTTTTTGTCGTATTAATTTAGTGCATTGAGTTTCTTTTCCCCGCTTTTGAACACATTTTTATCGCTTTTAGTAGAGCTTTTGTCTCTTGTTTCAGAACATGTTTGTACAAATCCAAACTACAGTGTGAGCAGTTTTTATTCAAATCAAAGCAAGACATTTTGTTGTTTGTGGAAGAAATTATTGCACTTCAAAAATTGCAGCCTTTGTGATTTGCATCCATTAAATTGCGATTTTGTGTGGATTTGGTTTAATTGTGCAGCTCTGGCCTTTAAGAGGTAAATAAAGTCATCTGCTCAGAGGCTTCAGAGGCTAAACATCAGGAGAAAAAGTGTGTTTGAACAGACAGATGCATTAAAGACACAAACAGTCAATCACGATACGACGATTTCACAAAAACAGCAGATTGTCACAGGGACCAGCTCACCATTCCACTTCTCTGACCGTATCGCCGGCTCAAACTGGACGTTCTTTGCGTTTCTGCAGGTCGGCTTTGATCGTCGAGGCGTGCGTAAGCGGTCTTTACGCGGCGGCGCAGATGGGGGCTCGGTCGCTGGTCGCAGGGCCGTGTTTTCGTTGCGGAGGCGAGCGGCCGAGTGCAGATGTCAGATGGGTTTAGCGTTTCCCTGCGGACGAGCTCACCTTGCGCTCAGAAACTCTCGAGCGAAATGTGCAGCGAGGCGCGAACGGAGGAGCCGAGCACAGATGTGTAACAGCCAAACGAAACGCTAAGAGAGAGCATCGACGGTTGGACAATTTTGTGAAGTTTATGGATTAAAGCGAGACAATACAGGAAAAAACATAGATACTTTCATGTGGAAACAACAAACGTGTCCAATCTGCTCCTCAAGATGTTAATTTAATCCATTCATAGATTTCTCTGGGACGTTGTGACTGCAAAGTAGAGCTGGGCGATACGAGAAAAAATTGTTATCACGATTTTCTTGGGACCAGATCATGATTTCTGTTTGATCACGATTTTTGTTCACTTTTGTTGCCTTTAAAGTGCGTATGACAGGTTTTTAACATTTTCTAATTTTAACTTTATTCGGTGTATTAATACCTGTTGTAAATATAAATGATAGTTTTACATCAATCAAGTTGCTGTTTGTGGAGAAAATGGAAAAATATGTTGAAAATTATACAGGAAGTAAACAAATTGATGACATCACACTAGGGAGACAAGGTTATGCATAATTTACGTAAAAGAGACTACTTTTTTGACCTTTTAAACATTAATTCAACGAAATAAAGACGTTCATGTGTGTTTTTATTTGTCAAATTAAAAAAATCTCTAACATTAGATCAGTTTTTGCCCAGTGTACATTCTAATTTCCTAGTGTGATGTCATCATTCACAACCAGGAAGTGAAATTAAAACCTGAAAAATTGCTTATTTGGGATAAAATTTGAACAGCATTTTAGCAAACATTGAAATATATTTATCTTAACTACATTTTAGTCAAATGTGTAGTCCAACCTGTCATAGGCCCTTTAATAGAGCTGCACCATTTAGTAAAAATGTCTAATTGTGATTTTTCTGACCAGTGCGACTGTGATTAGATGCGTGATGTTTGTTTTAATAGAATTCTGTTCAAATTCACATTTTTGTCACTTTTAGTCACGCTCGTTGTTGTTCTTTTAGTTGCATTTTTGTCACTTTTGTATGTCTCTGTAGTTTGTAGGCACGTTTTTGTCACTTTTGGTAGCGTTTATGTTGCACATGTTTGTACAAATCCAAACTACATTGTTGGCAGTTTTTATTCAGATCAAAGCAAGACAAAAAAGTGTGTTTGAACAGACAGCTGCATTAAAGAGACAAACAGCGAATCACGATACAACGATTTCACAAAAATAGCAGATTGTCACAGGGAGCAGCTCATGATTCCATTTTTATCACCGTATCAGCCGTACTTCAAACTCAGATTTCTTAAAATGCATTTTTCTCCATCGAGACAAAGATCAGCCTTAAAGTAGATCCTACACCAAACTGTACAATCTGGACTCAACAAGATTCTGACGGAATATTCTGAAGGATTTCCTGATATCTAATTCTAAACCTCATTTATTAAAGTTGAAGTAAAAAAAAAAAATAGGTGAAATTTGAATTTTTCGCCAATTTTCAGTCAGATTTAGTTTACTCAAAAACAAAATAAAGAAATCCCCCTCAGTGCATTATTTATACCTAATGTTTGTACAAAAAGAACCAAGAAATTTAAACCTGGTTTTGTCCATTTTTCAGATTTAAAATCCTCATCACAGACATGATGATGAGGGCTGTAGTCGACTAAAGAAATTCTTTATCTCTCACTTTAATCCAGTCCCAGCATCATAAATATTCTCATCCATGAGTTTAGAATGTCTGAGCCATAGAACTATAATTAAACCTGGAAGATGAATCCAAAATGGCCGCCCTGTTTATGGAGTGAGCTCATTGGTGCATGACCCCAAAAAAGTTTCTTACTTCCGCATTTACTTCCTGATACGGAGGCTGACATCTTTGCTTTAGGGCGCCACGTGACGACAATCCCCCACTTCATATAAAAACGGTAATTTCTGTGATTTTAGAAACGGTAGAAAAGAACATTTCCTTCTATTTTATTTAAATACCGATAATAATTCAGTCCTGTCTGCAATTATAATGTGACATTTTAGAAAAAGGCTGGTTCCAAGAGGCTGCAGTACCTCGCACGGCCACAAATCAATCTGGGACCACAGACAGAGGGGGCATGCCTTATCCAGTTCATTTAATACATCCATGGTTTGAGCCCAGAGCGTTAAAGCTAACAAACATTAGCATGCTAACGGCGCACTTCCTGCTTCTCGTAGAATAAAACGCTCTATAAACAGATGAAGAGAAAACGCCGTGGTCTCATTTTCACCCGAATAAATGCTTGTACAAAATAACTGCTCGAGCAACACAGATTTTACTTTATCACATATAACACCAACAAAAAAAAGAAAAATCAGGCACATGAAGTAGCTATTATTTCATGCATCAAAACTGTCATTTTAAAGCGCCGTGCCTGATTTTTACTGTCTCTAAAAGTACAGACAGTTGATTTTGCCGACTCCAGCAGTTCTGCTCATTATTAGTTTATGCGGCTCAGGTTATGGCCCTCACACTTTGGACACGGAGTAATCAGATTATGGCCGTGTTTCTATTTGTGGAGGCTTATTATCAAATGATGACTGTGATGGACAGGCTTAGGCTCACAGACTCTAATGCACTTATGTCACTGCTCCACGGAGCCTCGCTTTTCAACCGCGGAGAACCTTGAGGTGCTGCAGGTGTAGGGCTGAGCTATCAATTATTTTAGCAATCCAGTATTCTATTGATTATTTACTTTCATTTTTATATAAAAGTTGTAGAGCTTAATAATAAACAAATTCTTCGGTCTGAAATAACACATTTTATTGTTAATTGCACATCGGTGTCTCATAAACTGCACTATTTCACGTCAAGAACACCGTCCAAATGTCCACGAGTGCATCTGATCTGAAGCGTTTGTCTCTTTGATGAACTTTATTAAATCACCTGTTCATTATTCACCTTATTCCTGAAGTTGTCGTACGCGCCGCCGTCTTGTTTCCGTTGTAGTTCACACGGAGCAGACGAGCTCAACAGAAAATAAGTTCTACTTGACTAAAAAGACGTTTTCAGACTGACCAGGAAATCGTTGCGTTGTTGACTTGTTGTTGCTCGTGTTCATTAAACATTTTACACAAATCAATCTACTTTGTGTAACATTTTAGCGGTGAGACTTTTCCCTCGTTCTTCATTAGCTTTAACGGAATTCTCGTCAAACAGAAGTGCGTTTACAACAAAAGTGCGTATCTGTGGCAAAAAGAGGCAAAAGTGGGCGGGGCGGAAGAAGGTGAGTAGAAAAATACAAAGTGAACATGAATCGTGATCAAATCAAAATCATGGTGTTTATGATTTTTTGTCATATCGTTCAGCCCTAGTTTAGATATATTTTTGCCACACCCCCTTTTAGTCGATTAATCGGTCGATGAAGCTGGTCTTTAGTCGACCAAACATGTCTTTATTCGACTACAGCCTACACTGAGCCCCCACATATTTTCGACGCTTAATGCTCCATCAAACCAGGACAGGACCAGAGTTTGACGCGTCTGGGATGAGAACCAGCTCCTCCAAACCCGAGGCCATGGTTCTGGACTGGAAAACGACCCAGGACACGCCGGAGGGACCGGGGCTACGTTCACGCTGCAGGTCTTGACGCTCAGCTCAGATGTTTTTGACGAGGCATTGTCAATAAAATGTGACTCAGATCGGTTTATGTCCGCGAACCCAGACCGCTCTGACGTGCCGCGATGTGGAGAACAGGTCGAGACAAAACCAGGCGTCGTGCTGCTGTCGCTTAATGAGACAGACTATAATGAAGAACAACCAGTGGTAAATAGATGCTAGGGCTGTATCCTTTAGTCGTTTAGTCCCTTGATTTTGGGGAACACTAGTGCGCCTTCAGGTTTTGCCATTTGTGCCTTGAGAAAATGTCCAGTTTGAGTTCACAGACTCACAAATGCGGATTTAATGAACTAATTTACCTTTTTGGAGTGTCCTGAGCAACATTTGCACCAAAGAAAGAACGCAAAACCATCACCATTACCACATTTTAAAAACTAGACAGTGCCACAGACATTATTTACTTCATTACATGCAATATTTTTAACTAAATGGTCTGGTTTGGTCATATTTTAGGAGTAGGTGGCGTGCCGTGGTAGCTTTTAGACCTCAAAAAAGGTTGAAAAACACTGGTTTAGTCGATTAATCGGTAGTTGATGTCTTAGTCGACCAAATTTTTTATGAATCGACTAATTATTTTATCTAAATTAGGTTAAGGATAAGGATTCATATAAAACACCAGCAAAACTTAGAAGATAAAAAGTGAGTTAGCTGAAGATTTTGAAGAGAATCGTGCGTTTAATCCAAGTCCTACATCTATGACTTGTAAATACTAGACTAAAGAAATTCTTGGTTGATTGAAGACCTCCCTTATCGACCGATTAATCGACTAAAAAGGGGGTGTGGCAAGGTAAAACTATGAAGTATCGCTCTGTATCTGACCCAAACTGCACCAAAAAACACAACTGCGCTGGAATTCATGCAGAGAAATTACAATTTATAAAGAAAAGTACCAGCAAACTAGGGCTGTAATCTTTCGTTTAGTCCAGTGTTTTTCAACTTTTTTTTGAGCCGCGGCACACTTATTTTGGTTGAAAAGATACCACGGCACACAACCTACTAAAACATTACCAAATCGGACCTTTTAGTAAAAACATACATAACGTGCCAAATAATGTCTGTGCCGCTGATGGTGATTGTTTTTGCTTTCTTTTTTGTGCAGAAGTACGTTCAGGACACTCAAAAATGGTCACTTTTCCAATTAAATCCATTTGTAAATCAAAATTGGACATATTTTCAAGGCAAACCTGGCGATACCTGAAGGCGCACTGGTTGAAAATCAAGGGTTTAGTCGATGGTCTCTTAGTGGACCAAGATTTTTATTAGTCGATTAATCATTTTACTTATATCAAATTATTATAAAATGACATATATGGCAAAAACAAGAAGATATGAAGTGAATTCACTGAAGATTTTGGAATCTTAACGTATAAATACACTGTCTCCTGTACAAATAGTTGTTTTTGCATGAATTATTCTGCAGTTGTGTTCTTTTGAGTGCAGTTTGGTTCAGATAAATGGAATTACTTCACAGTTTTGATATATTTTTGCCACACCCCCTTTTAGTCGATTAATCGGTCGATGGGGCTGGTCTTTAGTCGACTACAGCTCTACAGGAAACTATGTATTTAAATTAGATTAAACTCATGATTCACTCCAAGATCTTTAGTGAACCCACTCCATATCTTCACTTTTTTCCTATTTTTGTCATAAATAAATACTTTAAATCAAAATAAAACAATTTGTTGACTAAAACACCATCCATCAACTAAAGGTATGCAGCCCTCCTTCAGCGTGAACGTCGCTGAATTCTCTTTGTGGCCTCAAAATTCTTTGGATCCTTCAAAAGAAATTGAGAAAGTGTTTGTTTAAAGTAAAGTCTGGGCTTTCCTGCTTGGACCGCGGCCCTGGATAAAGCGAAGGAAGACGGACGGATCGATAGGAAGAAAACATTTCAATGATTCATTCTTTTGTCGTCTCCAGACAGCCTTTTTTGTTATTTTTATCTCCCAGTGTTTGTTCCTCTTTTAGACAGAAATTAAACGGCGACGTTGCTTCCACTTCCCCCCCGACTGTACGACCGCGAAGGGTTAACGTAGGGAGACAGCGGCGACCTTTTCACGCAACGCCATCAGAATGTGCGTCACACCCCTAATGATGACCCATCCCGTGAAAAAAATAATAACAAAACACGGTGTTAACATTATTGGGTAAAGCTCAGAAAGAATAGTCTCTGCTGCTGAAAAGACGTCCAAACAAGATAATTTACTCTTTTATCACGTCAAAAGTACTGACTTGTAACCGTTCCATTGGGCAACAGAATGACGAGAATATAATAAATTACTGTATAATAGGTCTTGGCGATATGGAAAAAAATTATCACGATTTTCTTGTGATTTTCTGACCAGTGCGATTGGGATTAGGTTTGCGATTTATGTTTTAATTGGATTCTGATCAAATTCACATTTTAAAGGTCCCATATTCTGCTATTTTGCCCTTTACACAGTCTATTCTAAGGGCTTTGTTGATACATTTTCTCGTTGTGTAATATCCATAACATAACAGTTTCCAAAAAACACCCATTTCTTGGACTGGCCCCCCTCCTTGCAAAAGCAAACGGCTCACTCTGAGATCTGACCCCCCCGAACAGAGAGCAGGCTGCCTCCCCCGCCCAACCCGCGCGGCTCCCCTGCCCAACTCGTGCCGAAGCCTAGAGCGGAGATGGTGCATGCGCCGTGTGCTCCGGTAAACAGCGATACACAAACACAGGAATAAACATTTTATCCTCCTGATGGTGCGTCGTGCTGAGTCCTACGTCCTGGATCTGACCTGGAGTTTGACGTGCTCCAGGGCCTCGACGACGGACGTTGCCGTTTGGTAAATAACAAGCTAACTCTACGATCTGTCATATCCATCGTGTAATTACTGTGTAGCATTAGCATTAGCTGTGTTTATTCTGCGGCTGCGCGCTTCCTGGAGGCGTGGCTTAAACACCGCGTCATCCTGGTGAAGCCGCGTCATCTTAGTGAGGAGCCCCCGTCTGCTGCTCAGAGGGGGACGGAAAAGACAGTTCTCTAGAGAAAACATGCGGGACTCAATCAAAAAACCACTTTGGGCACAACATATGAGGCCCAAATAGCACTGTAGGAAGGTTAAAACCTCTGAAAAGTCAATTTTGCATGATATGGGACCTTTAAAGTACAATTTTGTCGCGTTTTTGTCACGTTCGGTTGTGTTTGTCATATTTAAACGCGTCTTTGTCACTTTTAGTTACATCTTTGTCGTTTAGTCTCGCTTTTGTTGCTTTTAGTCACGTTTTGGTGCACCGAGTCGCTTTGTGATTTGTAAGCACGTTTTTGAACGCATTTTTATCGTTTTTGGTCGCACTTTTGTCTCTTGTTTCAGAACATGTTTGTACAAATCTAAACTACAGTGTGAGCAGTTTTTATTCAAATCAAAGCAAGACATTTTGTTGTTTGTGGAAGAAATGATTGCACTTCAAAAACTGTAGCCTTTGTCATTTGTGTGATTTCGTGTGGATTTTGTTGACTTGTGCAGCTCTGGTCGATAAGAGGAGAATAAACTCATCTGCTCAGAGGCTTCAGAGGCTAAACAACAGGAGAAAGTGTGCATTACAGTGAGAAACAATGAATCACGATAACACGATTTCACAAAAACAGCAGACTGTCACAGGGACAAGTTCACGATTCGGTTTTTATCACCGTATCGCCCAGCCTTACTGTATAATATTCAAAAAGTGAATTTACATGAAACTGAACCCGTGCAAATGTATGTTTTGATCCCAATCTTTTACTTTTCAGATGATTTGATCAAAGCTATTAACTTCTAGAGTCAATAAATACAGTTCACATCTTGAATTAAAAATGTATTCTTTTTTACACTTGTATTTATTGTTCTGGGGGAAAATCTCTTGTCAAAATGATTTCTTGATTTAATGCCTGTTGTGATAGAACTGAATGCTTTTAATGCATTTTAAGGCCTTATTTTTTAAGTCTGTGACAGGTTCAACAACACATTTTTCTTTATTTATTGGTTTATTTGGTCAGCATGTATGATTATATTTAAGATTTTACTGAACCTTTTGCCTGTTTGTCCCAGTTTGACAGTTTGTGTAAAGTTTATAATGTCACTTCCTGGTTGAACATGAGCACAAATATGACATAGTTAGAGGTTACCTAGCAACCAGACTGTAAACAAGGGCCAACGTCCTGATAAATTACACAATAGTTATGACTTGACAAATAATAATCCCTGATAACAGCTTCATTTTGTTCAGTGATCATTTCAACCGTCAGAAAAAAAAATCAGCTGTTTTTTGATGACATCACAGAGGGAATCTGTTTTAGAACTCGTCTACTTCCTAAAATCTACTTCCTTAAAAATTTCTTCACAAACTGCAACTTCACAGATGTAAAAGTATAATAAATATTTAACACAGATGCCCTCCCACCAAACTAAGTAATAAATAGAAAAACATGAGAACCTTCATAAACTTTAAAACACAGTTAAGATCGAAGATATTCCTTTAAAAAATGCAACCACTTTTATCCCAGTCAAGCAATTTTTTAAAAGTTATTTTTACTTCCTGGTTGTAAATGATGACATCACACTGATAATTCTATAACTGTTACCTAGCAACCAACCATGTTTTACACCAAACTCCTCTAATGTCACAGAAATCGCCATTTGACAAATGAAAATACATGGAGACACCTTTATTTTGTTGCATTCACGTTTAAAAAATGTGGAAAGAAACGCTTTTTGTGAGTAAATTGTGCCAGACGTTTTGATATAATTCTCCCCAGTGTGACGTCATCGTGTTTTTGAACTCTGCTCTACTTCCTGTAACGTATTTTTAAACTTTTCTTCACAAACTGACACTTGATTGGTGTAAAACAATACTTTATATTTACAACACTTAATAAACCACAAAATTAAAGTGCGTATGACAGGTTTTTATCATATTCTAATTTTGACTTTATTGAGTGTATTAATTCCTCTTGTGAATATAAATTATAGTTTTACAACAATCAGGTCACTATTTGTGGAGAAAAGTTGAAAAATCTGTTGAAAATTACAGGAAGTAAATAAACTGATGACATCACACTGGGAGGTCAAAGGTTATGTATAATTTACACAAAATAAACTGCCTTTTTGACATTTTAAACATTGATTCAACAAAATAAAAGGTGTTAACACGTATTTCTCTTTGTCAAATGAACAAAATCTGTGACATTAGATGAGTTTTGGCCCAGTGTACCGTATGGTTGCTATGGTAATTTCCAAGTGTGATGTCATACTTTACAACCAGGAAGTAAAATTAAAAACCTACAAAAATAGCTAAACTGGGGTAAAAATTGTGAAGATTCTAGCAGAAATTGAAGTATATTTATCTTAACTGCATTTTAGTGAAATTAGTAGTTCAACCTGTCAGAGGCCCTTTAAGCCAAAATTAGAAAATCATGAAAACCCGTCACACGCACTTTAAGGACTATTTTTGCCACATTTCAATTAATGTAAACCAGTGGTTCTTAAACTACTGAGGCAAAGCCTCAGTCTTAATTCTGTTAGATCTGAGCGCTGCTTTTGACACTGTCGATCATAGGATCCTCCTACAGAGACTAGAGGACTGGGTGGGCATCACTGGCACTGCCCTAAATTGGTTGAAGTCCTACCTTGAGGACAGAGAGTACTTTGTTGAGATTGGTAACTGTGTCTCAGACCACGTGAGCTTGACCTGTGGGGTGCCCCAAGGGTCAATCCTGGGACCCCTTCTGTTCAACCTCTATATGCTGCCCTTAGGTCAGTTAATACTCCAGCACAAATGTGTCTTATCACAACTTCATGAGCGACACTCAGATCTATGTCTCACTGACGGCAGGTGAATATGGACCAGTGGATTCACTCTGTCACTGCATCCAACAGATCAGCGTGTGGATGCAAAACAATTTTCTTCAGCTAAACTCAGACAAGACTGAAATCATCGTCTTTGGGCCCCAGAAACAGAGAGAAAGTGTCAGTAGTCACCTCCAGGCTCTCGCTCTAAAACCGACAAATCAAGTTAGAAATCTGGGGGTAGTAATGGACTCAGACCTGAACTTTAACAGCCACATCAAATCAATAACATCAACAGCCTTTTACCACCTAAAAAACATTGCCAAAATTAAAGGTATAGTGTCTAAACCAGACTTGGAGAGACTTATCCATGCATTTGTCTCCAGTAGGTTAGACTACTGCAACGCCCTGTTCACTGGCCTCTCCAAACGAGCTGTAAAACAGCTGCAGTACATCCAGAATGCTGCTGCTCGGGTCCTGACAAGAACCAGGAAGTACGATCACATTAGTCCTGTGCTCAGGTCTCTGCACTGGCTTCCTGTGGCTCAGAGAATTGACTTTAAAGCAGCTCTACTTGTGTCTCTCCACGGCCAAGCACCAAAGTACATCTCTGACATGTTAGTGCCACATGAACCATCTCGCTCTCTGAGGACCTCAGGGACCAGCCTCCTGCAGGTGCCTAGAGTCAGGACTAAACATGGGGAATCAGCATTTCAGTTTTTTGCAGCTAAAATCTGGAACAGTCTCCCTGACGATGTGAGACAGGCCTCCACTCTGACAATGTTTAAATCCAGGCTAAAAACAGTTCTCTTTAGACGTGCATACGACTGAAAGATCTATCTGCACTCTTCTCTTTTAAAGCACTTTATTTTAAAATGATTTTAAAATTATTCTGTGTGTCTTTTTGTGTTTTGTGATTTTAATGCAACTTTTCCTGTTTATGTAAAGCACTTTGAATTGCCCTGTGTACGAATTGTGCTCTACAAATAAACTTGCCTTGCCTTGCCTTGCCTTGCCTTGCCTTAAACTAGGGGTCGGGACCCCAATGGGGGTCGCGAAATGGTTTGCAGGGGTCCCCAGATAATGGGGAAAAATGTATACAATAGTGTTAAACAAGGCTTGACACCTTCAAATGCTGTGGTCAATGCAGATTCCTATTTGTCGGCCTATTAAAGTCATTTTTCTAGGTTTATATTCTCAAAATAAAGTCAAACATTAGATATAAGGCTATATAAGGGGGTTGTGAATGTGAACTATTGTTATTTTGGGGTCGCAACGGAAAAAGTTTGAAAGCCAATCATGTAAACAAACAAATAAATAAAAGTTCTAACCAACAAAACATTTAAAAACCCTAACAGTGATTACATATATTTTAGTAACTCTCCCTCCATCTCTTATCTTTAGTCTGGTCTCGTTTGTTGTCTCGCTCTTACCGTGCTCTCCGTAGCTGTGGTCCGGCGTCTCGGTGGTGGCGCCCCCTGCTGCCGACACCTCGCTCTGCTGCTCGCTGCGGCTCACGCTCTCCCGGGACCCGAACCGGACTTTGCCCCCGCTGGACCTGGAGCTGATGTCGGGGGAAGTGTCTGAGACCCCGGGCAGGTCCTCGGCTTTGGTGGGCGTCACCGTGAACCGCACCGAGGACGCCATGTTCACCGCGGCGGCGACGGAGGAGGGGGGCGGGGTGTCCGGGGGCGAGGGGCGGTCCTCTGCGGTGGAAGCCAGCGTGGAGGTCGCTCGTTTCTGAGGCTAGGGCCCGTCTAAAGCGAAGCTCAGAAGGGAGAAGAGGAAACTGAGGCCGCGAGTTCTGGTTTTACGGAAATGCCCCATGGAGTCCACACGGGCAGCTGTTCGTCATAAGGACTCTGTAGTTCTTGAGCACATTTTGAAGGTTCAGCGGGTGCAAACGGCATGCAGCTTTACGGGCCGTGCTGGTAGGTGCACGGGTCGAGGTGAAGGCCGCTTTTTAAATCCGCAGACGTTCGGGATCTTGGTCTGGTGGAGATGAAGACAGAAAATGGCGAGAATTGTCGTTACAGGTGGTTAACGGATTTGTCAATTAACCGTGACGAAACGCTTAAAATCGATCGACCCTTTAAAATAGGATGTGTCAAAATTCAAGAATGGGGGCGACTGGAGGCAAAATGAAGTTGTTTATAAATGTTTCAACGATTGTTTCACATTAGATTTAAATTCTACTGGTTTGAAGTGTTTGTGTTGGAAAAAAGCAACACATTTGAATTTCCAGAGTAGAAAGGTCAGTTAGTTTGCATTTTTATTACAAAGGATGGACTAAATACAATTTTGTAGCCTTAAAGTTGTATTTTATCTTAAATTTATCGTGGCGTATATAGTATTTATCACAAAATAAAATGAAAAATTACTGTGGGCTCAACATTTCTGTGAGTATTTTTCCAGTAAAACCCATAAATCTGGATTGTTCTTTCATGAAAAATGCAGTTGAGTTTATCATAATTTCCTCAAACATAAAAAGCTCTGATGTCACTCACATGCGTCTGAGGCTTTTACTTTGACAAAACCAACTGGATTTTTCATATTTTTACATTACTGCTACACGACAAAAGTGTGACTAAAAGTGACAAAAAACGTGACTACAAGTGACTAAAATGTTTCTAAAGTGACTAAAGATCAACTAAAAGTGACAAAAAGCAACAGTGAGAAAGAAAGTGTGGAAAAATGACAAAAAAGTTCTGAAACAAGTGATTGATGCGAGAGATGAAGCTAAAGTGATGCCGCTTAAGGACATCCTGATGGTGTATACTTAGACTTAGAGTTTTTTCAAATCAAAAACACTAAATGAACATGTTTTCTGTACCATTTTGAAATCATTCCAGCGTTGTGTGAATTATAAAACATCTCCTCTCAGCTCATGGCATGTTTTATGACCCGTATAGTCACGCTAACGACTACTATATTAGTTGATGATTATCCTAATTAACCGATTAGCTGGTTTCAGTGTTCGATGGGTTGAGTATTTACGGGGATTACACAATAAAGCAGGTCAAAACATCTTCATAATGTTATCTAGACGTACAGGTTCCCACATGCTGTGATTTTGAGGAGCTCTACGTGTTTGCACAAAGCAGAAGAGTTGTTTCGGCTCCGTTCATAATTTAATAATTAAAGGAGAGCGGTTTGAACTGGCTGCGCCGGTCGCTGCCAGCTCCTCGCGGACTGCAGCAGAGTTTGTTTCATAACCTCAGTCTGTGGTGGACAGGTGACCCACACTCACAATAGGACAGGGCTCTTAATCGAGCTGTAGGAGGTCCATCTAATCGTCATCAGTGATCAGCTCCTACGGCCAATCCTCTGTCGGTAAAAACGGGTTTCGGAGCAGAGTTCAGACTGTGGAGTTAGAAATTTGACTTTTTTTAAATGGCAATTTCATTTCATTCATTTATTTATTTTTTTGAGCAACATACAAGTTCTGCCACCTTTTACTGCTGTGGTGCGTTCGTGCTCAAAAAGGAGTAGGAAGAAGTGTGAACTTATAAACTCCTGCCCCTCATTTCATTTCATCAAGTGTTGACAGCCTTGATACGACAACGTTTATATTTGACATCAATTTACCATTTAAAACTGTTTATATTTCTATTAAACAAGACAATAAATTTAATACAACATTTGGACCAAAAGAATTCGGAGGGGCATGGTTTTGGAAGCATCCTCAGTTGAGAATAGGGCTGCAGCAAGTTAATCGATTAATCTCAACTAAACCATTTTGTAAATAGCCGTCAACTAATTAAGTAATCAAATAATCATTAACTGATCTATATATAAACTCCAAAACATGCCATGAGCTGCAGGAAAGAGGTTTTGTTACTCAGACAAGAGCAAGAATGACTCAAAAATGACAAAGGAACTGTATAAATTTAGTGTTTTTGATGAAAAGACAATCCTCCTGCAGGACGTCATCGAGCAGTTTCACTTCAGCTTTATTTGTGTCAAACTGAACAAAAAAAGACATGTTTACGGCTTTCGCTTTGTAAACAACTCATCAATTAATCTAAAGAACAATCGCTAGACAAAGTAAAAGTAAAATGTGAAGTTGGTGAAGACATTTCTGCTACAAACCCCACGACTCACTAAAGCTCACAAATGTAACAATGTGCACCCGTGAAAAACAAGTAAAAGTAACGATTCAAATTCCATTTGGAAGTAATTTTCAATCTGCAGAGCTGGTCTGAGAAACTCAACTTTATACTCAGCTCAGAGCTGATGGTCATTTTCATAAGAAGCAAGAAGTTGGTTCTTGCACAAAAAGCTGTAAGAACAAACTTCTTGTGGGCTCAGACCTTTCATGCTTCAGACGTTCTGCTGCCTAAGCCCCAAATAAACTCAAACAACTTTTTGCTGTCCAAGCAACAACAAAAACTGACTGAAATAGACGCTGAAAGTAAAGTTCTTGTGATAGCTCCGATGATGAACAATAATGAAAGATCAGGAATTAAGTGTTAACTAGGCAGTAGGAAATGTTTAAGTGACTGTTTAGGGTTCTTCTTGTTTTATTTCATCGTGAAAGAAAATATTTTTAGATATTTAAATCAATTAAAACAAAAATCCTTTTTTTCCACATTCCTAATCCCTGACCCAGTGGTCCCCAGAGCTTTGCCTGGTGGGAGGGTCAGGTCGTCAAAGTAATAATTTGTGCAAATTAAAAAGTCACAATTCCAAACAAATGATTGGAAATTGGATGCGGGAACATAAAAAAACATAATTGGTGTGCATTTGTTTAAAAAAAATGCTTCTCAGTAATAATTTCATCATGTAAATCATTTGTTGGGCCCCCGTCCAAAGCCGTGGCCCCGACAAGTCTCAGGTTCGCGCAGGAGGAGACTCCAAGGAAAAAAGGTTGGGAACCACAGCCCTGACCGATCACCTTCATGAAAAACTCTAGAAATGTCCATGGTTTACAATATATTTTTACTATTTATTCCCAGACAGCCACCTACTGTAAATAAGAGTGTGCACTTTATACTTTA
The DNA here is from genome assembly GCA_019453435.1 of Rhinogobius similis. Taxonomy (NCBI): domain Eukaryota; kingdom Metazoa; phylum Chordata; class Actinopteri; order Gobiiformes; family Gobiidae; genus Rhinogobius; species Rhinogobius similis. The sequence goes on along the minus strand of CM033640.1, from coordinate 25,276,239 downwards.
TATTGTATTTTTATGACCATGTTTATTTATCCTATTTTTATTGCATGCGCCTATTTCATTCATTCCTGTTCTAAACTGTGTGTTGCAACAGTGGAATTTCCCCATTGTGGGACAAATAAAGGATCTCTTATCTTATCTTAACAAAATCAATCTTAATCTTCTACTATGGACTTTAAATATAGTTTGAATATTTACTCCGACAACGTTCACTGTGTCTTCTTAAGTTATATCCACACTGATGTTCCTCTTAAAGACAGTGAATCAGGAGATGTGTTGACATTGTTGACATGTTTCAGCTGACCACGCCTCAGGAAGTAACATCAGCTGATCGTGACAGTCGCCAACACATGACAGCTCTCGAAATATGTCAACAATGAATACATCTCTCAATTCATTGTCTTTAAGAACTGGATAGTATGAATATTGAAAGAGGGATGGTCGATACCCTGTTCTAGTATTGGTCAGTATCGGAATCGGCGCCGATACTACATGTCCTCAGTGCGTCAGATTTGGCTTTTTGAACCGATTAATTAAGACAAAAATGGCACACACAAAAATATGTTTATATATTTAAGCAGCCGTGCAATCAATGTTCTTAAGTCAGTTATATTTTTACTAAAAAAATGCATTAATTTGTGATTTTTACTTAAACTGAAGGTAGATTTGTATGTCTTGCTATGGATTTTAAAATGTTAATATCAGAATAGGTATTTATATATTAAAAAACAATCATTATCGGCAAGGTAGCATTTTAAAAAATCCTATCCGATCATCCATGCATTGTTAAGATTTTTATTATACATTTTTATTATTATATTATTTATTATTTTATTATTAAGCAGGGGTGTGCAAACTTTTTCCATCGAGGGCCACATATTGAAATATAGACCAAGCGGAGGGCCACAAATCAATCGCGAAATGTTAAAAAAAGCTGCATTTATCTGATGTTTTAAGCACCACCACATCTACATTCAGTCTCAGTGCTTCAATATCAGGTCTGTGTCGCACCAAAATGTTAGTTATTTAGGTTGGAATTGTAGAAAATCTGAAATGTGTTATAAATAGTACTTATCAGGACAATGTGGGCCAGTTCACCAGGAAGACTGAGGACCAAGAAAAATTGGTCTGAGGGCCGCATTTGGCCCCCGGGCCTGAGTTTGGACATGGATCTGGAGATGCTCGAACAAATCTTATTCTCGACAGAACAATCAAAACACCGTCGCGAAGCCTGTCAGTTCCGCCCACCACCAAGTCCACGTTTTACGCACCTGCTCCCACTGACAGAACCGACGCGATCACGCCGTGCAACACCTTTTTAATTAACCGCCGCGTCCGTTAATTACTCCCGCGCCGTGTTCAATTAAGACGAGCTCACGTGACAGCGACAAACCCAGGTAATAAACGCCAGCGCGCCCACCGTACACCAATTCAGCCGCACCAGCACGCCACATACAATTCTGGCTTAAACCGGTCCGTGCACGCCTCCCCAATGTTATCCCTCGCACAAAACACTGCGCCGTGGCTCAACTGTGTACATATTCTTTAATTTATAGCGCTAAACCGACAAAACGCAAAGGTACGTGGGCATATTTGAAGTTTTACGCACGAGAAACCGGGCAATTTCCTCAAAAGGCGCGCATTCAAACCGGAGTAGCGCACGTCTGATTAGCTCGTCGCTGGTAAAGTTGTATTTGGGGACATTGCAACGCGATGTAAAGCGGAGCCAAAGAAGGCAAAAGCGTCGCCACTTCGGTCGCAATTGCGCAGGGGCGATGTTTACGCACGGGCGGTCGCGTTAAAAGGCTAGCCGTAGTTAGCATTAGCCACGACAGGGATAGAAACTGTCAACTCCGCTGCGTTTCTCCGCTGACAGCCGCAGAGAGCAACGCACGCCGAGGCAAACGGAACAAAAAACGGAGAGACACAAACCTGCTTTACGTTTTCGTTAGAGAGCGCGAGCCGCAAACGTCCGTCTTCGGCTGTAACTGACGAGCGCAGGCGCCAGGTCCGATGTTTTCACGGCACTTTTTGTCCAAATAAAGCGACACCAACAAAAAGCATGCGAGCGTCAGTCAGGTCCCGTCGCATCGGTGCACTGCGCATGCGCGACGGCGAACGGCCAGCAGGGAAATGTAGTCCGCAAACAAAAAGCGCCGCAGGAAAGTGAGATCGGGAGCCGCAGGTTTAAGAATTGAGCTCGGGAACGTGACGTTACAATTAATAGAATTTTCCGTTAGACCAATCTTTAATCAGTGGAGAGTTTAAGATGCTAGATACTAAACTTGGCTTTAATTCAAAAGTATTCTAACACTATATATTCATTCATTCATTCATTTTCTACCGCTTATTCCCGTTAGGGGTCGCGGGTGACTGGAGCCTATCCCAGTGACTTTGGGCCTTAGGCGGGGTACACCCTGGACAGTGGCCAACTCGTCGCAGCAAACACAGAGAGACAGAGACATGGACAGACAACCATTCACTCTCACATTCATTCACTACGGACAATTTGGAGTTGTCAATTAACCTACACAGTCATGTCTTTGGACGGTGGGAGGAGCCGGAGAACCCGGAGAGAACCCACGGTAACACGAGGAGGACATGCAGACTCCACCCAGAGAGATCGTGTGATGTTAGGGTGGTTCGGAATTCGAAACCACGATGTTGGGGTGGTCTGGGATTCGAACCCACGATCTCCTTATTGAGAGGCAGAAGCTCTAGCCGCTCTGCCACCGTGCACCCAACACTATATATTGATAAATGTATTTACCAGAAGGGACCCAGCAATTTATCACGTCCTTTCACTCATTTTCTGTTCATTGTTTTTGGCTAACAAATATGGCGGAGCTCCATGGCAACGGACAATTTTTAACGTTCCAACCCGAGCTCTATTATGAAAATGTGGTCTGTTGCCATGGCGATTGTGGCACGGGAGCATTAAGTGTGACGTCACACGCTGCGTATTCCTCACTTCCGCGGTCTTAAGCCGCGCAATTTCATATCTGAATTTGTTTTGTTTTTGACACTACGCCACAGTCTGGACTCAGTTTTGTTCAAATATATCAGCAATCAGTGCGAACAGGACAGAGACGCTTTACTTTCATTTATTTTCGTCGGATAAGACTAAAACAGAAGTGGCTTGCATTGATAAGGTGACTTTATGTTAGATATTATGCATGTTTTATTTCTGGTAACGTTAATTAACTCTTGTAACAAAGGCCTGGATTGAGAAGTGTTTTAGATATGGTACTATTAAGTTATATAAAAGAGAAAAATAATAGGCAGACGGCGTCGTTAAAGGTGCAATACGATGTAATTAGCTACTGTTTCGTCACTAAAAAAACAACAAAACCAGAGCTACTTCTCCATAAATTGTCCTAGGTTATTGCCCACTCACCTACATCAGTCTAACCATCCAAATTATTCACTCCGATGCGTTTGTAAGCGCTTTCCACCAAATTCAGAGCAGAGTTTACCGTTATAGTAAAGCTAACAACTAGCATGCTAATGGCGGGCTCCGCTTTTTTCGGACTTTGGTGAGTCAACGGTCTGACAGCGCTGCTTTTACAATATATCTGTGCTGGTACAACACGCACAACACATTTGACTGTTTTACATCAAATCAAATCAAATCAAATCAATTTATTTTTATAATGCCCAAAATCACAACAACAGTTGCCTCGATGGGCCACAGGTAAAAGCAGTTCAGATAACTGTCCCAGAATGCTCCTGTCCTTGACCCTCCTTCGCAAGCAGGAAAACTACAAAAACCCCATGGGAAAAAGTAGAAACCTCGGGGAGAACCACAGTGAAGGAGAGATCCTACTCCCACGGACGGACAGGCTGCAGATTAACTAGGACTGACATCCACTTGGACTGTGGAGCCAGAACCACTCAAGAGGGAGGTGGCTTTAAAGAGTTCCTCCAGGCGGACGAGGAGCAGTCCACCAGTGTAGAGAGATCCTCCAGCAGGAGATGAGGAACAGTTCATCTAAAGTAGAAGGAGTTCGTCCAGGCAGACGAGGTGTGGCTAATCCAGCTGTCCAGGCGGGTGGCGCATAGATCGTCCAGACAGGTGGGGTGGGGGTCGTCACTGGAGCAGCGCCGCAGGTGCCTGAAATAGTCTCCACTCCTCGGGGAAGTGGAGAGAAAGAGAAACATGTGAACAGCAATGAACAGACTACAGTTGAAGTAATCTTAAATAGTGTTGATCGGTAAAGTAGGCAGAACCAGAGGATTGTGTTCAAGCTGCCATACTTCCCAGCAGAAATGATCCAATGGCATCGTATCTAAAAATTTAGGTATTTATTTCTGTTACTAACTTTCCTGACCATAAGCTATTTCAAAGAGTAACCTTTGAGCCTGGTTTTAAATGTAGAGACTGTGTCGGGCATCTTTTACATGAACAGGGAGCTGGTTCCATAACATAGGAGCTGGTAGCTAAATGCTCGACCTACTGTTCATTTAGAGACTCTGGGTACTAACAATAGTCCAGCATTTTGAGAACGAAGAGCTCTGTTTTGATGGTACGCTACTATTGCATCTTTGAGGTAGGATGGGGCCATATTGTTTAAAGCTTTATAAGTCAGGAGGAGGATTTTAAATTTGATTCTAAACTCAACAGGAAGCCAGTGAAGAGACTCCAACACTGGTGAAATATGATCTCTTTTTCTAGTACCTGTTAATAATCTTGCTGCTGCATTTTGAACCAATTGAAAGCTTCTTATAGAGCTTTTAGGACACGCCAAAGCAGAGCGTTACAATAGTCTAATCTGGATGTGACAAATGCATGGATGAGTTTTTCGGCATCATCTCTGGGCAGGATTTTTCTAATTTTGGCTGATGTTACTAAATGAAAGTAGGCTGTTTTACAGGCTTGATTTATATGAGCTTTGAACGAGAGATCTTGGTCAAATAGGACCCCAAGGTTTCTTACAGTAGAGCTGGGGGCTAGAGAAACTATCTGGTCAGATAAGGAGTCTCGCAGGTGCTTAGGGCCCAGCAGAATGACCTCGGTTTTTTCAGGGTTAATGAGCAGATAATTAAGAGTCATCCAAGTTTTATGTCTTTCACGCAGTCACTAAGTCTGTCTACTTGATGCGTCTGATCAGGTTTCATTGATAAATACAGCTGAGTTTCATCTGCATAGCAGTGCTAATGCCATGCTTTCTGATGATCATACCTAAGGGCAGCATATAAAGAGTGAACAGAACTGACCGAGTACTGAACCCCGCGCACAATCGTAGGTTACTTTAGAACATGGGGAAGATCTCTGGTTTACATTAACAAACTGGTACCTATCAGATAGATAGGGTTTAAACCAGCTAAGGGCGGTTCCACTGACACCTACATCACATTCTAACCTCTGCAGTAGAATTTTGTGGTCGATGGTGTCAAACGCTGCGCTGAGGTCCAACAGAACCAGGATTGAGACCTGTCCATCATCAGCAGCTAATAACAGATCATTTGTGACTTTAACTAGTGCAGTTTCAGTGCTGTGGTACGCACGAACCCTGACTGAAAAACTTCAAATAAATTATTGTCCTGCAGGTGGCGACAAAGCTGTTTAATCACAATTCTTTCAAGGATTTTAGAGACAAAGGGCAGATTAGAAATAGGTCTATAGTTTGCCAGTATGTCGGGTCTAGATTAGGCTTTTTCAAAAGTGGTTTAATCACTGCATATTTGAAGGACTGAGGGACATAACCGCTTTCTAGTGAAGTATTTATTATATTAAGAATGGGATTTATAATTAGGGAGAATTTCTTTTGAGGAGTCTACTTGGGATTGGGTCTAAAATACAAGTTGATGTTTTGGAGGACATAATGACTGAAGTTATCTCTGCCTGATCAACAGCAGTGAACCTATCTAGTATTACTCAAGGATTTGTATGGGACACCAGCTTTGCAGTCTGGGCTTGCTCAGTACTAATAGTGGGAGTAATTGCATTTAGTTTATCTCTAATAGTTGTGATTTTGCTGTTAAAGAATAGAAGAAAGTCATTGCAGCTAGAGTAACTGGTATTGAGGGTTCTACTGCGCCAGACAGTTTGTCAGCCTGGCTACAGTGCTGAAGAGAAATCTAGAGTTATTTTTATTTACTTCTATTAAATTTGAATAATATCTGGTTTGAGCCTTACGCAGAGCCTGCTTATAAGACAGAAGGCAAGTTTTCCATTCTTTAGGATTCTTCTGTGTGAGCATGGCGTAAGGATCTCTAGTTTTCTTACCCTTTTGTTTGTGAGAACGTAGTTCTTCATTGTACCAGGAGGCCTGCTTTTGGCCTGATTACTTTATTTAAGTGGAGCTGCAACATCAAGAGCAGCTTTTAGAGAGTTGACCATTGAGTCAACAGAGTTATCAATAGCACTGGGACTGGCGTTAGCAATCTACAGGATCACATGACGTAATATTAAATATTGGTTCTATTATTTCTCTGAACTTTAAAATAGATTTTCAGATATTGTCCTTTTTCATTATAGTTTTAGTCTGAGGAGCTGGATAGACCTTAAGAATAAAACTGAAAGGTAATTAGGAAGTGATCTGACATTATTGGGTTTTGGGAAGACATGTAGGTCACTAATCTCTATTCCAGAAGTTCGAACCTGGTGCTGAGTGTGCTGGTGAGTGTGGGTGGGTTCATTTACATTTTGAGTGAAACCAATGCTATCTAATAAAGCGCTAAAGGCATTACTTGAGGCAATTATTTTCATTCACATGAATGTTGGAAATCCCCAACCACCAATGATATTTTCCCAGTCTAATACTAAATTTGATAGGAAGTCAAAGAATTCTGTTAAGAACAATGAATAAGGACCAGGAGGTCGATAGATTATTATGAACAGAACAGCTTTTTGGTTTCTCCAGTTTGGGCAGGTGATTGATAGGATAAGGCTTTCAAATGAGGAAGACTCATTATTAATTTTGTTAATTTTAGGACTCAGGAGTAAACTAGAATGTGAAATTACTGCCACCCCACCTCCCCGGCCTGAGCTCCTGGCAGCTTGAAAGTTAACATGACTCTGTGGGGTGGCCTCATTTAATCTGACATAATCATCTTGTTGAAGCCAAGTTTCAGTTAAAGCTAAAAGATCAATATTATAATCGTTAATTAATTCATTAACTAAAAGTGATTTGGAGGAAATTGACCTAATGTTTAGCAATCCACATTTTACATGCTTATTTATTAGTTTATTTGCATCATGTGTAGGGATTATTTGTATTAAGTTATTTGGTCTGACACCTAAATTATCTGTATTTGGATCTGACTTATTGGCGTTATTTACACGAGGGACACGCACAGTCTCTATTTGCTTTGACTCTGAACACTTGATCTGTGACAGCGCGGGCGAGAGCTTAGCGACAGAGAAGAGACTCTGCACCCGGGACTCATGTCTGGAAAGTCACTTTAGGCGACTAAGGCTATCGGCCAAATTCCGAACTAAAAGTGATGTACCCTCCGAAGTCGGATGGATGCCATCCCTGCGTATGAGCCCGGGCTTTCCCCAGAACGCACTCCAATTGTCAACAAAGACTACGTTGTTTTGGGGGCACCAACTAGACAACCAGCAGTTGAATGCTGAAAAGCGGCTGTACATTTCAGCATTGACCCGATTGGGGAGGGGACCAGAAAATATTACGGTGTCTGACATCGACTTCGCCAATTCACACACCGCTCCAACCTGCAATTTGAGCACTTCTGATTGTCTCCGCCGGGTGTCATTACCACCTCCGTGAATCACGATACGACGGAACCTCTGACTACTCTGTTTTAAAAGCCTAAGGTTTCCTTCGATGTCACCCATTCTGGCCCCCGGATAACACCTAACTGAGGCTGCTGGCAGCTTCACGTCTCTGACTATGGAACTTCCAATCACCAGAGTGTCACGTTCGGCGGGCGTGTGATCGCCGAGTGGGGCAAACCTATTGCAGACGGGAAGCTTATGGTGCACTAAAGGCTGGCGTTTAGCGCATCGATCCCTCCGAACTGTCACAAATCTATCCCTGTCTTGTTCCTGGTCTGGTCCCGGCTGCGCGGGAGGCGCTGGGGGGCTGGTCTTATCCTGAGGCTTAGCCTTGCTACCGCTAACACTGCTAACCATGCTAACACTGCTACCTGCGGCGCGGTCCGGTAAACCTGATGCTACGACCTGGCTATAGCTAGACTTTAGCTCCTCCACAATTATTACATGAAAATAATCAGATGACGCATGCATAATACCAGGAAACGAGAAAATATGCAGTGTTTGACGTCATCACTTAACAATCCCACAGGCCTCGGGATAGAACCGTTACCAAGGAGACCCGCCATGTTTGGTGTTAGTGTTAATTCAAAAGTATTCTACCACAATATATTGATACGTCTTTCTATCAGAAGTGACCTAGCCAAGTTTAGTATTTAGCTTCTTAAAATATCAGTTGATTTAACATTATGCTAACTGAAAATTCTGTTGTGTGATGTCACGATCCCAAGCACAATTCCGACACTGATATTGAGATGGATAAATACATAGATATTTTAGTTGTACAAAAAACAATAAATTCAACGAAAGAGTGTATACTTTTCGTCAAATGTATTGTATATACTTTATTCTGCTGCTCATATAAAGTTAATGTACTTCTGAGCTTATTATTACACTGTTGTTAAAGTGTTAAGGAGTTCACCAATAGAGGGCGAGCTTGTCCATTACACGCTGCATCAAGAGCTTTAACAGCTTGTTAGGGGCCTTATGTACCTTCACTGTGGTTCAAGTGAAATGAGAACTTATAGGACAATATTATGCATTTTTCATAATTCACAAACATGCTCTTGAGGACCTACGCCATCTCATATTTTGAAACGAAAAAAAGTTTATTATACACTAAATGAACAAGTTTCTCTGCACTCTGCAATGACACTGAGTGTATGCAGCCAGTAGATGGCGCCTAGCATTTGCACAATTTAGTTATCGCTTTAAGAGATGCTGTGATCAGGCTAGCAGTAGTAGCAGAACTTAAAAGAGTCCTGCTACAGTAGTAGGGATTTAAAAGATTTGGTAACACCTTATAACTACACTTATTCATGTCTTAATAAAGTATGAACAAAGACTTAGTTGATAATCAACAAATAGTTTATTAAGAATGATTTGATTTCAACGAATTTTCTAACCCTAGCCTTAATTAAGTAGTTACTAATCCCGAATCATGTTTAATAAACTATATATTCATTATTAATTAAGTCTTTGTTAATGCTTTATTAAGGCAAAATAAGATGTAGTTATTAATTTTATGGTACATTTAAGTGGTACCAAAGATTCTCAAATAAGTGACAGAAAATCCGGAAAAAATGTCACGGATCGAGGGAGTTCAGCAGGGAGTGTTTTTGACAGTCAGAGTAGAGGATTTTCTTATCAACGTTCCTTAAAATGTGGTGAATGCAGCTGAATATGACTCCAGGTGTGTTTTTGTTGATGGAACATTGTTAAAAGCTAAAAAAAAAAATCACTGTAGCAGAATGTGTATCCCAGATGTTGCTCTCCTTTACTTCAGCCACGATACAACCGCGATCAACAACTTTAAACAAAATATGATGTAATTTAAATGGTGAAAAGTCCCCAAAGTGTTCTACAATAGTTTCTTATAAACAGACCTTTGTTTTTATCATGTCTTGACAATTTCAGCTGCCTCAGAAGGACCGCGTGATGTTACAGCGCTGTGTCTGGTCATCTGGTTGCAACAGAAACTGCAGATGGCGCTGCTGCTCCAAGTGGGGAGACGGCGCCACCTGCTGTCCGACTCCTCCAGCATTGCATCGCAGGTTTGGGAAGCAGCGATTTCCCCCCATCGACCCAAAGCATGGATCCGGAGATGGGTGTCTGCGCCGCTCGTCCTGACGTTTGCTCCAGTGTGTTTGACTGCGTGGTGTACGGTGTATGTATACTTTTCACTCATGCAAAACTTGACTTTTGGTCTCATGTTTCCTCTCTCTGTACCGAGGAAAAATCTGTAAAGAAAACCGTGAGAAACTCGGTACGCACAGAGTGAACGGACACGGGCAATACATTCACACAGTCACAAAGAAAGGGAGATGTTGCTGAGTCCAAGTGTTGAGGAAATGAATAGTTGTGGGTCGAGTTTATCTCCTTTCTTAAATAAACAAGCTATCTAAACTCTGCACACTCATTGCAACAACTAAGAAACTACTTTCAGTTTACATTTCACGGTATTTGTGTGTGAAACAAAAGCTCTATGGACTAAAATGAGACCCAAAAAAAGCCAAACAAAGGAGAGTATTTATTTACTTATGTGTATAATCAATTTAATGACACTTTTTCTGTGGAGGGTCTTCCACCTGCTTGTTACCAGAGAGATGGCAGTGGTTAGCACTCTCGCTTCACAGCAACAAGGTCCAGGGTTTGACTCCCAGGCGGTGCCTGGACTTTGTGGAGTTATGAAACTGAAACATTCATGAAACTTTCATCCATAATTTTAAAACCTAAACACTGAGTGAGTGCTGTTTCTGTGTTAAATTCTAAATAATCTCCGTGTGTGTATTATAAATGGTCACGTGTCCTCAAAATCAAACCAAAAAGTGAGAGGTTCTATGAACAGGACTGCATGAGCTTTGTCTCCCTCTAGTGTCCAGTGTGGCACTAGCCCTGAAGAGCCTCCTGTGTGACTGCAGTGGCCTCATGGTTTAGTGCGTGGTGTACTGTGTGAATGTTGAGTGTGTATGATATGACACATGTACAGCCTGACTGTGAAACAAAAGCTCTGAAGCAGGCGATGGCCACAGCGCTCGTGTTTCTTCTGTCTGCTTTGAGGAACTGTCTGTAAAGAAAACCATGAGAAGCTCAGAGAAAGGCACGCACAGTGAATGGACCCGGGCAGCACACTCACAGAGTCACACAGAAAGGGCTCAAGGCCGACTTCAAAGTCTTATATTACAGATATTACAAAATGCAATGCAGTAACCGATGGCTCGTTAATATTATCAGTCCGTCCCGCTCACGTGTAAGAATCAGAATCGGTTTAATGCCATTGTCAGTGAACAAAATAAGTGGGGTAAGGTGCAACATATAACAGTCAATAAAATATTAGCAAATACATAATTGCGGCGTGCATAAAATTAAAGAATTAAATTAAATAGACTTAGACTATATACAGAAATGTACACAATGTAAGCCGTGGTTCCGGAAGTAAATTTCTCATCCATTTTTGCCTCAGGGATTTAGAAAAATTCAGATATTACGAGTTAAAGAGCATGACGGAGGCTAACCAGCTCTGTGGAACCAATGTCCATAACGCGGTTGTTTAAATCCCAATAAAACACGTAAAACTTAAAATTCAGCAAAATATTTTAATAACTTAAGGGTTTATAAAATGTCTGACACAGATTTGAAATAAAATGACAGGTCTTATTTTCATGACTCACCTCAGAGCTGATTAGCTTTGAGCAAGCTTTCAAACATTATTCAGTCTTCAATGGATACTGTGTATGGTGCGTGAGCACTTTAGAGGGAAAAATAAATAATCTGACCATAAAACAAAATTAAAAGACTCCAGGAGAATGGAATGGACCTCAGAATTGGTTTATTGCCATCATCAGTGATCAAAATTGACAAACATAGGAACTTGCTTTGGCATAAAGTGCAACATAAAACAATGAATAAAATGTATAAAAGAGGAATGTATAAGATAAAGAATAAAATAGAATAGACTATGATTACATACAGAAATGTACAGCTGGACAGGCAGGAGTGCAAATGGCTCTTTTATAATTTGATTGTTAAAGTGGCAGGTGTTATAAAGTGTTATAACGACCTGTGCCATGACCAGGTGAGTCGAATAATATTATTGTACTATTGTTTGGACTCATTTGTTGCACTTATTCTGGAGAATGTAATAACAGGAGTGAAGTTACCAATTACTTTTCTCTGTAGTTTTCCCCGTCATAAAAAATGGCGGCTGGCGTTGCTCAGTGGGATGGAGCACCCGCCCTGCCCAAAAATGTACTTTCTGTCATGTTGTAAACGCTCCATCTTATATCTGAGCAGCTGATGTGACAAATGAATGTTGCTTGTCCCGTACAGACACCCGAGGCTCACAGGGGCCTGTTTGGGCTCTGCCTTTGCCTTATTTCAGATGATTTCTGCGAAACCCGCCCCGTCCGGGGACAAATGAACACGACAATATTTACTTACAAACAAGATCAGAGGAATTTCCTACAGAACATTTCATCCAGTAAACCAATACGTCTGCAACTTTAAAAAGACACTGTTGTTAATTACTCCAAGACGGGACGATTCAACTTAAGGCCCAGGGGCCAAATCAGGCCCTAAAGGGACAGGAGATAAAGAAAATATTTTACCTTTTGTTATAAACCTGTTTAGCCCTGGTTTAGTCCTGTTTTAAACCTAGTTTAGCTCTAGTTTAGATCTGGTTTAGTCCTGGCTTTGACCTAGTTTAATCCTCTTTTAGACTTGGTTTGGTTCTAGTTTAGTCCTGGTTTAGTTCTAGTTTAGACCTAGTTTAGTCCTGGTTTAGACCTGGTTTAGTTCTAGTTTAGACCTGGTTTAGTTCTAGTTTAGACCTGGTTTAGTCCTGGTTTAGACCTGGTTTAGTCCTGGTTTAGTCCTGGTTTAGACCTGGTTTAGTCCTGGTTTAGACCTGGTTTAGTCCTGGTTTAGACCTGGTTTAGTCCTGGTTTAGACCTGGTTTAGACCTGGTTTGGTTATAGTTTAGACCTGGTTTAGTTCTAGTTTAGACCTGGTTTAGTTCTAGTTTAGACCTGGTTTAGTCCTGGTTTAGTCCTGGTTAAGTCCTGGTTTAGTTCTAGTTTAGACCTGGTTTAGTCCTGGTTTAGACCTGGTTTAGTCCTGGTTTAGACCTGGTTTAGTCCTGGTTTAGACCTGGTTTAGACCTGGTTTAGTTCTAGTTTAGACCTGGTTTAGTTCTAGTTTAGACCTGGTTTAGTCCTGGTTTAGACCTGGTTTAGACCTGGTTTGGTTATAGTTTAGACCTGGTTTAGTTCTAGTTTAGACCTGGTTTAGTTCTAGTTTAGTCCTGGTTAAGTCCTGGTTTAGTTCTAGTTTAGACCTGGTTTAGACCTGGTTTAGTCCTGGTTTAGTTCTAGTTTAGACCTGGTTTAGTTCTAGTTTAGACCTGGTTTAGACCTGGTTTAGTTCTAGTTTAGACCTGGTTTAGTTCTAGTTTAGACCTGGTTTAGTCCTGGTTTAGACCTGGTTTAGTCCTGGTTTAGTCCTGGTTTAGACCTGGTTTAGTCCTGGTTTAGACCTGGTTTAGTCCTGGTTTAGACCTGGTTTAGTCCTGGTTTAGACCTGGTTTAGACCTGGTTTGGTTATAGTTTAGACCTGGTTTAGTTCTAGTTTAGACCTGGTTTAGTTCTAGTTTAGACCTGGTTTAGTCCTGGTTTAGTCCTGGTTAAGTCCTGGTTTAGTTCTAGTTTAGACCTGGTTTAGTCCTGGTTTAGACCTGGTTTAGTCCTGGTTTAGACCTGGTTTAGTCCTGGTTTAGACCTGGTTTAGACCTGGTTTGGTTATAGTTTAGACCTGGTTTAGTTCTAGTTTAGACCTGGTTTAGTTCTAGTTTAGTCCTGGTTAAGTCCTGGTTTAGTCCTGGTTTAGTCCTGGTCTAAATCTTGTTGAGTCCAGATTGTACAGTTTGGTGTAGGATCTACTTTAAGGCTGATCTTTATGTCTCGAGGGACAAAAATGCATTTGAAGAAAACGTCCTTTGAAGTTACAACGTCCCAGAGAATCAGAATCAGAATCAGAAAGCAGTTTATTGCCATTGTAAGTGAAATTCACAAACAGAGGAATTTGCTTCGGCGTAGGTGCAACATAAAGCAATGGATAAAATAAAATATATATAAAGGCATGCATTAAATAAAATTAGAATAAAATAGACTAAGATAGACTGAGACTATATGCAGAATGTACAGAATGTACATTCTGTACATTCTTTCATCTATGGATGAAGTGGATTCAATAGAAGAATAAAACATCTTTAGGATCAGATTGGACACGTTTGTTGTTTCCACATGAAATTCAATTTGTTGAGAGAGAAAACTGAACAAAAAAACAAACATTTAAATGAGTTTTTCCTGTTGTCTTGAAGTTAATTTTGTTTCTCAGATTAAAAGTCCCTTCTTTCCCATTAAAGAGTTTTTTTGTAAATATTCTTATCAGCCGTAGTGTTTGAAAGGCTACGGAATCAGAAAATGTCAATAATAATTTTTATTTTCAGAAATATTTTGGCCTTTAATTAAACCTTTTCAAATAGTTGCCCCACACATTTCGCGGTAAAGTGCTTTTGGGAGGAGGTATCACTTTCGAGAATCTGATCCTGACCTTGTTCTTTCTGCTCATCTATCGAGTTTTACAAAAGTACTCAGAAAAACGAGCATTTTTGGTGCTGAGTAAAGCCTCGCCCTCAGCCCTGAAGGTGTCACACAGGGTCATAAAAGACGCTCCTCAGAACCTCGGAGTGAACAGCCAGCGCCTCCTGAAACACCGTCCCGCTCCAGGTAAGACTTTTTCACAAAACTAGAGTTTGATGTTTTTGATGTGATAAAAAAAATTGTATATTCTTAAAAAGGAGCGCCTGTAAATTTGAATAATGTTGGCATCTTATTGCTTTCACTTGAATTAAAAAAAGATTCCTGTTCTAATGTTAAACGCTTATTTTTTTAATGAGATAATTTTTGTTTTTATGAGAAGTTTTTGTTTTTAAAAGTTTTTAAACGTGTTTTTAAAAGTGCCTCTGACAGGTTGAAACACACATTGTAAATAAAATGCAGTTAAGATAAATATATTCAATTTTCTACTAAAATCTTTACAAATTTAACCCCAGTTTAGGTGGTTTTTAGGTTTTAAATTTTACTCCTGTTTGTAAAGTATGACATCATGCTAGGAAATTACCATAGCAACCACATTTTACACTGGGCCAAAACTCATCTAATGTCACAGATTTTGTTCATTTGACAAAGAAAAACACATTTATTTTGTTGAATCAATGTTTAAAATGTCAAAAAAGTAGTTTATTTTGTGTAAATTATGCATGACCTTTGTCTCCCCAGTGTGTCATGTCATCAGTTTGTTTATTTCCTGTATAATTTTCAACAGATTTTTCAACTTTTCTCCACAAATAACGGCGTGATTGGTGTAAAACTATCATTTCTATTTACACAAAGTATTAATACACTGAATGAAGTCAGTCAAGAAAATCATAAAAACCTGTCATACGCACTTAAAGAAAAGTTTTTTTAATAAAAGTTTTTAATCATTAAAGTTTATATTTAATGGGAAAAATGTCTGTTTATGCAAGAAGAAATGTTTGTAATAAGAAAAGTTACTGTTATAATGAAAAGTTTCTGTTTTTACAAGTTTCCATTTTAATGAGAACGGTACAGAAGCCCGAAGTTGTCACGTGTAATTTAAAAACAGGTAGTCTACGTTTTAACACGGAATCTATGATACAAGAAAATTCACCTGTTATTTCCTGATAAAAACCTAAAAGTTATAACTACATCATTATGAATCTCTTTATAGTATTTTGTTGTTTCATAACAGTCCTCATGCTGTCAAGTAATTTCAGTAATTCCATAAGTTTGGTAATATGATACAGCTCTTTACAATTACCCATTGAACTCTTTACCAAATGAACAGATTTAATTCAGGTTAAGATTGAATTTACGTCAGTCTAATTGCTGGGTTTCATCGAAATCACTGTATTCTATAAAACATTAATTAAAAGAGATGAGGGCAGCTAATATAAACCAGAACTAAGTCACATTTAGACCTAATCACACGTCTTTATAAGTCCATGTGGAGGTTGCGCACGTGTTTTTGGGGCGTTTGAAGCGCTCGTTGTCGCCCACTGCTGTCTCTGAGTGAAAAACCAGCCGACATCGACCTAAAGACAGTTTAAAATATTTGGCAATGTGAAATGTTTGTGTGACTGAGCGTTGCAGGAGGAGCTCTGTCACTGAAGTTACTTAGTCCTGCGTTAAATATTGTTTAAAAAAAAAAAAAAAAAAAGGTTGAAATGCAGTGAGTATTTTGAAATTTGGAAAGAGATTGTCAGTTAATTGTTTCTTTCATTAACTTTTTCTTTGCATCTTTTTAATTTGCCATCAAAACCTTTTCTTGCATTGCATTTATATTTTATTTAAATTTGTATTTTTAGATACTATTTCTTTTAAATTTAAATTTTATGATTAATTATTTTTATTTATTTATATATATATATTATATTTTATTTTAATTTCCTTTTTTTAATTATTATGATTGTTTTACCTGGGTTTGAAAATGTCAGGGTGGGATATGAGGGCAAAAATGCTTCACAAGCTTTTTCTTTTTTTTCTTTTTATGAACATGTGTTTCTAATGTAATCAACCAACTATAGACAAAAGCTTAAAAATAGAAAAATAATAAATACAGAACAGGATCCTGTTGTCCTCATATTCACTGAACTTTCTGTTATTCTATTTTAGAGGCCAATTGTCCCAGGCCCAAGGGTCTTAGGGGCCCAGAATTGACCCTTCTTGCTATTTATTTGTACTGGAGGGGGCCCATGTGAGGCTTCTTGACCTGGGCCACCCAATTTCTGTTGACGGCCCTGACCAGAAGTGCAAAAGTTCCGAAATCTCAACCTAAAGTCTTTGACAGTTTAAACGTCACATTTCACTAAAACGTAGTGAACATGATTATATTTAAGATTTATTAAACATTTTTCCTGTTTGTTCCCAGTTTGACGGTTTTTGTAAAGTTTATAATGTCACTTCCTGGTTGGACATGGTATTTATTCTGTCCACAGCTTCACTGTTACATAACTGTGGTCATATCGTAAAGAGGTTTTTATTTTTGCCCAACCTGCACACTGTTAGAAGTCATTTAGGTCTAGTTTTAAAGTTATTTATCATCTTTTTTAATTGCATGTTTCTATTTTCCTGCTGTTCTTGAACTGTGTGTTGCAACACTGGAATTTTCCCATTGTTGGACAAATATAGGTTCTCTATCATAACGAGGCTTTGACCTCTTGTAAATGATTGAGTTGGTACCAGCTCTCTGGATTATTTATAATTTGTGGGCTAATGCTAACGGCTATAGGGAAAATCCATGAGAATCACAGCGGACTAGCCGCGTCGCTCATGCTATCAAGTGGTTGATAGCATGAGCGCCAAACGTCGCGTCTGCTTATTTATACAGAATGACTATGGTTGCTTATGTGTGCGTCTGTGTGTTTGTAGCTGTGATCCGATTGGTTCTTTCCAAGATGCTCCGCCTCCTCTTGTGCCTGGCGTCCGTTTCCATGGTCGCAGGTTTGTACACACACAATCATGCTTTTTATGACCAATCAGGCTTTACTCAAGTAATAAAATAAAGTAATAAAATCCCTCATTCACCCAGTGTTCCATCGTAGAGTGAATGGTAATAAAGTAAGATTAGTTTTGTCCCAGGACAGATGTGTTAGAGGTGTTATAAATGGATTATAGATGTGTTATAAATGTGTTACAGATCTATTATTGATGTTTTATAAATGTATAATAGATGTATCATAGATGTGTTACGTGTCATAGATGTGTTATAGATGTAAAATAGATGTGTCACAGACATGTTATAGACGTGTTTCCTGCAGTGTCTCGCCTTAAACGTGACAAACGGAAAAGAAACTTTTTAAATTTAGTTTATATTTGTGTTTTCCAGGAGTTTTCAAAGCTGAAGAAAACATCAATTCTTGTCCAGTCAATTGGTTTGGTGTGAACTACCAGGCGATTTATGTAAGTACATTTAAATGCATTTGTAATAAAATCGAGACAAATATTCATGATTTTTAACCATGAATTTGAAAAAATAACAAACATCAACAGTATAAACAAATAGAATGAAAAATCCAAGCAGCACCAGTAAAATGAGAGTTTGACATTTTGAGGATTTTTGATCATTCAAAGATTAGATAGAAGATATTTTGGGACACATTTTATTATTATGGAAACAGTTCTAAGTTTTGATCACACTGAATTTCATGGATGAAATATCAATATTTCTGAATCAGGACTAAACCAGGTCTAAACCAGTAACAAGATATAACATATTTTCTATATTTTTGAAAATGGGTCGAGGGCCGGATCATGACTCTGGGAGGATCTAATTTGGCCCTTAAATTCAATAATCCTGATCTAAAGATTTAAAAAAAAAAATTTTTTTTTGTGCAGATCCTCCAGGACTCATCCGTTTCCATGTGCTTTACGAATTACTCTGATGTTGGCGTCGTCGACTGTCTCAATTTTCAAAACGTACTAGTTCCGTTTACGTTCAGCATCGAGACCAACACAAGTCAGGCCTGGAGTTTGATGGCGGACCACCTGAAGGACGCAGAGGCTAATATCCCCCCTAAGATCCCAAAACAGAGTCCCACCTGCGCTCTGTACTTCAGTTTCGTGAGTGCATCCTGTGTTACTGTGGCAGAGTGGTTATCCCAGGTTCTCAGTAAGATTGTTTATTTGATCTGTTTGTAGACGGACGGAGCGTTCATTTTCCTCGTACCCTATGGGAAGGTGCTTTTGGTTCTCACAGCGAACTTAAACACATCGAGCAGCAACAGTAATGTGAGTGACACACAATATGAGACCTGTGGCAGAGTGGTTATCCTCAATGAAGAAATCATCTGATAAAACAAAAGGCATCGACCCGGACTATTCAACTTTACTTTACAGAGGACCACATTTCTCAGATGGTTTGGTTCTAAACCAGGTCTAAACCAGATTTAAACCAGGACTAAACCGGGTCTAAACCAGGTCTAAACCGAGTCTAATCCAGAACTAAACCGGGTTTAAACCAGTACTAAACCTGGACTAGACCAGAACTAGACAAGGACTAAACCAGTATTAAACCAGGTCTAAACCAGAACTAAACCAGGTCTAAACCGGGTCTAAACCTGGACTAGACCAGAACTAGACAAGGACTAAACCAGTATTAAACCAGGTCTAAACCGAGTCTAAACTAGAACTAAACCAGGTCTAAACCGAGTCTAAACCAGAACTAAACCAGGTCTAAACCGAGTCTAATCCAGAACTAAACCGGGTTTAAACCAGGACTTAACCGGGTCTAAACCAGGTCTAAACCTGGTCTAAACCGGGACTAAACCAGGACTAAACCTGGACTAGACCAGAACTAGACAAGGACTAAACCAGTATTAAACCAGATCTAAATCAGGTCTAAACCAGGACTGAATTAGGTCTAAACCAGGACTAAACCAGGACTAAACTAATAACCATAGATAAAATATTTGTATATTTTTGAAGATGGGTAGGGGCCCAGATCATGTTCCTTGGAGGGCCTGGTTTGGCCCGTGGGCCTTCAGTTGAATAGCTCTGCTGTAGTCAGTATCATAAAGGCATGTGTTTGATTTTCCTCCAGTTGCAGAGCCACGTTTGCTCATTGTAAAAGAATGGCCCACAAATCAAAGCATGCTGGGAATCTTTGTGAAACAGGTCATTTGAATGTGGAGTGTTTGATGTGTGCCTCTTGTGTTTTCAGCTCGACGGTTTTACTAACGGCCGAATATTTACGATATCTTCGTCCCCCGCCAATATGACTGCGTGGGTTGAAGGATGCCGACAAACACAAGGTAATAACAAATTTAACCTACCTGTGTTCACTGTGGCAGAGTGGTTATCCTCTTCATAGTCATCTTCAATATTAATGTTACATGTTTAATGGAAAAATATGATGCATTTTTATTCACGTTATTCGGCCCCGCCCACTTTTGCCTCTTTTTGCCACAGATCACACTCCTGTAGTAAAGGCACTTCTGGTTTGACGAGAGCCCCGCTCATGTAAACGGGGAACGAGGGAAAGTCTCGCCGCTAAAACATTATATAGAGGAGACTGATCTGTGTAAAATGTTTAAGTCCAGGGTGTGCCCCGCCTCAGGCCCGAAGTCACTGGGATAAGCTCCAGTCACCCGTGACCTCTAACGGAACGAGCAGTAGAGAATGAATGAATGAATGAATGAATGAATGTTTAATGTTCACAAGCAACAACAAGTCAATAATGCACCAATTTCCTATGACGTCATCACATTGTAGAATGTGAACACAACCTATGAGCTTTTAAAGGGCCTATGACAGGTTGGACGACTAATTTGACAAAAATGCAGTTAAGATAAATATGTTTCAAATTGTGTTAAAAAACTTCAAAAAATTCAGTGCGGTTTAGCAATTTTTTAGGTTTTTTGTCTTACTTCCTGGTTGTAAATGATGACATCACACTAGGAAATTACCTAGCAACCATCCTGCACAGTGGTTCAAAACTCCTCAGATGTCACAGATTTGTTTATTTTACAAATAAAAACACATGTTAACACCTTTATCTTGTTGAATTCATGTATAAAGGTTAAAAAAAGTGCGTAACCTTTGTCTCCCCAGCGTGATGTCATCAATTTGTTTACTTCCTGTAATTCTGAACAGATTTTTCAACTTTTCTCCACAAACAGCGACCTGATTGGTGTAAAACTATAATTTATATTTACAACAGGCATTAATACACTGAATAAAGTCAAAATTAGAAAATCATGAAAACCTGTCATACGCACTTTAAACATGCTCTGGACTGCCTTATGTTTGGCATCTTTGTTCTACGTCTGTATCTGGTTCTGTTTCCCACGGCACTTCTTGAGCTTAGGCGCCATCTGCTGGCTGCATGGCGCTTACACGAGCTAAAGACGTGTTTGTGAAGACATGCTAGTTAGCTAGTTTGCAGTTATCGTGTTTGGAGGCAGAAATGCTCAGAATCTGGCGATGTCAGAGTCTGGCGATGATTTAAGGACTTAAAGAAGAAAAGACTCAGTTATCGAAAAAGGTCACACATCGAGTTTAGCGAGAGCATGTTTAAAGTGAATGTCCGTAACTTTTGAAAATTGAGGCAGAGAGAAAGTCTCAACTTTAGCTCCGCCCCGCTCCTGAGAGGGCTAAGACACGCCTCCTGACGGCAGATGCAGTTATACGTCAATTATTATTTAAAAATAACAACAGAAAGTTTACACGCTCAACTAGGGCTTTCTACGAGGCTTTGACGTAAATGTGGTCGGTGTTTTAGTGTTTACCAAAGCCCTATGTTATTTATAGTTCGCGTTTTTTGCTGGCTAATGCTAACGGCAAGGTAAATGTTTATGAAAAATGTGTTAATATGCATTATTGTCAACATCATTTCTAAATAAACATACAAAAGATGTCAATTGGTTACCGTCCAAAAGGAATTTTGCCAACTCTCCATCGCTTTTGAATCCTTTTAACTCACAAAACTCCGTCCGTCGCTCCAAACAGGCTCCTGTGTTCACGCCGTTTAGTGCAAGGGCTTTTAAAACGTCTAAATGTCTCTGAGAAGTGGAAGGCTGTCGAGGAATTGGTCACTTCTGCTCCGTCCTAACCTGCTCTGGTCGGTGCTGTGTTCAACCTCAAACAAACTGTGCTCGTTCTGTTGATTGACAGCTCAGCTCAGACAAAGCCACGCCTGATTGGTCGAACTGGACGGCCAGAGAACTGTGAATGGTTGTGGCCACTGGCAAGGGGCGGGACTTTATGTAGTGTGTTATATTTGCAGATCACTTAAAAAAAATAATGAATTCTTTTTAAAAAATTCAATTTTAGTGTTGAAAAATGTCGAGTTCAGTGAGAGCATGTTTAAAGGCCAATAACAACACAAATAATGCATAAGGGTTGTAACTAAAATCTTTGAAGAAAAAGGTCTAAATTAAAAATGGTCAAAATGAACACTGCCAGACAATATTTTCTAACTTTGATCAATTGCAGGTCCTCCCACGAGCATTTTTTCGCCGGCGGTGGCTCTCCCCGCAACATGTCAGCAAAAGTACTGTACCTTGTCCGGAGAAGTGACAGAGACTGTGTGCGCGGCAAATAAAGCCTGCAGAAATGGAACGTAAGTACCACAGCTTTTCTAAAAATACGACTAACGAATGCAGTGGCGGACCTAGGACTTTGGGACTTAAATGAAATCATTATCTTTTCTGTCATGTTTCTTGAATTTTTCTTGAATGAAGCTTTTGGTTTTTGTTCTTTTTGTTTTGTTTGTTTTTTGTTGTTTTTTTTTTTACGTGTGGTGACAAGTTCATAAATTTGGGGAGGTGAACTGTTACAAAATTCAACTTCATACATGCAATACTTACATGCTCTATAAAAACCTTTAAACAGGGGGGTTTTGGGGTCCTTCCCCAGAAAAATATTTAAAGGGCCCATGACAGGTTAGACTACTCCTGTAACTAAAATACGAGTAAGATAAATATATTCCAACTTTTACTAAGAATAATTATACATTTTATCATTTTTAGCTGTTTTTTTAGTTTTGTAATATCACTTCCTGGTTGTAAACCATGACATCACGCTGGGGAATTACTTCGAACACTCGGCTAAAACTCGTCTAATGTCAGAGATTTTTTTTTGTCTGACAAATCAAAATATTTCTGAACACCTTTATTTTGTTGAATTAATGTTTTAAGGGCAATTTAAGTTGTTGATTTTGGGTAAATTATGCAAAACCTTTGGATGGAATGAGTCTGCCCAGTGTGACGTCATCAGATTTTTACTTCCTATAATTTTAAACTGATTTTTCAACTTTTCTCCACCAACTACAACTTGACTGGTGTAAAACAGTAATTTTTATGTACAATACGTATTAATACACCAAATAAAATCAAAATGAGAAATTCATTAAAACCCGTCATACGCACTTTAAGTAATCAGACCATATTCCCTGTTTGTTGGTACTTTTTAACACATGTTCAGCTGATTTGAATACATGGTTTTCATTTGTAATTTTTATTTACTATTTAGCTTTAAATGTACAAAATAGCTACAACTGCAGACTATTTTGTTGGTTGTTTTGATACTTGATACTGAGAGAATAGCGCCTGTTTCCTTTCCTCCTGAGTCTATAATGATCAGAAATCTTATTGGGGGCCCCTTCAGGTTGGGGCCCCAAGGCAATTGTGGCCTTTTGCCTAATGGTGAGTCCGCCACTGACCGAGCGCAAAAATTGGCGGGATCAAAGGCGCATTAGAATCATTTTACAAAAAAGACAAAATAAAAGTGATCCAAAACATCGAGCAACATCAAATCATGGTATGTTTGGTTATAGTTTCTTTAAAATGATATGATTTTGGGTGTTACAAAACATTTAATTGAAAACATAAGAATAAAATACAAATACAATTTCTTCTGAAAGTTTTTAAATCGATCTATGAATCTGTCTTTTATAGAAAATATCTTGATAAAATTTACTGAACCCTAACACCCCCCTCTCTCTCAACCCCCCTTTCTCTCTAACTCTCGCCCCCCCCTTCTCTCTCTCTCGCCTCTCTCGCTCCCTCTCACCCTCTATCTTCCCCCCTCTCTCTTCCTCCCTCTCTTTCACTCTCTTTCTCCTCTTCTCTCTCACCCTCTCGCTCCTACACACCCCTCTGTCTCACCCTTCCTCACCCTCTCTCTCTCTCTTCCTCTCCCTCTCTCTCTCTCCTCTTTCTCTCTCTCCTCTCTCTGTCTTCCCTCCTCTCCTCTTTTTCTCTCTCATCCTCTTGTCTCTCTCTCCTCCTCTCTCTCTCTCTTCTCTCTCTCTCCTCCTTCTCTCTCTCTCTCCTCCTCTCTCTCTGTCCTCCTCTCTGTCTTCCCTCCTCTTTCTCTCTCTCTCTCCTCCTCTCTCTCTCTCCTCTTTCTCTCCTCCCCCTCTCTCCTCTCTGTCTTCCCTCCTCTCTCCTCTTGTGTCTCTTCCCTCCTCTTCTCTCTCTCCTACTCCCTTTCTCCCCCCTCTCCCACTTCTATCTTCCCTCCTCTCTCCTCTTTATCTCTCTCGTTCTCTTGCTCTTCCCTCCTCTCTCTCTCCTCCCCCTCTCTCCTCCTCCCTGTCTTCCCTCCTCTCTCCTCTCTCTCTCTCTTTATCTCTCTCCCCCCTCTCCCCCCTCCTCTCTCTCTCTACTCCTCTCTCTCCTCCTCTGTCCCTCCTCTCTGCTCTTTCTCTCTCTCCTCCCCCTCTCTCCTCTCTGTCTTCCCTCCTCTCCTCTTTCTCTCTCTCCTCCTCCTCTCTCCCCCCTCCTCTCTCTCTCTCTCTCTCTCCTCCTCTTTCTCCCTCCTCTCTCTCTCTCCTCCTCTCTCCCCCCTCTCCCCCCTCCTCTCTCTCTCTCTCTCTCCTCTCTCTCTCCTCTCTCTCTCTCTCTCTCTCTCTCCTCTCTCTCTCTCCTCTCTCTCTCTCTCCCCCCTCTCCTCCCTCTCTCTCTCTCCCTCCTCTCTCTCTCTCCTCCTCCTCTCTCCCTCCTCTCTCTCTCTCTCCTCCTCTCTCCCCTCCCCTCCTCTCTCTCTCTCTCTCTCTCCTCCTCTCTCCTCCTCTCTCTCTCTCTCTCTCTCTCTCTCCTCCTCTCTCTCTCTCCTCTCTCTCTCCCCCTCTCCCCCTCCTCTCTCTCTCCCTCCTCTCTCTCTCTCTCTCTCTCCTCTCTCTCTCCTCTCTCTGCTCTCCTCTCTCTCTCTCTCTCTCTCTCTCTCTCCTCCTCTCTCCCTCCCTCTCTCTCTCTCTCTCTCCTCCTCTCTCCCCCCTCTCCCCCCCTCCTCTCTCTCTCTCTCTCTCCTCCTCTTTCTCTCTCCTCTTCTCTCCCCCCTCTCCCCCCCTCCTCTCCCTCTCCTCCTCTCTCCCCTCCTCTCTCCTCCTCTCTCTCCCCTCCTCTCTCTCTCTCTCTCTCTCCTCCTCTCTCCTCCTCTCTCTCTCTCTCTCTCTCTCTCCTCTCTCTCTCTCCCTCTCCTCTCCTCACTCTCTCTCCTCCTCTCTCCCCCCTCTCTCCCTCCTCTCTCTCTCTCTCTCTCCTCCTCTTTCTCTCTCCTCTCTCTCTCCCCCCTCTCCCCCCCTCCTCTCTCCCCCCTCCTCTCTCTCTCTCTCTCTCTCTCTCTCTCCTCCTCTCTCTCTCCTCTCTCTCTCTCTCTCCTCTCTCTCCCCCCCTCTCTCCCCCTCCCTCTCCTCTCTCTCTCTCTCTCTCCTCCTCTCTCTCCCCTCTCCCCCCTCCTCTCTCTCTCTCTCTCTCTCCTCCTCTTTCTCTCTCTCTCTCTCTCTCCCCCCTCTCCCCCCCTCCTCTCTCCCCCCTCCTCTCTCTCTCTCTCTCTCTCTCCTCTTTCTCTCTCTCCTCCCCCTCTCTCCTCTCTGTCTTCCCTCCTCTCCTCTTTCTCTCTCTCCTCCTCCTCTCTCCCCCCTCCTCCTCTCTCTCTCTCTCTCTCTCTCTCCTCCTCCTCTCTCCCTCCTCTCTCTCTCTCTCCCCCTCTCTCTCCCTCTCCCCTCTCCCCCTCTCTCTCTCTCTCTCTCTCCCTCCTCTCTCTCCCCCCCCCTCTCTCTCTCTCTCTCTCCTCCTCTTTCTCTCTCTCCTCTTCTCTCCCCCTCCCTCTCCCCCCCTCCTCTCTCTCCCTCCTCTCTCTCTCTCCTCCTCTCTCTCCTCTCTCCCCCCTCCTCTCTCTCTCTCTCTCTCTCTCCTCCTCCTCTCTCCCTCCTCTCTCTCTCTCCTCCTCTCTCCCCCCTCTCCCCCCTCCTCTCTCTCTCTCTCTCTCTCCTCCTCTTTCTCTCTCCTCTTCTCTCCCCCCTCTCCCCCCCTCCTCTCTCTCCCTCCTCTCTCCCCCCTCCTCTCTCCTCCTCTCTCTCCCCCCTCCTCTCTCTCTCTCTCTCTCTCTCTCTCCTCCTCCTCTCTCTCCCTCCTCTCTCTCTCTCTCTCCTCTCTCCCCCCTCTCTCCCCTCTCCTCTCTCTCTCTCTCTCTCTCTCTCTCTCCTCCTCTTTCTCTCTCTCCTCTTCTCTCTCCCCTCTCCCCCTCCCTCTCCCTCCCCCCTCCTCTCTCTCTCTCTCTCTCTCTCTCCTCCTCTCTCTCCTCCTCTCTCTCTCTCCTCCTCTCTCCCCCCTCCCCCCCCCTCCTCTCTCTCTCTCCTCCTCTCTCCCCCCTCCTCTCTCTCTCTCTCTCTCCTCCTCTTTCTCTCTCCTCTTCTCTCCCCCCTCTCCCCCCCTCCTCTCTCCCCCCTCCTCTCTCTCTCTCTCTCTCTCTCTCTCCTCTTTCTCTCTCTCCTCCTCTCTCTCTCTCCTCCTCTCTCCCCCCTCTCCCCCTCTCTCATGTACGTTCACGTTTCTTCTCAGGTGTGTTGAGTGGAAGCGTTTGTCTTGTTCAGTGGTTCCCGGTGCGATCATTGACAGTGGAGGAAAAGTCCGAGTCCTTCCAAACTTCTGTCGGCAGACGCTTTTGAAAAACAAGCACGCTCGGGTGATAGCCGACTACTCCAACCGCCGCCTCACAGACATCCCTTTTTTGGAGATCCTTTCTTTCCCGTTTGGCGATTCATTTTTTGACATCACCAGCGAGGGCATATACTCCGTAAGTTCATCAGTATCTATCGTTTGGGGTGAAACTATTTGGACACTCATTCTGTTGTTTTCTCTTTTATTATTATTTATTTATTTTATTTCATTCATGACGTGTAAAACTGCATCATCAGTGGCACAGTGTTAGACAAAAAAGAGTGAAAAGGAGCAAAGAAGAAGAACAATAAAGTTAGTCAAGATAGACTTTATTTTGAGCTTTGTTTTAACACAATCTGACCATAAAGCAGTGTTTCCCAACCAGGGGTCCAGGGACCACTAGGGGTTCATGAGCAGTTACCACGGGGTACGTGTAATGGTTTCAGGTTTTAAAAGAAAATTAAATATATTTTCATTTGAATAAAAACTATATATACCATAATTATAATCAAAACAAATAATATAGCGGTAATATTTAACAAAGTGCAACAATCAAACACATTTATTTGAAGTTAAGGGGGACTGAGCGTGAGACAAAGCTTGGGGGCACTGCCATAAAGGACAGACTAACTCCATGTTGAGAGGAGCCTGGGAGTGCCCCCCGGCCCCCGGAGGAGCGGGAGGAAGTGTCTGGGGTGAGGGCAGTCTGGACATCCCTGCCCCTGCACAATAAAATAAAATGACTGCACATGTGATTTGTACTTGTGTGGTCATAGTACGTGACGTTTCTCGCCCACTGGTGGTGATTGGTTTATCAATAAAATGATTAATAATTATTTTTAGCTCGTGCTCCTAAAGATGTTTTATTCTTCCATTGAATCCACTTCATCCATAGATTTCTCTGGGACATTGTAACTTCAAAGGTCGTTTTCTTAAAATGTTTGTCCCTCGAGACATAAAGATCAGCCTTAAAGTAGATCCTACACCAAACTGTACAATCTGGTCTAAACCAGGACTAAAGCAGGTCTAAACCAGGACTAAACCAGGACTAAAGCAGGTCTAAACCAGGACTAAACCAGGACTAAAGCAGGACTAAACCAGGACTAAAGCAAGTCTAAACCAGGACTAAACCAGGGACTAAAGCAGGACTAAACCAGGACTAAAGCAAGTCTAAACCAGGACTAAACCAGGGACTAAACCAGGTCTAAACCAGGACTAAAGCAAGTCTAAACCAGGACTAAACCAGGGACTAAACCAGGTCTAAACCAGGACTAAAGCAGGTCTAAACCAGGACTAAACCAGGGACTAAAGCAGGTCTAAACCAGGACTAAAGCAAGTCTAAACCACGTCTAAACCAGGACTAAAGCAGGGACTAAACCAGGACTAAAGCAAGTCTAAACCACGTCTAAACCAGGACTAAAGCAGGTCTAAACCAGGACTAAACCAGGGACTAAAGCAGGACTAAACCAGGACTAAAGCAGGTCTAAACCAGGACTAAACCAGGGACTAAACCAGGACTAAACCAGGGACTAAAGCAGGACTAAAGCAAGTCTAAACCAGGACTAAACCAGGGACTAAAGCAGGACTAAACCAGGACTAAAGCAGGTCTAAACCAGGACTAAACCAGGGACTAAAGCAGGGACCAAACCAGGGACTAAACCAGGACTAAACCAGGGACTAAAGCAGGACTAAACCAGGACTAAAGCAAGTCTAAACCAGGACTAAACCAGGGACTAAAGCAGGGACCAAACCAGGGACTAAACCAGGACTAAACCAGGACTAAAGCAAGTCTAAACCAGGACTAAACCAGGGACTAAACCAGGTCTAAACCAGGTCTAAACCAGGACTAAACCAGGGACTAAACCAGGACTAAACCAGGGACTAAAGCAGGACTAAACCAGGACTAAAGCAAGTCTAAACCAGGACTAAAGCAGGACTAAACCAGGACTAAACCAGGTCTAAACCAGGACTAAACCAGGGACTAAACCAGGGACTAAACCAGGTCTAAACCAGGTCTAAAGCAGGTCTAAACCAGGTCTAAACCAGGACTAAACCAGGTCTAAACCAGCTCTAAACCAGGGCTAAACCAGGACTAAACCAGGTCTAAACCAGCTCTAAACCAGGGCTAAACCAGGACTGAACCAGGGACTAAAGCAGGACTAAACAAGGACTAAACCAGGGACTAAAGCAGGACTAAACCAGGACTAAAGCAGGTCTAAACCAGGTCTAAACCAGATCTAAACCAGGTCTAAACCAGGGACTAAACCAGGACTAAACCAGGTCTAAACCAGGTCTAAACCAGGTCTAAACCAGGGACTAAACCAGGACTAAACCAGGTCTAAACCAGGACTAAAGCAGGTCTAAACCAGAACTAAACCAGGGACTAAACCAGGGACTAAACCAGGGACTAAACCAGGACTAAACCAGGGACTAAAGCAGGACTAAACCAAGATTAAAGCAAGTCTAAACCAGGACTAAACCAGGGACTAAACCAGGTCTAAACCAGGACTAAACCAGGACTAAACCAGGACTAAAGCAGGTTTAAACAAGAACTAAACCAGGGACTAAACCAGGTCTAAACCAGGTCTAAAGCAGGTCTAAAGCAGATCTAAAGCAGGTCTAAACCAGGACTAAACCAGGTCTAAACCAGCTCTAAACCAAGGCTAAACCAGGACTAAACCAGGTTTAACCAGGACTAAACCAGGACTAAACCAGGACTAAAGCAGGACTAAACCAGGTATAAACCAGGACTAAACCAGGACTAAACCAGGGACTAAACCAGGACTAAACCAGGTCTAAACCAGGACTAAAGCAGGTCTAAACCAGGACTAAAGCAGGTCTAAAGCAGGACTAAAGCAGGTTTAAACAAAAACTAAACCAGGGACTAAACCAGGGACTAAACCAGGTCTAAAGCAGGTCTAAACCAGGTCTAAACCAGGGCTAAACCAGGTCTAAAGCAGGTCTAAACCAGGTCTAAACCAGGGCTAAACCAGGACTAAACCAGGTCTAAACCAGGTCTAAACCAGGACTAAACCAGGACATAACCAGGTCTAAACCAGGTCTAAACCAGGGCTAAACCAGGACTAAACCAGGTCTAAACCAGGACTAAACCAGGACATAACCAGGTCTAAACCAGGTCTAAACCAGGGCTAAACCAGGACTAAACCAGGTCTAAACCAGGACTAAACCAGGACATAACCAGGTCTAAACCAGGTCTAAACCAGGGCTAAACCAGGACTAAACCAGGTCTAAACCAGGTCTAAACCAGGACATAACCAGGCATAATCAAGGTCTTAACCAATAGCATGAGATCAGATATTTTCTATATTTTTGAAGACGTGTTGAGGGCCAGATCGTGTCCCTTGGAGGGCCTGATTTGGGCCCCAGGCCTTAGGTTGAATAGTTGTACAAGCTAGCGTTAGCCCACTCCTTTCAGTTCACACTCGTCATCTTTGATGTTGAAAAGTTTGAAAAGTTTGTGTAAAATGTTCTTTTTTTGCTGTGGAACATGGTCTTGTTCATGACGCTGATTCCTCTCTTTGAACAGACTCCAGACCAGTCTCCGCGCCCTGTCCCAGAGAACGGGACCAAAGTCGACAGCTATTTAATCACCCATGTCCCAGGAGGACTTTTGGTCAATCGTACAAGCTCTGATTTCATTTTACAAGTATTTTTTGATGGAACAACTGCACACATCCATTATGAAGGTACGTCTACGTCTATGTCTGCCATTTAAAGTCTGTACGACAGGTTTGACAAAACGTACTACAACTGTAAGATAAGAAAATATGTTATCTCTTGTTATTGGTTTAATTGGTTTAGATCTGGTTTAGTCCTGCTTTAGACCTGGTTTAGTCCTGGTTTAGACTTGATTCAGATCTGGTTTAGTTCTGGTTTGGACCTGATTCAGACCTGGTTTTGATCTGGGTTTTGAAGGATTCTAGTTTAGAAATCAACACCACTTCATCTAATTTTAAACATTTAATTTTCAAAATTTCTTCACAAACTGCAACTTCACTAATATAAAACTCTGATAAACTTTTACCGCTGATGCCCTCCCACCAAACTCATTAGAACCTTCATATGAATTTTAAGCTCCTGATTAGAGACCTCCATATCTTCTCCTACATCAAACAACAAAAAGTAGTTTATAAATAAAATAAAATAAAATAAATAGAATGAGCCTTTTTGGTTGTTATTTTTTTCAGGTTTTGCAGATTCTGTGACAGGTCCCGACATGTGCTCGAACAATTCTGTTGTACCGAGCTCCAGCTTTCCGCCAGGGTAAAACTGACTTTCTTTCGGGTATAGTTTACTCTTTAAAGGTGCCGTACCTGAATTTTACTTTTGTGAAACGGGAAAAACAGAACTAGTCCGTGTTTTTTCCATGTGATAAAGTAAAGTCTGTGTTGCTCCAGCATCTATTCAGGTGAAAATGCGACCACAGCTTTTTGTCCTCATCTATTTGCAGAGCATTTTATTCTACGAGAAGCAGGAAGTGTGGTGTTAGCATGCTAATGTTTGTTAGCTTTAGCGCTCTGAGCTTAGAGATGGGTGAAAAGTGCTTCTAAACTCATGGAGGAGAATATTTATGATGCTGGGACTGCATTAAAGTCAGAGATACATGGGACAGATTGTATCTTAAAGGGTCTGTATCTGATTTTTACTGTCTGTGAAACGGGAAAAATTGAACTAGTCCATGTTCCTGATTTTTTTGCATGTAATAAAGTCAAATCTGTGTTGCTCCAGCATTTTATATTTTATAGAAGCATCTATTTGGGGTAAAAATGAGACCAAAATGTTTATTCGGCATCTATTTACAGAACGTTGTATTCAATGAGAGGCAGGAAGTGCACCGTTAGCATGCTAATGTTTTTTTATTTTTTCTGCGATGCTCTGAGCTCATAGACTGGTGAAAAGTGCTTATAATCTCATCACAATGAATATTTATGATGCTGGGACGTCATTAGGAAAGTGAGAGACACATGTGACTGATGTAAAGACTTTAACATTGACTAGTTCTGTTTTTCATGTTTCAAAACAGTAAAAATCAGGTGCAGGGCCTTTAAACTAAGACAGACTGTTAAAATAGAGGACATAAAACTACAGATAGAGCATCGGTTCATACTGTTTCGTTTTCAGCTGTGGCAAAGTGGACAGTGATCCTCAAGGAGACGACATCGACTGTGGCGCAGCGACACTGAAGTACGTCCTCCAACACTTTTACACGTTTATGTCCTTTAAACCATTTAAAGAGGACCTTTAACTTAGACCAGGTTTAGTCCTGGTTTTGTTCTTATTTAGACCTGGTTAGGACTGGGTTTAGTCCTGGTGTAGACCTGGTTTAGTTTTAGTTAAGACCAGGTTTAGTTCTAGTTTACACCTGGTTTAGACCTCGTTAAAACCTGGTAAAAGCCCAGATTAGAACATTAGTCCTGGTGTAAACCTGGTTTAGACCCCTGTTTAGTCCTGGTTCAGTCCTGTTCTAGTCTTGGTTCAGTCTTGCTTTAGGGTTAGGGTTAGTTTAGACCTGGTTTATACCTTTGACCTGGTTAAGTCGTGCTTTAGTCCTGGTTTAGACTTAGTTTAGACTTGGCTTAGACATGGTTCAGTCCTGCTTTAGCCCTGGTTAAGTAAATTCTGGGTTATACCTGGTTTAGACTTGGTTTAGTCATAGTTTAGGTCCACTTTAGTCCTAACTTAGACTTTGTTTGGACTTGGTTTAGTTCTAGTTTTTACCTTGTTTAGACTTGGTTTAGACCTGGTTTAGACCTGGTTTAGTCCTGGTTTCTGGCCCCGTCTGTGATGTAAAGTCTCTGGTTTTAGGTGTAACGCTCTGCTGAAGGAGCCCTTTAATGCCTGCTCCATGGACCCACAGCCCTTCATCGCTGCCTGCACCAACCTCCTGTGTAACTACACCGACACCGACGGCGTCTACTGCCACCTGCTGGAGGCCTACGCTCGCACATGTCAGCTCCAGGACTGGATGGACTCCGTGGGCTGCTGTGAGGACTTTAGCTTTTACTGACGCTCCAGAGCTGCAGTATGGTCCACAGAGAAAACATGGGGACAAACACAAGAAACTTAAAGTCTATATGATAGTTTAGACGACACATTTCACTAAAACGTAGTGAACATGATTATGTTTAACATTTTCTTAAACATTTTGCCTTTTTGTCTCCAGTTTGACAATGTGTAAAGTTTATATTTATGTTACTGGTTTGACAAAGTGCTACTTTTTTTCTTTCTGTTTTTATACCAAGACAGTCCTGCTATGGCCATGGGATTTGAAATGTGGGTTTTGTCCAATCTAAACCTCTGTGTTTAGTGATTTTTGTCTTTTTATTTTTGCAGCTGCCTCTGAATGTTACAAGAAACAGTGTCTCTTTGATAAAGAGTTCTGCGGCTTGTCTCTCGGGGGGGAGCCCAGGTGCTTCTGTCGTGCCACGTATGCTGCCCCCTACAGGGCCAAAGGCACACTCGGTATGTTACCTAAGCTGCTGTTTTATAATAGTTTAAATACAAAGATCATCATTCAACAACAGGTGTTACATTTGGTCCACATTCTTCCTAAAAAGTGAATCTTGTTGCTTAAAGCAAGACGCGGCAGGTGCATGTGAGAAATCTTAATTTGATAGATACCAATTGTAAACTTCTCCTCTAGTTTACTCACATAAACGTAAGAAAAACGTAAGTTTTTCATCATGTCATGGGTTCATATTGATATAAAGACATTTCTAAGAAATGGACAGAACTAGGTTTTCTTGGTTCATTTTGAACACGTATTAGTTATAAAATGTACAGGGGAATTTGGATTTCTTATTTAGTTTTTGAGTAAAATAGATCAGTTTTAGAATTAGATATCAACAAATCCTTGTGTTTGTTCTGTCAAAATCGTATTCAGTCCAGATTGTACAGTTTGGTGTAGCAGCTACTTTAAGACTCAGTTTAAAAAAAAAAAAAAAAAAAAAAAAAAAAAACTTACCACTATAGATTAGACACATATTTCACTGAAACATAGTGAACATGATTATATTTAAGATTTGACTAAACATTTTGCCTGTTCGTCTCCAGTTTGACAGTTTGTGTAAAGTGTATAATGTTCCTTCCTGGTTGAACATGAGCACAAATATGACAAACATAGAGGTCATTCCACAACTGTTACCATAGCAACCAGACTGTAAACAAGGACCCACATCCATATAGATGACACAACAGTTATGATTTGACAAATGATAATACTGATAACACCTTTATTTTGTTGAATGATGGTTTTAACTGTTTTTTAGAGCTCAGTGCTACTTCCTGTGTTGTTAAACTTTTATTTTTCAAAATGTCCTCACAAACTGCAACTTCACAGATGTAAAACCATGAGAAATATTTACTACGGGCTTTATGTTTGGACCAGATCGGAGTATGAACCAGGACTGAACCAGGACTAAACCAAGACTGAAATAAAACTTAACCAGGGCTGAAATAAAATTGGATTAGGACCGAACCAGAACTGAACCAGGACTGAACTAAAACTGAACCAGGACTGAACTAGGACTTAAATACGACTGAACTAGAACTTAAAAGATACTGAAACAGGACCAGAATTAAACCAGGGCAGAACAAGAACTGAACCAGGACCGAACGATCACAGAACTACGACTGAACCAGGGCTGAACTAGGACTTAACAACCGGTTTCTGTTGAAAAAAAAGATCTAAATCACTCTTCTCAAACGTTTGTGCGGTCGGACCCCCAGGAGAGGCCTCGGTGTGCGTCTCTAAAAAAGCCTCCGTGTCTCTGGTGGGATGTCTCCTGGAGGAAAAAGGCATCAACATTTCCAGTCTGCACCTGAACGACCCGAGCTGCACCGGAGTCCAAGATCCCAAAACCAACATGGTCACCTTCAGCTTCAGCGACGCAGACCACTGTGCAGCCAATGTGTCGGTAAGACCAGGACTGGACTGGGACTGGACTGGACCAGGACTGGACCTGGAGTGAACCAGGACTGGACCTGGACTGGACCGGGACTGGACCAGGACTGAACCAGGATTGGATCTGGAGTGAACCAGGACTGGACTAGAACTGAGCCAGGACTGAACCAGGACAGAGCTAAGACTGAACCAGAGCTGGACTAGAACTGAACTAGAACTTAAACTAGAACTTAACCAGGACTGAATCAGGAGAGATCCAGGACTGGACCAGAACTGATCCAGAATTGAACCAGGACTGAACTAGAACTGAACCAGAACTGAACGTGGGACTGCACTAAATCACTGCACTGTAATTGAACCAGGACTAGACTAGGGCTAAACCAGGACTGAACCAGGTCATAACCAGGTCTGAAAGAGGACTGAGCTGCCAGTTGATATTAAAAGAGAAATTAAACTCACAGGTTACATCTATGTCCTGGCTTTTGGTTTTCAGGTAAATGGCAGCAGAATCATTTACTCCAACACCATCACGACGCCTGGAGACAACGGGGAAGTCATCTCCAGAGACGACCTGCTGTCCATCCAGTTCTCCTGCGCCTACGCCCAGCCCCAGGTCCAGACCATGTCCCTGAAGATCATGGACAGGTAACACCACTGGGCTGGCCTCCGGATCAAGTCGTCATTAGATTTTTGATAAATGTGTGAAATCAACTTCATCTGGGAGTTTAAACAACCAAGTGATGTCCTTAAAACTGTAAATTGAAAGCAAAGATTGGAGGTGAGAGCGGGCAACCTTGTCTTGTGCCCCAAAAACTCCAATTCAGGAATTACAAGTTGGAACAAAACAAATTAATCTGTTCAAATGCTTTTTAGAACCGGATAGTGGTAGAAGTAGCATTAGTACTGGTTTTAGTAACAGCAGTGACAGCAGTAGTTGGAGTATTCGGGGTATTTGCAGTCATAGCAGTAGTCGAGGTAACAGTGAATCTTGGTAAAGTCTTTCTTTAGGTCAGGACTATTCAACTAAAGACCCGGGGGCCAAATCAGGCCCTTCAAGGGACATGATCCTGCCCTCATCCATTTTCAAAAATATAGAATATATTTTATCTCTTGTTATTGGGTTAGTCCTAGTTTAGACCTGATTTTGTCCTGGTTTTTGGACCTGATTTAGTCCTGATTTACACCTGGTTTTGACCTGGTTTTGTCCTTGTTTAGTCCTGGTTTAGACCTGGTTTTGACCTATGTTTAGACCTGGTTTGGACCTGGTTTAGTCCTTGTTTAGTCCTGGTTTAGACCTGGTTTAGTCCTGGTTTAGACCTGATTTAGACCTCGTTTAGTCCTAGTTTAGACCTGGTTTAGACCTGGTTTAGTCCTGGCTTAGTTCTGGTTTTGATCTATGTTTAGACCTGGTTCAGTCCTGGTTTAGATCTGGTTCAGTCCTGGTTTAGTCCTAGTTTAGACCTGGTTTAGTCCTGGTTTAGATCTATGTTTAGACCTGGTTCAGTCCTGGTTTAGATCTGGTTCAGTCCTGATTTAGTCCTAGTTTAGACCTGGTTTAGTCCTGGTTTAGACCTGGTTTAGACCTGTTTAAAACCTCGTTATGGTCTGGTTAAAGCCCAGTTTGCTTCATCTGATGTAATCCTAGTTTAAACATGGGGTAGACCTGATTTAGAACTGGTTTGGACCTGGTTTAGAACTGGTTTTGCCCTGTTATAGTCCTGTTTTTACCATTTTAAGTCCAGTTAAGTTTTCTTTTTACTTATTTGTAAAAATGGGTTTGCCTTTTTTGTTCAGCTCTGTGGTGAAAGTGATCGACGCTGGAGAGTGGACCTACGTCTTTAACATGACGGCCTTCACGGACGACACCCTGAGCTCAGCCGTGGGCCCTGGCACCGAGGTGCGCCTGGACCAGCCGCTCTGGGTCCAGGCCAAGGCCTCGGAGGTGGACGACCAGCTCATGGCTCTGGTCATCGAGGGGTGCTGGGCAACCAAGGAGAACAACGCCAACGCAACCCAGAAGTACTCCCTCATCAAGGACGGGTGAGAACGACTAAACAAGAGCTGCAGCTTTGGGAAAAATATGTAAATGTGATTTTTCTGACCAGTTTTACGATTGCGATTAGACTTGCAAGCTTTGACACCTTTTTGACATGTTTTTGTAGCTTTTAGACACGTTTTTGTTGCTTTTGTATGCAGTTTTTGTTGCTTGTTTCAGAATTAGTTTGAACAAATTTTAACTAGTCAATGTTTTGTCACTGTATTTGTCAAGTTTTAGTTGCATTTTTGCCGCATTTGTGACGCTTTTAGTTACGTTTTTGTCAGTTATTAGTCGCTTTTTTGTAGATTTTGGTCGCATTTGTGTCGCTTTTGTCAAGTTGTAGTTGCATCTTTGCCACTTTTAGTCAAATTTGTGATGCTTTTTTGTAGATTTTAGTCGTATTTGTGTCGCTTTTTGTCATGTTTTTGTTGCGTTTTAGTCTTAGTTTTAGATTTAGTCAATTTTAGACGGTTTTGTCGCCGTTGAATGCATTTCTGTTGCTTGTTTCAGGACATGTTTTCACAAATCTAAACTACAGGGTTAGCAGTTTTTTACGCAGATTAAAACTGGATATTCTGTGGAGGAAATTATTGCACTTTTTTGCTAATTGCTTCCATTCGAATTGCGATTTTGAACCGATTTCGATTCATTGCGCAGCCTTGGACTAAACCAGCACAGGACTTATACTTTACCAGGACTGAACCAGGACTTGTTCGGGACTAAACCAGGACTCGCTCTTGTTTCTCTGCAGCTGTTCTGACGAGGAGAGTGTGGACATAGTTTCTAATGGAGAGGGCCTGGCCAGCGTCTTCTCCTTCAGAGTGTTCCAGTTTGTGGGCAGCGAGTCAGACGTTTACCTGCATTGTGACACCAAACTCTGCCTCAAGTCCACGGGCTGCACCAAGGTGGGTCCCAGTAAAGCTCGGTTTATTTCTATTACTGTAAAACTGGAAAAAAAATCATAATAATCCTCGTTTACCCACTGTTTTTTTTCCTCCGAGTTTGAGCTCTCAACAATAGACTTTCATTTGGAAACAACGAAAACTGTCCAATCTGCTCCTAAATATGTTTTATTATTTAATTTAATCCACTTCATCCATAGATTTCTCTGGGACATTGTAACTTCAAAGGCCGTTTTCTTAAATTTCTTCATTTTTCTGCCACAGAGACATAAAGATCAGTCTTAAAGTAGCTCCTACACACAATAAAATGTACAAATTTAAACCTAAAAAGATTTTGAGTAATTGTACAGAAGGATGTTGATATCTAATTTAAAGTTTAAAGGGCCTGTACCTGATTTTGAACCGTTGAGACAGGTACATGTTTTTGTTTGGACCGTTAGGCCCGCCCACAAAGTCCTTCCTGTCACTCAATATTGCTCCATGACTCAGAAACGACTCCTTACAATTAGCTTTTAGCACTTTTGAAACTGCGATAGTGTCAAGCAGTTATTTACCCAGGATTCATAGTGTACGATATGCCTGATTGGCTGAGAAGAGGTGACCCTGGCAAACACTTCTGCACTAGTTCTTTTCTTAACAAAGTGTGTTCATAATAAGCACAGATTATACATCACAAACACAATGTCTTTCCATGACGTTATTTCTATCAAACAATGTGTGAGGTAAAGAGAATTTATCTGAAAAATAAATAAAAATTGGGTACAGGCCCTTTAAGTTAAAAAAAAAAAAAAAAAGTTGAAATTTGAATTTTTAGGCGGTTTTTCAGTCAGATCTAGTTTACTCAAAAGCGAAATAGGAAATCCAAAATTCCTTCTGTACATTTTTAAAAATATAACTAATATGTACAAAATGAACCAAGAAATTTAAACCTGGTTCTGTCCAATTTTCAGATTGAAATGTCCTAAATATGTGACATTTTGGCAGTTTTTTCACATAAAATGAAAACATTGCATGAAGAAAAACGCATACTAATAAGAATACTTGTAACTAATACATTTTTTTCTTACATTTATGTGAGTAAACGACAGAAGTTGTAAATTGATATCTGTACATTTTTGGTCGCATTTGTGTCGCTTTTTGTCAAGTTTTAGTTGCATTTTTGCCACTTTTAGTCAAATTTGTGACACGTTTTTGTCACTTGTTTGCTTTTTTGTAGATTTTAGACGCATTTGTGTTGCTTTTTGTCAAGTTTTTGTTGCTTTTTAGTCAGATTTAGTCACTTTTAGATGTTTTTGTTTTTTGTTTTGCCACTCTTAGTCGAATGATGAACGTCTGATGTTAAACCTCACATTCATTTATCTCTTTTTAATCTCACTTATTATAAATGTGCACCACTATGTAATTACACAGACATTAATGCACTTTTTTCCTTCTCATTCTAGACACAAAGTGAGATTGATCAAACCGTGCCACTTATTTTAATATAAATTTATGTGTAACTTTTATATTCTTCTTTTTTTTTCTTCTTAGGAATGTGTTTGAAGACGGCGCTGGACTGATAGGGTCTTTATAAGAATGATCCGAATGTGAAGGTGGTGGAAGAAATGATGGAAAGCGTTGACATTTTTACTTTAATTCTTTTAAATACAACGGTGTACTGCAAAAATACATTATCGTGCCTCAGTTAAAATGACTTTAATCTGGATTTTTGACTTTGCTGATAAAATTGTTTAACTAATTTGATATAATTTCTTACCGGTTAGACACATTATCTTGAAATACAAATAGATTTGACCAGTAATGTCAAAATAAAACGTCAAATTAAGTAATAAATGAATGTAGGTGTAAGTAAACAGATTTTAACCCGTCAAAACTAAAGAAGTTAAGATAATAATCCCCAATTTTGGTCAATTTAACTCCTCTAGAAATGTAATTTTTGCAGGGGGCGGGGCAAGATGGTGGAAGAAATGATGGAAAAAATTGACATTATTTTGTAATTAAAATTTTTGATTTCATGTAATTTCTGCTAATTGCTAAAGGGCTGTTTTAGAAGTACAATATACAGGGTTGTGTCCAAGTAAATGTTGAAAATGAATTTAGTTTTACTCAAGAGAATTGAATTAATGATTTCTATTTCAACTAAACCAAAAACCAAACCAAAAAGAAAGAAAATATTATAATCAAAACATAAACACAAATTGAAATGGTGAGTGTTTGTGTTGGGATTTTTGAAAAGTTGAATAATCATAAGCAGGAGAAACCTTTATGATAAGACATTTGCATTTTCAGCTAAATTTTGAAATTGGATTGAACAATTTAGAATGAAATGCAGAGATTTTGGGCCACTTTTGCTCAGCTTTTGTGCATCACCACCAGGGGGCGATGTTTAAATGTGTTGCATTTAAACACTGTCCAAAATAACAGCCTGTCCAGAAAAATCAATCAATCTAAAATCTGGAGAAAGTTTAATTTGTTAAAAATAGATAAAATTACATAAGGAAACACTTTGAATTCAAAACCTATTGTTCAAAACATGGGGTGACTATTTAATGGAGTGGTTTGCATTAAAAAAAATAAAATAGAATAAAATAAAATGTGATGTGATAGTTTCAGTAGATTACAGTGAACAGCATGTGTTTGTGTGGATCAGTGAAGTGTGAACATCTGACAGTTTGAGAGTTTATCCCGTTGTATTGTTTTTGAAAAGTAAGAAAAGCAATAAAGACGCATCACACACATTGGTTTGGTTTGTCTTGTTTTATACAAAGCTACTTACTTTGATTATTTGACCCTGTTTTAAGCCGTTTAAAAGTTATTGCTCGTATAAACAGTTCACTTATCACCCCAAATTTATGAACTTGTCACAACACATTTTCTTTGGAGTTTTCGTTTGTTCTCATTGGGCCTAGAACCAAGATGGTGCGTGTGGAGGCTTTTTAGGGCCACCTCTATATTTCCTCTATATATACTTCCTGTTACTGAAGAGTGCAGACGCTTTTCCTTGCTGCTCCTGCTTGCTACAGCTTTTTTCTTATTTATTTTGCTTTTAAATCAATTTTTTTTCCTCTATAAATCTTGGATTATGACTTTTCGAAGGAAACCAAGGATTTTAAGATAATTTTTTCCATTTTTAACAAACTATCTGACGAGCCAGCGACATGTCCGGAGAGAGAAGTCAAACAAACTCTTGTGAACGCTGTCGGAAATATCAACATGAAATAATTGAGCTACAAGCACGGATATTCGCTCTAGAATCTGAAAAAGGACTTCACGATACCATTCCAGTGTCACCGAGGGGTAAGAAGTCTACATATCTTTCAAGAAAAGCTACTTTCAACTTAAACCGGAGCGACTCTGTGTCTTTCCCAAAACTGGGTAAAGACCAGCCGGCTACATCTTGGGTCAAACTCGGTGCAAAACCAAAACGATACAAAGCTAATGTAAAGTCGCCTGCTATACAGCTTACAAACAGATTTTTGCCGCTATCAGAGGCTGAATTTACAGAACGAGAAAACTGTAGCCACCATGATGTTGATAAAAAGCAGCAGAAAGACAGACAGTCTGTGCCAAACGACAAGGACAGGGACACACTCATGATAGGAGACGGTGCTATCAGTGGAGTCGTACATGGAAGAATGAAAACATGTAGCTACCCCAGCGGCACAGTTTCTGAGATTACGTCACTGCTTCCCAGAGTACTGTCCACACACAGAGGAGTTAAACAGCTGATTGTACACGTGGGTGCAGTGGACATTCGAAAGGAGCAGACTGAAGTTTTGAAAAAAGACTTCATGAAGTTATTTGAGGAGCTTGATAAAGTAGAAATCAAAAACATTCATCAGTGGACCTCTTCCAAATATTGACAGGAAGATCAACAAGTTTAGCCAGCTGCTACAATTGAACACTTGGCTGTCCAAAGAGTTGTGCACCTAGAGGATTGCACTACATTGAGAACTTCTATCTGTTCTGGAAACGAGAGGACCTGTTCAGAGGAAGGGGCCCACATCTGTGCAGAGGTGGAGTGAGGGCGCTGACAGAGAACCTCCTCCACGCTCTCAGGCATCAGAATGGCGTGGACAGGGTCGTGAACAGATAGTTCGAGAAGAGAGGAATGAGAGAAGAACACCGGATCAATCAGCCAGAGACCAAGTCAATGCTTCAACATCAGCAGTAACAAAACAGCCGACTCCACAAAAGGATTTATCAACAGCAGCTCCACCAGGCCCAGCAAAGGATTCAGCTCCAGCTGCTCCAAAATCTCCTACACTGCCTCCAGTAAAGAGCTCATCAGCTGCAGCACCACAAAGATCTCCACCGCCCCCAGTGAAGGGTTCAAGCTCAACATCAGTCCCCCTCCTGGGGTCCTCATCACAGGCCATGGACCGGTCAGTGACAGGCCCAGCAGCTGCCCTGTCGCCACCCCTACCCTCAGACCAGTCCTGGGTCCCCCCTGCAACATCTACTCCCACTCAATCATCACTCTCCTTTTCATCTCCACCTTCACCCAGGGGCCTTCCCAACCATCTTGAAAGTCTGATCAAATCAGGAGTAAAAATGGTTCCACTCACACCTAATTTAGCAAGATCAAGAGTTCTGATGTCAACAATGATGAACTCTTCCCCGTACAAATCTGTGCCCCCCATACCACCCAGGAGCTTCAACTCTCCTGCTTCACCAAAAAAACGACCTGCACCTCCACCCCCTCACCTTTCACCTGGTCCATCACCCAAAGCCCTCCCAGCTCTCCCCACTCACCCTTTGCCCAAACCTCCTCCAGGTCGCCCCCTTCGCCTCCCCCACCTCCCCAGAACTGTTATCTCCCCATAGCTAGGATGCAGTGGGTCTCAGCGTTGCCGGGACTTATGGTCATGAAAATGGTCAAACAAACCCGGGGCCCTGTGTTATATCTGTAGTCACGTCACACAGACTGGAGAACAGAAGGACAGTTAGACTGTCCAATCTTAGAAATTTAATTCATATTCCCTGTGAAAAGATAACGTCCAGTCACATTGAAACCAATCTGAAACTTGCTGCGCTTAATGTCAGATCATTATGTAACAAATCACTTTTAATTAATGATTTTATATCTTCTTATAATCTTGATTTTGTTTTTAACTGAAACATGGCTTGACAAAAACACGTTTAATGTTTTTATAATAGAAGCGACTCCACCGAGCTTCAAGTTTGAATCTGAAACACGCGACAACAAAAAGGGTGGAGGTGTCTGTGCAGTTTTAGAGATAAAATAGTTACCCAGAGGTTGTCTTTTTGGGGTGTTTTCATCATTTGAGTATTTATCTTTTAAAATGGAGCTAAAACAGTCTCCCTCCATACTCTACATTGTCCTGTACAAGCCTCCCAGCACTGCCAAGGTTTATTGATGATTTTACTGAGATGCTTTCAGTTGTATGCACAGATTTTGACGGTTTGGTCATTACAGGTGATTTCAATGTTCACGTGGATAATGTTTGGCGACAGAAACGCTAAAGAGCTTGATGCTGTCCTTGAAACCTTTGGTCTTACTCAGCATGTGAGTGGCCCCACTCACAGCAGAGGACACACTCTGGACCTGCTAATTACTAAAGGGGTTAATATTTCAAACGTCAGTGTGGTCGATGTGGCTCTGTCTGATCATTTCTGTGTTTTCTTTGACCTGTCTGTTTTTCCCAAATCACCGACTGGTCCTGCAGTTGTTCGAGGAGACACATAAATGACAGCACAAGTCGCTCTTCATGGAAATGATGAACTTTGAAAATCCTTCATGTTCAAATGTTGACGACTTTTTAAATTCTGTTACATCTAATATCTTGAATGTTCTGGACCCCATTGCTCCTATGAAGGTTAAAATGGTTAAAAATAAGCAGAAGGCGCCATGGAGGAATAATGAGACAGTCAGGGCACAGAAAAGGGAGTGCCGCAGGGCTGAGCGAAAATGGCGCAAGTCAAAGCTCCAGATTCATAAAGAGATTTATAGAGAAAGGTTGTACATGTACAACCTAATTTTATGTAAAACAAGGGAAGGATTTTTTCTGAAATAATTGGAAATTGCAGTAATAACTGGTGCTCTGTTTGCAACAGTAAACAGACTAAC
Source organism: Rhinogobius similis (assembly GCA_019453435.1). NCBI lineage: Eukaryota > Metazoa > Chordata > Actinopteri > Gobiiformes > Gobiidae > Rhinogobius > Rhinogobius similis. Next base: position 25,233,023 of record CM033640.1, on the reverse strand, counting down.
AAACCTCCAATTCTGCTGCCATTAGAACTAATTTCCACAGCTAAGTGCAATGAGTTTGCAGTATTCTTTAATGACAAGGTTCAGGGCATTAAAATGCCATAAATTCCACAGTGCAAATAATAACTTTAAAACCACCTACACATTTAGAGCTGACTCAGTTTGCACCTGTAACTGACAAAACTGTCTCAAGAGATCATCACCAGTCTGAGTTCTTCTACATGCTGCCTCGATGTTACCCACCAGATTTCTAAAGTCTGTTCTGAGCACTTTGTTAACACCCACTCACTCACATAGTTAACAACTCGCTTCAATCTGGAACATTACCAAGTGCCTAGAAAACTGTGGTCATTAAGCCTCTCTTTAAAGAAGAGCAGTCTTGATGCCTCAGACCTGAAAAATTATCGGCCCATCTCAAATCTGCCATTTTTAGGCAAAGTCCTCGAAAAGGTTGTTTACCAACAGCTCACTGACTTCCTCTTAATAAACAACTCATTTGATGTTTTTCAGTCAGGTTTTAGACCTCATCACAGCACTGAGACTGCTCTTATCAAGGTGACAAATGACATCCGCCTGAACACTGACGCGGCAAAGCCTCAGTCTTAATTCTGTTAGATCTGGCGCTGCTTTTGACACTGTCGATCATTAGGATCCTCCTACAGAGACTAGAGGACTGGGTGGGCATCACTGGCACTGCCCTAAATTGGTTGAAGTCCTACCTTGAGGACAGAGAGTACTTTGTTGAGATTGGTAACTGTGTCTCAGACCACGTGAGCTTGACCTGTGGGGTGCCCCAAGGGTCAATCGTGTGACCCCTTCTGTTCAACCCTCTATATGCTGCCCTTAGGTCAGTTAATACGCAGCACAAATGTGTCTTATCACAACTACGCAGATGACACTCAGATCTATGTCTCACTGACGGCAGGTGAATATGGACCAGTGGATTCACTCTGTCACTGCATCCAACAGATCAGCGTGTGGATGCAAAACAATTTTCTTCAGCTAAACTCAGACAAGACTGAAATCATCGCCTTTGGGCCGCAGAAACAGAGAGAAAGTGTCAGCAGTCACCTCCAGTCTCGCTCTAAAACCGACAAATCAAGTTAGAAATCTGGGGGTAATAATGGACTCAGACCTGAACTTTAACAGCCACATCAAATCAATAACATCAACAGCCTTTACCACCTAAAAACATTGCCAAAATTAAAGGTATAGTGTCTAAACCAGACTTGGAGAGACTTATTCATGCATTTGTCTCCAGTAGGTTAGACTACTGCAACGGCCTGTTCACTGGCCTCTCCAAACGAGCTGTAAAACAGCTGCAGTACATCCAGAATGCTGCTGCTCGGGTCCTGACTAGAACCAGGAAGTACGATCACATTAGTCCTGTGCTCAGGTCTCTGCACTGGCTTCCTGTGGCTCAGAGAATTGATTTTAAAGCAGCTCTGCTTGTGTTCAAGTCTCTCCACGGCCAAGCACCAAAGTACATCTCTGACATGTTAGTGCCATATGAACCATCTCAGCAATCTGAGGACCTCAGGGACCGGCCTCTGCAGGTGCCTAGAGTCAGGACTAAACATGGGGAATCAGCATTTCAGTTTTTGCAGCTAAAATCTGGAACAGTCTCCTGAAGATGTGAGACAGGCCTCCACTCTGACAATGTTTAAATCCAGGCTAAAAACAGTTTCTCTTTAGACGTGCATACGACTGAAAGATCTATCTGCACTCTTCTCTTTTAAAGCACTTTATTTTTAAAATGATTTTAAAATGATTCTGTGTGTCTTTGTATTTTTGTGATTTTAATGCAATTTTTTCCTGTTTATGTAAAGCACTTTGAATTGCCCTGTGTACGAATTGTGCTCTACAAATAAACTTGCCTTGCCTTGCCTTGCCTATATTAATAAAACATTTAGTTATTTATTTATTTAAATCATTAATTCAAATTTTGAATTAATGATTTACAAATGAATTATTTACAAGCCTGTTTACGAAATGTTAAATTAAATCAAATTGTGCATTTAAACCAAATTTAACAATATATAAATTAATTCAGCTATTAAAAATTGGTTTAATTAATCATTTTTAAACTCTCAGATTAAACGCACATTTAACAATAGATTAATAATTTCAGCGTTTAATATGTAAAAAAAAAAAAGATAAAAAAAATCTTGTAAATCGGTCATTCATTTTATATTTGAAACGTATATAATTCACAGTTCTTTCAGTTAACGCTTTATTATTATTAACGTGGTCCAAAAATCCTGCTTTGCGGACATTTGGCCTTTTATTGTGGAGAGAACGTGCGGATATAGTTTGCGAAAATCTGCCGTTTAATTTTAGCGGAAGACGGAGCCGAGATGGAGGTGAGTAAAAAAAAACCTGATCCTCTGACACTTATGCCCCACGTTCATTCTCACCGATACGTATTTACACATCTCGACAAAAAACGAGCCGTTACGTAGATTCGTTTGGTCACTATTGCGTTACACTTGACTTTAACGCGATTTTTTGCGACCAAAACTTCTCACAATTGTTGCCCACGTTGCATTTTGTGGCTTAATATTTGTTATTTCTAAGACGGAGCTAAAAAAGACATCCCTAAAAAGTCACATTTCCTGCAACGTGCCATTTGCGTAAAAAAAAAAAAAAATGCACGCAAAAATGCACGTTAAACATGTGTATCCATAACGAGCGCACCTGTTCTGCGTTTATTGAAGGTTTGGAGACGGTTTTGAGACGAAGGGATCTCTGTTTGAGTAAAAATAGAGACATTTTGGAGTGTATTTTAAATTTGCGCAGTTAATAATGCGTACGTAGGACCAGGAGAGCGGTCAGAGTCCATCCGGGGCGAGATAACGACGGGAAAAGACGTTATTTTACGGCACGCTTTAGTTTTGGGAGCAGAATTAAAGGTGCGCTGCGTCACTTTTTTGCTTGTCTCCATGGAGATGTTGACGCTTTGCCAGAAACTTTGCGTATGTGTCGGTCGACCAAAATACTGAAAGAGCTGTGGCAAATATATCAAAACTATGAAGTATCTACGTGTATTTGACCCAAACCGCATTTAAAAGAAAACAACCGCACAAGAGTTCAAGCAAAAGTAATTATTTATACAGAAAAATACCTGTTTTTGCTTTAACACACTAATACACTAATAAACACTGTATTTATGTTGGATTAAACGCATGATTTACTCCAAAATCTTCAGCTAATTCACTCCAGATCTTCTAGTTTTTGCCAAATGTTTGTAATCTACATAAAATAATCAGTCGACTAAAACACCATCGACCGTGTAGTGCAGTGGTTCCCAACCTTTTTTGTTTCGAGTACCCCCTAAGTTTTGTCTGACATTCTAAGAGCACCCCTTAACTTGAGTTTCAGGCAAATAAATGGATTTAAAAGTCACATATTGTCAATAATTACTATTAATTATATTTATAGTCCAAGGTACTCCAAAAAGATGCTAAATTTACAACAAATGACACCTTTTTTAATCCAGATATGAGTAAATTTAATCGTGTTTTAAAATCTGAAACCATTCCAAGTGCCCCCTGGTAATTGCTCACGTACCCCTTGTTGGGAAACACTGGTGTAGTGGCCCAAACGTAAAAAGGCAGGGACAACAGGTGTAAAAAAATCAGCTTAATTTAATTAAGTCAAAAAATATGAATTTAACAAAGGCTCCAAAAAATAATCAAAGCAACATAAACAACATTTGGGCCCAACTGAAGTCAAATAAACCATAACAGAACAAAGAAAAAAGAAAAAAAAACGACCAACAGAGAGAACCTTAAACAAGGAGGGAGTTTAAATACAAAAAGGACTAACCCAGAATGAACACAAGGGGGAGACAGTGCACTAAAGACAAAACCAATCTGCAAACTTTACCCATGGATGTATTAAATGAACTGGATAAGGTACGCCCCCTCTGTCTGTGGTCCCAGATTGATTAGTGGCCGTGTGAGGTACTGCAGCCTCTTGGAACCAGCCTTTTTCTAAAATTGCTCATTATAATTGCAGACAGGACTGAATTATTATCAGTATTTAAATAAAATAGAAGGAAATGTTCTTTTCTACCGTTTCTAAAATCACCGAAATTACCGTTTTTATATGAAGTGGGGGATTTTCGTCACGTGGCGCCCTAAAGCAAAGATGGCAGCCATCGTTTCAGGAAGTAAAACAAAGATGGCAGCCATCGTTTCAGGAAGTAAAACAAAGATGGCAGCCATCGTTTCAGGAAGTAAAACAAAGATGTCAGCCTTCGTATCAGGAAGTAAATGCGGAAGTAAGAAACTTTTTTGGGGTCATGCACCAATGAGCTCAGGCCACAGGGATAAACAGGACGGCCATCTTGGATTCATCTTCCAGGTTTTATTATAGTTCTATGACTTTACCAAAGTAACAATAAGGCAAATTACAAGAACTAAACAGAGTTAAATAAGTGATTAACAAAACTTGTAAGTATAATTCAGACAAATATTAACTAATAAGTGTGCACCCAGATTAGAAAATATGTGTCTAAATAAAATTAAACTTTGCATAATGTGTTTTGTAATATAAATTAAATGTAAAGTGATCAAAGAAATATACTAACACTGTGGAGCGGTGGCAGAGGGATCCACCACAGAACGATTAATCGACTAAACCAGTGTTTCCCAACCAGGGGTACGGGGACCCCAAGAGGTACGTGAGGAATTACCAGGACGTACTTGGAACGGTTTTAGTTTTTAAAAGAAGATGAAACGTACTTTTTTTTTTTTTTTTTTAAAGACTAAATGTGCTTTTATCTGTGAAAAGTGTCATTAGTTGTGAATTTAGCGTCTCTTTGGAGCATCAGGAGGTCCATAAATATAATTAAAACAATAAATATAAAAGTAACAATTGGCTATATTCCCATTTATTTGCGCAAAACTCATGTTAAGGGGGTGTGAAACAAACCTTAGAGGGTACGCCAGACAAAAAAAGTTGGGAACCACTGGACTATACCAGGAGTTCCCCCAAAAGAGCCAAGCAACCGACCATCGACCCCCAAAGTGAAATGAAAATGACAGTAGCAAGAACTTTAAAGGGCCTATGACAGGTTGAACTACTAATTTGACTAAAATGCAGTTAAGACAAATATATTTCAGTTTCTACTAAAATCTGTACACATTTAACTCCAGTTTAGCTATTCTTTTAGGTTTTTAATTTCACTTCCTGGTTGTAAAGTATGACATCACACTAGGAAATTACCATAGCAACCACACGGTACACTGGTCAAAATCTATCTAACGTCACAGATTTTGTTCATTTGACAAAGAAGAAACGCATGTGAACACCTTTACTTTGTTGAATTAATGTTTAAAGGGTCAAAAAAGTAGTTTGTTTTGTGTAAATTATGCGTAACCTTGGTCTCCCCAGTGTGATGTCATCAGTTTGTTTACTTCCTGTGATTTTCAATTGATTTTTCAACTTTTCTCCATAAATAGCGACTTGATTGGTGCAAAACTACAATTTATATTTACAAGAGGCATTAATACAATGAATGAAGTCAAAATTGGAAAATCCTAAAAACCTGTCATAGGCCCTTTAAGTGTCAAAGCGTGTCAAATCAGGTCTAATATTGGTTATTTTAATAGTTTATTGTCTTATAGGACCCTATTTCACAAAAATATACAGTTTTTAAAAAATTGAGCAAATACAATGTCATATTTATTAAAAAGAGATCTTGAAATCATCACGCGACCCCCACTTTGGGAACCACTGGATCAAACGACTAAAGGTACACAGCCCTATCCGACAAGTCATTTAGTTTAGATTTAAAGGATTTATTTAGCAAAAGTAGCAAAAACAACAAGAAATGGAGTGAGTTTGCTGTAGATTTCAGAGTCCAACACATAAATACACAGTTTTCTTGCACTTATCTGTGAAAATAGTTGTTTTTGCATGAATTCCTGGGCAGTTTTGGTCTTTTGAGTGCAGTTTGGAACGTGGAAATACCTCATAGTTTTGATATTATTTTAATATATTTTTGCCACACCTCCTTTTAGTCGATTAATCGGTCGATAAAGTAGATCTTTAGAGTTTCTTCAGTCGACTGCAGCCTAATGATCTGAAGCTGAACAATCAAAACACTAATTATCAGACTAATTACTACAACAATCATTAGTTGCAGCTCTATTATTCTAGTTTTAGTATCGGTTTGTGTCTGATTTTCGATATTTTTGACTAAGGCTGGGTGATACGGCAAAAAATTATCACGATTTTCTTGGGGCCAGACCATGATTTCGATTTTATCACGATTCATGTTCACGTTGTATTTTTCTATTGCATTTTTTCTATTTCTATTCTATTTCTGTTGAGTTTTTTTCTTTTATTTTCACGTCTTTGTCACTTTTAGTTGCGTCTTTGTCATTTGTGGTTGCATTTTTGTCACTTTTCGTCGCGTTTTGGTGCGTTGTGTCGTGTTCGTTGTTTGCAGGTGCGTTTTTGTCGCTTTTGAACTCATTTTTATCACTTTTGTCTCTTGTTTCAGAACATGTTTGTACAAATCCAAACTACAGCACTCGCAGTTTTTTTTAAATTCAAATCAAAGCAAGACATTTTGTTGTTTGTAGAAGGTGTTTTTCAACCTTTTTTGTGTTGTGGCACACTTTTTGGGTTTAAAAACTACCACGGCACGCCAACTTCTACAAAAACATGACCAAAACAGACCATTTCGTTAAAAAATATGGTGTATAACAAGCCAACTCATGTTTGTGCCACTGTCTGGTTCTTTAAATTTGGTAATAGTGATGGTTTTGTGTTATTTTTTAGTGCAGAAGTAGCTCAGGACACTCCAAAAAAGTAAATTAGTCAATTACATCCACATTTGTCAATCTGTGAACTCAACTGGACATTTTTTCAAGGCTCACCTGGCAAAACCTCAAGGCAAACTGGTGATTCACTAATAAATACTGTATTTATTTGGTAGAAGTTGGATTAAACTCATGATTCACTCACACATAAAATAATAAGTCGACTAATAAAAATCTTGGTCGACCAGGACATACTTGAAATGGTTTTAGGTTTTAAGATGAGATGAAATGTACTTTTATCTGTAAAAAAGTGTCATTAACACTAGTGTTCCCCGGCACTGGTTGAAAATCAAGGGAATAAATTACTGCACTTCAAAAATTGCAGTCTTTGTGATTTGTTAATTGCGTCCATTAAAATTGCGATTTCGTGTGGATTTAGTTTAATTGTGCAGCTCTGGCCTTTAAGAGGTAAATAAAGTCATCTGCTCAGAGGCTTCAGAGGCTAAACAACAGGAGAAAAAGTGTGTTTGAACAGACAGCTGCATTAAAGAGACAAACAGTCAATCACGATACGACGATTTCACAAAAACAGCAGATTGTCAGAGGGACCAGCTCACGATTCCATTTTTATCGCCATCCTTCACAACCATAGAACTATAATAAAACTGGAAGATGAATCCAAAATGGCGCCCTGTTCCTCCCTGTGGCTCATTGGCTCATGACCCCAAAAATTTCTTACGTCCGCATTTACTTCCTAATACGGAGGCGGCCATCTTTGTTTTAGGGCGCCACGTGACGACAATCCCCCATGATGCTTTGAGCGACGTGAACGACCAGCAGCTGCAAGTTTTTGTGTTAGCGTTAGCTTGTGTGATTGTAATTGTGTTCTTCATGTTAGACACACGTGAAAGCGTCTGAAATGAAATAAAATACAACTTACAGGTGTCTCTAGTCGAGCCTTTTCCACGAGCTTCTGTTTGTATCGTCCGACGCTCGTTCACGTGACTCACACATGTTTGTGCGACGTCACTTCATATAAAAACGGAAATTTTGGTGATTTTAGAAACGGTAGAAAAGAACATTTCCTTCTATTTTATTTAAATACCGATAATAATCCAGTACTGTCTGTGATTATAATGTGCAATGATAGAAAAAGGCTGGTTCCAAGAGGCTGCAGTACCTCACACGACCACTAATCAATCTGGGACACAGACAGAGGGGGCGTGTCTTATCCAGTTCTTTTAATACATCCATGTTCACAGCCCCAGAAGAAGCTGCTGAACTCGCCGGACTCGTGCGTGGACCAGGCGCTGCTCGGTTTGGTCCGGTCCTGCCCCGGGCTCCGCCTACTCCGGGGCCACAGGGTCGTGGTGCGTTCGGACGTCCAGAGTCTGCGCGGGAAAGTGGGGCTCGTGTCCGGAGGGGGGTCTGGGCACGAGCCGGCACACGGAGGTACGAGTCGGGCCCGAAGAGGAGCCCTTTTTATACATGTATCCCAGAGTTCAGAGGGGCGTGAGTGACAGGTGGAGTAGCCAATCAGGGAGACAGGCTGCTTAAGGCGAGACACTGCAGGTGAACAGGAAAAAATCCTAAATTTACAGATATCAACTTGAAACTTCTCCTGTAGTTTAGTCACATAAATGTAAGAAAAATGTATTACAAGTTTTCCATCATGTCATGTTTTCATGTAGAAATAAGGCATTTTATGTGTAAAAATGGCCAAAAATACACATATTTGTAACATATAAATCTGAAAAATGGACAGAACCAGGTTTAAACTTCTTGGTTCATTTTGTACAAATATTAGCTACAATAAACTTTACAAAGGGGATTTTGGATTTCTTATTTAGTTTTTAATTAAGCTAGATTTTACTGAAAAATGTACTAAAAATAAAAACTTCAATAAATCAGTTTTAGAATTAGATATCAAAAAATGCTTTGTACGTTTCGTCAAAATCTTGTAGAGTCCAGATTGTACAGTTTAGTGTAGGATCTACTTTAAGGCTGATCTTTATGTCTCGAGGGACAAAAATGCATTTTTAAAAAACCTCCTTTGAAGTTACAATGTCCCAGAGAAATCTATGGATGAAGTGGATTCAATGGAAGAATAAAACATCTTTAGGAGCAGATTGGACATCTTTGTTATTTCCAAAGGAAAGTCGATATGTTGAGAAAACTGACCCAAAAAAAAAAAAAAAAAAAAATATATATATATATATATATATAGAAAAAAAGGAGTTTTGTCTGTAGTGTCTTTAAGAGAAAAAGATTATATAGATTATATATATATATATATATATATATATATATATATATATATATATATATATATATATATATATATATATATATATATATATATATATATATATATATATAGAATATACTGAAGGACAAATACTGTGACTTTTTGAGCTTTTAAATCTGTTCTAACAATGTTCCGTCATCAAAAACACATTTGGAGTCGCATTTAGCTTCATTCGCGCTTGTTTGATCTTCCTGGTTAGAAAATCCTCTCACGGTCGTTCCTCTCTAGGTTTCGTGGGCGTCGGGATGCTGTCTGCGGCGGTGGCTGGAGGAGTGTTCGCCTCTCCTCCTCCGGCGTCCATCTTGGCCGCCATCCTGTGTCTCCACAACGCAGGTAAAACACAACAACACAACAAACGCAGGTAAAAACACAACACAGATAAAACACAACAACGCAGGTAAAACACAACAACACAACAAACGCAGGTAAAAACACAACGCAGATAAAACACAACAACGCAGGTAAAACACAACAACGCAGGTAAACTCAGTGCCCTGAAGCAAACAAACTGCACTTTAGACACTTCCAGAGTTTTTGACAGAACGCCTTCATTCTAAAGGCTGGTACAGTTTCATACTTTAGCCCCAATGCATTTTCTTTTTGGACACAGAGAGAAAGAAAATATATAGAAAGTGATGGCAAAGTTAATCTAAAAAAAAAAACTTTAATCAGTTTTGACCAGTTTACGAGCTTGTTTTTGTCACTCTTAGTCGTGTTTTGGCGCATTGAGTCGTGTTTGTTGTTTGTAGACACGGTTTTGTCGCTTCTGAACACATTTTTATCGCTTTTGGTCGCGCTTTTGTCGCTTGTTTCAACATGTTTGAACAGACGGCTGCGTTAAGGAGACAAACGGTGACTCACGATTTCACAAAAATAGCAGATTGTCACAAGAACGAGCTCACTATTCGATTTTTATCACCGTGTTTGCTTCATTCATACTCATTTCTGTTTACGAGGTCCTCTTCACTCTGGTCTCTCCCCAGGCTGCTCGGGGGTGCTCCTCGTCGTGAAGAACTACACGGGGGACAGACTGAACTTCGGGCTGGCGCTGGAGCAGGCGCAGGTCCTGGGGGTCCGGGTCCAGATGGTGGTCGTGGCCGAGGACTGCGCCTTCGAGACGCCGAGTAAAGCGGGACGCAGAGGGCTCTGTGGGACGCTGCTCGTTCATAAGGTGCCGGTTTTGACGCGATACTGAAATGTCAAGCGTCGTTACCATTCCACATAGACCAGTCACAATAACAAATTTGGAAGAGAGATAAATGAATACAGAAAAATATTGTGGTTAACGATAATTTTGAGACCATTTTAAGCCTTTGACACAATAAGCTTAAAGTTTATATGACAGACTAAAGACTAAAACGTAGTGAACATGATTTTATTTAAGATTTTACTAAACATTTTGCCATTTTGTCCCCAGTTTGTCAGTTTTCGTAGTGTTATAATTGTACTTCCTGGTTAGAGGTAATTCCACAGCTGTTACCATAGCAACCAGACTGTAAACAAGGGCCAAAATACATATAAATGACACGATAGCTATGATTTGACAATAATAATACCAGATAACACCTTTTATTTTGTGTAAACTATCAAAAAATGTCATCAGTTGTCTGTAAATTGTCTTTCAGTGGTGCGCCGCCTTTCGATGACATCACAGAGGGATTCTGTTAGAGAACGCAGCACTATTTCCTGTCATTTTGAACTTTTACGCTTCAAAATGTCCTCACAAACTGCAACTTCACAAATGTAAAACTATAATAAGTAACTGCCACAGATGCTATCTCATCAAACTTAGTCATAATTAGAAAAAATTGTGAACCTGACATGTTTTAGATCAATATTGCGGTTTACAATGAACAAAATGTAAAATCTACTTATGTTATGTTTCAATATTGAGATGCCTGAAATAATAATATGGGAGAATAATAGGAGAATTCCACTAAACCCTTTTCTTAAAGTACATTAATCCACAAACAAAAAGCCGAATGAAACACTGAAGTACATAAACAGTAAATAATAAATCATATACTGTAAGCTCTCAAAAAGCGACGTCTCATTGAAAATACAGAGACAATTTACACACAATCAGCACATTTTTCCGACAGTTTAAACTTTCAAATAAACAATGTTTAGTAAAATCTTAAAGATAATCATGTTCACTACATTTTTGCCAAATGTGTCGTCCAACCTGTCATATTCACCTTATTCTGCCCCGCCCACTTTTGCCGTTTTGTGCCACAGATCGGCACTTTTGTTGTAAACGCACTTCTGTTTGACGAGAACTCTGTTAAAGCTAATGATGAACGAGGGAAAAGTCTCACCGCTAAAATGTTACATAAAGTAGATTGATTTGTGTAAAATGTTTAATGAACACGAGCAACAACAAGTCAACAACGCAACGATTTCCTGAAAACGTCTTTTTAGTCGAGTAGAACTTATTTTCTGTTGAGCTCGTCTGCTCCATGTGAACTACAACGGAAACAAGACGGCGGCGCGTACGAAGACTTCAGGAATAAGGTGAATAGCCTTTAATGTGGCTATTTTGTAAACCAAAATTAAACTAAAAATAAGTTTAGTGCACAAACTGAGACTAAAACAAAATTCAAATTTTCTGTCATAATTATATTTTAAAGACACATTTTACGTCCAAATTGTCACTCAGAACTCAAGTAGTAGTTTATCCAAATACTTTTCAGTCTAGTTATTACTTTGTACATGTTATTCTCGTGTCGGTGCACATTTCAGCCGCTCTAAACACGTCTAACTCACACACAAACTCGTCATAACTAGATCTTCTCTGTTCTTCCTTGTAGCTGGCTGGAGCTTTGGCTGAAGAGGGAAAGTCGTTGGATCAAATAGTTTCCACAGTGAACGAGACGCTGAAGGAAATCGGTCAGTTTTTATTTCATTCGTTGATTCGATAAGTTGGGTTACTTGACGTCACAACATTATAAAGAGCAATTTAAAGGACAAAAGTTATGCCTTATCTGTGTCGTTATCGGCCTTTAAAGCAGTGTTTCCCAACCAGGGGTACAGGGACCCTTGGGGGTACATGAGCAATTACCAGGGGGTACTCAGAAATGTTTCAGGTTTTAAAAGAAAATTAAATGTACATTTATCTGAAGAAAAACATGTTATTAGTTGTACATTTTGCATCTTTTTGCAGTATTTTGAACCATAAGTATGAATAAAATTAATTTAAAATGGCAATAATTGACAATATATGACTAGTAAACCCATTTATTGGCCTTAAATTGAAGTCAAGGGGTACTTTGTGTGTGAGACAAAATTTAGGGGGTACTCGAGACAAAAAAGTTTGGGAACCACTGCTTTAAAGGACACACATTCTGCTACAGTGACTTTTTTGAGCTTTAATCCTGTTCTAACAATGTTCCATCATCAAAAACACACCTGGAGTAGCATTCAGTTGCATTCACACTGTTTTGAGGAATGTTTAGTAGAAAATCCTCCGCCTCCGAGCGTCAAACACACGTCACGCGAACTCCTTCTATCCGGGACATATTTTCAGACTTCATTTGTCATTTATCTGAGAATATTCCACTGTTTTTAGTTCTTAAATCATCGCTAAACTCGTTCTGAGCATCAAAAGTCTGCACTGAAAAGGAGTTAACTGGATTGTATATAGCGCTGGCGCCATCTGCTGGCTGGATACACTCCCTAAGTGTCATTTCACAGTGACTGATAACACCGGTCACAGAATTAACTTAACTCGACCTAACTTAAACATGAGATGCAAATTTAAGACACTCGAGCACGTTTAAAGGCTAATAACAATATGAAAAATGCAGAATATTTTTCCTTTTTCCTTTAAACATGCGCTTCCTTTAAACATGCGCTTGGCGTCTCATGTTCTAAAACAAACAAAAAAAACATCTGTATCTCTGCTCTTTCCCACGCCACTTGCAAACTTTTGACACCATCTACAGCCTGCAGAGGAAATTACACAAGTTTAAAGTTTAAATCAAACAAGGGCAGTTTTTTACGCCTTTTCTGTGAAGCCACTAGGGCTGCAGTCGACTAAAGAAACTGATTAATCGACTAAAAGGGGGCGTGGCAAAACTATGAAGTATCTCTCTGTATCTGACCCAAACTGCACCAAAAAACACAACTGCACTGGAGTTCATGCAAAAAAGAACAAGTTATACAGAAAAATACCAGGAAACAGTGTATTTATATGTATTAAATCAGATTAAACTCATGATTCACTCCAGGATCTTTAGCGAACCCACTCCATATCTTCACTTTTTCGCTGTTTTTGTACTTTAAATCGAAATGAAAGAATTACTCGACTAATAAAATGGTTGGTCGACTAACCCAGTGGTTCTCAAACTTTTTCAGTCACGACCGCCAAAATAACAATGGTTCACATTCACGACCCCCAAACAGAAAAAAAAGGCGACACGCAAAGTGATAAATTAGCCTTATATCTAATGTTTGATTTTATTTAGAGAATACAGACCGAGAAAAATGACAAATAGGAATCTGCATTGACCACTGCATTTGAAGAGGGTCAGGCCTTAATTGTTTAACTCTATTGTATCAGTTTTTCCTCATCATCTGGAGACCCCTGGAAATCATTTCGCGACCCCCAGTTTAAGAACCAATGGACTAAAACACCATCGACTGATTAATGGACTAAACGACTAAAACACTAAAGGCCTAGAAGCTACACAGTTGTTGCGATTGAACTTAGTAGTGCTGTAGTCTTTTTGTCGATTAATGGTGTTTTAGTCGACCAACATTCTCATTAGTCATTTTGATTCAAAGGATTTACGACAAAAACAAGTGAAGATATGGAGCTAAAAATTTTGGAGTGAACCATGAGTTGAATCTAATGTATAAATCTCTAACATAAATGCACTGTTTTTGTTACTTTTCTGTATAAATTGTTCTTTTTTTTTGTGTTGTTTGGTGCAGTTTGGGTCAGATACAGAGAGATACTTCATAGTTTTGCCACACCCGCTTTTAGTTGCTTAATCAGTCGATGGGGAAGGTCTTTAGTCGACCAAGAGTTTCTTTAGTGGACTACAGCCCTAGAAATTAGACGTCTGCAGTTCGATGGCTTGTATCCGTGATGAGATGAAAAATGGATGAGATAAACGCCAGAGATTGACAAAATACAAAAGCTGTTCTTTGTTGTCTGAAGTTCGGGTAAAACGTATTTGCTGACATAGTCGATTCTGCACAGTATTTGTCAGTGTTTAGTCCGGTTCGGGGCACATAAATGGAGCTGCTTTAGGTGCAGGTGGCTCTCATCCGCAGCAGTGACCTCACAGCCTCTTGTGGTGCAGGGACTCTGGGGGTGAGCCTGTCCCCCTGCAGCGTGCCTGGATGTGGGCCCACGTTTGAGCTGCCGCCGGGGCACATGGAGCTGGGCCTGGGTGAGAACCAAGACTTATTTAAGTCCAAAATCAATCAATCAATAATCATAGTCAATAATCTGTAACAAAAATAATGTCTCTGCATCTTAAAATTGACCTTTTATTGGAAGATTACACTGCAATTTTCTTCAATGTTCAAATTTGGATATCTTACTTATAATTGTTACTTATTATAACAATTATAATAAGTACATTTTTGTCAATATTTGCCCAACAATATATTAATGTAAGAAAAAAATTGTAACGTGATGTTTTTATGTAGAAATAAGGTATTTTATATGTAAAAAGGGTCAAATTTGGGACATTCGTTCATTCTTTCATGTCCTACCGCTTGTTCCCGTTAGGGGTCGCGGGTGACTGAAGGTCCCAGTGACTTTGGGCCTTAGGCGGGTACACCCTGGACAGTGGCCAACTTGTCGCAGGACAAGTTTGGGACATTCAAAATTTTAATTTGAAAAATGGACAGAGCCAGGTTTAAATGTCTTGGTTATTTTGCCCTAGGATTAGTTATTTAAAAAAATATATATACAGGGTTTTTTCATTTCTTATTTAGTTTTGAGTAAGCTAGATCTGACTGAAAATTGTTCTAAAAATTCAATTTTTGTCTAATTTTGTTGATTGTACAAATGGAAAATAAATTGAAACAGCAATAATCTGTGCATCTTTTGGATTTTCCCAAAAACTTCTGAAATCTTAGCTTTTTTAAGATTACACAGCATTTTTCTTCAATATACAGATTCTTCAGACAATTCTTCCACAATCAACAAAATTGAGCAATTGGCAAATTTTCAATCAATTTTAAATCTTTACTTCATTCAACATCCCCTCTGTATTTTTGACTGATAATACTTCTAAATAACCAAGAAATTTAAACCTGGTTCTGTTCATTTTTCAAATTTAAATGTCCCAAATGTGCAATTTTAGCCGTTTTTGCACATGAAAGGCATTTTTTTTGTATAACATTTGACTAACTCTAGATTATTGTAAGAAAATAATAAATCTGAAAATTTTACTTTTTGGGGAAGATTTCACTGCGTTTTTTCTTCAATATTTAAATTTAGAAATCCTCAAACAACAATGATGATATTATTGGTGTTTCAATTTACAATCGACATATGTTTGTAAAGACAACTATAAAAATGTCGTAAAAAATAGACAGAAGTTAAAGAAGCACTGTGTCACTTTCCTGCTGGAGTGTCTGCCGCCTCCTTGTTCATGAAGAATACACGTTTTCTTTTCGTTCACAGCAAGAATACATGTTTTTCGAGGTATTTTTTCAACAAAAGCATCTGTAATTGACGAATGAGACATAGACTGGTTTAATGCCTCACTGTGGAACATTCCAGACAAAGCAGTAACATTCTCCATGAGACCAGCAGGCGGCAGAACTTTAAATTTACCGATAAATTCATCAAAACGTTGTGTTCCAGGGATCCACGGTGAACCCGGCATCAAAAGGTCAAAGGTGAGACGGACTGTTTCCTGAGTGGATTTTAATTTGAGTTTATCGTGATTTGTTTTTGTTTTTTCTAAAGATGACGAGCGCAGATGAAGTGGTGCAGACGATGATCGATCACATGACCAACCCTGACAGCCAATCACATCTGCCGCTCAAATCTGGTGAGTCCTAAAGCCTCGTCCTGGTTTAGTTCTGGTTTAGTTCTGGCTTAGTTAGTCCTGATTTAGTCTTTGTCCTGATTTCCTTGGTTCAGTCCTGGTTTAGTCCTACTTTAGTCCTGGTTTAGACCTGGTTTAGTCTTTATTTAGTCCTGGTTTAGACCTGGTTTAGTCTTTATTTAGTCCTTGTTTAGACCAGTTTATCCCTGGTTTAGTTCTCCTTTAGACCTGGTTTAGTCCTTATTTAGTCCTGAATCAGTCCTAGTTTAGTCCTGGCTCAGTCCTGACTCAGTCCCGGTTCAGCCCTGGTCCAGTCTTGGTCCTGGTTCAGTCCTGGCTCAGTCCTGGTTCAGTCCTGGTTCAGTCCTGGTCCTGGTCCTGGCTCAGTCCTGGTCCTGATTCAGTCCTGGTCCTGATTCAGTCCTGGTCCTGATTCAGTCCTGGTCCTGGCTCAGTCCTGGTTCAGCCCTGGTCCAGTCCTGGTCCTGGTTCAGTCCTGGTCCTGGCTCAGTCCTGGTTCAGTCCTGGTCCTGGTCCAGTCCTGGTCCTGGTCCTGGTCCAGTCCTGGTCCTGGTTCAGTCCTGGTCCTGGCTCAGTCCTGGTTCAGTCCTGGTCCTGGTCCTGGCTCAGTCCTGGTCCTGGTCCAGTCCTGGTTCAGTCCTGGTCCTGGTCCAGTCCTGGTCCTGGTCCTGGCTCAGTCCTGGTCCTGGCTCAGTCCTGGTTCAGTCCTGGTCCTGGTCCAGTCCTGGTCCTGGTTCAGTCCTGGTCCTGGCTCAGTCCTGGTTCAGTCCTGGTTCAGTCCTGGTCCTGGTCCAGTCCTGGTTCAGTCCTGGTCCTGGTCCTGGTCCAGTCCCGGTCCCGGTCCTGGTCCTGGTCCAGTCCTGGTCCAGGTCCAGTCCTGGTCCTGGCTCAGTCCTGGTTCAGTCCTGGTCCTGGTCCAGTCCTGGTCCTGGTCCTGGTCCAGTCCTGGTCCTGGTCCTGGTCCTAGTTCAGTCCTGGTCCAGGTCCAGTCCTGGTCCTGGTCCTGGCTCAGTCCTGGTCCTGGTCCTGGTCCTGGTTCAGTCCTGGTCCTGGCTCACTCCTGGTCCTGGTTCAGTCCTGGTCCAGGTCCTGGTTCAGTCCTGGTCCCGGTCCAGTCCTGGCTCAGTCCTGGTCTTGGCTCAGTCCTGGTCCTGGTTCAGTCCTGGTCCTGGCTCAGTCCTGGTTCAGTCCTGGCTCAGTCCTGGTCTAGTCCTGGTCCTGGCTCAGTCCTGGTCCTGGTCCTGGTCCTGGCTCAGTCCTGGCTCAGTCCTGGCTCAGTCCTGGTTCAGTCCTGGCTCAGTCCTGGTCTAGTCCTGGTCCTGGTCCTGCTCAGTCCTGGTCCTGGTCCTGGTCCTGGCTCAGTCCTGGCTCAGTCCTGGTTCAGTCCTGGCTCAGTCCTGGTCTAGTCCTGGTCCTGGTCCTGGTCCTGGCTCAGTCCTGGCTCAGTCCTGGCTCAGTCCTGGCTCAGTCCTGGTTCAACCTGGTCTGGCTCAGTCCCTGGTCTCAGTCTCTGGTTCCTGGTCTGGCTCAGTCCTGGTCTGGTCTGGCTTTCAGTCCTGGTCTGGTCCTGGTCCCTGGCTCAGTCTGGCTCAGTCCTGGTTCAGTCCTGGTCCAGTCCTGGTTCAGTCCTGGCTCAGTCCTGGTCTAGTCCTGGTCCTGGTCCTGGCTCAGTCCTGGTCCTGGTCCTGGCTCAGTCCTGGTCCTGGTCCTGGTCCTGGCTCAGTCCTGGCTCAGTCCTGGTTCAGTCCTGGTCTAGTCCTGGTCCTGGTCCTGGCTCAGTCCTGGTCCTGGTCCTGGCTCAGTCCTGGTCCTGGTCCTGGTCCTGGCTCAGTCCTGGCTCAGTCCTGGTTCAGTCCTGGTTCAGTCCTGGTCCTGGTCCCGGCTCAGTCCTGGTTCTGTTTCAGGAGACTCGTTGGTCCTGTGTGTCAATAATCTCGGGTCTCTGTCGTGTTTGGAGCTCGCCGTCGTCACTCAAGCGGCCATTTTGTCTCTGGGTGAGTCTTTTATCCTTTTTAACCCGGTCCAGACCCGGATCACGGCCCGTTCTGGACTTGGTACGATCAAAACCCGGCGAGTTCTCGATGACTCTTTAAATGTTTCTGTGTTCTGGACAGAGAGCCGGGGCGTGGCTGTGGAGCGAGTGATGAGCGGCTCCTTCATGACGTCGCTGGAAATGGCCGGCGTTTCTTTGACTTTCATGAAAACAAACGCAGAAACGCTCAGACTCTTCGGTGGGTCACTTCTTCTACTTCCATTATCCAAAAGTAAAAGTACTGCACTAAAGTAAAGTACAGATACCTAAAACAAAAACAAAACAAAAAAAGTTCTTGAAGTGCCTCTGGTTGAACTACTCCTTTAACTAAAATGTAGTTAAAGGGCCTATGACAGGTTGAAGTGCTCATTTTACTAAAACACAGTTAAGATAATTATATTCAAGATTCTACTAAAAACAAAACCATTTTTATCCCAGTTTGGCAGTTTTTTAGGTTTAAATGTTTACTTCCTGGTTGTAAATCATGACATCACACTGGGGAATTCTGTAACCGTTGCCTAGAAACCATGTCGTACACTGGATGAAAACTCCTCTAATGTCACAGAAATTATTATTTGACAAATAAAAACATATAGGAACACCTTTAATTTGATGAATTAATGTTTAAAGGATCAGAAAAGTGTGTTTGTTGATTATAAATTGTCCCTCGTGTGTCTCCCTAGTGTGATGTCATCGTCTTTCAGAACTCTGCTCTACTTCCTGTAAAGTTCAACATATTTTTCTACGTTTTTTTCACAAACTGACTCTTGATTGGTGTAAAACTATCATTCATATTCACAACAGGTTTTATTCCACCAAATAAAGTCAAAACTAGAAAATCATAAAAACCTGTCATACGCACTTTAAGATAAATTTATTTCAATTTCTGCTACAATCTTCACAAATTTTATCACGGTTTAGCTTTTTTTAGGTTTTTAATTTTACTTCCTGGTTGTAAATGATGACATCACACTGGGACATTACCATAGCAACCACACTGTACACTGCACCAAAACTTATCTAATGTCATTGATTTTGTTCGTTTGACGAAGAAAAACACGTGAAGACTTTATTTTGTTGAATTTTGTCACGGTTTAGCAATTTTTTCGTTTTTTTGTTTTACTTCCTGGTTGTAAACGATGACATCACGCTAGGAAATTGCCATAGCAACCATCCTGTACACGGGGCCAAAACTCATTCAGTGTCACAGATACATGCGAACGCCTTTATTTTGTTGAATCAATGTTTAAAGGATCAAAAAAAGTAGTTTATTTTGTGTAAATTGTGCATGACCTTTGACCTCCCAGTGTGATGTCATCAGTTTGTTTACTTCCTGTAATTGTCAACAGATTTTTCAACTTTTCTCCACAAACAGTGACCTGATTGGTGTAAAACTATAATTTATATTTACAAAAGGTATTAATGCACTGAATAAAGTCAAAATTAGAAAATCATAAAAACCTGT
Source organism: Rhinogobius similis (assembly GCA_019453435.1). Lineage (NCBI taxonomy): Eukaryota > Metazoa > Chordata > Actinopteri > Gobiiformes > Gobiidae > Rhinogobius > Rhinogobius similis. Next base: position 25,213,408 of record CM033640.1, on the reverse strand, counting down.
CAAAGGCACTTTAAGTAGTTTTTACAGTGGATACTTTTACTTCACTACATTTCAGACCAAGTATCTGTACTTTTTACTCCACTACATCTTTTTTTAACTGGACTGAAAAGTATAAAGTACTAAAGGGTCAGTTTTTGCTCGTTGATGGTGACGTTCTGCCTGAAGGTTTTAAGTTCAAGCTCGACAACAAACCAACACAAATATACACATAAAATTAAGAAATGTTTTCAAATTCCCCTTTGTTGACCAAAATTAAGCAACATTCTTTATTAAAATTTCAACATTTATTGAGTAAAACTGGTCTCATAATCTGTTTGAAATACTTTTTCCTCTTAAGGTGAGACACTACAGACAAAACTCTTTTTGTTTTGTGTTTTCTCTCTCACACATCGGTTTTGTGTTTATGTGGAAACTACAAACGTGTCCAATCTGCTCCTAAAGATGTTTTATTGTTTAATTTAATCCACTTCATCCATAGATTTCTCTGGGACATTGTAACTTCAAAGGTCGTTTTCTTAAAATGCATTTTTCTCCCTCGGGACATAAAGATCAGCCTTAAAGTAGATCCTACACCAAACTGTACAATCTGGACTCAACAAGATTTAGACCAAACGGACACAACAATTTGTTGATGTCTAATTCTAAAATGGATTTGTTGAAATTAAGTTAAAAAATGAGGCAAAATTTGAATTTTTAGGACAATTTTCAGTCTAATCTAGTTTACTTAAAAACTAAATAATAAATCCAAATCCCCTCTGTAAAGTTTTTTTTATAACTAATATGTTACAAAATGAAGCAAGAAATCTAAACCTGGTTCTGTCCATTTTTCAGATTTAAATGTCCCAAATATGTGTGTTTTTTGGCCGTTTTTTCACATAAAATGCCTTATTTCTACATGAAAACATGACATGATGAAAAACTTGTAATACATTTTTTCTTACATTTATGTGAATAAACTACAGGAGAAGTTTAACATTGATTAAATTTAAGATTTTTTCCTGTTCACCTGCAGCGTCTTAGTCTTAAAGTACATTTTCAAACACGTACTTCAACACGTTTAATGTGATACTTTTACTTTTACTTGAGTCGTTTTTAGTATCTGTACTTTTACTTGAGTGACAGAATTGAGTTCTTCTTCCACCGCTGCCGTGTGCACATCAGGTTTATCAGTAATACATTTTTCCAAGTTAAAAACATAAGATTAGGGTCGAAAAATAGAAAAAATATGATAAAAATGAACTGCAACCCACAGACTTTTTGTTTGTTCTGTTCGTTTCTTTCCTTTTCTCACGTTCGTTTTCTCACTATTGCTCTTTCTTTCTCGGCTTTGCTTGAACGAGACACGGTTGTCCTAAAATGCTGAGCAGATAAAAGTGTGGGGATCATGTCTGTGTTGCTGTGCAGATGCTAGAACCAGCGCCCCCGCCTGGCCCAACCTGAGCGCTGCAGCAGTGAGCGGAGGGGACTGGGCCGTGGATGCTCCGCCCCTCAGCGCCTCCAGACCGCAGGACCAGCTCCACTCAGAAGGTCCAGAGAGTTTACCCTTTAAACTGATTTTGTTTTTCCATTTTTGTTCTGCTCAGTTGTTTCTCGATAGATCCTTTAAAAGTCTGTAAACAGAAACATTCTAAATCCAGAACGGAGGCAAAAGTTTCAGTGGAACATGATGTGATTTCACTGAGAAACTGGGATTAACCTCAGAATATCACAAAATCTGACAAATGTAGATGATTTAGTGTCAGTAAAAGCCTCAGACACATGTGAGTGACATCAGAGCTGCTTTAAACACATTTATTATTGTATTTTACATCATGTTTGAGGAAATTATCATCAACTCTTTGCATTTTTGATGAAGAACAATCCAGATTTATGGGTTTTACTGGAAAATACTCACAGAAATGTTGAGCCCACAATCATTTTTCATTTTATCTAGAGATATATTAGATACTGTTCCATAAATTAGATTCTTTTGAAGCTAAAACACAACTTTAAGGCTTTTTTGTCCATTGTTTGTTATAGACAATGAAACTAACTGACCTTTCTACTCTGGAATTTTTTTTTGCCACTTTTAGTCAGGCTTTTGTGGCTTTTAGTTGCATTTTTGTCATTTTTTACAAATGTTTATTGTCACTTTTAGTTAAATGGTGTCGTTTTGAGTCTGCTTTAAACACATTTATTATTGTATTTTACATCATGTTTGAGGAAATTATGATTTTACTGGAAAAATACTCACAGAAATGTTGAGCCCACAATCATTTTTCATTTTATCTAGAGATACATTAGATACTGTTCCATAAATTAGATTCTTTTGAAGCTAAAATACAATTTTAAGGCTTTTTGTCCATTGTTTGTTACAGAAAATGAAACTAACTGACCTTTCTACTCTGGAAACTCAAATGTGTTGCTTTTTTGTCACTTTTAGTCAGGCTTTTGTGGCTTTTAGTTGCATTTGTCACTTTTACAAATGTTTATTGTCACTTTTAGTTAAATTGTGTCGTTTTGAGTTCAGGAAGTGAAACACATTTATTATTGTATTTTTACATCATGCTCGAGGAAATATGATAAATTCTTTGCATTTTTGAAGAAGAACAATCCAGATTTATGGGTTTTACTGGAAAAATACTCACAGAAATGTTGAGCCCACAATCATTTTTCATTTTATCTAGAGATATATTAGATACTGTTCCATAAATTAGATTCTTTTGAAGCTAAAATACAATTTTAAGGCTAGAAAACTGTATTTTGTCCATTGTTTGTTACAGAAAAGCAAACTAACTGACCTTTCTACTCTGGAAATTCAAATGTGTTGCTTTTTTCTAACACAAACACTTCAAACCATAGAATTTAGATCTAATGTGAGATAATCATTCAAACATTTACAGTCGACTTCACTTTTCATTCTTTTCATTTTTATCAGGTCGCTGTTTGTGAAGAAAAGTTGAATAATATGTTGGAAAATTAGAGCAAGAAAACAAATGAATGACATTACAATGAGGAGACACAGTGTATACATTTATGTACCCCTTTAAACTTTAAACATTACTTCAACAAAATAAGACATAAGAAAAAAACAACAACAACAATGTGGCACCACATTTGAATTTGAAGGTCAGTTAGTTTGCTTTTCTATAACAAACGATGGACAAAAAGCCTTAAAATTGTGTTTTAGCTTCAAAAGAATCTAATTTATGGAACAGTATCTAATATATCTCTAGATAAAATGAAAAATGATTGTGGGCTCAACATTTCTGTGAGTATTTTCCAGTAAAACCCATAAATCTGGATTGTTCCTTCATCAAAAATGCAAAGAGTTGATGATAATTTCCTCAAACATGATGTAAAATACAATAATAAATGTGTTTAATCAGCTCTGATGTCACTCACATGTGTCTGAGGCTTTTACTGACACTAAATCATCTACATTTGTCAGATTTTGTGATATTCTGAGGTTAATCCCAGTTTCTTCAGTGAAATCACGTTATGTTCCACTGAAACTTTTGCCTCCGTTCTGGATTTAGAATGTTTCTGTTTACAGACTTTTAAAGGGTCTATTAATAAACTGAACAAAGTCAAAATCAGAAAATCAGAAAAACCATGTCATATGCACTTTAATCTATGCTCCAGACTTTCAAACCACGGCACAAGAAAAAAAAAAGACTAAAAATGCACCGTAAAAAGTGTGAGCATCGTGTTTCTGCTGCTCCTCCAGGTCCACTGAGTCCAGTCCTGGGCCGAGTCCTGGACCGGGTCTGCTCCGCTCTCCTTCAGCTCCAGGACGAGCTGAACCGTCTGGACCGAGCCTCGGGGGACGGCGACTGTGGAAACACCCACGCTCAGGCCGCTCGAGGTGACGCACCAACACGACGCGGTGTTTATTCTGAGTGAAATGACAGTGAAACGGGGGGAAAATGGCGTCAAAAGCAGCTGATGGAAGAAAAATGAACAGAAACGCCTGGAGTAAAGTGATGTTTCTGCACTTTTATGGTTAATTTTACAGCTCGTTCGCGTTTTTGTGCGACACATGAACCTTAAGAGGAAAAGAATGAAAACTATGGCAGATTTTGGTAGAATCTACGTGTGAAGCACCAAACTAAACATAACACTGACGTGAGAGGAGTTGTTCTAAATTATATAAATAAATAAATATGAATAAACTAAATTGAGGTTTAGTTTATTCTGACTAACTGAGGTCTAAACCAGGTCTAAACCAGGGCTAAACCAGGACTAAACCAGGGCTAAACCAGGTCTAAACCAGGACTAAACCAGGTCTAAACCGGGACTAAACCAGGACTAAACCAGGTCTAAACCAGGACTAAACCAGGTCTAAACCAGGACTAAACCAGGTCTAAACCAGGACTAAACCAGGTCTAAACCAGGTCTAAACCAGGTCTAAACCAGGACTAAACCAGGACTAAACCAGGACTAAACCAGGACTAAACCAGGACTAAACCAGGACTAAACCAGGAGTAAACCAGGAGTAAACCAGGTCTAAACCAGGTCTAAACCAGGGCTAAACCAGGACTAAACCAGGACTAAACCAGGGCTAAACCAGGACTAAACCAGGACTAAACCAGGTCTAAACTGGGACTAAACCAGGTCTAAACCAGGTCTAAACCAGGTCTAAACCAGGTCTAAACCAGGACTAAACCAGGACTAAACCAGGACTAAACCAGGACTAAACCAGGACTAAACCAGGACTAAACCAGGTCTAAACCAGGAGTAAACCAGGACTAAACCAGGACTAAACCAGGACTAAACCAGGACTAAACCAGGCCTTAAACCAGGTCCAAACCAGGGCTAAACCAATAACAAGAGCTATATTAAATAAATATTTTCTATATCCTGATCTTTAATATTAAAGTCTCTCTGACAGATCAGACGACACATTTCACTCAAACGTAGTGGACATGATTATATTTAAGATTTTACTGAACATTTTGCTCATTTATCCCCAGTTTTACAGTTTTTTTGTAATGTTTATAAAGCCAAAACCCACATAAACAACACGATAGTTATGATTTGACAAATAATAATACTTGATGACAACTTTATTTTGTTGAATGATCATTTGTCTCTAAATTGTCTCTTTATTTACAATGGCACGTCCCTTTTTGATGACATCACAGAGGGACTTCCTGTCATTTTATGTGTTTTTTTATTTTTCAAAATTTCTTCACAAACTGCCACTTCACAAATGTAAAACCACAGTAAATAATTGCCACAGGTGCCCTCCCGCCAAACTAAATCATAATTAGAACATTTTGAGACTCTTCACGTAGACTTTGGGGCCAAATGTGCAAAGCCTCAATCATTTTAATCCCATCAAACCTGACCTTCTCCGTGGTGCTTTCAGCCGTCCAGGAGTGGCGCTCTGGTCACGTGACCCCTGGTTGCCCCGGGCGACTGCTGCAGGTCGTGGCCGCTCTGATCCAGGAGAAAATGGGCGGGTCTTCTGGAGCGGTGAGTCACAAACACGGCTCTTATGTTCAGATGTAACGGACACAACGGGCCACTTTGTCCACGGCCCGTTCATTTTACTCATTGACTTTAAAATATGACCATAACACATACAATTGTATTGTTTTTGTGGATTAAACCAGTGTTTCCCAAACTTTTTTGGTTTGATTTCCCCCTGAGTTTTGTCTCACACACAGCGCAAGCCTTAATTGAAGTTTCAGGCAAATAAATGGGTTAACTAGTCGCATATTGTCAATTATTACAATTATATTTTTTGTTTTTATTATATTTATGGTCAAAGATGCTCCAAAAAGATGCTACTTACAACTACACTGCAAAAAACTGAATATCTAACCGTGCTTAAAATGACCTCAGTTCAGAATAATAATCGTATTTTGAGGAGTTATGATCAGAAGAGATTTAATTGCTGATTTTACTGTTTTCAAGACATTTCTGACTCGTTCTAAGATAACAATATGTACAGAGCACTTTTAACAGAAACATGATGCATCACGTACATTTGAACCTTTTGTTCAGCCTGAGCGCTGGTCTGTCAGAAATGTTCTCATTCTGAAAATCCCTCAGAATGAGAACATTCTGATGGACACACTTTGAGACAGTCATTTCCATCTCTTAGAAAACAACTGCACTGCATTGATGCATTTATGACCGGGTTAGAATTCCATAAGTGTCACAGGACGGACTCTGACGTTCCCCGTGTCACTTCTGTGAGAATCTACTTCTTATGTCGGTCTTCATGAAGTTATACAAGTACAAGGCACAAGTTGACACACTCTTCAAATTAACAAAAACTTTAGTTCAGTTTAAATCAATTACATTTTTTTTTTTTTTTTATTATGTCATGTTTGTGGTATTTATTTATGTATATATGTGTATGTGTGTGTTACTTTATCTGACTCCACTAGAAATCTTTCCGATATCTAACTGAGTCAGCAAAGAGTTAGAAGATAAGAATTGTAATTGTAGTTGGAGTTCCTGGTTCTTCTGGGGCACAACTGTTTAGTCATTTGACTCTGATAGGATTTTAAACTGAATCTTAACTGAGTCACATGACAAGGTAAAGACGCTCCGTCGGTCGCACTGACCAGGTGACCGTGTCTGTGATGAGGGCGGCCCACCTTAGGGCTCCCTCGCTCGTCCAGAGTCAGGTTTGGACCTCTGCTGGACCACAGGCTCATTTGTGTCCTGGGACACATTTGCTTCAGGGTCCTCCTTTAACCCTGTGTGGCCCGTCTCACACGGGGCGGGGACACGTCTGGCCAGATCCTCCTCTCGAGGTTGAGGCTCCTCCAGTTGAATCTCTTCGTCCACAGCTGGTTCCTGGAGGTCACTGGGTCTGCTGCTGATCCGGGTCATCATATCCCGGGCCCAGTTAGCGTACTCGCTAGTGTCCTCCTCCAAGTGCTCCAGCGTGAGGAAGGGGTGGTACAAGGCCACCCCCGGAGTCAACCTCTTCTCACGATCCACATTCAACAGACATTCACACAGACTGAGGAAAGTCAGTCTGTCTCTGAATTCTGTGCTATCGATCGTGTTCTGAGAGGATAAGATCTCCTGCTCTATGTCAAGATTTGGATGGCCTTTGTCGGAGAAGGGGTGGACACCGAGGAATAGATACACGAGGAGACAGCCGAGAGACCACATGTCCAAGGCTGCACACAGAGGTAAACCCTGGGTGACCTCTGGAGCCCGATAGGCCTCCGGCTGAACCACCATTCCCTGTGTCAGCTCTGACTGGAGGTAAGCTGCACTAAAATCCATCAGCTTCACCTTCCACGGATGCCTTTTCTGATCAACCAGCATCACGTTGTCGAGCTTCAGGTCGGTGTAGACCACACCCAACTCTTTGAGGCCATCGAAGGCCACCAGGAGCTGCTGAGCGATCGGTCGTATCTCGCTCAGTTTTAAAGTCCCGCGTTTGGCCAGCAGGTCTTTGAGGCTGAAATCCATCACCTCAAAAGCCAGATACTGGCAGTTGTTCTGAGCTACAGACTCAACATACCTGACAATGTTGTTTTTGTCAGGATCTAGCTCTTGGATGTGGTGGAGCATGCGCTCCTCTCTCTTGTAAGCCTCCTCGTGGCCAAGCTTCATAGCCTTCAATGCAACAATCTGTGACGTGTTAGACTTGACGCATTGATACACCCCTTTGCCAAGAGTCTGCAGGGTCCTGTAGATGGAGGGGTTTGGGTCAGTCCTCCTTCGGCCCTCATTGACGGCTGGGGCCACATCGTTGATCATCGTCGCAATCACCCGTGCCATATTTGCGTACTCACTGCGGTCCGCCCCCAGGGACTGCAGAGTAACAAACGGGTGCTGGAAGGCTTGTCTTGGAGTCAGCCTCCTGCCATAATCGAGATGTAACAGACCTTGGCAAAGGTCCAAAAAGGCCAGTCGATCCCTGAATTCGGGGTCCTCTGTGGTGTTTGGGCGGGGCCCCAAGATCGCTTGGACCAAGCTCCTGCCACGCAGTGGACCTCGGCGGTTACGCACCTCTGAACCTTCATCTGCCTGGAACTCAATTGGAGTCTTGAATCTCCACTCGCCATTTCCCTGCAGGACGTAGAACCGAGACGAGAATAAACCTCGCCTCAAAAGTTCACTCGGCGGAAACCCAAGAACCTCAATAATGGTTCTCTGGTTTTCATAATCGCTGCCAGAGAAGGGGTGGACCCCCAGATACAAATTCACGAGAACGCAACCAAGAGACCACATGTCTATGGCCTCTGACAGGGGTAACCCTAGGGTCACCTCTGGAGCCCTGTAGGATCTCGGCTGCAGATCTGTCCCCAGTCTGAGCCTCGATGCTTGGCCCGCCAGACCAAAGTCAATGAGCTTGACCTTCAACGGATGACGCTTCTGGTCCACCAGCATCACGTTATCCAGTTTGAGGTCACTGTGGACGACCCCCATGCGTTTGAGGCCCTCAAAGGCCACCAAAAGCTGTTGGGCGATTGGTCTTATCTCATTCAGCGACAGGGTTCGCCTTTCGACCATCATGTCCCACAGGCTGGTATCCAGCATCTCAAACACCAGACATCGATCCGAAAAAGAATCTATTAGTCTGACGATGTTAAACCTGTCTGGGTCCAGCGCTCTGATGTAGTGGAGCATGCGCTGCTCTGCTCTGAAGGCGTTTTCATCGCCTTCCTTTATGATTTTGACTGCGACCGCTTCAGGTAAATGGGGCTTGAAGCAGTGGAGAACGACTCCAAAGGCTCCTTCGCCCAATAACTGGAGCGTGTTGTACTCCTCCACGCTGTAGGGCAGCTCCATGTTCATGTTTTCATTCATGCTGTAGAAAGGTCAGACTGCTGCTCTGTCCTCTGTGGGGCATTCTCCTGGTACCTCCACAAACTAGTGTGTGATGTCACAAGGCAGCCTGGCAGCCAAGTTTGGAAAACTTTATTTAAAAAAAAACAGCCGATGACATCACATTCCACAAAGTGAGTCGTAGCACATTTGCATGTGCTGTTGAAAGAGAACTTACAATTCTAAAGAAATGTCAATAAATGATCAATAAACCTGAGCCAAACAAAATATAAAAATGAACAAACAATGTCACATAAAATTGATCGTGAGGAAACTGAAAGGCTGTTCTCAACTACATTTTTGGGAATTAATGTAGATGACAAACTTCATTGGAAAATGCACATAAACTCAAAACACAAAGATCAAAAACTATTGGTATATTATGCTAAATTAAATACATTCAATCATTCTTAAATGATTGTATAATTCTCTCACACTTCCAGACCTTAAATACTGTGTGGAAATACGGGGGAATAATTATAAAACAATTATTCAACCAGTTTTTCTGCCACAAAAGAAATCCATTAGAATTGTTAATTATGCTAATTATTATGACTCAACAAATGCTCTTTTTATCAAATCAAAACCTTAAAATTGCATGATCCTGTTGACGCTGCAGTCGTGACGTATAAAGCACACAACCATTTGCTCCTCGTCGTCTAAAGAGAAGTTTAAACCAAGAGAAGGAAAGAAATGTAAGACTAACATGAAAAACACATGTATTTATGGAACCATTTGGAGGAAACATTCAAAGACTCTAAAACTATTTACACTTTTAAAACAAAATAATATAAAAAGAAATCAAGAGAATGAGTGTGTTTGTGCAGCTGTGTTTATATTATATATGTTTATGGATATAAAAGTGTTAAATGTGCCTGTGTATAGATGTGGATTATGTTCATATTTGAAGTTAAAGGGGTATATTTTGTGAATGATTTTGTAACAGATTTCTTAAAGTTTATTTTTGAAAAAATCCAGACTTTGTTCAGTTGATTCTGGAGCATATTTAGCCCAGAAGCAGAGAATATGTGGTTTTGTGATCATTTCATTTTGAAAAAGTGTTTGTATTTGTTATTTTTTCTTAATCTTGAGAGAAATATTTTACCACAAAATGTGTCACACAGTTTGACAAAAACACAACTACTGCGACAAAAACGCAACTAGAAGTGTCAAAAGAGCGACTAAAAGTGCTACTAAAAGTGTCAAAAATGGCACTAAAAATGACAAAAACACAACTACTGCAACAAAAACGCAACTTGAAGTGTCAAAAGCACGAGTTAAAGTGACAAAACCGTGTGCAAAAAACGTACAAAAACATGACAAAGAGACAAAAACACAACCACCGCGACAAAAACGCAACAGACAGTGTCAAAAACACAATTTAAAGTAACAAAAACAGAACTAAAAGTGACGGAAATGCGACTAAAACTGACAAAAACACAACCACTGGAACAAAGTGACTCTAACACACACAAACATATGTTACAGTAAATATTAAGTTAAATTAGAGAAAGACAAAGACAAAATACATGAGAGTCAGTGGTGAGTGATGACGTTTTCTCCTGTAAAAGCTCAAAGTGACTTAAAATGTGAAAAAGCTGCTAAAGTCTGATTAAAAATATAAAACTCTGATAATATTTAGTGCGTACATGACATCTAAAAGAAAGACATCATGAAGAAAATCAAGTACACAGTTGTAGAAAGGCTTAATTTTATCACTGACACAGACTTTGGGATCAAAATATAATCATGTTTATCATGTTTGAATGAAATGTGTCATCTGTCCTGTCATATAGACTTTAAAGGCAGGTTTTATGAGGCCTCCAGCCAGCAGATGGCACCGCGCTGTACAAACATCTCGTGAAGTCAGCGCTGAAACGGCGCTATGGTGTGTGTTTGCTGCAGCCGTTATCGTGTTTAAGGCCAATACAAACACTAATAATGCATCATAGTCTTCAGAGCGCTTCAGAAGGCTGACTCTTCTGTTGTAGCCAAAAATCAATAAAGATATGCATCAAAGTTATGATGTGTGACCCCTACAACAATCAAAACTGTTTTTATTTTTGGGCTTAGGACTCAAGTTTTTAGGACGTGCGACCTTCACCATTTGACAAAACAATATCACTTTATCACAGCCTCAGGACACGCTCCGAACTAAGCTCAGGCGCCATCTGCTGGCTGCAATCATAAATGAACTGGATAAGACACGCCCCCTTTGTCTGTGTCCCAGATTGATTGGTGGCCGTGCGAGGTACTGCAGCCTCTTGGGCCCAGCCTTTTTCTATCACGTACATTTGAACCTTTTGTTCAGCCTGAGCGCTGGTCTGTCAGAAATGTTCCCATTCTGAAAATCCCTCAGAATGAGAACATTCTGATGGACACACTTTGAGACAGTCATTTCCATCTCTTAGAAAACAACTGCACTGCATTGATGCATTTATGACCGGGTTAGAATTCCATAAGTGTCACAGGACGGACTCTGACGTTCCCCGTGTCACTTCTGTGAGAATCTACTTCTTATGTCGGTCTTCATGAAGTTATACAAGTACAAGGCACAAGTTGACACACTCTTCAAATTAACAAAAACTTTAGTTCAGTTTAAATCAATTACATTTTTTTTTTTTTTTTATTATGTCATGTTTGTGGTATTTATTTATGTATATATGTGTATGTGTGTGTTACTTTATCTGACTCCACTAGAAATCTTTCCGATATCTAACTGAGTCAGCGAAGAGTTAGAAGATAAGAATTGTAATTGTAGTTGGAGTTCCTGGTTCTTCTGGGGCACAACTGTTTAGTCATTTGACTCTGATAGGATTTTAAACTGAATCTTAACTGAGTCACATGACAAGGTAAAGACGGTCCGTCGGTCGCACTGACCAGGTGACCGTGTCTGTGATGAGGGCGGCCCACCTTAGGGCTCCCTCGCTCGTCCAGAGTCAGGTTTGGACCTCTGCTGGACCACAGGCTCATTTGTGTCCTGGGACACATTTGCTCCAGGGTCCTCCTTTAACCCTGTGTGGCCCGTCTCACACGGGGCGGGGACACGTCTGGCCAGATCCTCCTCTCGAGGTTGAGGCTCCTCCAGTTGAATCTCTTCGTCCACAGCTGGTTCCTGGAGGTCACTGGGTCTGCTGCTGATCCGGGTCATCATATCCCGGGCCCAGTTAGCGTACTCGCTAGTGTCCTCCTCCAAGTAAAGCGCCTCTGACAGGTTGAACTACACATTTAACTAAAATGCAGTTCAGGTAAATATATTTAAATTTCTGCTAGAATCACAAATTTAACCCCAGTTTAGCCATTTTTTTTTTTTAGGTTTTTAATTTCACTTCCTGGTTGTAAAGTAAGACATCACACGGGGAAATTACCATAGCAACCAAACTGTGCACTGGGCCAAAACTCATCTAATGTCACAGATTTTGTTCATTTGACAAAGAGAAATGCACGTGGACACCTTTATTTTGTTGAATCCATGTTTAAAGGGTCAAAAAAGTAGTTTATTTTCTGTAAATTATGCATAACCTTTGACCTCCCCAGTGTGATGTCATCAGTTTGTTTACTTCCTGTAATTTTCAAGGCTTTTTTCCACAAATAGTGACCTGATTGGTGTAAAACTATAATTTATATTTACAAGAGGTATAAATACACTGAATAAAGTCAAAATTCGAAAATCATAAAAATCATTTGCACTTTAAATGTGATTTCTGGACCGCTCGCTTCTGTCGTGGCTTTAAACTGAATGTTCCTAAAAGTCTGGGGAAAAAAATTCATGAGAAATTTACTTTGGGAGTTCACAGGAAGCGGCGGGAACAAAAAAGTGCGCCGTGAATAAGTGCTAATGGGCCCGGTGACCCTCCTGCTGTGAGGCGAGCGGCTGAACCACTGTGTCTGAGCGTTTGTAAACCTGTGCGTGGTCTTTATCGTGTGTGACGTGTGCAGATGTACAGCCTGTTCCTGACGGCGGCGGCGGCTCATGTGACTCAGGAGAAGAGCCAACCGGGCGACTGGGCCAGAGCAGTGCATGCTGGGACACAGGCCATGAGGAGGTGAGAGCGAAACAGGAAGTGTTCACGACGAGGGGATGTCGTGGTCACATCGACGCCGAGATGTAGCCGTGGATTTACCGGTGCACGATGTCATTTGTCTGGTGGAGGGTGCTGTGTCTAAAAGCAAAAAATGTGACAAAAACGTGACTAAAAGCAACAAAATCGTGACTAAAAGCAACAAAAACAAGACTTGAATTGAAAAATGCGACTAAAAGCGACAAAAACTTGACTAAAAGCAACAAAAACAAGACTTGAATTGAAAAATGCGACTAAAAGCGACAAAAACGTGACTAAAACGTAAGAAAAATGGCACAAAAACGTGACTAAAGGCAACAAAAACAAGACTTAAATTGACAAATCTGACTAAACGTGACACAATGTGACTAAAAGCGTCAAAAACGTGACTAAAAATAACAAGAACGAGACTAAAAGCAACAAAAATGTGACTCAAAGTGACATAACCGTGACTAAATGCAACAAAAACGTGACTATAAGTAACAAAAACAAGCCTTAAATTGACAAATCTGACTAAACGTGACACAATGTGACTGAAAGCAACAAAAATGTGACTAAAACCAACAAAATCGTGACTAAATGCAACAAAAACATGACTTAAATTGAAAAATGTGACTAAAAGCGTCAAAAACGTGACTAAAAATAACAAGAACGAGACTAAAAGCAACATAGCATGAGATCTCCAGCTCAGATCTTCATCAATTAGGACTCTTAAAAATACCTGCAAAAGAAAAGAAAAATATACGCAAATGAGGACAAAATAATATTGCTATCGTCATGGCAACACATGAGCCTCTTATCCCAAATCTCACTCACTTCTCGTCCCTCGTCTCCACATTCTGTAAAAGCGTCAGAGGAAATACAGCCGTTCATCACAAAATCAAGTCGGCGTTTGGAGAGACACGATTCTTTTCTGCTTTTTGACGTTTTCGTTCTCCGTCTGCGCTCTCTCTCTCTCTCTCTCGTCCAGTCGTCTGAGCCCCTTTAACCCCGAGTCCTTCTGTGTTTTTCAGATACGGAGGAGCCGACCCTGGAGACAGAACGATGGTCAGATCAAAACTCTCATTTACACTTTAGTTCACCAAGACTTAAAGGGCCTGTGACAGGCTTTAGGATTTGCTCATTTAGATTTATTCAGTGTATTGTAAATATAAATGATAGTTTTACACCAATCAGGAGCTGTTTGTGGAGAAAAATGTGAAAATACATTGAAAATCAGAGGGAGTAAACAAACTGATGACATCACACTGGGGAGACAAAGGTTATGCATCATTTACACAAAAGAAACAACTTTTTTGACCCTTTAAACATTGATTCAACAAAATAAAGGTGTTTTTCTTTGTCCAATAAAAAATCGGTGACATTAGAGGAGTTTTGGATGGTTTCTTGATCGTTTCCCAGTGTGATGTCATCATTTACAAACAGGAAGTGAAATTAAAACCGCCCAAAAATTAGCTAAACCGGGATGAAATTTGTAGAGATTTTAGCAGAAACTGAAATATATTTATCTTAACTGCATTTTAGTCCAACCTGTCAGAGACCCTTTAACATTTTGCCTGTTTCGTGACAGTTTTCATGAAGTTTATGATGTCACTTCCTGTTGAACATGACACAAATATGACATAGTTAAAGGTAACAGCTGTTACCATAGCAACCATTTTGAAAACAAGGACCAAAACCCACATAAATGACACAAAAGCTATGATTTGACAAATAATAATACCTGATGACACTTTTATTTTGTTGAATGATGTTTAAACTGTCAGAAAATTCAGTCCGTTGTCTGTAAATTGTCTCTGTATTTACAACGGCACGTCACTTTTTGATGACATCACAGAGGGATTCTGCTTTAGAACTCAACTCTTCCTGTAATTTTAAACTTATTTTTCTAAAGTTCTTCACAAACTGTAACTTCACAGATAAACAAAATAATAGTAAAATAATAATAATACATAATTGCGACAGGGCCTATCCCACTAAACTAACTTAACTTGTGTAAGCGCTGAGTAGCCAGTAGATGGCGCCAAAACTCAGTGCCGTTGGAAACCACACACAGACGTTCACTTTTGTGGTTCTCAAACACCAGACGCTAAATTTAAGGCACTCAAGAGCACGTTTAATGGCAAATAACTTTATAAAAATGCTTTAATACCTTTTGTAAATATGAATTATAGTTTTACACCAATCAAGCTGAAAAATCTGTTAAATTACAAAAAAAAGAAGCGACTCATTCCATTCAAAGGTTATACATTATTTACACAGAATAAACTACTCTTTTTTGATCCTTTAAACATTAATTCAACAAAATAAAGGTGTCATACATTTTGTAAAGTTGACGTTAGATGAGTTTTGGCCCAGTGTTAAGTGCGGTTGCTATGGTAACATCCTGGCGTGTCGTAAAGTAAAATCACAAACCTAAAAAAAAATAGGGATAAAAATGTTGAAATGTGTTTAACTCACCTGCGTTTTAGTTTAAAGTCTGTCACTTTTTAAAGAGTTTTTTTTCTTGTTCAGTTGGACGCTTTGTGCCCTGCAGCAGATGAACTGATGAAGCTCACCACAGCGCCTCCTGCTGGACACATGGATATACTACGAGCAGCAGTGGAGGTTTGCGCTCATTATTTATATATTTTATTTATTATGTGCTGTTTTTAAAAGAAATATCCAAATGGAAAGTCCACAAATGGTTTCCCTGATCATTTATAGTTTGTCCAATCACATCTGCAGATTAAGAGGAACTGTTGGGTCAATATTTACTGCAACGGACGCCATTTTTAGGACTTTTGAACAACTTTTATTGTCTATTTAACAGCTAATATCTCTGTAAAGTTTATGTAAGTGAAACAAAAACTGGCACAAAGTTTAGCCTCTTCAACAGAAATGAGAAAAAGCTGATTTTATAGTATTAAAAAATAATAATTGTGACATTTTATCACAAAGACAGTGACATTATTGAATCAAAATGGCAAAAACCGACGAAAAATGTCTGTTGTTCATCAAAAATACACTTTATTCATAATTAGTCTCGATCTAGAAGCCTTCAGTTATCAGATTTCAACCAAATTTAGCAAAAAGTATCTAAAAAGTGTCATTGTACAATAGAAATAATCGTTTAACTTGTCTATTTTAATCTAAAAAACAACTAATATTTAGATCATTGTGGATTTTCTGTTTGTGCATTTATTTCAAAACATTGTATATTGAGTTAGACCCTGAAGTACAAGACCTGTTCAACTCAAGGCCCAGGGGCCAAATCAGGCCCTCAAAGGGACATGATCCGGCCCTCAACCCTCTGCAAAAATATACAAAATATTTTATCTCTCGTTATTTGTTTAGTCCTGGTTTAGTCCCTTGTTTAGTCTTTGTTTAGTCCTGGTTTAGTCCTGGTTTAGTCCTTGGTTTAGTCCCTGGTTCAGACCTGGTTTAGTCCTGGTTTAGTCCCTGGTTTAGTCCTGGTTCAGTCCTGGTTTAGACCTGGTTTAGACCCTGGTTCTGTCCTGGTTTAGTCTTTATTTAGTCCCTGCTTTAGATCTGGTTTAGTCCCTTGTTTAGTCTTTGTTTAGTCCTGGTTTAGTCTTTGTTTAGTCCTGGTTTAGTCCTTGGTCCAGTCCTGGTTTAGTCCCTGGTTTAGTCCCTGGTTCAGTCCTGGTTCAGTCCTGGTTCAGTCCTGGTTTAGTCCTGGTTTAGTACCAGGTTCAGTCCTGGTTTAGTACCAGGTTCAGTCCTGGTTCAGTCCTGGTTTAGTACCAGGTTCAGTCCTGGTTTAGTACCAGGTTCAGTCCTGGTTTAGTCCTGGTTCAGTCCTGGTTTAGTCCTGGTTCAGTCCTGGTTTAGTCCTGTTCAGTCCTGGTTTAGACCTAGTTTAGTCCTGGTTTAGTCCTGGTTCAGTCCCGGTTCAGTCCTGGTTTAGTCCTGGTTCAGTCCTGGTCTTGGTCTTGATCCGGTGCCTCTGTCCTTCTCGCCTCAGAAAGCGTCGCTGGGGGCGGAGTCGACCTCTGACCTCAGGGCCAGGGCGGGGCGAGCGAGCTACATCAGCAGTGAGCGAGTGAGCGAGCCGGACCCGGGCGCCGTGGCGACGGCGGCCATCTTTAAGGCCGTCCTCCAAGCGCTCAAGCTGTGAGGCGGAGCAGCGCCCCCTGCAGCGGGACAGGCCAGGGCGCCATGGTAACGCTCTGACATTTATTCACTTTTAAAGGCCCTTTTCACAAAACCGAAAAATATGAATGTGCGGTGATTTTATAACGTGAAACTTTACAAAATCTGGACTAAAAAGTATCCAGGAGGTGTTTTGGAATTCTAAACGGGACACAATTCTTTACTGAACATTTTTCCCAAGCACTTTGACTTAATTTACTTAAAAAAAATGTTATTTAGATTTACAAAATGTGTCTTGAAATGTAACTTTGTTGAAAATGTATGACAGTTAACCCTCAAGATTGAAATTTTGAATTGTTTCAAATGTAAAACAATAATCTCACACTAGATTTGTCATTTTAATTGACGTTAAACTCCATTTTGTGTCATATTTTGTTTAATTTATACTAATTAAAACATTCTTCATTGAACGCTTCTTTCTTTCATTTAATCTTGTGTAAAATCTGAATATTTGACTCATTTGTCACGTTTGAATTCATTTTTAGACCAGGACTGAATCAGGACTGAACCAGGACTAGACCAGGACTGAACCCAGGACTAAACCGGGACTGAACCGGGACTAGACCAGGACTGAATCAGGACTAGACCGGGACTAGACCGGGACTGAACCCAGGACTAAACCGGGACTGAACCGGGACTAGACCAGGACTGAATCAGGACTAGACCGGGACTAGACCGGGACTGAACCCAGGACTGAACCCAGGATTAGACCGGGACTGAACCAGGACTAGACCGGGACAGGACCGGGACTAGACCAGGACTGGACCGGGACTAGACCGGGACTAGACCGGGACTAGACCGGGACTAGACCGGGACTAGACCGGGACTAGACTGGGACTAGACCGGGACTAGACCAGGACCGGACCAGGACTAGACCGGGACCGAACCGGGACCAGACCAGGACTGAATCAGGACTAGACCGGGACTAGACCAGGACTGGACCAGACCAGGACTAAACCAGGACTAGACCAGGACTAGACCAGGTCTAAAACCAGGACTAGACCGGGACTAGACCTGGACTAGATCTGGACTAAGCCCAGGACTAAACCAGGACTAAACCAGGACTGCTCTAGTCCCGGTCTAGTCCCGGTCTAGTCCCTGGTCTAGTCCCCGGTCTAGTCCCAGTCTAGTCCCCGCTCTAGTCGGCCCAGTCTGGTCGGCCCAGTCCCGGCCCAGTCCCGCCCAGTCCCGGTCTAGTCCCTCGGCCCAGTCTGCCCAGTCCTCGGCCCAGTCGGCCCAGTCCCCGCCCAGTCCCCGCCCAGTCTCTGGTCCAGTCCTGGCCCAGTCGGTCCCAGTCTCGCCCAGTCCCGGCCCAGTCGGCCCAGGTCTAGTCCCAGTCTCGGCCCAGTCGGTCCCAGTCCCCGTCCCAGTCCCCTGCCCAGTCCCCAGGTCTAGTCCCGCCTAGTCCCGGTCTAGTCCCAGTCTAGGTCGGTCCCAGTCCCGGTCTGGTCCCCGCCAGTCCCCGGTCCCAGTCCCCGCCCAGTCCCGGTCTAGTCCCGGTCCAGTCGGTCCCAGTCTGCCCAGTCGGCCCAGTCCCGGTCTAGTCCCGGTCTAGTCCTGCCCAGTCTGGCCCAGTCTCGGCCCAGTCCCGGTCTAGTCGGTCTGGTCCCAGGTCTGCCCAGTCCCGGCCCAGTCCCCGGCCCAGTCCCCGCTCTAGTCCCAGTCTAGTCCCGGCCCAGTCCCCGCCCAGTCCCTCTGGTCGGTCAGTCCCCGCTCTGTCCCTGCCCAGTCTCGCTCTAGGTCCCGGTCTAGTCGGTCTAGTCCCCGGTCAGTCGGTGCCCAGTCCCGGTCCCAGGTCCCGGTCTAGTCCCCGGTCTAGTCCCCAGTCTAGTCCCGGTCTAGTCCCCGGTCTAGTCCCGGTCTAGTCCCCGGTCTAGTCCCAGTCTAGTCCCCGGTCTAGTCCCCGCTCTAGTCCCCGGTCTAGTCCCAGTCTAGTCGGTCGGCCCAGTCGGCCCAGTCCTGCCCAGTCGGCCCAGTCCTGGTCTAGTCCCGGTCTAGTCCTCTGGTCAGTCTAGTCCCGGTCTAGTCCCGGTCTAGTCCCAGTCGGCCCAGTCTGCCCAGTCCCGGTCTAGTCCCCGCTCTAGTCCCGGTCTAGTCCCCGCTCTGGTCGGTCTAGTCCCGGTCTAGTCCCGGTCTAGTCCCCGGTCTAGTCCCCGGTCTAGTCCCGGTCTAGTCCCGGTCTAGTCCCCGGTCTAGTCCCCGGTCTAGTCCCCGGTCTAGTCCCGGTCTAGTCCCGGTCTAGTCCCGGTCTAGTCCCGGTCTAGTCCCGGTCTAGTCCCGGTCTAGTCCCGGTCTAGTCCCTGGTCTAGTCCCGGTCTAGTCCCTGGTCTAGTCCCGGTCTAGTTACAGTAAATCTAGATGAAAAAACAAGACAAAACATGTAAACATTACAATTTATTCTCCGTAGTCACAGTTTAAACACAAAATCAAAACAAAAAAATCATGTACAAGAGAAGAATAAACCTTTGGACCCTTTTTAATCTATTTACATCCAACAGTAGAAATGATGTGCCCACTGACAATGACATGATCGGATTCAAAAATAGAAATCATTCTGAATCGTGCAACAAACATTTTCACATTTTAACAGAATATTTGACCCGACAAATGTAAACAAAATACTAGAGTTTAGTTTAATTATGATTAAAGAGAATCCAGACCAAACGACTAAGTCCAGGTCCAGGTCCGGGTCAAGTCCTGGTTTAGACCCGTTTTTCTGAGAGTTTTAATCATTTTTAATCATTAATTTTAAGTTTGACTAAACCAGGACTAAACCAGAACTAGACCAGGACTAGACCAGGACTGAATCAGGACTAGACCAGGAATAGAGCAGTCCTGATTCAGTCTCGGTCTAGTCCCGGTCTAGTCCCGGTCCAGTCCCGGTCCAGTCCCGGTCTAGTCCCGGTCTAGTCCCGGCCCAGTCCCGGCCCAGTCCCGCTCTAGTCCCCGCTCTAGTCCCGCTCCAGTCCCGCTCTAGTCCCGCTCTAGTCCCGGGCTAGTCTGCTCAGTCCGCCCAGTCAGTCTAGTCCGCTCTAGTCCCGCCTAGTCCTGCTCTAGTCCCTGCTCTAGTCTGCTCTAGTCCTGCTCTAGTCCCGGTCTAGTCCCGCTCTAGTCCAGGTCTAGTCCCGCTCTAGTCCCGGTCTAGTCCCTGCTCTAGTCCCGCTCTAGTCCCGGTCTAGTCCCGCTCTAGTCCCCGCTCTAGTCCCCGCTCTAGTCCCGCTCTAGTCCCCGCTCTAGTCCCGCTCTAGTCCCGCTCTAGTCCCGCTCTAGTCCCGCTCTAGTCCCTGCTCTAGTCCCGCTCTAGTCCCGCTCTAGTCCCGCTCTAGTCCCGCTCTAGTCCCGCTCTAGTCCCGCTCTAGTCCCGCTCTAGTCCCGCTCTAGTCCCGCTCTAGTCCCGGTCTAGTCCCTGCTCTAGTCCCGCTCTAGTCCCGGTCTGTAGACAGCACTGACGGAAACGGTTCTAAATCTTCACATTTGCTGTAATTCATCTTGAATGTTGTAAAAATGTCTCGGTCGAGGCACAAAAACATGTGTCGACTGTAAAATTAAACAACGCTGCAGAAATACTACACTTATTATGGAAGATTACACGGCAAGTTGGTTTGGTTTTTATCATTTTAACCTAAAAACAACTCTTTTTAGCATCTTTTTGACAGTTAATTACACCACATTTTTGACCGTCTCGTTGATTCTATTTCATTTAGAAGTCTTATTTTGTCCATTTATCATCCGAAACTTGAAAATAATGTCACTGACCGTCCAAATATGAAGCTCAAATTATGATATTTTAAACACAAATTAAAATTCTGTGGCAAAATGTGCGAAACGAAGTAGAAAAAGGCACAGATGACGAGGCGTTAATCCGTCTTTTGTCCAGATTATTCTGTTATAAAGTGATGTTTGTGAATATTTGAGAGAGTTGGCGTCTTTTGTTGATGTTGTTCGGGTTTTCAAAATTCACTCGCAACTCCGGATTGTCTCTCCAAATGTTTCTGTGGAAAAAAATATATATTATAAGTTTAAAACATCACAATATTTTGAATTTTAGCAGTGAGCGGCAAAAACACGAAAGTAATGAAATTTTCTCTTGTAAAAACATAACAAAAATAGGAAAAAAAAGTGCTAACGTCTGATAAAAAATGTAAAAGTCTACAACTGTGATAAATATTTAGTTTGTATTTGACAAATAAAAAAAGAAAAATGAAGTAAACAGTTGTAGAAAACCAGATGAACAACAGGAACAGACTTTAGAGATCACACACAGTTGAACTTAATACTTTTTCTAGAAATAAAAAGTCAACTTTGCATAATATTTGTCCTTTAAATAACATGTTTTAAGCTTTCCTTATTTATTTAACCTGTTGCCAACTACAGATTTAAAATGTATTTAATCTAAATAAATAAACAATTTTGTTTGTTTTTTTGTTTCAATTTGAATGTTATTTTTTGTTGGAGACTGTAAATAGAAAAAGCCTAAACAAAGTATAAATGTTAAAAGCAGTTCAAGGAAATAAATCGGGAAAATAAACTGTTTTTTGTCCATTTTGTTTACAGAATATTAGCAAAAAATGAAAATCATTCACTTATGACAGTTTTGTAAAAAGTCCCGCGACAAAAATACAATACCAGACAAACTAAAAAATTCAATTCATCTTTTAAATCGATTTATCTCCAGCTCTACAAGTTTCTGAATGAAATTAATTGTTGGGGCAGTTGAAGTGTCCTTTACCTCCATCTGTCGCTAAACAAGCTAGAGCTCAGCGCAGTCTCAGCGACAACGAGAAACTACTTTCAGTTTGAATTTAGTCGACTGCAGCCCTAGAGATTTCCCAGTGTGATGTCATCAACCAGGAAGTGAAACTAAAAACTTTTAAAAAATGGCTAAACTGTGATACAATTTGTAAAGAATTTGAGCTTAATTTGAAATATATTTATCTCAACTGCATTTTAGTTAAAGGAGCAGTCCAATGTGTCACGGGCACTTTAACGATTAGCGCCGCGTAATTGGGTTGTTGTTGTTTTTTTACAGGAGGGAGTAATATGTATAACTAAGTACAGTACAATGAAGATTATACATGAGACAGACATAGTAAAGAATTTTGTCATGCGCAAGGAAATAAAACCAAATACAAAGGACAAAAAAATAATAACGAAAAGAACAGAAAATAATAAAGAAAAGAACTAATAAGAAAGAAAAGAACAAATAATAATAATAAAGAAAAGAACCAAAAAATATAATAATGAAAAGAACAAATAATAATAATAAAGAAAAGAACCAAAAAATAAGAATAATGAAAAGAACAAATAATAATAAAGAAAAGAACCAAAAATAAAGAATAATGAAAACAAATAATAATAATAAAGAAAAGAACCAAAAAATAAGAATAATGAAAAGAACAAATAATAATAAAGAAAAGAACCAAAAATAAAGAATAAAGAAAAGAACAAATAATAATAATAATAAATAAATGAAAGCGCTGACATTTCCGTTCCATACATTTGTACGTTTCCGTGTACTTTGGTCTGTGGTGGGGTCTGGGGGGCGTGTCTTTAAAGCGCGCTCACCTTCAGGTTGTCGTAGTGGCGTCGGCTGCTGCAGTGCTGCTCTCGCGCCGTGGACTCCGTCAGATAAAACACGGAGCACAGGTTACAGAAGAAACCCGACTTTGGCACCACGAAGTCCTGACCTGAGACGCAAAAGCACCAAACTGTAATCTGAGACCAAGACGCAACTCCAGGTATGTTTTTGTTGAGAGAACAATGTTAGAACACGGTTAGAAGCTCAATTAAGTACATTTTTGCTTAAAGGTCCCATATTCTGCTGTTTTCTCCGGTAAACAGCGATACACAAACACTGAATAAACATTTTTCTCGTCCTGACGGTGTGTCGTGCTGAGTCCTACGTCCTGGATCTGACCTGGAGTTTGACGTGCTCCAGGGCCTCAACGACGGACGTTGCCGTTTGGTAAATAACAAGCTAACTCTATGATCTGTCGTATCCATCGTGTAATTACTGTGTAGCATTAGCATTAGCTGTTTTTATTCTGCGGCTGCGCGCTTCCTGGAGGCGTGGCTTAAACACCGTCATCTTAGAGGAGCCCCGTCTGCTGCTCAGCCGAGGGGGACGGAAAAGACAGTTCTCTAGAGAAAACATGAGGGAATCAATCAAAAAACCACTTTGGGCACAACATACGAGGCCCAAATAGCACTGGAGGAAGGTTAAAACCTCTGAAAAGTTGATTTTGCATGATACAGGACCTTTAATATGTGTCCTTTAAACCATGTAAAAGAACTGAACATTCCTTACATCTTTCCTACGAGTAAAAACTTCCAGTGTTGATTCAAAGGAACTCTACAAACAGTAAACAGAGTGCACACAACTTCGTTTGCAGGATTTCAGAAAACTGACGGTAAACAGAAACAAAAAACTTGCAAGACGAAAAGAAGGTTCCAAAACAAAAGACAAATTTTTTTTTAGAGTTCATTTGTTTCATAGAGGGTTAGGGTTAGAGCAAGTTTGTGGAGTTCGAAACGACAGGATTCGCGTTTTTCAGTCGATTGGTTTAGAGCGCAAAAGACTCTTGAATATGAGAATTGTACTCAGTTTTACGCAGACAAAGCTGAAGTGAAGGCGTTTGACGACATCCTGGAGGAGAATATTTAAGTATTTTAATCAAAAAACACACCATTTTCATTGTAATTCCTGCTCTGTCTGAGTCATAAAACCTCTTCTTTCAGCTCATACAGTGTTTTGGAGTCTGTGTTTAGACCAGTTAACGATTACTCAATTATTTAATTCGTTGACAACCATTTCTATAATCGATTAGTTGTTCAGAATGTTCAAACTTCCAGAATGGAGGCAAAATGAAGCAGACAATGACTCACTTTCAATGATTAACTGACATCAGATCAAAAAA
This sequence comes from Rhinogobius similis, assembly GCA_019453435.1. Classification (NCBI taxonomy): domain Eukaryota; kingdom Metazoa; phylum Chordata; class Actinopteri; order Gobiiformes; family Gobiidae; genus Rhinogobius; species Rhinogobius similis. The sequence goes on along the minus strand of CM033640.1, from coordinate 25,189,485 downwards.
TAAGCGACTATTTTGAATTTCCAGGCTTTTCTGTAACAAAAGGATGGAGGATATACACTTTTCTTGCCTCGAAATTGTCTTTGAGCTTCACAAAAAGTTTAATTTGTGGTAAAGTCTGTCATATATCAGTGGATAAAATGGAAAAAACTACTGTGTGCTCAACATTTCTGTGAGTATTTCTCCAGTAAAACCTAAGAATCGTCATTTTGTCTGAATCAAAAATGCCAAAAGTCTGTTATAAGTTCCTATTAAATAAACAAACGTCTTAAAATCCAATAGTGCAAGCGATTTTCATTTGACAAAACCATCTGGCTTTTTCATATTTTGTGATATTCTGAGCTGAAATCACACGTTTCTCTTCACTTTTGACTCCGTTATGGATTTTCAGCGGTGGATGAAGTACTCCATTTTGTTATTCTGGTAGAAGTACAGATACAACAGCTAAAAAAATACTCAAGTTTAAATAAAAGTATCACATTTTAAAATCTGCTCAAGTAAAAGTATTAAAGTGCTCCTTTAAAAATGTACTTTAAGAATAAAAAGTCATTGTTTTTGGTTTGGAGAACTATTAAAGCATCAAATTGTGATTTTAATTGATTTATTCTGTCGAGTTTTGGTCGTTAAAGGCAACTTTTCAGGTTATTTTTCGCTTTAAAATCTAGTTTGTTTACTCAAAAACAGGACTAGATGTCGCCATAAAATAAAAACACAGCTCTAAATCATTCTAAAACTCTTCTGTAAAGGTCAAATTGTGTCATTTTAATGTGTTTTTTGTTGTATCGTTACTAATTGTATTATTACTAGGATCTGATTTTCTTTACTTTTGACAACTCTAACATGAATACAGAATAATACACTCACTTTTTAAGAATTCACGCCTACATTTCTACATTTCTGAATCTTCGATCGCTTTAAGACGTTTCAGTTTGTTAAATTGGAGCAGCGATAAACCAAAGCTGACACTGTGGTTTATGGGGCCACTGCGGTTGTGATTTCAAACTCCCTTTTGTCAGTTTCAAATGGTTTCGGCGTTGGATCTTACCGAGCGGAGTGTTGGGTCTGAACGGAGGTAGTTTGGTGTCGGACGGAACGGAAGGCGACTGAGATCGAGCGCGCTTCGAGTGCGGGCCCTCGGCGAAGCCCCTCCTTTTGTCGCCAACTGGAAACACAAAAAAAAAGGTTTAAAAAAAAGGGACATAATCTGCAAATTTAGCTTTTAACAACCGTGTCTTTTATATTCAAGATGACATTTGACCTCCTCACATGCCCCACGCTCTGGACTTGTTCCATTTTTGGTTTTCTTCAGGACTAAACCAGGATTAAACCAGGTCTAAACCAGGACTACACAAGGACTAAACCAGGTCTAAACAAGGTCTGAACAAGGACCAAACTAGGTCTGAACCAGGACAAAACAAGGACCAAACTAGGTCTAAACCAGGGCTGAACCAGGACCAAACCAGGTCTAAACCAGGACTAAACCAGGGCTAAACCAGAACTAAACCAGGGCTAATCCAAGTCTAAACCAGGTCTGAACCAGGACCAAACTAGGTCTAAACCAGGTCTGAACCAGGACCAAACGAGGACCAAACCAGGTCTAAACCAGGTCTGAACCAGGACCAAACTAGATCTAAACCAGGTCTGAACCAGGACCAAACCAGGACTAAACCAGGGCTAATCCAGGACTGAACAAGGACCAAACCAGGTCTGAACAAGGACCAAACAAGGACCAGACCAGGTCTAAACCAGGTCTGAACAAGGACCAAACTAGATCTAAACCAGGTCTGAACAAGGACCAAACCAGGTCTGAACAAGAACCAAACAAGAACCAGACCAGGTTTAAACCAGGTCTGAACAAGGACCAAACCAGGACTAATCCAGGTCTGAACCAGGACCAAACTATGCGTGCTACGACCGGCAGGAGAGGCTTGAGCCATGGGGTCCTGATGTCCGACGTCGAGTCCGGAGAGCTCTGAAACGTCTCTGAGGCTTTCTTCTGCGTCTAGAAACAGGAACAAGTCCAGCACCAATCCACAGAAGACGCCGAAGATTTGAGGATTGTCCGAGATCAAAACTTCTTGCAGACGGGGAAAACATCCACGTTCTTCGAAAGCGAAACGATAGAGAACAGAGACTAAAAGCTGGCTTCTTTTAATCGTGTCAAAGGCTCTTGTTTTCAGCCGAGGAGATAAGCTCTGCGTGGGACGTCCTGTGTGTGACTCGCTCCTTCCTTGTCCTTGGAGATCAGAGCTGGGACTGGCAGGGGGTTGTTTTGGCCTCTGGTTTTAGCTAAATCAGCGTCCTTGGGTTTCAGCGCGCACTTTTAATCAATCGGAAGCAGAGCAGAGGTGGAGCCCAAAACAAGCAGGGATTGTTTGAACTAGGGCTGAGCAAAAAAATATTATCACGGTTTGTTTTCTTGGGGACAGATCATGATTTTGAATTAATCACAATTCATTTTCACGTTGTATTTGTCTATTGCCTTTAATAGAGCTGCACGGTTTAGGAAAAATGTCTAATTGTGATTTTTCTGACCAGTGCGATTGTGATTAGATTGTGATTTATGTTTTTAATAATAGGATTCTGTTCAAATTCACATTTTAAACACAATTTTGTCGCTTTTTAGCAGCGTTTGTGTCACGTTCAGTTGTGTTTGTCACATTTAAACACGTCTTTGTCGTTTTTTTAACTTGCGTCTTTGTCATTTTTTGTCGTGTTTTTGTCGCGTTTTGGTGCATTGAATTGCGTTGGTTGTTTGTAGGCGCTTTTTTGTCACTTTTGAACTCATTTTTATCGCTTTTGTCACTTGTTTCAGAACATGTTTGTACAAATCCAAACTACAGTGTCAGCAGTTCTTATTTAAATCAAAGCAAGACATTTTGTTGTTTGTGGAAGAAATGATTGCACTTCAACAATTGCAGCCTTTGTGATTTGCTAATTGCATCTATTACAATTAAATCAACAAAATGTCTTGCTTTGATCTGAATAAAAACTGCCAACAGTGTAATTTGGATTTGTACAAACGTGCAACAAAAATGCTTCCAAAAGTGATAATGCGTTCAAAACGACAAAAACGTGTCTATGAACTACAAAGACACAACTAAAAGCGACAAAAATGCAGCTAAAACAACAACGACGCGACTAAATGTGACAAAGATATGACAAAAATATGACAAACATAACTGAGCGTGACAAAACAAATATATTACCCATTCCTCCACAAAGGCAAGCGGGTATCTGACTCCTCACCTGAACGTTACATCACCCCTGGACTAAATAAAGCGCCCATGTCAGACGTGTCCTGTGTTTTGTTTAACCTGTACCTCTGAGATTGGTCTCCGTCTCCACGCCCAGCTCCACAGACACTTCCTGGCTCCTCTCCGGCTCTGGTCGGAGCTCCACAGAGGGGCCCGTCTCCTCCTCCTTCTCCCCAGAATCGGCGCTCGAACTGGGCTGGACGTCACACTCCGTCTGACCCTCCTCCAGCTCCTCGTCTTTTTGGGCCGCTTTTCTGCCTCGAGTGGGTTTTCTCACTGGAAACAGATCCATAAAATGTGTTTTCTTTAGCAATCAATCAGTGCAAACCAAAAGGACGACTTTCTCTTTGTAAAAATAAATGTTGTGTAGAGCAGTGGTTCTCAAACTAGGGGTCGGGACCCCAATGGGGATCGCAAAATGATTTCCAGGGGTCTCCAGATGATTGGGAAAAATGTATACAATAGTGCTTGACCCCCTTCAAATGCAGTGGTAAATGTAGATTCCTGTTTGTTGGCCGATCAAACCCATTTTTCTATAGTCTATTCACCTTATTCTGCCCCGCCCACTTTTGCATTTTTTTTGCCACAGATACGCACTTTTGTTGTAAACGCACTTCCGTTTGACGAGAACTCCGTTAAAGCTAATGACGAACGAGGGAAGTCTGACGCTAAAATGTTACATAAAGTAGATTGATTTGTGTAAAATGTTTAATGAACACGAGCAACAACAAGTCACAACGCAACGATTTCCTGAAAACGTCTTTTTAGTCGAGTAGAACTTATTTTCTGTTGAGCTCGTCTGCTCCGTGTGAACTACAACGGAAACAAGACGGCGGCGCGTACGGAAACTTCAGGAATAAGGTGAATATAAGTCTATATTCACAAAATAAAATCAAACATTAGATATAAAGCTAATTTATCACTTAACGTGTCGCCTTTTTTTTTGTGTTTGGGGGTCGCGAATGTGAACTATTTTTATTTTCGGGGTCGTGACTGAAAAAGTTTAAGAACCACTGGTCTAGAGCAGTGTTTTTCAACCTTTCTTGTGTTTACAGCACACCACCTACTACAAAAACATGACCAAAACAGACCATTTAGTTAAAAAATATGCTATATAACAAGCCAACTCATGTTTGTGGCACTGTCTGGTTCTTTAAATTTGGTAATAGTGATGGTTTTGTGTTATTTTTTAGTGCAGAAGTAGCTCAGGACACTCCAAAAAAGTAAATTAGTCAATTACATCCACATTTGTCAATCTGTGAACTCAACTGGACATTTTTTCAAGGCAAACCTGGCAAAACCTCAAGGCGCACTGGTTGAAAATCAAGGGTTTAGAGATTATGCATTGAGAGCAAAGCTAACAACAATTGGGGAGATAAAGGACACTTCAACTCGCCCAACAACAATTAATTTACTCAACAGACATAGAGCTGCAATGATTAATTGGCTGATTTTAACTAGTAGATTATATCAGCTCGTAATCTTATGCATTACTTGTTTATATATTTTATTATATTTTATTTATTCATTGTTTTCTGTTGTACTTTACGCCAAAGCAAGTTCCTATGTTTGTGAATTTTGATCACTGACGATGGCAATAAACCAATTCTGATTCTGAAGTGGTATCATACTCATATACTCACTCACATACTTTGCAGACTTTTATAACAAAGGCCATGTTGAAGAGCGCAAACAGAGCCGGGAAAAAAGGCTTTTAGATTTGCTGGAATGAACTAATGAACCAAAGGGAGTTCAAACTAAATGAGCGGGTTTCATTGGATTCTTTTAGATTCGTTTTATATGAACATTTAAGCAAGTTAACAATCTTTACAAAGTGTTTTATTGAAGATTGTCACTTTACGCTGATTTCCTGTGTGTGTGAAATGTGTGTTATTGTTGTTGTGCTGTTGGCCAGGACACGCTTGTAAAATATCTTTAATCTCAATGAGTTTTTATCCTGGTCAAATACACAAAAAAAGAATAGATTTATGCAGATTTTCATGAATAATAGACTTTAGCCATAAATATTCTCTGTCTAGAAGTCTTCAGTCACCATATTTGAACTTTTATTTTGCTAATAATGACTAAATACTAAGTTTCGACAATTTGATCAGGTACTCTGATATCCGCCTGGTGCATAAAATTCTACATGACGCCGCCTCCTCTTAAGACCTACATACAGCCTCGCTCTCAACTCACAAGTCGAGCGTTAAGATCTGTGTCTAGAGGTGATTGTAATATTCCTGAAAGAAAGTCTGCCTTTTCCCAATCAGCCTTTTCTTACAAAGTCACCAAGGAATGGAATGGGCTGCCAGACAATCTCAAGAATTTGGCCGATTTCTACCGCTTCTCTCGGGCATCAAAAACTGGATTCTGGAGCACCAAACCTGCTCACACTAACAATACCAAGCGGGTATCTTGCCATCAGATGTTACCCTCGTGGGTATCACCTGATGGCACCAGATCACCAGACCAATAGTGTAATAATATGACCTCGTTCATTGATAATACCATCAGGTACAGAGCTGTCAGATGTGACCCTCGTGGGCATCATCCGATGCTGTATTTCTGCACTTTAAATACCATTGCACGCTGCACTTCAATTATACCAGATACTGTAATGTTGTAAATATGTATTTTATATTGTTTGTCTTTAAATGTTGTAAATATTTTTATGTTGTTTGCTTTTACTTGTCAAGGACTACAGATGGAAATTAGCATTTTTGCTAAATCTGGTGCAGCCATCTTTTAAATGTAACTGCACACTGTCCTTTAAATAAATAAATTAAATTAAATATCCAACGGAAATATACATTAGAAATAATCGTTTGACAAGTCGACTAATTGAAAAAATAATTACTTGAAAATTTACTACAGCCCTACACAAAAACATCTTGTTAAAACAGAAATGTATTCCGTTTAGCTGTTCTTAATCACAAAGCCAGGGATAAATGTAGATAAATGTGAGCAAAACTGAGGTGTTTCTGTTAATCTGGTTTCAGTTTTCCACGACTGATACTTGTTTTTTTTTTTTTGAGACAACCGGTTAAAAAATATATATTCAGCAGAATTGTAGACTTTTAGATTTGTTATCCCTGCAGCAGTTCGGTCACATTTTAGTTGTGTTTTCATGACTCACATTGACGTTCTTACAGTTTTTCCACTCTCTGGTAAAATTCCAAATGTTGTTTTTTAACTGGTGTAAATGTACCTGGTGTTTTTCTGCCCCTCTTTCGACCCCGGCCTCTGCCTTTTGGCGTCTGCTCCTCCGTCTCGTCTTCTCCCACTTCATCCACCGTCACGAAAGTTGGAGCTTCATCTGAAATGAAAAAACACCACCAAAAAAATACATAAATAAATAACTCAACCACCAGGAAAGCGCCACTGAACCAACACTTTTGCGCAGAATTCACTCAAAACAAAACTTGATTTCTTCCCGTTTGCTGCACAAGACGGACGCAAACACATTTATATTACTGATAATCTATAAATTTAGATTCCAGAACCGTTCTAAACTACAAAAACATACCTGCGTCCTCTTCGTGTTTGCGTTTGACAGATTTGGACGAGTCCGTTTCTGGAGTCTCTGCCTCAGTCGGAGCTTCCTCTTGTGGAGTTTCCAGAGTCTGAAAAGGATAAATGTTTAGTTACTTTGGGCTGAAGGTCGAACAAAAACATTCAAACTTACATTTTCATACAGTTATGTGTCGTTTTTATCTCACGGCTCAGCATTTGTACAGTTTGTTCCAGTTTTAAACACAATTAGAGCTGCTTAATTGCTCAAAAAAACTATTTGATTTCAGTCCAAATTTCAATCAGGATTATTTTAGACCTTAAACACGTCAAAACTTTAAGTGAGTATGGCAGGTCAGACTACTCTTTTGACTAAAACACATTTAAGATAATTATTTTCAAGCTTTTGATTTAAAAAATGTTTGAATCCAAGCTAATTTTTAGGTTTATTATTTTACTTCCTGGTTGTAAATCATGACATCGTACTAGGAATTTCCACAACTGTTACCAAGCAATTGTGACAAAAATGGGACAGAAATTATTATTGGAACAAAAAAAATTATATAAGGACTGTTTAATTTTGATGAATTACTGTTTTAAAAGATCAGAAAATGTTTATGTCGTAAATTGTTCCAAACCTTTCTCCCTACTGAGATGTCGTATGTTTTAGAACTCTATTCCTGTTCTTTTCAACTTATTCTCACAAACCGCTGCTTGATTGGTGTAAAACTCTCATTTATCTCATTTAAACTCTCATTTATACAGGCGTTATCTCACCAAATAATGTCAAAATTAGAAAATTACAAAAAGCTGTCATAAGCACTTTACTGAAATCGGAACATGTCACATCATGAGCATATTTAAGATTTTACTAAAAGCCTATTACGAATCCCAGACCACCCCAACATCGTGGTTTCGAATCCTGGACCACCCCAACATCACACGATCTCTCTGGGTGGAGTCTGCATGTCCTCCCCGTGTTACCGTGGGTTCTCTCCAGGTTCTCCGGCTCCTCCCACCGTCCAAAGACATGACTGTGGAGGTTAATTGACAACTCTAAATTGTCCCGAGTGAATGAATGTGAGAGTGAATGGTTGTCTGTCCTTGTCTGTCTCTCTGTGTTTGCTGTGATGAGTTGGCCACTGTCCAGGGTGTACCCCGCCTAAGGCCCAAAGTCACTGGGATAGGCTCCAGTCACCCGCAACCCCTAACGGGAATAAGCGGTAGAAAATTAATGAATGAACGAATAAAAGCCTATTAGTCCCCAGTTTGATTTTTGTAATGTTTATGACGTTACTTCCTGGTTGCACAAATATGACACGGTTGGAGATAAGTTTACAACTGTTACCTAGCAACCAGACTGTAAACAAGGGACAAAATCCATATAAATTAGACAATAGTTAGGAATTGATAATAAATAATACCTGATAACACTTTTATTTTGTTGAATAATGGTTTAAACTCTCAGAAAAATGTGTCAGTTGTGTGTAACTTGCACTACTTCCTGTAATTTTGTAACTTTTATTTCTTCACAAATGTAAAACTATGCTAAATATTTGCCACAGATGCCCTCCCACCAAACTAAGTCATAATTAGAGTATAATGAGAACCTTCATATAGACTTTAAATGTCCAGACGGATGTTGATATAAAGTTAACAGATTACAAAAATGAAAAAAAAAATACTCACTTCTGTTTTCCCCTGCTCTGATTGGTCCTCCTGAACAAGTGGGAGTGGCTCTTGAACAAACTCCTCCTTTAGTTCCTCCCCCTCTGCGTTTACCGCCTCGCCTTTAAGCTCCAGCTCCTCCTGCGTCTCTCGCTCCTCCTGTTCCACCACAGACTCCTCCCCTTTCCCGATTTGCTCCTCCACTGTTCTTAGCTCCGCCTCTTCCTCCTCCTCCTCGATTTCATCCAAAACGACTAAGCCATCCTCTTCCTCGGTGGCGTATTCCGGAAAATCTTCTTCGTCGCTAACTGCGTCCAAATTCATATCAACATATTGACTTTTTACGTCACAATCTTGACCATCGGCAGCGTTGGTCAATTCCCGTGCGTTTTTATCTTTCGTTCCAACCAAAGAAGCCTCAACGTGAACTTTAGATTTTGCTTTTCTTGCCGTTTCGGATTTAGTCTCAATATTTACAGCTTTCTCTACCGATTGTACGTCTTCCGCACTGTCTTTTGAACTCGACCGGTCCAGAATTTGTGGAACGTCAATCTTCTCTTGCTCCGCCTCATCTTTTTCCAAATTATTATTTCTAATCTCTTTTAGCGTTTCCGTGATTTGTTTTTCTAATTCCGCATTTTCAGATTCGGTAGCGTTCTGGTCGAAATTGGTGTCCGCTTCAACGTCTTCTCTCTTGGCAGTTTCAACAAATAAACCATCTTTTTCGACGTCTTTCTCGATCGTTTCACTGCAAATTTCAGAAGATACAACGTCCTCATCTTGGTCTTCCTCGACGGCATCTACGACTTCATAAATTGGATCTTCGTCTTCCATTTTGTCAATTTCAGATTTTTCCAGTTCCTGCTTTTTGTCTTCCTTTACTTCTTCAACAGCCACACATTTTGGATGGACTTCTTTCGATTTCGAAGCCGTCTTTCGGGGTTGTTTGCGCGGCCTGCCCCTCTTCTTGACCGCGACTTGTGGAGCTTGTTCAGTGTCGTCTTTCACATCCTCGACGGAATCTACCACACGATATTCCTCATCTAACTTTATCGATTCTGATTTGGATTCGACAGTTTCAGCCGTTTCTTTCTGAATCGTTTCTTGTTTGGCTTCACTTTTTCTGCTTGGCCGTTGTTTCGGGGTTATTTCTTCACTACGACACGCTCTTCCGCTCCTTGTCGATCTTGTCGTTCTCGTGGACGGTTTTTCCATCTTTTCAGCTTCCAAAATGGCCGCATCGCAAGTCAGCTTATCCCCAGATTCTTGAGATACGCTCACATTTCCAGATTGGTCCATTTCTTCCACTGCAGTTTGCTTTTGTTTTGTGCTCAACGTTTCAGATGTTTCTCGGTCAACAATTCCACCAGGTGACTCTCCGATTTCCTTTTGCAAATCCAAATCTTTTTTATCAATATTATCATCTTTAACGGCCAAATCATCTGCAATATTTGAATCGTGTTTTGTAGCTTCTTCTGCAACACCCTCAGATACATTTTTATCAATTTTCGTCGTAAGAGTTTCCATATTTTCTTCGCCGCACACACTTTGTTCATCTGGAATTTGATCGTCTTCTACAGAATCAAGAACTTCATACAAAGGCTCGTCCTCTTCCTCCATGACCTCTTTTGGTAGATTTTCTTCAGAAACTTCCACTGCAACTGCTGGCTCATCTTGCTTCTCAGGTTTCTGCTCCTCAACCATTTTTTCTTCCAATTTTGGGGCAGTCTTTTGAGGTTGTTTTCTTTGTCTGCCCCTTTTTGATTTCGGAGGTGGAGTCGGTTCCTCTTCGACGGCATCAAGTATCTCAAACTCCTCTTCAATCACTTCTCGAACCTCAACTTTTGGCGAATCTTTAGTGTCAGATTTCTTTGTTTCTCTGGCAGGAGTCCTTCCGCGTTTTGTCGGCGTACTGCGTTTCGATGACGAATCCGATGACAGATCTCTTTGGGAAGACCTAGTTTGCCTCGTGGACCTACTAGATACTTCTTCAACTGAATCCAAAATTGTATACGTTTCTTCAGTTTCATCCGTTTTGGTTTCTTGAGAGTCTTTTGCCGGAGTCCGTCTACTTCGTGAAGGCATATCCTCTTCACGTTTTGATGATTTTGTGGACCTTTCAGAAATTGTCTCAGTTTCTTCCTGAACTTCGTCTAAAATCTCAAACGCTCCTTGCTCCAAGTTTGCAGAACTGTCATCCTTTGCTGCCGCTTTGCTTTCGTGTCTTTGCTGGGATTTCCTTGCCCTATGGCTTGGTTCATTTTTGGGTGATTTTTCATCTGAAGCTGAATCTGTTTTGGACGATTTTGCTGGCTTGTCCGAAACTGTTGCCGTGTCTTCATCAACAGAGTCCAAAATCTCAAATGTACCCTGTTCCAAGTCAGCAGCGTTTTCTTCAAGGTCTTTACTCGCTTTTGTTGCCTTTTTGTGTTCCTCTCTCTCTTGTGAATCTCTCGCTTTATGTCTTGAATCATCTTTGTGCAATTTTTCATCCGAAGAGGAGTCCGTTTTGACCGATCTGGACCTCCTTTCTCTCGTAGACACATCTTGTTTCTCAGAATTGTCTTCAATAGAATCCAAAACTTCATATTTTTCTTCATTCTCCACCTTTCTGCCTCGAGCGCTACGCCTTTTGGTCACCTTTTTCTCATCTATTGTCGGTTCCTCTTCCACAGCATCGACAATTTTAAATTCTTCAACAATTTCTTCCTCAATTCTTGGCGCAGTAGACTCATGTTTGATCCTACTTTCTGATTTTCTGGTGGCTTGCTCGGGTCGTTTTGGCAATCTTTCCTTCTCTTCGCTTCTCGTCTGCCTTCCACTTCTTGTTGATCTGGCACGAGTGTGCTTGCTCTTGTTGCACTCAGAATCCGATTTAGGTCGATCTTCTACCTCATCGATCACTTTAAATTCTTCATTTTCTACAAATTTCTCATCATTAGAAACAATATTTTCTGGATCTTCAGTAGTTGTTTGGTCTTCGATGGAATCTACGACATCAAAAGCGTCTTGTTCAGCACCTTCTTGGTCGTCTGTCTTGGTCGTTTTTGTGCAAACCTCGCCATCATCATCGTTTTCATCTCTTTTTCTTTTGCTTCTCGCTTCTTTTGAATCAGTCATAGATTGGTCTAATTCCTGGTGCGTAGCTTCAGCAGAAAGTTGTTCACCGGTCGGTTCCTCCTTGGCTTGTTCCTCGGTGACACTGTCTAGCACTTGGAAAGATTCGTCGATTTCCTGTCCCGCCTCCTGCGTTTTAATTTCTTCATCGACGGAATCCACAACCTTGAAAGCTTCTGAAATTTTGCTAGCATCGTCTAACGTTTCATTTCCACCATTTTGATCGTCCACGGCGTCAAGAATTTTGAAGCCCTCGTTGCTGATCTCTTTCAAATCTTGAATAGTTACCCTGTTTAGTTCCACGACAGGTGAAGTATGCAGCGATTTCCCTTTCTCTTCTGGGGATTTTGAGCTTTTTTCGGACGCCTTGTTGCCAGACTTTGCGGCTTCGCTCTCCTTATACCTGTCCGATCTCTCCGAATCCCTTTCGCGAGTCGAGTGCGATCGGCTGCTCGAAGACCCGCTGGAGTGAGATTTCGAAGAGTCGCTAGGTTTTCTTGGAGAGGACGGAGAAGAGCTGCAGGTAGACGGGCTTTTGAAACTGTCTTTGTTCGATCGAGAGCTGGAGGAAGTCAAGGAAGAATGCTTCGTTGATTCCCTGTAAGACCTTGACGACGTGTGGTGTCTTTCAGAGGAGGGGCCGGGTTTATCTCGGTCTCTTCGAGAGTCGGAGTACCTTCGAGTCGAGGAGGAGGAGTGATGGTGGCGGCTGGAGCTGCGGTGCGTGGACTCTTCCGAAATTTCGTCGACCATGAAAAAGTCGGAGAGGTCCTCGAACGGGAAGTCTCTGGAGGAGTCGTGGCGGGAAGTGGAGTCCTCTGAAGTTTGACTCTGCAGCGAGAAAGAAGAAAGGGTTCAATTTTAAGGTGCTACAGGCAAAACTCTTTTTCTTTTTTTTTCAGTTTTCTCTCTCAACAAATCGACTTTCATGTGGAAACAACAAACTTGTCCAATCTGCTCCTAAAGATGTTTCCATCTTCATCCATAGATTTCTCTGGGACATTGTAACTTCAAAGGACGTTTTCTTAAAATACATTTTTCTCTCTCGAGACATAAAGATCAGCCTAAAGTAGATCCCACACCAAAAAAGATTTAAACGAAACGTACAGAAGGATTTTTTTTAAATACCAAATTCTAACACTGATTTTTTCAAGTCTTAAGTAAAAAAAAAAATTAAGGAAAATTTGAGTTTTTAGGGCAATTTTCAGTCAAACCTCTGTAAATTTTTCTGCATCTAATATGTGTACAAAACTATATAATCAAATACTATATAACCATGACATTTAAACCTGGTTCTGTCCATTTTTCAGATTTAAATGTCCCAAATATGTGCAATTTTGGCTGTTTTTACAAATAAAATGCCTTATTTCTACATGAAAACATAACATGATGATAAACTTGCAATATTTTCTTTCTTATATTTATATAACTAAACTACAGGAGTAATTTACAATTGATAGCTTTAAATTTAAGATTTGTTTCAATTCACCTGCAGCATCTCACCTTAAGACAGATGCTTCGTCTGAAATATTTTATCCTGACGATTATGAAAGTTATTGCCTGACCTTCCTGTCCTCCTGCTCGCTGTCCGAAGACTGCAGCTTGTGGCGGATCTGCTCGCGGACCGCCGCCGTCAGGAGTTTCAACAGGCCTTTGTAGTTCGGATGCTCCAAGTCCTGCTCTTTGGGAGGAGCTGAGGAGGACGCTGAGGACGCGGCGTCAGAGTTCTGAAAAACAACAGGAGATTTTAGAAGTAGCCCTGTCATGGGAACAAATTTCTAGGGTTGTAGTTGACTGATGAAATTCTTCGTCGACTAAAGACCTGCCCCATCGACCGATTAGTCGACTAAAAGGGGGTGTAGCAAAAATATATCTCTCCCGTCAGAAAACTGCACAGGAGTTCATGCAAAAATAACAATTTATACAGAAAAGAACTAGTGAACATTGTATTTATTTGTCAGAGATACTGAATTACTCCAAAATCTTCACCTAACTCACTCCAAATCTTCTCGTTTTTGCTGTTTTTGCTACATAGATTTGTTGATTGCAAATAAAATAATTAGTCGACTAATAAAAATCTTGGTCGACTAAGATTAATTGACTAAATGACTAAAGGATTACAGCCCTACAAATTTTCACGTACGATATATTTTTACTGAAAAAAAATCACACCTAACGATATTTGAAAGTACCTTAAACAGGATTTTCACAAATTATCAGCAGAATTGAAGATTTACACACTTTGTTGGTATCTATAAAGAGTCATAAACGTTACTTTTTCCACTCTCTACAGCTCAAATATTAAGATATCACAGAAAAACAAACGCAAATACAAAGAAAATGAACACACGATCTATGTTGAGGTCCAAAATATATTGTTCCATTAATCACAGACTGAAGTTGACAGGCTTTTTTCAGTCATTTGGTCTTTTTCAAACGCTAACAGGAAATGGGTTGCAGTTGGTTATGGTTATTGGTTATGTCCAGTTAATTATACTTTAAAAGTCAATGTAAATTAAAGGGGCTGTACTGGATTTGTTTCACACAATTAAGTAAAATGTGCTTTATTTAACTTGTATTTCACAATAGCGGAGGTTTTTGCTTCAGATTTTTCAGATCTTTTACCGGCACAAGCTAAAGGTAAGCGGCTAACGTTAGCGACTTTATAACTTAATAACTCTCAAAAAGTAGTTTTTTATTGATAATCACAACAATAGTGCGTCTAAACAGTGTCTATAGGAGCGTTCGTTCAGCCGTGTTGTGCGCAGTTAAAAGACCTGTTGCTGCTCTGTGTTTACGACATAGACGTCTGTTATGACTAAAAAATATACAAAAAAAAAAAGCACTGTGTTACCCAATTATTGACCGCAAAGGGCTCCAACAATCGGTAAAAAAAAAAAAAAATTAAAACATCCCAAATTAAAAACTAAATAAACATCTGTATCTGTTCCTGTTTCCCATGGCACAAAGTTAGTTTAGGGCTAAAATGCGATAGACAGGAAATACAACTTAGCTAGTTAGTTTATAGCAGGTGTGCCCAAACTTTTTTCCATGGCGGGGCAAAATAAGTAAATTTTTTCCTCCACGGGCCATAAGATTTGTGTTTTAGCGTGCCGAGGGCCAACTCTAATTTTCTGTTTCATTTAAGATGTTTATTTGCAAAGATATGATGATTAAATTGTGTTTTATGTCCATGTTTTTAGGACATCTTTTATCAAATAGATAATCATTAAAGGGCCCATGACAGGTCGGACCACTCATTTACCTAAAATGCAGTTAACATAAATATATTTCAAGTTTTGTTAAAATTCTTTACAAATGTTATCCCGGTTTAGCAGTTTTATACGTTTTAATTTCACTTCCTGGTTGTAGATAATAACATCACACTAGGAAATTACCATAGCAACCGCACTGTAAACTGGGCTAAAACTCATATAATGTCATCAGTTCTTTTACCTGACAAATAAATATATATATGAGCTTATTTATTTAGTTGAATTAAAGTTTAAAGGGTCAAAAAAGTAGTTTATTTTGTGTAAATCATGTATAAAGTTTGTCTCCCTGGTGTGATGTCATCAGTTTGTTTACTTCCTGTAATTTTCAACATATTTTTCAACATATTTTTCAACTTTTCTCCACATACAGCGACCCGATTGGTGTGAAACTATTATATATATTTATAACAAGTATTAATACACCGAATAAAGTCAAAATTAGAAAATCATAAAAACCTGTCATACGCACTTTAACGAATCTCAGCGCCCCTTTCCCCCCCACTTTGGCCACCTCTGGTTTATAATGATCGTGTTTTGAGGACAGAAACGCTCAGGGCGAGTCGATTCTGATATAAGTGATGTCAGTTATTGGAAAAACGTCACACATCGAGGGAATTCAGCGGGGAGTGTTTTTGATGGTCGGACGGAGAGGATTTTCTAACCAGGATTCATCAAACTAGCGCGAACGAAGCTAAATGCAGCGCCAGGTGTGTTTTTGATGACGGAACAATGTTAGAACAGAGTTAAAAACCAAAAAAATATCTGGTTGAAACAGA
The DNA here is from genome assembly GCA_019453435.1 of Rhinogobius similis. Taxonomy (NCBI): domain Eukaryota; kingdom Metazoa; phylum Chordata; class Actinopteri; order Gobiiformes; family Gobiidae; genus Rhinogobius; species Rhinogobius similis. The sequence goes on along the minus strand of CM033640.1, from coordinate 25,173,882 downwards.
CAGTGAAGTTAAAAAACATAAAAAAGATGGGTTAGGGGGTGAATAATGGGTTAGGGGGTGAATAATTCTCACACATGTGTGCACTTTCGATTTAAATTAATTATTCTTGTAATTCACAATATAGGATGAGGTCACAATATTTATCTACTACTAAGTATGATTTAGTAAAAATGCCAGGCCATATGTTGAGAAGAGAAGACTGGTGTTGCTTTTGGTAATTATCTGTTATTAATTGTTTTTGTTTTGTTTTTTTTGGTTTCTCTCTATGTTGTCTGGTGGGGATTCTGTCTTGATATCTTGTGTGAGACCTTTGTCTGCATGTTTGTTTGTTTTTGTTTTTTTGTTGTGTGATAATAATAAAAGGAAAAAAAAAAAATCCTTTGATGGGGGGCCCCCTTCAGGTAGGGGACCCAAGGTGATTGTATCCTGTTGCTCATTGGTTAATACGGCACTGAAGGATGATAAATTAAGTATTGTTCCAAACTAAACACATCTGGTTACCTCTTTGTGTTCCGTTTCTGTAGTTCCTGGTTTCTCCTCTTCCTCTGATTCCACTTCTTCACTTTCCATTTGAGTCTCAGAGAGTTTGCAGTTGAGTAGTTTAACAACGTTCACAAAATCTTTCCCAGCTTTTTTAACGCGCTCTTTCAACTCAACGGAACTGGAGGAAAACAAAAACATTTTAAAGAATATATCAACGACTAAAGGTCAAGATATTTTATTTGAAAACAAAAGGAGGCCTGGGCATCAAGTGTACAGCGAATAAAACGTGGACAATGGAGCAGATTTTAAGAGAAGTTTGACTGTAATTTGTCGTAAAAAGCTCTAATTTTAACTAAATCAAAATGAGAACACATATTTAATTGAGTATTATATCACTCAGCCTTAAATAGGAGACAAATAGGTCAGATATTGAGAACCAAATGAATAAAAAATACTATTAAAGCAGCTAATTAAAGTATAATCAGTGAGTATTAAAATGGTAATGGTAATAAAAATGATACTTACTCCTCCAAAAGCAAGATTTTATTCCTGAAATGAAAGAGAAAAAAAAAATGAAACAAAAAATAATATTAAGAATAACTGTTTAATTAAATGCAATGTTTTCTCTCCAATCTGCGCCTAAAGATGTTTTATCATTTCATTTAATCCACTTAATCTAATTCTAAGATTGATTTATTGAAGGTTTTAATTCAATTCAAGACCTTGCTTTGTCCAGGGGCGACAGAGCTTTTTCAGTCGCCGGCCCCAGGCTGTGGAAAGCTCTTCCATACAATATAAGAGCGGCCAGCTCGATTCTGAGCTTTTAAAAACATACCTCTTTGCGCTGGCTTTTAATTCAAATTGACCTGAGCACTTTTATATATTGTATAAATGCTTGTGTTTTCTAAACATTGTGTCCAGGAATCTTTGTGTTTTTAATATTGTGTTGTTTTATTGTTGTTGTCCAGCACTTTGGGATAATGTCTTATTACTGTATAAGGTGCTTTATGAATAAAGATGACCTTGACCTTAAAAAAGAATGGTGAAATTTGAATTTTTAGGCCAATTTTCAGGCAGACCTAGTTTACTCAAAACCCCCCTTTGCATTTAAAAAATAATAATATAATAATAATAAATAATAATAAATAATAATAATATATAATAATAATTAAAAACTAAATAATATGTGTTACAAAATTAACCACGAAATTTAAACCTGGTTCTGTCCATTTTTCAGATTTAATTGTCCCAAATATGTGGATTTTTGGTTGTGTTTGCACATAAAATACCACATTTCTACATGAAAACATGACGTGATGAAAGTAAACTACAGGAGAAGTTTAACATTGACATCTTTAAATTCCAGATTTTTTCCTGTTCACCAGCAATAAAAAACATCCTAAATGAAAAATCTGAACCCATGCTTTTATTTTAATACATTTTTTGGCTAAAAAATTACACAGTAGTTGTTTTTTGGTTGAAATTTCTTGGACCAAATCTTTTTTTTTCCAGGCCTCGACAACAATTCACAGGTTTTAGAACATTTTTCATGCTTTTAATTGCGTTTTTGTTACGTTTATATCAAGTTAAGTTATGTTTTGTGGTTTTTAGTTGCATTCATTTCACTTTTTTGTCAGTAAATGAAAAATCTGAACCCATACTTTTATTTTAATCTATTTTTTGGCTAAAAACGTACGCCGCGGTTGTTTTTTGGTTGAAATTGCACGTACCAAATATGTTTTTTCCAGCTCGCCTCTGGTGCGTAGGTGGAGAACTTTTCCTTCACTTTGGCGACGTCACTGGAATCCGTCAATTCTATAGAAATCTGAAAGCGCAAACACATTCTTACCGTTAGAAATCCACAAAATAAAACCGTTAGTGCTGCCAGGAAACACAGTCCAGGTGAGTTTTCCGTTTACCCTGTTGGCCAGAGGCAGGTAGCCGAAGACGGGAGCGACGGACGTGACGAGTTCGAGCACGAATCGGATCACGTCGAGGGAGGCTTCGGACACAAAGACGGAGAGAAGCCGCTGCTCCAGAAGGTGATCGTCCGGAGCGCGCTGAACAAACAAGAACAAAGAGAGTTTAAGAGCAAAGGAAATAAAACACAAGAGAATTAGCTCGAGTGTTTGAATTGGAATTTGAAGATACATCATTTCTTCGCTTGGAAAAACAAATGATGACAAAGAAAACGTTTTGAATTTCATCTTTTTACAGACGTGAACTTACATTATTGCTCAGCTTCATAAATGTGCGGTACAAATCCTCCTGTGAGACACAACAAGAAAATGTAAATTAATCCCTTTATGAGTGACAATTCCTGGATTTCTGAACATTTTTGTCACTTTTAGTTCAGTTTTTGTGACTTCCTGTCGAAGTGTGTCACTTTTAGGTACGTTTTTGTCAGTTTTAGTGGTGTTTTGTGGCTTTAAGTTGCGTTAATGTCATTCTAAGTTGCTTTTTTTCACTTTTAGTTATGTTTATGTCAGTTTTAGACATGTTTTTTCCAGTTTTAGTCACATTTTTGCCACTTCCTGTAGATGTGTCACTTTCAGGTACATTTTAGTGGTGTTTTTGTGGTTTTAAGTCGCATTAATGTCATTCTAATTTTTTTTTTTTTTTCACTTTTAGTCATGTTTATGTCAGTTTTAGACACTTTTTTGTTTTGTTTAAGTTGCTTTTTGTCACTTTTAGTTCAGTTTTTGTGACTTCCTGTCGAAGTGTGTCACTTTCAGGTCCGTTTTTTGTCAGTTTTAGTGGTGTTTTGTGGCTTTAAGTTGCGTTAATGTCATTCTAAGTTGCTTTTTTTCACTTTTAGTCATGTTTATGTCAATTTTAGACATGTTTTTTCCAGTTTTAGTCACATTTTTGTCACTTCCTGTAAATGTGTCACTTATAGGTACATTTTAGTGGTGTTTTTGTGGTTTTAAATTGAATTAATGTCACTCTAAGTTTTTTTTTTTCACTTTTAGTCATGTTTATGTCAGTTTGAGACACTTTTTTTTTTGTTTCAGTTGCTTTTTGTCACTTTCAGTTCAGTTTTTGTGACTTCCTGTCGAAGTGTGTCACTTTCAGGTACGTTTTTTGTCAGTTTTAGTGGTGTTTTTGTGGCTTTAAATTGCATTAATGTCATTCTAAGTTGCTTTTTTCACTTTTAGTCATGTTTATTTCAGTTTTAGACATGTTTTTTTCAGTTTTAGTCACATTTTTGTCACTTCCTGTAGATGTGTCACTTATAGGTACATTTTAGAGGCATTTTTGTGGCTTTAAATTGCATTAATGTCATTCTAAGTTGCTTTTTCGCTTTTAGTCATGTATGTCAGTTTGAGACACATTTTTTTCCAATTTAAGTCGCGTTTTTGTCACTTTTGGTCATCTTTTTGCTGCTTCAAATTACCTTTGGTCAAGTGTTGATCACGTATTGCTGCTTTGATTCATTTTAGCTGCTTTTGGTGCATTTTTATTGCTTTTAGTCGCATTTTTGTCATGTCAATGTCAAGTTTAGTTACGTTTTTGTTGCTTTTAGTCGTGTTGTTGTTGCTTATTTCAGAACATGTTTTAACAAATGTAAAATACAGTGTTAGCAGTTTTTATACAGAATAAAACAGGATTTGTTGTTTAGACTAAATTAATGCTTGTGCCACCTTTATGATTTACTAATTGTGTCCACTGACATTGCGCCTTTGTTTTGTTTAAATTACTGCATCTAAACCTACATCCTGAAAATAAATTAAAGCTACAAAGCCCCTAAAATCCTTCAAAAAATGATAAATTATATTATTATTTTTTTGACAACTTCATATCAAACACTAAACATAAGCTTATCATTTTGCCGGTAATTGTTTGTTTGTGTTTTGGGCAAAAAGGAAATAATCTTCTACAGTTTTCTATCAAAAGACATTAAAAATAGGTTTAATTAAAGACTAAAACAATGAATGATGTATGAATTTGTTTCTATAATCAAGCAGATTTAATACAAAGGTGTTAAAACAGGACCGGGACAGTGAATCAAACCCAAAACCTTGTAGTGAGGAGGAGAAAACTTACCTCGTTTGACAAATTAAAGATTTTAGATTTGACATAATGGGCGTGGAGTGGTATCCCTTTCAAAACGATCTTTTTATCGACGTAATCCTCGCCGAATTTTTGACATCGAGCCTCGCTGGAAGTGTTGATAAATGCCTAAACAACGACAAAACACAACAGAGGGTTAGATATTTGCATTTAAATTAAGTACGTTTGCATAATTTATGGTTTGAAATCACAGTTTGATGAAGGACAGGAGCCTAAACCAGATCGAGCTGAAGAGAAACAGCCTCTAGATTAGTCGATACTGATCAAATTTTACACTCAATGTCGTCACACTTGACACTCTTAATCTTAAAATCTTGAAATGGCGTAGTTCTTTAATGCGTAAAAGCTGGGCGGCACGGCAAAAAACCCGATTTTCTTGGGACCAGATCATGATTTAGATTTTATTCTAATTCGTGTTCACTTTGTATTTTTCTATTGCCTTTAATAGAGCTGCACGATTTATGGGATTTTTCTGATGAGTGCGATTGTGATTTATGTTTTAATGCTAGGATTCTGTTCAAATTCACATTTTAAACACAATTTTGACGCTTTTAGTCGCATTTTTTGTCACGGCCAGTTATGTTTTCATATTTAAAACGCGTCTTTGTCACATTCAGTCGCTTCTTTGTCGATTTGGTCGCGCTTTTGTCACTTTTAGTCGAATCTTTCTTGTTTGTAGGCATATTTTTGTAGCTTTTGAACACATTTTTGTCACTTTCGGTCGTGCATTTGTGGCTTGTTTCATCACGTGTTTCATGTTTGTAGAAATCTAAACTACAGTGTTAGCAGTTTTATCCAAATCATACCAAGACATTTTGTGGATTTGGTTTAATTGTGCAGCTCTGGCCTTTAAGAGGTAAATAAAGTCATCTGCTCAGAGGCTTCAGAGGCTAAACATCAGGAGAAAAAGTGTGTTTGAACAGACGGCTGCATTAAAGACACAAACAGTGAATCATGATACGACCATTTCACAAAAAAAGCAGATTGTCAGAGAGATCAGCTTTGAAATAAATTTATCTTAACTGCATTTTAGTTAAATGAGTCCAACCTGTGAGAGGCACTTTAAAAACCAGCTGTGATTCTGGATTTTTTGTTAATTTATTCCTTTTTATCCACAACTGATAAAGGAAACTACAGCTGCTGGACGTGTTCTGGTTTGTTTTTCACGTTTTGGGGTTAACGTAGTTTGTTCCAGTGGCGTGAATGTGTTTCCATCTTATCGTTTATTATCTGTATTTTCTTCAGAAATACATGGCACTAGGCCTGGGTGATGCGGCAAAAAAAGATTATCACGATTTTCTTGGGGCCAGATCACGATTTTAATCACGATTCATGTTCACTTTGTAGTTTTCCATTGCCTATAATAATAATAATAAGAAGAAGAATTGTTTTTGACGTTTTGTTTAAATAATGTTTCTCTTTGTCCAGTTAACAATTATGATCGTTAATTATTACAGCTGAATATTTTTAAACGTGTCTTTGTCACTTTTGGTCGTGTCTTTTAGTCACATTTTTGTGCATTGAGTTGAATTTGTTGTTTGTATCGGCGTGTTTTTGTCGCTTTTGAACGCATTTTTGTCCATTTTGGTCGCGCTTTTGTCGCTTGTTTCAGAACACGGCTAAACGACAAGTGTGTTTGAACAGACGGCTGCATTAAAGAGAAACAGTGAATCACGATACGTCCATTTCACCAAAAATAGCAGATTGTCACAAGGACCAGCTCAACACAGTTTTATCACCGTATCACCCAGGCCCAGTAATACGTTAACATTGTTGTATTTAAATGCTGTTCTATTTAAACGCCATTATTCACCTTATTCCTGAAGTTGTCGTACGCGCCGCCGTCTTGTTTCCGTTGTAGTTTACATGGAGCAGACGAGCTCAACAGAAAATAAGTTCTACACGGACTAAAAAGACGTTTTCAGGAAATCGTTGCGTTGTGACTTGTTGTTGCTCGTGTTCATTAAACATTTTACACAAATCAATCTACTTTATGTAACATTTTAGCGGTGAGACTTTTCCCTCGTTCGTCATTAGCTTTAACGGAGTTCTCGTCAAACGGAAGTGCGTTTACAACAAAAGTGCAAAAAACGGCTAAAGTGGGCGGGGCACTTTTTTACAGACTTCCACCCTGCCCCTCGACTCTCTCTCCAGTGTTGGTGTGAGCGGCAGGGCCTCACCCTCCCCTGCAGAGGCAGCACCACGACGCTGTAGTAAAGGCAGTGCAGGTTCTGGTCCTGCAGGTGGCTCCAGACCAGCGCCGCCACGTCCTCGTGCCTGTACCCGCCCACAGGTAAACCCGTCAGCATCAGCGTCTTCTTCGGCCACGAACTGAAGCGCTGAGAAACACAGGCATCATGAGACGCTGCAGGGCTGTTCAACTGAAGGCCCGGGGGACAAATCGGGCCCTCCGAGGCAGTGTTTTTCAACCTGTATTGAATTGTGGCACAGTGTAAAAGATACCACGGCACACCACGTACGACTGAAACATGGCCCTGTTGTAAGAAATATGGGCTGTGCAACTGTCTGGCTCTTTACATTTAGAAAAGTGATGGATTTGGGTTCTTTTTTAATGCAAGTTAAAAGTTAAGTTGTTCAGGACTTACCAAAAAAGTTAATTAGTCAATTACATCCACATTTGTGAATCTGTGAACTCAAATTGGACATTTTTTCAAGGCACACGTGGCAAACGCGCCGGCTCTCAACACATCTTCAAAAACACTTTATCTGTAGTTAGTGGTTTACGCGGCAAAAAAATTATATCTAGCCTATCTTAAAATGAATTGGATTTACTAATTTTAATCTGGATTTGAGTAGATTTGACTCAATGATATTTAATTTCTTACTTGATAATGAATATTTCACTGTTTTCAAGTTATTTCTGCTTGATTTAAAATAAATGTGCCATGAGGTAAGTAAAATAATCTTAACCCACTGGCAGATCGTTTGGGTTGAAAAAAGAAAGTAACGTATTGAAAAAAGTAAAATAATTTATCTCCATCAAATAAAGACTCTTAATCTTTCTATTTCCTTTAATAGATCTTAACTAGTCAAACCATCTGAAATTAAGATTAACACACTGAAAACAGGACATTTTAATTCATCTAGGAATTATTATTTTTTTGCAGTGTAGTTTTACAGCCCGGTTAAATCACGGTTTACACCTGGTTTAGTCCAGATTTAATCCAGGTTTAGACCTAGTTTAGACATGGTTTAATCCCAGTTTAGACCTGGTTTGGTCCTGGTTTAGACCTGGTTTAGTCCTGGTTTAGACCTAGTTTAGACCTGGTTTAGACCTAGTTTAGACCTAGTTTAGACCTGGTTTAATCCAGGTTTAGACCTAGTTTAGACATGGTTTAATCCCAGTTTAGACCTGGTTTGGTCCTGGTTTAGACCTGGTTTAGTCCTGGTTTAGACCTAGTTTAGACCTGGTTTAGACCTAGTTTAGACCTAGTTTAGACCTGGTTTAGACCTAGTTTAGACCTAGTTTAGACCTGGTTTAATCCAGGTTTAGACCTAGTTTAGACATGGTTTAATCCCAGTTTAGACCTGGTTTAGTCCTGGTTTAGACCTAGTTTAGACCTAGTTTAGACCTAGTTTAATCCAGGTTTAGACCTGGTTTAGACCTAGTTTAGACCTAGTTTAGACATGGTTTAATCCAGGTTTAGACCTAGTTTAGACGTGGTTTAATCCCAGTTTAGACCTGGTTTAGTCCTAGTTTAGACCTAGTTTAGACCTAGTTTAATCCAGGTTTAGACCTAGTTTAGACGTGGTTTAATCCCAGTTTAGACCTGGTTTAGTCCTGGTTTAGACCTAGTTTAGACGTGGTTTAATCCCAGTTTAGACCTGGTTTAGTCCTGGTTTAGACCTAGTTTAGACATGGTTTAATCCCAGTTTAGACCTGGTTTGGTCCTGGTTTAGTCCTGGTTTCTGGCTCAAGGGACAAAACCATTCAAAAATGTCGCCCTCGGTATAATGAAGAAAAAATGTGTTAAGAGTTGTCTTTCAACGTAAAAATGTGAACTAACTAACACAAATCACAAAAGTGTAGAAATATCACCTTATTCTCTAATTTGGAACTTTTTTAACTCTACTTTTCAAATCAGGCCTATTTGTAGCTTTTCTTTAACTATAAATAATAAACTTGATATTCAAAATGTGCATATCTTCAAAACATCAGTCACAGTATTATCTAAAATTGTATATTTTGTCAAAAAGAGGCTGTGCAGAGACATTCTTTACTTTGAAAAATGCTCCTCCACATTTTGACTGAGCGGCAAACTGATCAAATGTGTTTCTTTGGCCTGTGTGAGCTTTTGTTTCGCTGTAAACGGAAAGTAGTTTCTCGTTGTTGCTCCGACAAGAGATAAAGGACACTTCAGCTGCCGCACGACAGTAAATGTCCTCAACACGTACTCAGAAACATGTTTTAAGGAGAGAAAATGAATGAGTTCAACTGTGTTTGATCCCAAAGTCTGTATCGTTTCTACAACTGTTTACTTTATTTTCTTTTTTTAGATGTCAGGTATAAGATAAATATTTTCTGTGTTTGTCCTCATTTTGAGCATGAAAAACATATGCATCATTCCCCAATTTTCCATTTAATTTGATCAATTCAGAATGTCACCTTCATAAACTCTGAAAAAGCCGACCGTATCCAACAAATCTAAAGCTTTATAGCGTTTTGTAAAGTCAAACGCTACTAGAATATTGAATAAAAGAGGTTTAAAGAAGCTCTTACCCGTGGTTGATTGATAAATCTCAGGTGAACTGTCTCATAATCTACAGGAGAAAACACAAACATGAATGAATAAAAGTTAATTTATTGCATTTCCACAAACTTAGTACTTTTTATAAACGCAAAATTGGGTCACAAATGTTGCCTGAAATGCGTTTGTTTGTGTCTCTAACGTCACACAGAGCAGTCAGCGCAGATATCAGGGCTTTTTGAACCGTTTTTACGCAGATTTCAACTGTGACCTCCATCAAAGTCAGGACTGAAAGCTCAGAATCACTCAAAAACTCCATTAATACTTAGTGCGGCTCGATTAACTCTCACAGGGAAAGTTTCAGACACTTACAAACTGTATTTTCATTGTTAAATGTTATGCTGCAGTCCACTATGTTTAGACCTGGTTTAGTCCTGGTTTAGTCCTGGTTTAGTCCTGGTTTAGTCCTGGTTTAGTCCTGGTTTAGACCTGGTTTAGACCTGGTTTAGACCTGGTTAAGACCTGGTTAAGACCTGGTTAAGACCTGGTTTAGTCCTGGTTTAGTCCTGGTTTAGTCCTGGTTTAGACCTGGTTTAGACCTGGTTTAGACCTGGTTAAGACCTGGTTAAGACCTGGTTAAGACCTGGTTTAGTCCTGGTTTAGTCCTGGTTTAGTCCTGGTTTAGTCCTGGTTTAGTCCTGGTTTAGACCTGGCTTAGTCCTGGCTTAGTCCTGGCTTAGTCCTGGCTTAGTCCTGGCTTAGTCCTGGCTTAGTCCTGGCTTAGTCCTGGCTCAGTCCTGGCTCAGTCCTGGCTTAGTCCTGGCTTAGTCCTGGCTTAGGCCTAGTTTAGACATGGATTAGGTCCAGTTTAGTCCTGGTCTAGTTTTGGATTAGGCCTGGTCTAGACTTGGTTTGGACTTGGTTTGTTTCTGGCTCAGTCCTGGTCTAAATCCTGGGTTTAGTCCTGGACTAGTCCTAGTCCTACTTTGGACCTGGTTTGGACCTGGTTTGGACCTGGTTTGGACCTGGTTTGGACCTGGTTTGGACCTGGTTTGGACCTGGTTTGGACCTGGTTTGGACCTGGTTTGGACCTGGTTTGGACTTGGGCCAGTCCTGGGTTAGTCCTGGGGTAGACCTGGTCAGTCCTGGTTTAGTCCTGGTTTAGTCCTGACCTTGTCCTGGTTTAGTCCTGGTTTAGTCCTGGGGTAGACCTGGTCAGTCCTGGTTTAGTCCTGGTTTAGTCCTGGTTTAGTCCTGGTTTAGTCCTGGTTTAGTCCTGGGGTAGACCTGGTCAGTCCTGGCCTAGTCCTGGTTTAGTCCTGGTTTAGTCCTGACCTTGTCCTGGTTTAGTCCTGGTTTAGACCTGGTTTAGTCCTGCTTTAGACCTGACCTTGTCCTGGTTTAGTCCTGGTTTAGTCCTGGTTTAGTCCTGACCTTGTCCTGGTTTAGTCCTGGTTTAGTCCTGGTTTAGTCCTGGTTTAGTCCTGACCTTGTCCTGGTTTAGTCCTGGTTTAGTCCTGGTTTAGTCCTGACCTTGTCCTGGCCTAGTCCTGGTTTAGTCCTGGTTTAGTCCTGGTTTAGTCCTGACCATGTCCTGGTTTAGTCCTGGTTTAGTCCTGGTTTAGACCTGGTTTAGTCCTGGTTTAGTCCTGGTTTAGACCTGACCTTGTCCTGGTTTAGTCCTGGTTTAGACCTGGTTTAGACCTGGTTTAGTCCTGGTTTAGTCCTGGTTTAGTCCTGACCTTGTCCTGGTTTAGTCCTGCTTTAGACCTGACCTTGTCCTGGTTTAGTCCTGGTTTAGTCCTGACCTTGTCCTGGTTTAGTCCTGCTTTAGACCTGACCTTGTCCTGGTTTAGTCCTGGTTTAGTCCTGACCTTTTCCTGGTTTAGTCCTGGTTTAGTCCTGGTTTAGTCCTGACCTTGTCCTGGTTTAGTCCTGGTTTAGTCCTGACCTTGTCCTGGTTTAGTCCTGGTTTAGACCTGGTTTAGTCCTGCTTTAGACCTGACCTTGTCCTGGTTTAGTCTTGGTTTAGACCTGGTTTAGTCCTGCTTTAGACCTGACCTTGTCCTGGTTTAGGCCTGGTTTAGACCTGGTTTAGTCCTGCTTTAGACCTGACCTTGTCCTGGTTTAGGCCTGGTTTAGACCTGGTTTAGTCCTGCTTTAGACCTGACCTTGTCCTGGTTTAGGCCTGGTTTAGACCTGGTTTAGTCCTGCTTTAGACCTGACCTTGTCCTGGTTTAGGCCTGGTTTAGTCCTGGTTTAGACCTGGTTTAGTCCTGCTTTAGACCTGACCTTGTCCTGGTTTAGGCCTGGTTTAGTCCTGGTTTAGTCCTGCTTTAGACCTGACCTTGTCCTGGTTTAGGCCTGGTTTAGACCTGGTTTAGTCCTGCTTTAGACCTGACCTTGTCCTGGTTTAGGCCTGGTCTAGACCTGGTTTAGTCCTGCTTTAGACCTGACCTTGTCCTGGTTTAGGCCTGGTTTAGACCTGGTTTAGTCCTGCTTTAGACCTGACCTTGTCCTGGTTTAGGCCTGGTTTAGACCTGGTTTAGTCCTGCTTTAGACCTGACCTTGTCCTGGTTTAGGCCTGGTTTAGACCTGGTTTAGTCCTGCTTTAGACCTGACCTTGTCCTGTTTAGGCCTGGTTTAGACCTGGTTTAGTCCTGCTTTAGACCTGACCTTGTCCTGGTCTTGGCCTGGTTTAGACCTGGTTTAGTCCTGCTTTAGACCTGACCTTGTCCTGGTTTAGGCCTGGTTTAGACCTGGTTTAGTCCTGCTTTAGACCTGACCTTGTCCTGGTTTAGGCCTGGTTTAGTTCTGGGTTAGTCCTGCTTTAGACCTGACCTTGTCCTGGTTTAGGCCTGGTTTAGACCTGATTTAGTCCTGCTTTAGACCTGACCTTGTCCTGGTTTAGGCCTGGTTTAGACCTGGTTTAGTCCTGCTTTAGACCTGACCTTGTCCTGGTTTAGGCCTGGTTTAGGCCTGGTTTAGTCCTGCTTTAGACCTGACCTTGTCCTGGTTTAGTCCTGGTTTAGGCCTGGTTTAGTCCTGCTTTAGACCTGACCTTGTCCTGGTTTAGACCTGACCTTGTCCTGGTTTAGGCCTGGTTTAGACCTGGTTTAGACCTGACCTTGTCCTGGTTTAGGCCTGGTTTAGGCCTGGTCAGTCCTGGTTTAGTCCTGGTTTAGTCCTGGTTTAGTCCTGACCTTGTCCTGGTTTAGTCCTGGTTTAGACCTGGTTTAGTCCTGCTTTAGACCTGACCTTGTCCTGGTTTAGTCCTGGTTTAGTCCTGGTTTAGTCCTGACCTTGTCCTGGTTTAGTCCTGGTTTAGACCTGGTTTAGTCCTGCTTTAGACCTGGTTTAGTCCTGCTTTAGACCTGACCTTGTCCTGGTTTAGACCTGACCTTGTCCTGGTTTAGGCCTGGTTTAGACCTGGTTTAGACCTGGTTTAGACCTGACCTTGTCCTGGTTTAGGCCTGGTTTAGGCCTGGTTTAGTCCTGGTTTAGTCCTGGTTTAGTCCTGACCTTGTCCTGGTTTAGTCCTGGTTTAGACCTGGTTTAGTCCTGCTTTAGACCTGACCTTGTCCTGGTTTAGTCCTGGTTTAGTCCTGGTTTAGTCCTGGTTTAGTCCTGGTTTAGTCCTGACCTTGTCCTGGTTTAGTCCTGGTTTAGACCTGGTTTAGTCCTGCTTTAGACCTGGTTTAGTCCTGGTTTAGACCTGACCTTGTCCTGGTTTAGTCCTGGTTTAGACCTGGTTTAGTCCTGCTTTAGACCTGACCTTGTCCTGGTTTAGTCCTGGTTTAGTCCTGGTTTAGTCCTGACCTTGTCCTGGTTTAGTCCTGGTTTAGACCTGGTTTAGTCCTGCTTTAGACCTGGTTTAGTCCTGCTTTAGACCTGACCTTGTCCTGGTTTAGACCTGGTTTAGGCCTGGTTTAGACCTGGTTTAGACCTGGTTTAGACCTGGTTTAGACCTGACCTTGTCCTGGTTTAGTCCTGGTTTAGTCCTGACCTTGTCCTGGTTTAGTCCTGGTTTAGACCTGGTTTAGTCCTGCTTTAGACCTGACCTTGTCCTGGTTTAGTCCTGGTTTAGTCCTGGTTTAGTCCTGGTTTAGTCCTGGTTTAGTCCTGACCTTGTCCTGGTTTAGTCCTGGTTTAGACCTGGTTTAGTCCTGCTTTAGACCTGGTTTAGTCCTGGTTTAGACCTGACCTTGTCCTGGTTTAGTCCTGGTTTAGACCTGGTTTAGTCCTGCTTTAGACCTGGTTTAGTCCTGGTTTAGACCTGACCTTGTCCTGGTTTAGTCCTGGTTTAGACCTGGTTTAGTCCTGCTTTAGACCTGGTTTAGTCCTGGTTTAGACCTGACCTTGTCCTGGTTTAGTCCTGCTTTAGACCTGGTTTAGTCCTGGTTTAGACCTGACCTTGTCCTGGTTTAGGCCTGGGTTAGTCTATCCGGCCCTTGATGAAATAAAGCTGTTCACTCGATAAATATTGAGTCCTAAACACACAGTTCCGTCATATTTTGAGCGATGAGTCGATGTGATGACACAGATCTGATTCATGTTTATTATTTCCTTCACTGATGCAGCTCCAGCTCAAACACACTCTGCGAAGGTGGAAACAGTGATCGAGTCTGACAAACAGCACAGGAGGCGTGGCTTGTACCTGGGATGATGAACCAGGGCGACTGCGTGGGGTAAAAGTACGGCGCGGCGTTCATCGTGACCCAGTACGGACTCTTGCTGCCGACGGGAACATCGCCCTTCGCCGACGGAACGATCACCCCGGGAACCGTGTCTGAAGGGTCCGGCATCGCTTTGCACACCTCGTGTCGATCTGCACGGACGGAAAAACATTTAAGTGCCTCAGACAGGTTGGACTCGTTTAAATAAAACGCAGTTAAGATGGATATTATTTTAAATTTTCCAAAACTCTTTACAAATTGTATCCGAGTTTAGCCGTTTTTTTAGGTTTTAAAGTTCACTTCCTGTTTGTAAATGATGACATCACACTGGGAAATTACCATAGCGACCATCCTGTACACTGCAACAAAACTCCTCTAATGTCAGATTTTTAAAAATGTATATTTGAATGTCTTATTTTGTTGAAATAATGTTAAAGCATCAAAAAAAATAAGTTTATTTCGTGTAAATTATGCATAACCTTTGTCTCCCCAGTGTGATGTCATCGATTTGTTTACTTACTTTAATTTTCTACAGATTTTTCAATTGTTCTCCACAAACGGTGACCCGATTGGTTAAAACTATAATTTATAGTCACAGCAGGTATTAATATACAGAATAAAGTCAAAATTTAAAAATTGTCAAAACCTATCATGCGCACTTTAATTACAGCTAATCACAGTTTTCTTGGCCCCAGATCATGATTTTGACTTTATTTGTGTTCAATTTGTATTTTTCTATTGCCTTTAAAAGAGCTGCACGCTTTAGTAAAAATTCTGACCAGTGCAGTTATGTTCAGAATTTGAGATTCTGCTCAAATTCACAGTCTAAACACAATTTTGTCACTTTTAGAGGTGGAAGAAGTAGTCAATTTTAGTAAAAGTATAGATACAGTAGCGAAAAATCACTCAAGTAAAAGTATTCCATATAAAAATCTACTTCATTAAAAGTATAGATGTCTGTCGGTGTAATCCCTCATTTGTCCAGGAGGGTTAGAAGGCTGCCGTAGACCTTTACTAAATTGAATCTTAAAGTAGAACCATGGATGTATTAAATGAACTGGATAAGCCCCGCCCCCTCTGTCTGTGGTCCCAGATTGATTAGTGGTCGTGTGAGGTACTGCAGCCTCTTGGAACCAGCCTTTTTCTATCGTGGAAAAGGCTCGACTAGAGACACCTGTAAGTTGTATTTTATTTAATTTCAGACGCTTCACGTGTGTCTAACATGAAGAACACAATTACAATCACACAAGCTAACGTTAACACAAAAACATGCAGCTGCTGGTCGTTCACATCGCTCAAAGCATCATGGGGGATTGTCGTCACGTGGCGCCCTAAAGCAAAGATGGCCGCCTCCGTATCAGGAAGTAAATGCGGAAGTAAGAAATTTTTTTGGGGTCATGCACATAGAACTATAATAAACCTGGAAGATGAATCCAAAATGGCCGCCCTGTTTATCCCTGTGGCCTGAGCTCATTGTCACATGACCCCAAAAAAATGTCTTACTTCCGCATTTACTTCCTGATATGGAGGCGGCCATCTTTGCTTTAGGGCACCACATGACCACAATCCCCCATGATGCTTTGAGCGACGTGAACGACCAGCAGCTGCATGTTTTTGTGTTAGCGTTAGCTTGTATGATTGTAATTGTGTTCTTCATGTTAGACACACATGAAGCGTCTGAAATGAAATAAAATACAACTTACAGGTGTCTCTAGTCGAGCCTTTTCCACGAGCTTCTGTTTGTATCGTCCGACGCTCGTTCACGTGACTCACACATGTTTGTGCGACGTCACTTCATATAAAAACGGTAATTTTGGTGATTTTAGAAACGGTAGAAAAGAACATTTCCTTCTATTTTATTTAAATACCGATAATAATTCAGTCCTGTCTGTAATTGTAACGTGAAATTTTATAAAAAGGCTGGGCCCAAGAGGCTGCAGTACCTCACACGACCACTAATCAATCTGGGACCACAGACAGAGGGGGCGTGTCTTATCCAGTTCATTTAATACATCCATGGTTCATGCGCCAATGAGCACTCTCCATAGGGATAAACAGGGCGGCCATTTTGGATTCATCTTCCAGGTTTTATTATAGTTCTATGAGCAGAACTCAGTAACTTCAGCAACAGAGCTCCCCCTGTAGGTCTCTAGAGAACGTACACTCCCCGCAAAATGACAGCTTTTTTTTCTACTTTTCCCCCTTCCTTTTTATTGAAATAAGGAAGTTCAATCACATACTTTGTCACAGATTCGATTTTTATCACCGAATCACCCAGCCCTAGTTACAACCTAACGTTTCTTGTGTCATTTTACAGGAATTCCTGCTTCGTCAGAGTGATACGACATTCTCTCTCGGCACGTGGCATGTTCTGGAGGTGGTGTTCAGTAAAAACAAACAAACTACTATTTAAATAATCAGCTGGTTGCCCTAGACTCTACGCCTCGGTTGGTTTGGGACTTACTGAGCTGGACGTCTTTCGAAATCGGCGCCTTCATCCGGAAAATCTCGTACGGCGGAGTTTTGTTCAAAAGACTGTGGTAAACTCCGAATGCGTCTGCGGCCGAGGTCCTCCTAAACTCCACAAACGCCTGGGAATAACAGCACAAGAACAAGACAAAATCATTACAGGAGAAATACTCAACAATCATGTAACGAGAAGAACTTCAGGTCAATAAGAAAAAAAATAAATAAATAAATAAAGAGTATAAACATATCAATAGTAAACTTAAAAAATGTTTTCATGTAGAAATAAGGCATTTTATGTGTAAAAATGCACATTTAAAATTGCACATTTATGAGAACTTTAAATCTGAAAAATGAACGGAACCAGGTTTAAATTTTGTACAAAAAGTATTACAAAAATGTACAGAGGAGATTTTCGACTTCTTATTTAGTTTTTGAGTAAACTAGATTGGACCGAAAACTAACCCGCAAAAAATCTCAAATTTTGCCAAATTTTTGGATAAATTAATAATTAATAATTTAAATAAATTAATTAAAGTCCTTTTTAGTCACATTTTCGTCCTTTTTAGTCACGTTTTTGTCACTTGTGGTCACATTTTTGTCACTTGCGGTCACATTTTCGTCCTTTTTAGTCACTTGTGGTCACATTTTTGTCACTTGCGGTCACCTTTTCGTCCTTTTTAGTCACATTTTCGTCCTTTTTAGTCACATTTTCGTCCTTTTTAGTCACATTTTCGTCCTTTTTAGTCACATTTTCGTCCTTTTTAGTCACCTTTTCGTCCTTTTTAGTCACGTTTTTGTCACTTGTGGTCACATTTTCGTCCTTTTTAGTCACATTTTCGTCCTTTATAGTCACATTTATGTCACTGTCACGTTTTTGATGATTTTAGCAGAATTTTTATCATGTGTCGTCATGTATTTGTCACTTTTTGGGTGATTTTAGCAATGCTTTTCACTCTTTTGGCTGTGTTTTCTCCACTTTAAGTCACACGTTTGACGAGACAACGAGACATTTTGTGCTCTGAAATAACCTCTCTTACAACCTGTTTTTTTGTTGGAAAGTTAAATAAATGCTCTTTTTTTTTTTTTCAACCTGCCGTGGTAGAAATAAAACAAAGTTACCTTGTTGAGCAGCGGCAGGTAGTTTTTGATCTCGCCAAATCTGTCCAACTTGCTCCTGAGCTCCGCCATGTCGCTCTGAGAAATGTTGGAGAGGTAAACGGTTTTCTCTGCACAGTCTTCATTCCACTGCTAAAGAAATAAAACAAAACCCAAAGCAGTGATGATGGGCTCCATAAAAACCCAGCGCTTTGAACATTATCAGCTTTTTTTTTTTTTAAACGAAGCAGTAAAAACACAAACAAAAAAATCTTACTTACGTTTTTACTGCATTTTTGCATCAGGGATAAGTAAAACCTGATCTGAAAGACACAATTAAAGAAATAATATTGTTCTGTCAGCAAATACAATACCATTTATTACAGCTGCAGTAGTCAGAACAATAACGTCTAGATCAGGCATGTCCAAACTCAGGCCCGGGGGCCAAATGCGGCCCTCAGACCAATTTTTCTTGGCCCTTAGTCTTCCTGGTGAACTGGCCCACATTGTCCTGATAAGTACTATTTACAGCACATTTCAGATTTTCTACAATTCCAACCTAAATAACTAACATTTTGGTGCAATACAGACCTGATATTAAGGCACTGAGACTGAATGTAGATGTGGTGGAGCTTAAAACATCAGATAAATGCAGCTTTTTTTAACGTTTCGCGATTGATTTGTGGCCCTCCGAATGGTCTATGTTTCAACATGTGGCCCTTGATGAAAAAAGTTTGGACGCCCCTGGTTTAGATGATTATTAAATGATATCTGGACAAAACAGACTCTAAAACACATTAAAAAGACGTTCTATCACACAGATTGTGGGGACAGTTTGTGATTTTAATGAATAATAGATTTGATTTTGTAAATACTCTCTGTCTAGAAGCCTTCAGTCGCCATACTTCAATTGTCAGAGAAATGTAGTTATGTTTTTGTCGTTATGTTTTGGGGAAAATCATGAATAAAATCTAGCCGTTTCAAACTAAATAAGCTTCGGTTTTGTATTTGTTGGTTTTTATCTTAATATAACAGACATTACTGCATCAAAAATATGGCTGCAATAATGAGTAGAATAATCTTGAAGTCGACTATAAACAATAATGTCAGTCGTATGTTGACGATGGGCGTTGTTTTCTGGACTAAACAGACTCTAAAACACAAACTTAAAGACTTTTATAACAAACGCAGGGACAATATTGAAGGAAAATGGCAAAAAAAAGAACAGTTATACACTTTATTCATTAATATACTCTCTCTAGAAGCTTCATTCACAATATTTCAGCTTTTATTTGGTTAAAAATGTTAGTTTATTCTAAGTCTCAATCTAAAATAGAAATAATCGCAGACTAGTGACGACTAAAATAATCGTTCGTTTCAGTTTTAGTCAAAAAGCGTATCTAAATATCGCAATAATATCAATTTTGCAGATTTTTAATAGCCGTATCGCAATCATTTCCAATATCGTGCAGCCCCAGAGAAAGGTTTGAATATAGACAATAAATAACGTTTGTACTCCAATATTTGCATAGAAATAAACTGCTGCGTTAAAGTGCGTATGACAGGTTTTAACGATTTTCTAATTTTGCTTTTATTTGGTGTATTAATACGTATGGTGCATTAAAATATTGTTTTACACCAGTCAAGTCATGGTTTGTGGAGAAAAGCTGAAAAATCAGTTTAAAAATACAGGAAGTAAATAATTGATGATGTCACAGTGGGGAGACTCTTTCCATCCAAAGGTTTTGCATAATTTACCCAAAATTAACAACTTATTTTACCCTTAAAACATAATTTCAACAAAATAAAAGGTGTCCACATATATTTTGATTTGTCGGACAAAAAAATCTCTGACATTAGTCGAGTTTTAGTCCAGCGTTCAAAGTTATTTCCTAGTGTGATGTCATAATTTACAACCAGGAAGTGACATTACAAAACTAAACAAATTGCTAAAAATGATAAAATATATAATTATTTTTTAGCAAAACTTTAAATATATTTATCTTCACTGTATTTTAGTTACATGAGTAGTCTAACCTGTCAGAGGCCCTTTAAAGATAACTTTGTAATAAACTAGGCATTTCAAATAATAAATAATAAAGACATTAGTTGCGTGTTTGTTTTTACCGGTTGCATATGGACTCCAGTGGAGACGGCCTGAGCCATCAGTCGACAGCCTCTGAACATATTGGCCGATGAAGCATTTTTCCTGTTGAAGCTGTTCAACAGTTTGCGAATCACCAATCTGTGCATCAGAAAAAAACCCTACAAACACACAGAAAGTCAGACGGAGCAGAGGATGCAGGAAGGGGACAAGAAACAAAGGGAGAAAAAGTGTGAGAAAAACAGTGAATAACGATAAGACAATTTCACAAAAACAGCAGATTGTCACAGGGACCAGCTCAATATTACATTTTTAGAAACAAAGATAATTATTCACCCGATGATCCACGATTTTCCTTTCTAGTTGTTTTCACTTATCACAAAGTACAATTCTTTAATAGTTGTTTAAACATGGAACTTTTATCATTATTGTTCTGATAACGGTCACACAAAATGTCAGTATTGTGCAGTGGTGGATGAAGAACTCCATTTTGTTATACAAGTAAAATTACAGATACAGCAGCAAAAAAATATATCACATTTTAGTTGAAGTTTTAAAGTACTTCTGTAAAAATGTACTTTAAGAGTAATAAGTACAACTAATTATTTTTGGTCAGGAGAACTATTAAAGCATCAAATTGTGATCTGGATTTGATTTAAAGCCATTTCTTTGTAAAAAGCGAACTAGAAAAAACAACAACTACAAGCTGTGCTAAAAAATAATAAAATAATAAAACTCAGCAGGTCTAAAATCTTAAGAAAATGTTACTTTTACCTTTCAGTCCAGCTAAAAAATGTAGTGGAGTATCTACTGTAAAATGTACTTAAAGTCTATATGAAGGTTCTCAAAATGTTCTAATTATAACTTAAATTGGTGGGAGGGCACCTGTGGCAATTATTTACTATATTTTTAAACCTATGAAGTTTAAAATTGCAGGAAGTGACTGAGTTCTAAAACGGAATCCCTCTGTGATGTCATCAAAAAGCGACGTGCAACGGAAAATACAAATACAATGTTCACACAACTTTTTGATACTTTAAGTGTCATTCAACAAAATAAAGTTGTTATTGGGTGTCATTATTTGTAAAATCAATAATATTGTGTCATTTATGTGGGTTTTGGCCCTTATTTTGAAAATGGTTGCTATGGTAACAGCTGTAGAATTACCTTACATTTCGAAAACTGTCAAAATGGAGATAAATGGGCAAAATGTTTAGTAATATCTCAAATAAAAATTAAGTTCACTGTGTTTTAGTGAAATGTGTCGTCGAACCTGTCATACAGATACCTAAACAATTTACTTAAGTACCGTAAAATTCGGACTATAAGCCGCTACTTTTTTCTCACGATTTCAACCATGCGGTTTACACAGAGACGTGGCTAATTTATGTATTTTTACTGGAACGGCCTCTAGGGGCGCTCTAGCAGAAAGTGCAAGAGTTTGACAGACGTGAAAGAGAGAGTGTGGAGTAATACACTGTTTGATTGTGTTTGAACAGTCAGTTTGCATCACACGCACACCATCATCACAGAAAACACACCAAGAAATGAACATGACACAGCTTTAAGTTAAAAGTAATCGATGTGGAGCCAAAGAAGGAAACAGAGCTGCTGCACGTGAGCTTCATCCATGAATCGATGGTGAGACACGTGGACACCTGCCGCTTATAGACAGGTGAGCCTTTTTATGTAAGTTGCTTTTCTTTGTAAAAGTGGCCACTGCGGCTTATACTCAGGTGCACTCAATAGTCCGAATTTTACGGTACTTTTTAATTTTCATTTCATTTTCATGTATTTATTTTTTTGAGCAACATACAGTTCTGCCACCTTTTACTGC
Source organism: Rhinogobius similis (assembly GCA_019453435.1). Taxonomy (NCBI): domain Eukaryota; kingdom Metazoa; phylum Chordata; class Actinopteri; order Gobiiformes; family Gobiidae; genus Rhinogobius; species Rhinogobius similis. Next base: position 25,152,435 of record CM033640.1, on the reverse strand, counting down.
TGTGGTGCATTCATGCTCAAAAAGGAGTAGGAAGAAGAAGAACTTATAAACTCCTACCCCTCATTTCATTTCATCAAGTGTTGACAGGCTTGATACGACAATGTTAATATTTGACATCAAACCTGAGCATTACTGTGTACTGACAATATACATAAAAATGTTTTACAATCGTAGTATCGTTAGATGATCTCCTAAATGTAGCTGCAGCTTTGGCTATATTTGATTATATAATAGTTTGCCTGTTATTCACAGAAGAATTTAATGACAATATTGTAATTAGTTATTTAACCATATCAGATTAAAATATTTGAGTGACTGCGTTGCTTATGCACTATTTGAGTGACTGCAGTCACTATTTGTTCTTGTATTTTCCTGTTTTTCGGCACGTTTCACTTTTAATTTTTTTTCATTTTTCAATAGTTCCTAGCCTTCTAATGTCTGCTATTACTTTTGGTACATGTACCTTTTGTAGTTTTTTCATAATTTTCAATTTTCCAAGCAGTTTTCCCCTATCTTTTACAGAGGGAGCCTTTCTGTTGGTCCTCTACAATTGTGTTTAAACTGTTTTTGGCAGGTGCACGGTGGCAGAGCGGCTAGAGCTTCTGCCTCCCAATAAGGAGGTCGTGGGTTTGAATCCCAGACCACCCCAACATCACACAAATTCAATTGCGCAGTCACTCGCAATAGCTTCAGCTATTGCAACAGCATCTAGTTGTAACTTTTACTCAACCTTCTATTGCATAGTTTTTAACTAAGTTGTATTTGTACCACTTTTTGAAGCAGTTTATACTTGGGCAGTTCTTTGTTTCCTCATTTAAACTGTTCCATAGATCAACTCCGCATCTACTTTTACTTTCATACTTTGTCCCTTTCCGCCCCTGACACTGTGTCCCGTCAAGAGGAGAAGGTCAGATGGAGCTCTTACCATCTTGCACTGGGGGAGGATGTAGACGCTGTTCGGTTTGTTCTTGAATCCGAACGGCTTGAGGATCTTCACCAGCTCCTCCTCCGTGTACGGATCATCTGCATTGTACTGCGGCAGGCCGGAGAGAAGGACCACAGCCGCGTAGCCATCCTTAAGGAACTGAAACGGCACAAACACATCAGCCCCGGCACAAACACATCAGCCCCGGCACAAACACATCAGCCCCGGCACAAACACATCAGCCCCGGCACAAACACATCAGCCCCGGCACAAACACATCAGCCCCGGCACAAACACATCAGCCCCGGCACGCTCGGCCGCTGAAATAATCATGTCTGTGTCCCTGGGAAAACACAAGGCCGTTTTGCAGCTTTGAATGTTCTTAAAAAGGGACCAAATTAATCCAAAAATGTATCGCAAAACGAACAGCAGCCCAATGTTTTAACATCAACATAGATTGTCAGTTTATCAGTTTTTAGAATAATGCTGTGTCGCTGTTACAGAATCTACAAAAACCTCAGAGACAAATGGCAATAATTGCACTTAAAACAGCTAAAAAGTCAATGCTTGAAACTGAAATCTCCATAAATCAGTGGCTCAGTTTATTAATACACCTCTCAAACATGGAAACCACTTATTGTCACAAGACGTGGGGATTTCTCTGTTTTACTTCTGTTTTTAATTTATTATAATAATTAGAGCTGCACAATATATCGAAAAAATATTGCACTTGTTATCGCAATATGCATACTGCAAAGATGGGAGATCATTTCTAATGGTTAAATGCATTAATCTTGTGTTTCTTGTGCGCCTGAGCTTGTTTTTACTTTACTTTTTTACAGAACTTTACAGTTTTTACCAATCAGACTCAAATGTTCACCCCAAAAATCGCAGTTTAGTACAGAAGTGAATGTTTAAGTGTTTTTTAGTTAAACTTCTTGCTTCAAAAACCTCATAACTTTATTCATTATTTCATACAAACATAAATGAAGGTGAATAAAATGACTGAAATGTTTAAAATGCCTCTGTAATGTATTTTTGCAGAGAAATTGACAAAACAGCTCCAGGTTTTAACCCTCCAAAGGTCTCCAATGTGTGTTATTTATACTTACTAAGTGACTATATTTTAAAGTAAGAGAAGAAAAATGTATGCAAAAAAATATTGCAATAACATCGTCATCGCAGCACATGACACCCATAAAATATTGTGCAGCCCTAATAATATTAATCATGTATTCGTATAAAAAGAGCTAAGAAAGTTGGTTCTAAACTGTTTCAAATGTTTGTAAACTTCTACATCGTCACATAATAATAATGTAAATCTTGCCATAAATATAATCAATTTTAAATGAATTATATGTTCTGAAAGCTCAAAGGTCACACAGACACATAAACTTACCGTGGGTGTGTAGACGGCGTCAAATGGATAAGTCGCTGCAGAGATAAAAGACGATTTAACAATAACTAAATGATAATAAGTTTTAAAAAAAAGTCTTAAAAGATGTTTTGTTTACCAATGTTAGAAGGGATGAGGGATTTGTTCAGAGTTTCCCCCATCGTCGGACGAAACGCCGCTCGTTTTGAACTTGATGCGGCAGGTTTTGACTCAGACTCAGAATCCGATTTAGGGGCTGCTGTTTTATCGTCGGCGACCGGCTCGGCGTCCGGTTTGGTGTCCGGCTCGGCGTCCGGTTTGGTGTCCGGCTCGGCGTCCGGTTCGGCGTCCGGCTCGGCGTCTGGTTTGGTGTCCGGCTCGGCGTCCGGTTCGGCGCCTGGCTCGGCTCCATCGTCAGGCTTCACTTCCACAGGTGCAGGAGCAACTGTGTCTATTAACAAACCCGAATAAAATAAAAAATGTTATGAATTTTTTACGTAAAACCACGTGTGGCGAAGGACTTGCTCCCGGGTTTGATTGACTGATTGACAGGCAGAGTATCCAATTATAAGTTGGCCTAGTTAAGTTTGGTTGACAGCGCTACATGTTTGCTAAGGTTTAGTAGTTACAAGAGCATCGTGCACTGGTTCCCAGTGTGTGTGTAACAAAAAGTGAGTAGTGGTTGGATTAAGCGCACATATTCCTCCACATTTAGGCACACGGCGTTGCATGCCATTGTAGTAAATGTTAAGTTAAGGCCATTTAATCGTATATTGTTTGTGTGTTCACTGCTAAGTGCCTCGAGCTAAGCGCTAGCTGCGTTAGCGATGAGGGAGCCATTCTTGTGTGTACTTGCGTTATCCTTTGTTGTATTCAGAAGTGTTTGTAATTTATATTCCCCTTTTGTTTATTTTACAGGACCACACACACCCACACGCAATCACCAAACGACCAATGTTCAAATTAATATTTCAATAAATACAAAATCTAAAAATCCTGGTTCATCTCTTCGTGTGGATCCTTACCGATGCCCCCTGGCGGTCACAACCTGCATACGCCACATGACCAGAGCTCTCCCCAGTATACCACGTACCATTGATTCAAGCTAGATACCCGTCCAAAATGCGTGACGTTTGGCCTCGACAATTCAATAATATTAAAGTCTCTCTGACGGGTTCGACGACACATTTCACTAAAACGCAGTAAAAATGATTATATTTAAGATTTTACTAAACATTTTGCCTGTTTGTCCCCAGTTTGACAGTTTTCGTGAAGTTCATAACGTCACTTCCTGGTTGGACATAGTCAGAGGTAATTCTACTGCTGTTACCATATCACCACATATAAAACTACACAATAGTTGGGATTTTACAAATGATAAACCCTGATAACGCCTTTATTTTGTCGAATGATGTCAGAAAAACGTGTCGGCGGTGTGTAAATTGTTGTTGTTTCTTCAATGGTACGTTGCGTTTTGATGACATCACAGAGGGATTTTTAGTTCCTCCAACACGGTTCGCTTACCTGCCCCAAAGCCCTAAACTTCACCAAATAATATGTTCCAAAACCTAACCCTAAATTTAAACAAATTGTGAAAAAATAATAAATAAATAAATAAACTAATAAATAAAGTTTTGCTAGCCTAGCCACCAACACAAAGTGACAGTCTGTGGCATTTTAAACCTTTATTTATCAAAATGTCTTCTCAAACCTAAACATTTACCACAGAGTCATAATTAGAAAAACATGAGAAACTTCATATAGACTTTGAGCAAAATTCAGTTTATCGTCACTAACAAAACACGAATCTAATCGCTTTCGACGCTTTAGTGAAAAAAACATTTCTACTTTAGGTAATTTCTGTCAACTGAAAAGACACTGGACAGGACATATCTACATTTGAACAAAGTTTTCCGTAAAAATGAACACATCATTTTAGTCATCATTTAGTCTACCGATTATTCTTTCAATTAATCGATTTGTTGTTTAGACCGTGAAAGGCCAGTGAATGAGACTTTTTTTTTTACAATATTTAGCTAAGAGGAAGCTAAAAAAAATGCAGCTTGAGAACATCTTAACAGAGAATACTTTAAATTAATTAATGGTTTTTCGATAAAAACACGTCATTTTATGAGAATTCCTGCTTTATCTGAGAGACTAACATTCTCTTGACACGTTAAAAAAACAATTATTCGATTATCAAATTGGTTGGCGATTACTGAAATACTTTTAATTCATCGATTAACTTTAACGCCCAACAATTCTGACATTTATAAAGAAACAGTCAAACATTATAATAATACAACATTAACAGTCTTACCTTCTTTCTCGGGCGTTTCAAGTGGAGCGTTTTCATCGTCCGTGGTCGAAACGTCCATCTTTTCCTCCTCTGCCGCCGTAGATGTTTCCTCCGTCGACTCGGTCTGTTTTTCCGCCGATTTCTCTTCGTTTTGCTCACCGGCGCCCTCCTGTGGCTGCGCGCTCGTCACTGCGACTTCACTAACGGCGTCAGACGTTTCTTCTTCCACAGTCTTCTCCTCTTGGATCATTTTTGTTTCGGTTTGTTCCACCGCGACGTCAGAAACTGGCGGAGCTTCTTTTTCGCTTGAATCTTCGTTTTGTGCAGACGTAATTTCTTCTTTTTCTTGCGCAGACGTTTGCTCAGATTGTGAATTCTGATTCTCATTTTCCGCTGACAATTCTCCGACTAACTCCCGATCTTTTTGCGCCTCTTCGGACATTTTCAAATCGCCTTTTTCCAAATTTTCCTCCACATTTTCCGCGACAATTTCTTGACTTGGAGTCGTTTCCTCGTCAGCCACTTCTGTCTCCGCTTTTCCCAAATCCTGCTCCGTGGAAACGCTTGGTTCTGCCGTTTTCGAATCGCCGCTTTCCAAATTTTGCTCGGTTTTTACCAGGCTTTCGACGTTCTCTTCGTTCTGACACTTTTCCTCACTATCCACCTTTTCGTCTTCACAGTCCGTCCCGCTGCTGATTTCAATCAGTTCCAAATCGACCATTTCTACCTCCATCACGTCCGATTCGTCCTCTTCTTGATTCGCGTCAGCCGCTTTCGTGTCGTCTTGGATCGGAACCTCCCTGAGACTCGAGCGCTGAATCGTCCTCGTGCTCTGGGCGGTGGTGGCTTTTCGGTCTTTGGTCACAACCACTTCGGCGACGCCAGCACCAGCGGCGCCCGGAGTCGTCGTTGTCGTTTTTGGCGCTTGTTTCGGTGCAACGGTGGGTTTCCTGACGCCGAATTTTGCTGCCGGAGCAGACTTTGGGGTCGTTGCCTTTGCCGCGGCAGATTTGGTGGTTGTGGTTCTGTTATGGAAATGTCGATAAATGATTTGTTACACTATGATATCAAATGTAAAAATACAAAAAAAAAAGCGTAATGGTGTAATTTAAGGTCAGACACTACTGGTGAATAGGAAAACAATCAAAAATTTAAAGCTATCAATTTGTCCTGTAACATAAATGTAAAAAAAAAAAGTATAAGTTTTCCATCATGTCATGTTTTCATGTAGAAATAAGGCATTTTATGTGGAAAAACTGCCAAATTGCACATATTTGGGACATTTAAATCTGAAAAATGGACAGAACCAGGTTTAATTTTCTTCATTTTGTAACATATTAGTTACAAAAAACATTAAAGAGGTCATTTTGGATTTCTTATTTATCTAGTATTTTTAAGTAACTGGATTGGACTGAAAATTATGCAAAAAATTCAAATTTCGCTTCATTTTTTAACTTAAAACTTCAATAAATCTGTTCAATAAATCAGATATTTAAAAAATCCTTCTGTCCGTTTGGTCTAAATCTTGTTGAGTCCAGATTGTACAGTTTGGTATAGGATCTACTTTAAGGCTGATATTTATGTCTCGAGGGAGAAAAATGTATTTTAAGAAAACGTCCTTTGAAGTTACAATGTCCCAGAGAAATCTATGGATGAAGTGGATTCAATGGAAGAATAAAACATCTTTAGGAGCAGATTGGACACATTTGTTGTTTACACATGAAAGCCGATATGTTGAGAGCACAAACTGACCAAAAAACATAAAAATAAAAAGAGTCTTGCCTGTAGTGTCTCGCCTTAAGCCTGATATCAGTCTAAAATCTTACTTTACGGCAGACTTCATTGGTTTTTTGAGCGCTGACACTGGAGATTTCCTTTGGGTCGCGGAAACTGCCTCCTGAAAGCGTGGCAAAAAAAACAGTCGTTAAATTTTACTCTCATCTGGTTACGGTTAATCCTAAAATAAATAATATATATGAATTGCGCAGATGCATAAATAGGTTTTCAACTTTACCTTATATCTGACAATGGTGACCGGATGCTCTTTGATTTGAATGTCTTTGGCGTTTCTCAGTTTCTTGGCATCTTCTTCTTGCTCAAAACAAACCACAGCCTACAAGACACAAGAAGTACAGTTTATATTAAAAAGAAAACACATAAAATACTTACAGCTACTTTAATTTACTGTATTTTCAGATCAGAATTAGTTTATTGCCATTGTCAAAATTCACAAACATAGGAACTTGTTTCGGCGTGAGGTGCAACATAAAACAATGAATAAAATATATAAAAGAGGCATGCATAAGATTAAGAATAAAATAAAATAGAATAGACTAAGATTATATACTAAGACTATATGCCAAGTGAAACTCTGACAAACCGACTAAACCAGGTCTAAAAGCAGCACTGAAGACTTGGACTAAGCTAAACAGTCTCCGTTGTTCTAATTGGTCGACTGGTGCTGACTCCGCCCCCTGCTGTGAACCCACACAGCTTCATTCCGAAAATTCTAGGATTGTGAACCTGATTCGCCGTACGACTTATCCAGAAAAAGAAACGTCAAGATAGAGCTGGGCAACTTTTTTCTTTTTTCTAGATCATGATTTCGATTTTGTTCACTTTGTATTTTTCTGTTGCCTTTAACAGAGCTGCACGATTTAAAAAAATATATAAATGTGATTTTTCTGACCAGTGCCATTGTGATTGGATTTGCGGTTTATGTTTTAATGATAAGATTCAGTTCAACTTCACATTTTAAAACACAATTTGTGTCGCTTTTCATCGTGTTTTTGTCACGTTCAGTTGCGTTTGTCATATTTAAACGAGTCTTTGTTACTTTCAGTCGCGTCTTTGTCGTTTTAAGTCATGTTTTAGTTGTGTTTTGGTGCGTTGTGTAGCATTTTTGTCGCTTTTGAACGCATTTTTATCATTTTTGGTCACGCTTTTGTTGCTTGCTTCAGAAGATGTTTGTACAAATCCAATCTACAGTGTTAGCAGTTTTTATTCAAATCAAAGCAAGACATTTTGTTGTTTGAGGAAGAAATTATTGCACTTAAAACATTGCAGTCTTTGCGATTTGCTAATTGCATCCATTAAAATTGCGTTTTTGTGTGGATTTGGTTTAATTGTGCAGCTCTGGCCTTTAAGAGGTAAATAAAGTCATCTGCTCAGAGGCTCCAGAGGCTAAACAACAGGAGAGTGTGTTTGAACAGAAGCTGCATTAAAGACACAAATCACGATACAACGATTTCACAAAAATAGCAGATTGTCACAGGGACGAACTCAACATCACCCAGACCTAAATCAGGACTAGCACAGAACTAACGTTGAACTAAACCAGGACAACAGGTGTATCTATGACGTAAAGTAAAGACATTTCCGTGAAGTTTGGTGAAGGGACGAACCTGGTGTTTTTGCCGAAACAGTAAAACCGATTTAGTTTTCCCGAATTGTTCTGCAAACGCCACCACATCGTCATGAGACAGAGGAGGGATGATGCTGCCCAGCCTCACCATCGTCGAGGGTTTCATAGCCTAGACAGAGAACAAAAAAGCATTCAAACTTTTAAACAAAAACGATTATGAATGTGGATTTCAGAGGTGCCATTCCAACCTGTAGAATGTTTCATATTCAAAACTTAAAGGGCCTCTGACAGATTGAACGACTTATTTAACTAAAATGCAGTTAAGATAAATATATTTCAAATTCCTCTAAAATCTTTACAACTTTTAGCCCAGTTTAGCTAATTTTAAGTTTTTTAGTTTTACTTCCTGGTTGTAAATGATGACATCACACTAGGAAATTACCATAGCAACCAACCTGTACACTTGGCCAAAATTACAGATTTTTTTCATTCGACAAGTAAAAATACACAAACAAACACCTTTATTTTGTTGAATCAATGTTTAAAGGGTCAAAAAAGTTGTTTCTTTTGTGTGAAATTTGCATAAACATTGTCTCCCCGGTGTGATGTCATCAATTTGTTCACTTCCTGTGATTTAATTGAACATATTTCTCAACTTTTCTCCATAAATAGCGACCTGATTGGTGCAAAACTCTAATTTATATTTACAACAGGTGTTAATACACTGAATAAAGTCAAAATAAGAAAATCATAAAAACTTGTCATATGCACTTTAAGGGAAATTCATAATATAGAACACAAAATAACAGTTATAGTTGATAGTAATAGTTAACATTTGTGGTTTTACACTAGTTATAACAAAATCATAAACAGATAAAACGGTTGCTAAGCTCAGTTTGGGACGTTTGACTCACAGTGGGCTTGGCTGCGGTGAAGATGGTCTTTTTCACTGTAGTCGGGGTGGGTTTCTTCACCACCTTCTTCTTTGGGCCTGCAGAGGGCGCTGCAGACGGGTTCATTTTCTTCATCTGCGACATGATGACGGGCACCAGCATCTCAGCCAAAGCCGGCAGATCTGTCGTGTTTGCCAGGGACTTAAGAGCTGCAAACAGAGTATGAGGGTCAGGAAAAAACAAAAACAAGGTAATATTCTTTATAATCCAACTGGCACAAACTGGGAAAAGGGAGACAAGTAAAAGAAAATTGACTTTCAAGAACTTTTAAAGCACACACATTCTACTACAGTGACTTTTTTGAGCTTTTAACCCTGTTCTGATAATGTTCCGTCATCAAAACCAAACCTGGAGTTGCATTTACGCTGTTTTGAGGAATGTTTACTAGAAAATCCTCCCCTTCCGAGGGTCAAACACACTTCCTGCTGAACTACCTCATTCTGGGACGTATTTTCGGATTTCATACGTAATTTATCTAAGAATATTCCGCCGTGTACAGTATTTCTGCAATCTAAACATGTTCACTGCTCCTGTTGACCCACATCGTAATGTTTGTTGACAGCTAACGTCACTAAATTGTATGTAGCGCTTGTCGCCATCTGCTGGCTGGATGTACTTAGTGTCTTTTCAAACAGGCTGATAAAAGGATGATTAACGAGAATATTGAAACTACTTTCTGTCACTGAAGCTGAACAAATCTTAAAGCAGGATTAGCCCCGGTAAACCATTTTCTAAACATACAATATTGACAAAAAAACATCACAATTAAACATTTTGTACTCAGTTGGTATCTGTAGAGTCATAAACGTTACTTATTCCACCCTCTAAAGCTCAAATATCATAGTATTACAGAAAATAACGCTGAATTCCCCACTAATGCAAAGAAAATGTGCACACGATAAATATTGAGGCCCAAAATATACTGTTCCATCTGCCATATATTGAACGATAAGTAGATATAGTTATTATTGTCACAAGTCTATCAATAATAAACATGAGATGGCAAATTTAGGGTAATCAAGAACATGTTTAAAGGCTAATAACATAATAATAAATATAATAATATAATAATAATATAAAAACTGCATAATATTTTTCCTTTAACCATGTCAAAACGGTTCCTCTCACCGTTAACTCAAAGTTTTGTTGATTCTAGGGTTGTAGTCGACTAAAGAAATTCTTCGTCGACTAAAGACCAGCCCCATCGACCTATTAGTCGAGTAAAAGGGTACGTGACAAAAATACATCAAAACTATGAAGTATCTCCATGCATCGGACTCAAACTGCACAACAGTTCATGGAAAAATAACAATTTATACAGAAAAGTACAAGTAAACAGTGTATTTATAGGTTAGAGATACAGATTTACTCCAAAATCTTCAGCGAACTCACTCAAAATCTTCTTGTTTTTGTTGTTTTTGCCACATAAATTTGTTGAATGCAAATTAAATAATAGTCGACTAATTAAAATCTTGGTCGACTAAGACACCATCGACCGATTAATCGACTAAAGCAATGTTTCCCAACCAGGGGTACAGGGACCCCAAGGGGTACGTGAGGAATTACCAGGACGTACTTGGAATGGTTTCAGATTTTAAATGAAGATGAAATGTACTTTTATCTGAATAAAAAGTGTCATTAGTTGTAAATTTTGCATCTTTTGGAGTATCTTGGATCATACATATTACTAAAATAAAAAATATAATAGTAATAATTGACTATATTTGACTAGTAAACCCATTTATTCACCCGAAACTCAAGTTAAGGGGTACTCTGAGTGTAAAACAAAGCTTAGGGGGTACGCGAGACAAAACATGTTGGGAACCACAGGACTAAAGGATTACAGCCCTAGTCGGTTGTAATTCATGCATCCAAAAACTCTTGCACTCAAAACGCCGTTGCAAATATTAGAAATTCGACAAGTTTCCCACAGAACACGCCGACTCACCCGAGGAGCTCTCCAGCGCTTGCTTCGTCATCTGCTCCAGCTCGTTCTGTTTCCGCCTCTGTTCCAGCGTTCTGTGGGCGGACCTTTTGTCGGAGGAAGATCGCGTCTCTCTGCTGCCCTTGGACTGAGATCGCTGCCTGTCCTTTCTCCGCGGCGACAGCGAGTCTCTGTCATGACCCCGAGGTGGCGTGTACCTGTCGAACGCTTGAGGGTTCATGTACGCGTCATATCCTCTAGGTGGCGTGTATCTCGTCGGAGAATACCGGGAGGCCGTGTACCTCGGAGGAGAGTATCCAAGAGGAGAATATCTGGTAGGAGAATATCGCGAAGGGGAGTAACGTCTCTCTCGGCTTCTTTGCGGAGACGTTTTCGTTCTGGTCCTTGGAGATGGGCGTCTGTCCGTCGAGCGTTTGGGTGACGTGCGGCGTTTATCGTTTCTGCGTGGCGATAATGACCGTCTCGGCGAGGCGCGCTTGTCGTCCGAGCGCTTCGGAGACTGCCTGCGTCGCCGTTCTTCCGCTCGGCGAGAAGAGGCATCACGGCGCTCGCGACTTCGGGACCGAGAGCGAGCCCGGCGTGACGTAGACGGAGGAGACGCAGAACGGGATCTAGAGGCAATGAATAAATACAATAAAAATCATATATTAACGGAATTAAATGAAAAAAGTAAATTGTTATCACCATCATCCTAAGATATCCATATTCAAGTTGAGCTCAGGTGGGAGCGTGGGCTAACTGGCTACATTTGTCAGTTCACATTTTTTTAAAATCAGTCCAGGCTAACCAACCAACCAAGAGTGAAGCGCCCAAACAAACCAAAACAAACGTCGAATGATGGACTTTCAGTAGAAATACAGACCATTTCGAGTTTTAAGTTTCAGAAGCGCTTTGTGCAACTGGCTCAAACAGAAATTTGATTCTTCTGCTTGTTCTGCTGTGTCGACGCTTTACCGAACCAGTTTCAAATAGTCGTCATGACGCCCGCTTGCATTCAGCGAGAGCCCTTCTAGATTAATAAATGTGTAGAACTATACACACATAAATCTAGTAAATTTCCCGGTGAATCACCAGTGTGGACGTTTCCTGGCCTTCAGTTACAAAGATGTATCACTATATTGATCTGATCTGAACTATTTTCAGTGACCATGACTGACAGGTGGCTTGAACAATCCTCAAAACCAAGTACATTTGTGTCCTAATAAACATAGAGGCTTATAAGAAGAAAATGAGAATAGGACTGAGAAATAGCACAAATGTTTTCAAAGATGAACGAGCGACACAAGGACATTCAGAGCCTTCCACTGTTGAGAGACGTGCGCTGCAGATGAGCCGGTTATTGGAAAGTCCCAAAATGTTAGGGTTGTTTGACGCGCTGTGTGTCTGGTGTATTCAAACAGACACTGGGAGGGACTGGAGTTTAATTTGTTTATATTATGGTCTTAATTTGCATGTTGAAACGCTGGAATTTCCCCAGTGTGGGACAAACAAAGGTTCTCTTATCATATACTGACAAACACACCATTTATATTCATGTTTAAGTCTATGATATGAGCTGCTTTACTTTTGGGACATGTTGTTTCTCTGGTGCATGTAGCATTGCACTGAGGTACGCATCTTTTCAGTCACACAACAGATCATACAGTGTGTTGAACGCAGACCTGCGAGAGCGCCTTGGTGGAGGAGAGCGGGACCTGCTGCTGCGCTTGTCTCGTCGGTCGGAGTCGTGGCGCCGTCTGGGGCTGGAGGAGCGAGAGTGGGAGTGGGAGCGGCTCCTCCGGTTCAGTGGCTCCGGAGACAACCCGGAGACGATCTGACGTTCTCTGGAGCAGAAACAACGGACTCATGTCACTCTCTAACGTAATTTTGCTTACCCATATTATGCTAAATGTACTTTTTTAAGCTGTAATGTCATATGAAGTGATAACATTGTTCCTCGTTAAAAACCTGTTTAGTAAGACCCTCTCCCTATTTTTTAAGGAACACTATAAAGTTTGCAGGTGTAGAGTATGAAACGCAACCAATTACTATTTCCATAATCGATTAGTTGCAATTAATTGATTAAACATTTCAAATTATATCACTTCCATGATGTTTACCTGGCTGTTACTTCACCGTCCCACTCTGGATAACTGGAAGAAAAGATATAGAGTTTTAAACAAACAAAAAAATCATAAATTACTTAATAGAGAGTATATAGACTAGAACAAATACATAAAAATACTGCATGAATTAAAAAAAAAATCAACATTAGCTTAAAAAAAAGTGTAATCCCTTAAAAATGCAAACTCGTCTAAATCAAAATACTGATTCCATTTATTTTCAGGATTGTTCCGCGCTACAACAAACCTTTACATCGGCAAAGGAAGCTAAAAGACGCCTTGAAAATTTGCAATGACTTAAAGAGGAAAAGACAAATCCTAAATTACTGACATCAGACGGAGAAACTTGCACTTGTCAATGTGGAGGGAGGAGTTCTGGTGAGAAATCCATTCCTAGTGAAACAACAGAGAACAGTTAGAAATCAGAATAAATGTCTAAAACAAAAATCCAAACATGGCAGAAATCTTCAAAATCAGTGTATTATTCCAGTTTAATAAAAACATTTCATCTTAACATTGAAATTAAAAGTGTGGAAGACGAGGAATCAGAGTTCATCCGGGTTATAAATTAAATAAAAGTGTTATAAATTAAATAAAATCAAGCAATGTTAATCTTCAATCTTTTGGCAAATCCCGTTGTCTTTTGGAACATTTGTTTTCTTTGCGTTTATGGAAGAAAAGACAAACTGTATTTTCTCAACGGCAGGAGTAGAAAGATCCAAGGCAATACAAAATACAAAGTGCTCGTAAAAACAATGTTGACAAAGACACATTAATAAAAAATATATAAATGTTGGCAAACTGTAACGTAACTTATTAATAAACAAGTGTAACCATGATCTGTTATATTATCTGATCACTTCGTTTTTTAAGATTATAATTGACAAGTAATAAATTCTACCAACAATGGGTGGAGCATGTGGAAAGTGGCTCGTTCAAGAAAACATTTATTTACATTCTTCACGTCTGATTTATAGGAAAGTCTTTGGGCAGATACGCACATTCATGAGCATTCCACAAATCCAGCTCCTCATTTAGAATTGACAAAAGTGATTCTCAAACTTTCCTTTGTAGAAGATTGAATGTTTTAATAGGTAAGACATACGTTGTTCTGTGGGTGAGAAAAAGACTCTAAAAGGAGGACAATGTTCAAATTTAGTTTCCTAGTCCGCAAATCCTCAACACCTCCGTAAATTTCCAGTAGGGAAGTGCTACTACTTTCCCAATCAACCATTTCAGATCATTTATGGTATGTTCGTTGCTGTTCACATGTTTTTCTCAGCAGCTTAGCCCCACTCCATCTCACGACCCTGACATGTAGACCTGGACGCTCCTCAATTTCCTGGAGGAACTCTACGCTAGATGAACTGCTCTTCGTCTGCCTGGAGGAACTCTCTCTACACTAGATGAACTGTTCCTCATCTGCCAGGGGGGACTATTTCTAGAGCTAAATGAACTGCTCCTCGATTGTCTGGAGGACCTCTCTCTACACAAACAGCTCCTCGTCTGCCAGGAGGAACTCTCTCTACACTAGATGAACTGCTCCTCATCTGCCTGGAGGAACTCTCTCTACACTAGACTCATCTGCCAGGGGGGACTCTCTCTAAGCTAGATGAACTGCTCCTTGATTGTCTGGAGGACCTCTCTCTACATAAACAGCTCCTCGTCTGCCTGGAGGAACTCTCTCTACACTAGATGAACTGCTCCTCATCTGCCTGGAGGAACTCTCTCTACACTAGACTCATCTACCAGGGGGGACTCTCTCTAAGCTAGATGAACTGCTCCTCGACTGTCTGGAGGACCTCTCTCTACACAAACAGCTCCTCGTCTGCCAGGAGGAACTCTCTCTACACTAGATGAACTGCTCCTCATCTACCTGGAGGAACTCTTTCTACACTAAACTCATGTGCCAGGGGGGACTCTCTCTAAGCTAGATGAACTGCTCCTCGACTGTCTGGAGGACCTCTCTCTACACAAACAGCTCCTCGTCTGCCTGGAGGAACTCTCTCTACACTAGATGAGCCACCTTTCTTCCTCTTGAGTGGTTCTGGTCCATGGATGTGTCAGTCCTGGTCCATCTGCAGTCTGTCCACCTGTGGGAGTAGGATCTCTCCTTCACTGTGGTTCTCCCCGAAGTTTAGACTTTGTCCTACAGGGTTTTTTGTAGTTCTTCATTGCCGAGAGGAAGGATTGGGAGCTGCGTTTTTGGCGAAAATGTCACATTGCCCTGAAATAAACAAATCTGATTTCACAGCTGACTCTGAGTTTGGGCTAAGTCACAGAGGAGAACGTGGTGACCAGATCATAAATCCTATTCAGAGGATTTCAGGTTGGATTTGCAGGACTGAGAAACTAAGAGAAACCCACTCAGAACCAGAGAAAACAAAAACGCCACATAAAGGCAAAGAATCAAACTGCTACGTGGCAAAGTTTGAGAACCCCAAATCTATCAAAAACAATGTCATATTTCAATTTACTAACAAACGAAAACGTTATCCATCTTCAGCTTTCAAAGTTCCTAGGGCAAAAAGAAGGTAAGTCCATGAATCTGTGGTTGAGAAGTGTTTTTGCTTGAATCGTCACGTCTGGAGCAGGAAGAGGTTGAGTCACAGACGCCGCCATCTTGGAAAGTAACCCCCATCCATCATTGAAGAGGAAAAATCTGGGTCCAGGTGTGATGTGGCTTGTGAGTGCAGACTTAACAACAAACTGTCTTATTACATCCATAACAACAGTGAAAACAGAAGAAAGCAGCACAAGTTTGCCTCAATAAAATACAATTAGAACACTGATTAAGGTGACAAACATAACTGAAAATGTGGGAAGAAATGTACAGAATTTCCGAGTGTAGAGACTTGAAGAAAAATATTCATCATCTTCCAACTGAGGAGATGTGGACTGCGTCTGGCAGAGGATCATCACATCTTTTTCTTGGGTCTTGGGATCTTCTCTTCGTGTACTTGAGCTCATGCGATTTAAAAAAAAAAAAATCCATTCTTATGCTTTTAAAGTGGGACTAAAAGCTTAATCAACTTTCTTTTTGCAACCTAACTGTGTGTTTAGTATCAATCTCTACGGTTCCTGGTTCCATTTTTTTTGCTATTTTGAGAAAACAAAGTTAATTTGCAGCTTAGTGGTCTAAAGCTGTCAAAAACCTGTACATGATTCCAACTATAGTTAAACTCTGCCTCTGTATTTTAAGAAGCCTGAGATTAACACGCCTCTGACATCATCAGACAGAGCTGTACAAACAGCATAAACAGCACCAGGATGGCTGATTGTTAGCACTTAAGGCTCATTTATGCTCCATTTTCATACATAAACCGATCTGCGCTCTCCAAGCGTAGTTACCGTCCCTACATTTTATACTTAAACCATTTCTATTGTCAGGTCTACGTTCTGTAAAATAAACACCAGAAGGACCTCAAAGTTCGTTAGAGAAGTGAGCGAAACAGAAAAAATACACCAACAAGAAAAACAAACATGGAGGCGGTTTTTAGATCCCATTTGTTGAAAAGGGGTCAAGAAAATGAGCTGCTAAGAGCATAAATGAGCCTTGGAGCTCTGTGCCAAAGCAAGCATTACTTTCACTGTGAATCTCTGTGTTTAAATCTGTCAGACTGTCTGTTTCTTGTTGGTCCAGACACTACACCTCCTCCCTTCACTCCCTTCACAGTGCCCAGTTAAGCAGCTCGTTTGGAGTTTTGTCACACTTTAACGATTTATCCATTTGGTGATGGAAGCAGCAAGACTTCTTTCACCATATTGAATAATATACGAGTCATAATAAAGTCTCGAAACACACAAAATCACATTCTTAAAGCATTACCAAGGTGCACAATTAGATGTCTCACAAATTAGACAATGCAAGCATATCACGGAATCTTGTACAATATTGTCAGGGCAAATACAAGTTTAGCAAAATTAAACAAACTTAGACAGAATGTCCTTTCTTTTTCTTACAGTGTTGGGAATTTTCATATCCCCCAACAACAGATGTATTTATCCCAAATGAGGTACAAACTCAGTGGAATTAAACCACAATTGTATTCATGTTTTTATTTTGGAATTTGATATAAAGAGGACAGAAGAGAGAGCAGTTGACCACTCACCTTCATATGGAGACATTCTTTGTGACAAAGACAACAGGTATGAGGAAAGGTCCTCGGTGAAGCAGACGCGTAGTCCAGCATCATGGCGGAGGTCGGTAAGCCCTTCACCGAGGTGGACGGCTTGGGTGGAGCAGGTGCTGGCTTCGGTTGGGGTATAGGTTGGGTCATGGAAGTTGGCGTCACTGGCACCAAATTCCCTTTCATCGACGGATTACTCGGTATCGGTTTCTCTTGTGGGACAATCGCGGGGCGTCCGGTGGCGTTGCTGGAGAGAGTTGGAATTGGCCTTGCTCTTGTAGAAAAATGCTGCCCTTTCTTACCAGGAACAAATGTTGATGAAATCTCTACATTGGGTGGTTGTCCTGTTCTGTTTTGATGCCCTGGCAATACTTGCTTTTTGACCTTGGTGTTTGTTTTCTTGATGCTGTCAACAAGGATGACACCGGTCTTCTGGGTTGTTTGGGATGGCAATAACTTTGAAAGCGGCTTGACATCTTCCGCTTTCTCTTTGAACGCTTCACACTTTCGTTGTCGTGAATCTGTGTCTTGTTTTAGGATGCTAAATGCCTTCGCCATTACAGGAGCTTGATTAGTCGAAGGTTTGTTGCTCAGCTCTGAATTTGCTGCTGTAAAAGTTGATGAGAACAACGAAGAGAAACTGGCAACAGGGCCAACTTTGTCTTGAGATGGCGACACCAGACTGCTAATGGGCTTTGCAGGCGTGGATGAAGTTGCTGTTGATGTATGTAGCGGTTCCCTGATAAAACCTGTGTCAATCTTCATAATACCTTGGATAGCTCTTGCAATTGTGCCCATACTATCAGATCCTCCAGAAGCTCCCATGTATTTCCCGGTATGTCCATAATCGATAACTTTGCTCGGCTGTAAAACGGCCGACTTTTCCTTCTCCAAGTCAGCTTTACTTGGAATTGGGGGAATATTTTTAGCATAGCCTCTAGTCGTGGTGCTTTGCAAGGAGGATCTGTCCATATTATAGTCCATTGCACCACTAGATGCTGAAGCTGGCATGTCTTTCTTTGCATAGTCCATGATTTTGTTTCCCGTGGGGTCTTGACGACTATCAACCCCCGTTCTCAATGGCAAAGAGTCTTTATAAGAAGAAGGTGGGGCTGCTGACTTCCGGTTTTTCTCAACACGTATTTGGCGCAAGATAAGCGGTAAGTTATCAGGCGTAATTTCATTTTCAGGGTAAGATATCAGTTGCTCAAGATCCTCTTTTTCTAGATTAAAATGGCGGAGAATGTTAGCGGCTGTCGCTGCGCTGTATTTAGCTGGAGTTGGGTCTTTCCTTTGGGGAGGCGGAGCCATTTCTCTGTCCGGATAATCTCCAAGTCCTGGAATTACTGGCTCGCTGCGATTTCTCTGAGAGTGTCCGCTGTCCTGGAAGCTGGAAGAAGAGGTTACAAATGGCCGCGGTTCTGCTGTGGAGGATCTGCTCAAATTCAAAAGCCAGCTCAGTGATCCGCCAACGCCGCTGTCGGTGTCTGAGGCTCTGCCCTGCCGAGGGGCAGAAGAGGAGGGGGCAGAGTAGGTGGAGGCAGACGAGGGGGCAGAGTAGGTGGAGGCCGAGGAGGGGGCAGAGTAGGTGGAGGCAGACGAGGGGGCAGAGTAGGTGGAGGCAGACGAGGGGGCAGAGTAGGTGGAGGCAGACAAGGGGGCAGAGTAGGTGGAGGCAGAAGAATGAGCAGAGTAGAAGGGGGAGTAGGTGTCATCTCTCTGAGGTTTCATCTGCAAGGGCGGCTGAGCGGAGGGCGGGGGCAGCGAGGTGTTGAGATGTCGTGCCTCCTCTCGGGCTCTGCTCAGCTGGAGGTCGATGTTACGGTCCAGGTCAGCTCGGCTCGGCTCAGGTCTGTAGGACATGGGCTGTGAAAACATGGGCCTGCTGGACAGAGGGTTTGCAGATCCAGAGGCTCCAGGAGGGTTGAAGGGAAGCCCCATGTTGGTCGTCCCCATCCGAGAGTCGCGATCTGGGTTGACGTTTGCTCCATACTGCCCCTGGCCCTGCCTCTGGTTGCCGTACGGGTTGTACATGTTGTTGGCGATCTTGAGCAGGTTTAGGAGACTGATGGCAGCTGCGGTGGGTGAAGGAGCAGCAGTGCTCGAGTTAGCTCTGCTGTTAACAGTCAATGGGCTGTTTATCTGTGTCAGTGCTAGCTGCGCCTGGAGCTGAGCTAGCTGCAGAGAAGCAGCCTGTGGGCCAATCAGGAGAGAGCTCCCAGGGAGCCCTCCAATCAGAGGGCTTGTTAATGCAAGGCTGAAAAACAAAACAGGAGTTACTAAACGGGAAGTGGGCCGGACATCTCGGAGAGGTCGTCTTCTTCAGTTCATCTGGGCTCGTCTGGGGTCAGCTGGAGCTTTCTGTTGGACACACTTCAGAGTTTGGACAGAACAAACAAAAGAGAACTTGAAGATGACACAAACAGACAGACGTTAGTAACAAGAGGTGGTTTATTTCAATTTTGATAAATTACCAAACCTTATAGGGATTAATAAATTATTTATTAGAAGTTGTAATGTATCAAAAACCCCAAGCTTTGATGTCACAAGGGTATGACAAAAATGTATATTGTAACCAAGTTGCCACGAACTAGCCGTCGATATAGCACTGGTAACGTAATCCTCGGTCAAACCAATACAAAGCGCCCATTTTCAAATCTGTAATAATAGAGCAACCACATTTTAATGGTACGAAGAAATCTCTTGGTAGAATTGTGTAGGAAGGTTTTGTTAGCTCAAGTATTAATGCTCAATATGCAGAGAAAATTAAGAAAGAGGAACAGCTCAGAAGCCACAAACACAGTGAAGTATTTATGGCCGTGCTCTGGAAAGAGAGAGTAAGTCCATATATCAGCTAAAAGAATGTGAAGGACGAGAGCAGAGGGCACCAGGGCATGGAGATTCAACAAAGGACAAATCTCTCTCCTAAAACTGACTTAGAAGAAGAACACAATAAGCAGCAGTAGTGAGACTCTAAGACTTTTTAAGTAGCTGTGACATGTGAAAAATAAATGAATCACTCAATCTTGCCTCAGTTGAGTTGAAATTAAGACTTGAAATTTCAATACAGTACATATAGTTTAACTAAATATTCATCTAAACATTTTATCTCCGTTAGGCCTGTCTTAACAAATGTTAAAGTGCGATGTGTTGCTGTGGAAAATAATAGTAATAACAATTAACTCATTTCTGGCACAGACACATTAATCCTACAGCAGGATTAACTCCAAGAATGATTAATGCCCAATATTGTTAAAAAGCAGGAGCTGCAACAAACAGAAATGCGTAGTGAATTTCTAAAACAAGTCAGACAAGTTATTTATTCAACCCTCTACAGCTGTTGATTGTAAATCAATAAGACAGCTGAGACTAATGTGACTGGCATTTCTGAACCAACACACGGCGACGCAACCATTTAATCCATTTAATATGACAAGCCACTTTCAGCAACAAATATAAACATGTTCACGTCTCACCTTTAGATCTTACTCTACAAATAAATCTGCCTTGCCTTGTACTTGGCATTATAAAATTAAAAGTGTACCTATTTCTTCTTTGTCTTGACCAAATGTTTATAACCAAATAAATGAAAGCATACACCCACTAAAATGAACTTTTAAAATGTTATTTCATCAGAATGTTCAGGAAATTAGACAGAAGGCAAAATAACCATAACCCATCACATCTAAATGCTTATGATTTTAAGTATTTATAACAAAAATAAGCAACACTTTTAAATTTCCAGGGTAGAAATGTCAACAAATAATAGAAAATACAATTTTCTAGCCATAAAATATGAATGTGTAGAATATTTGAGCTTCACAAAAAGTATAATTTGTGGTAAAATATGTAATATGTCAGTAGAATAAAACTATTGTTTTGTCCAACAAAACCTACCTAATGACTAAGTGTGTTAAATAATCTCATGTTTAATGATGAAATAATGTTAAATACAATAGTAAATGCTCTATTTTCTAGCCACAAAATTGTATTTGAGCTTCACAAAAAGTATCATTTGTATCATTTGTGATCTGTGGCTCAAATTAAGCTGTTGTAGGGGATTTCTGTGACTAATGACTACATGACTAAGTGTGTTACATAAACTCATATTTAAAGAAAAAAATAATGTAACATACGATAATAAATGTCTTTAAACCAGGCTTTGATATCACACACATCTAATAAAGTGGTTCAATTTCCAGAATCTTCTAAAATTTACATATTTTGTGGTATTCTGCGGTTAATCCCAGTTTCTCCTTTGAAATTACATTATGTTCCATTTAACTTTTGCCTCCAGTCTGGAACTTAGAAGGTATTTGTTTACGGACGTTCAAATGGTCGATAATGCAAACACTTTTATGACAAAGACTGAAAGAAATTCTGGGCCAACGCTAAACGTGCTGAAGGAAAGAAGAACCAGCAGTAAACACATTTTCTTCAATACAAGGACCAATATTTAACCCATAAATGAAACATAAATCAAGACAAGCAATTTCATCACTCTTTCACGCCGTTTACATGAAGAATAATTAAACATTTGAAGGTAAAAAGGGCATGATTTCAACGCAACGCCCTGAAGCTAACGTGGCTAACGCTAGCATATGTTTCCTCTTGCGCACGCACCAAAAATCACAAACACGTGGCGTAGTCGGGTTTGTTTCGGCACAAATGCGATGTCAGCTGCATACCTTTGTCTATTCAGTGGTGTCGAGGCACAAACGCTGCACGATATTCCGCAAAAGTGAAGAGAAAAGTCCAGAAAAAGACCAGTGGAGTCATTTGCGTCATTATTTGGGTCAAACTCCGAGAAGAGCAGCGAGCGCGCCCCCTAACGGCGGGAGGAACGAACTGGTTAAAGGGCCCATACCATGCGCATTGTTTGTCTACGTCAGGGGTTCCCAAACTTTTCTGGCCGGGACCCCCAAAATAGCCATACAACCAACTCGGGACCCCCAAAGCAAAATGAAAATGAGAGTAGCAATAATTTTAAGTGTCAAAACATGTTAAATCAGGTTTAATATTGGTTATTTGAATAGTTTGTTGTCTTATTGGATCCTATTTGACTAAAAGATACTGGTATTAATTAAAAAACAGAGCAAATACAATGTCATATTAATTCAAATGACATCTTGAAATCATCTCGTGACCCCCAGCTCATCCCTCGCGACCCCCCGAGGGGTCCCGACCCCCACTTTGGCAACCACTGGTCTACGTTATAATGTGTTGTTTCCTCACCAAACACAGACCAGGAGTTGTGTTTTGATTCATTCACACATATTTACCGCACAAATCCTGCATATTTAGCCTGTTTTCTTTTCCTGAACTGAAACCACACCAGTCCAACTTGTGATGTCATTAAGTGGTAATACAGGGAGGGACAACAATAGGCTATTCAAAAGTGTAAATTGTAAAGTATGCTGTGATACAACTAAAATAGCCTATTGTAACCCAGGTTAAAATCTGTTTATTAAAAATCTATTTTATTAAAATCTGTCACTAACTAAATATAAATATAAAAGATATATTTATTTATTCCCTGCCCTCCGTGTCCTCAAAGCACCTTGGTACTACGTCACTTACGTGCCACACGCAGCGTAGTCACGTGACCGATCGCAACCAATCGTAGCAAACAGAGCACTATTCAACCTGCGTCTGAAACCTTCCCTTGTTGGACAGACAGGTTCGTGGTTAAACATCTAATATATTCGCTGTTTTACTCCATGTTATGCTCTGTAAGCTAAGACCATAGAACTATAATAAAACCTGGAAGATGAATACAAAATGGCCGCCCTGTTTATCCCTATGGAGTGAGCTCATTGGCGCATGACCCCAAAAAAGTTTCTTACCTCCGCATTTACTTCCTGATACGGAGGCTGCCATCTTTGTTTTACTTCCTGATACGATGGCTTTTTTTTTTTTTTTTTTTTTTTTTTTTTCATTAGAAAAATGTAAATTTACAACATTTGTGGCAACTAACAAAATGTTCCACAATTAAAAGCTAGAACAGGCAAAAAGTTACAAGAACAATTGGGTTTGAATTGTATACAAAGAAAATTTAAATAATTAAAAGATATATAAGATAAAAAATAAATAAATAATAATAATAATAAAATAAAAAAAAAAGAAATAAATAAAAAAAAAAAAAAAAAAAAAAGAAAAGGAGGAGCTAGGGGTTATCCATTAGGTTTAGTTCATTAATCACAGTTTTAAGTTTTACAGCATTTTTTTTTTCCATGAAGCTTACAGATGAGAAGAAAAAACATAGTTCTTTATGAAATGTGAAGAAGGATGGTTTGGTTTTTAAGAATCTACATTTGTGGATAAAGAATTTACCCATAATAATAATTACATTTAAGATCATTTGCATTTGCTTGTCCTCCAAAAGAGTTCCAAAAATGACGTCCGTACTGGAAAAGTCTGTTAAGTTTGGAATCTTCAGGAAAAGCCAGTAGTGAACATCGTCCCAAAAAGCTTTAGAAAACATACATTCAAAAAACAAGTGCGTAGTGGTTTCGATATTTACATCACAAAAGGAGCAACAGTTTACATCCATCCCAAATCTATGTCTGAGCAATTCTTTGGAAGGGTATATACCTGAAAACACTTTAAAATGTACTTCCATAGCTTTAGGGGGGACGGGAAGTTTTAAATAATATGTTCGAATTTTCTCTTTTTCTTGAGAAGAAAAACAAAGGGATATCGAATTTGGATTTGAAATATAGGGAAAGAAGACATCATTGAAAAATTTTCTAATCTTACAATTTGGGAGTTTGGCATTTGAGATGTTGTACCCATTAATCAAAAGTTTAGGAACAGTAGGATTTCTACAATTAGGGTTATGAAATAAAAAGGATACAGTGTTCAAAATATTTTGAGGGATAGCTTTAGTAATATTAATAAATTCTTTCCTTTCTGTTTGTGTATCATATTTTGCAGAAAATTCCTCAAAAGACATAAGCTTAGCACTGTCATTTAATAAATGCATTAGGGACCAAATTCCTTTTTCAAACCATTTCTGCACAAAAAGGGACTTATTTTTGATAGTTATGAATTGGCAGTTCCATAGCGGTGTGTTGTGTGGACTATAGTTATGTTTATAAATCAGTCTCCAGTATAGAAGAACTTGCTGGTGAAAAGATGAGAGCTGAATGGGTAGTTTTTTAATGCTGAAGTCACAACTAAGGAGGAATTGCATTCCGCCTAACTTGGAAAAAATCTTATTAGGAATAATAAACCACAGGCTATTTTGATTCACTAAAAAGGATCTAAGCCAATTCAGCTTTAAAGTGCCATTCAGGCTGTCAAATCCTATTGCTTCTAAACCTCCATCTTCATATTTCTTAATTAAATTACCTTGTTTGATATAATGTGTTTTTCGTTTCCATATAAAATTAAAGTTAATTTGGTTAATAGATTTAATAGCTTGTTTCGGGACTCCTATAGAGTAGGCGGGATATATAAGTCTAGATATACTTTCAGTTTTAGTGAGAAGAATTCTACCAAAGATAGATAGATCTCTTTGTGCCCAATTATTCAAAAAAGAGGAACATTTCTGGAGTTTGTCCCAAATATTTAGTTTTTCTAAATCATTTTTATTCTTAGTTATTAATTCTTAGTTATTAATTATTATTATTATTATCTTAAGATATTTAATGGTGGGTTTAATGGGGATATTGCATGCATTGGTTACAACACACGGCTTTAGTGGTAAAATCTCACATTTTTTAACATTCAAATTAAGACCTGAGGCTTTAGAAAAAGTATCAATAATTTTGAGTATTTTAGGGATTTCATTCAAATTATTTAAA
Organism: Rhinogobius similis; assembly: GCA_019453435.1. Classification (NCBI taxonomy): domain Eukaryota; kingdom Metazoa; phylum Chordata; class Actinopteri; order Gobiiformes; family Gobiidae; genus Rhinogobius; species Rhinogobius similis. The sequence goes on along the minus strand of CM033640.1, from coordinate 25,127,534 downwards.
AAGATGGTTGTATCGTCAGCCAGTTGACTTATAGATATTTCAATATTTGCTATTGAGAGTTTGCCAAAATTTGCGTTTTTAATTAAAATGGACAGCATTTCAGCTGCTGCAATAAACAAAAGAGGTGAAATTGGGCACCCTTGTTTTATACCTTTGTTTATATTAAACCTTTGAGACGTTCCATGTGGTAAAGAAACAGAGCTGCTGGTATCATTATAGAGGATTTTAACAACATTAACAAACTTATTTCCAAACCCAAAGGACTGCAGTGCTTGAAACATAAAATCATGCTCAATCATATCAAAGGCCTTGTAGAAGTCTAAAAATAAAATAAAACCTTCATTATCAATTAGAAATTCATAGTCAATTAAATCTAGAACAAGGCGTAAATTATTATGGATTGAGCGACCTTTTATAAAACCAGATTGAGTTTCAGAGATTATTTGGGTTATACCTAATTTGAGTCTGTTAGCGAAAATGTGAGTTAAGAGTTTGTAATCGTTATTTAGAAGAGTTATGGGCCTTATGTTGTCAAGGTGGGTGGGGTCTTTACCCGGCTTGGGAATAAGTGTGATCACTCCCTGTTTCATAGAATGTGTGAGAGAGCCATTTTCTAAAACCTCTTTAAGCATTCCATACACAAATTCTTTAATATGGGCCCAAAACATTTTATAGAAATTACTAGTCAGACCGTCACAACCTGGAGCTTTATCGTTGGACAAGCAACTTAATGCTTGTTCCAGTTCTTGCATAGTTATTTCTGCATCACAAATCTGTTTGAAATTCTCATCAATTTTAGGGATTAAATGTTCAATAGATTTGTAAAAGGAGTCTGCGTGGGTTTTAGAGTAAGATGAAGTGTACAGCTTGCTATAGAAGGAGGAAATTTCCATGGAAATCATTTGAGGGTCAGTACAGAGTTTGTCATTAATGTAAAGACTTTTAATTGCATTTCTTTCTTGTCTTTTCTTTTCCAAGTTACAGAAATAAACTGTACTCTTTTCACCCAGCTCCACCCATTTTGCTCGGGATCTAAGAAAGGCTCCTTTTGCTTTTTTAGTGTAAAGGTCATCGAGGGAGCATTGAAGAATACTTTTTCGTTGTTTATCGTTATCATCAAATAGAGGTTTAGAGCAAATTTGGTTCAGTTCATTTATAATTTCTGTTTCTTTTTGTTTACATTGTATAGCTATTAATTTACCATGTTCAATAGCAGTTTGTCGTACTTTGAATTTAAAAAATTCCCATTTATTAATATAACCCTTCAAATTTTCATCATTAGATATTGTTTCAAATAGTTCAATAATTGCACTGCAGAAGTTTTCGTTAGTAAGAAGTGAGGAATTAAATTTCCAGTAGCCTCTGCTAAAGGACTTTTTTATCTGTGGAGTAAGATTTAGTTGAATTAAACAATGATCAGTCAAGGGTGCAGCAGATATACTAACATCTATTTTGTTTTGCATAAAATTATTTGAGATTAACCAGAAATCAATACGAGATTTAATGGAGCCATCAGGTTTGAACCAAGAAAAGGATTGTTTGAGTGGGTTAGTTTGTCTCCAAGGATCAGTTACATTAAGATCTAAACAAAAATTTTGTAAAGTTACGTTAATGTGATGGGAGTGGAATTTGGTTGGAAATCTATCCAGCCATTCGTCTTGGACCATATTAAAGTCCCCTCCTAGGATGATATTGTTTGTACAGTATTTATGACAGAGGTTTTTGATATGATCTGAGATTTCTACTAATAATAATGTGTTTTGACTACGAATGTTATAACCATAAACGTTGCATAAAACCAGAAAATTCTCATCCATTTTAAGTACACATATAAGCCAGTGACCATTACTATCGTTTATGTGGGTGATTAATTTGAAGTGACAATTTTTGAAAAGCAAAGCTACACCAGAAGATTTGTTTGTACCGTGACAAAAAAGTATTTTTTCCCCCCATTGATTGGACCAAAAATTCTCATCTTCCTCCACAGAATGTGTTTCTTGCAATAGGATACAATTAGCTTTCACACTTTTACAAAATAAGAAAATAGATTTCCTTTTTACACCATCTCGTAGACCCCTAGTATTTAAAGATACAAAACTAAAGTTTGGCATAAAATAAAATAACTTAAATTAAAAAAAGTAATAATTTAGTTAAAATAAGAGAAGGTGTTGTACTTAGGTACTGAAAGGTACTGTACTGTACTGTTGAACACGAGATCCCAAATATAATCAAAGAATGCAGCAGACCTCAAATCACGTTACTCTGGCATAATGCCAAACAGGCTTATAATCTTAATATTTCAACTATACCATACCTCAGTGAACTTAGGGCATAGAATAATTCGTACAAATGTGGATTATTAGTAAGATAACATTTAACTTTGAAAACAGTAAACACAGTCCTTAGAATTGCAAACAGAAAACTGATTCATTTAAATGAATCTTAAGTTATTCAACCTGGAAACACGCGGACTCCATTGACGTACCCGACGTGCCCCCGATAGTAGGCGTTCTGTCCTGCAGCTCTCGCCTGCTCCATCTTGGGCCAGACAGCAGCTCTTGCCTCTCGGTCGAGTTTGCAAAAATCTTGCTTGAAGAAAATACCAAGATCTTTGCAGACCTTGGAATCCTTCGTCAACTTCCAGAAGTTATCTCGGTGATGCCTCATAGTGAATTGGATTATTATTTGGCGGTGCTTCCCGACTTCCCTCTTCCCCAGGCGATGCACTGTGTCCACAACATTGTCCAGAAATGAAGCATGTTGCGGCGCGATTTTGGCCAGTATCTCCAATATTTCTCGGCGGGTGTTTTCCTCCTGTTTTTCCTTCAAGCCCTGTATCTTAAGATTCCAGCGCCGTTTATATCGCTCAATTTCCAATACTCTTTCTTTCAGATCAGCATTCTCTTTAACCAGGACAGGGACCTCTTTCTCCAGATCACGCAGTTTGGTTTTACAGTCCTTTATTTCAGCAGCGTTTACTTCGGTGATCTTGGCCAAGTTAGCAAGTATAATAGAGTTGTCCCGAAGTTTCCCATCAAACTCATCAAATCTGGCAGTTAGTTTTTCTATAGCTGCAGTAAGAGCTGTCAGCTCGGCGTCGTTTTTGTTTGAAACGATTACCTTGTTGGGAGGTGCAGGGGCTGGTTTGGTCGGTGTAATCGGGATTTTTCTCTTGGACGACGACGTTGTAGTTTCCATAGCATATTCGTGATCCGTTGCCGCCGTCGGCACATGGTTTTTGGAGACGGAGACTGAGGGCTCCGGTTTAGCCGGAGCGTCAGACGTTACCCACGGCATTTTTTATCTTCAACGTTGAGCGTTTAAAGTTCACAAAAAAGTATTTAACACTGAGTTTTGTTGTTTAATAGGTTTCCGTAACAATAAAAAACCTGTTTAGCGGTTCCAAGTCGAGGTCTAAGATGGTATTTTGGGATCTTTGTGCGACAGCTCAGAAAAGGTTGCCTGCCCAGACCGCCATCTTGCCGGAACCCTCTCCTGATACGATGGCTGCCATCTTTGTTTTACTTCCTGATACGGAGGCTGACATGTTTGCTTTAGGGCGCCACGTGACGACAATCCCCCACTTCATATAAAAACGGTAATTTCGGTGATTTTAGAAACGGTAAAAAAGAACATTTCCTTCTATTTTATTTAAATACCGATAATAATTCAGTCCTGTCTGTGATTATAATGTGACATTATAGAAAAAGGCTGGGCCCAAGAGGCTGCAGTACCTCGCACGGCCACTAATCAATCTGGGACCACAGACAGAGGGGGCGTGTCTTATCCAGTTCATTTAATACATCCATGGCTAAGACCTGTATTATCAACCATACCATAGCCATTGTTAGCATAGCTTCTGCTACTTATTAACAACTCATTCTTAACCGCTAACAAGCGCTAACACATGCTACACTATACTATCCCTTCCTTGATCCAGCCACATATATAAATGCTCCTGCCAATGAGTGACGTATTTACAGAGAAATGCTGCCCCCTACTGTGCATCTATGTCGTTGATAAAGATTGTTTCGACTTTTATTGAACCAGAAAATTAGCGATCTCTTTTACAGATTAATAAATAAGGCCTATGTGCCTTAAACCCAGGCGCACAAACTCAGGTAATTTTTCTGAGCACTTGAGCCGGGATTAAATAAAAATGTAGGAATCAAAATACAACTTAAACGTAACGTAAAATAATGATGAGGGAACACTGTTGTAACCAGTTTAAAAACTCATCAAAGTTGATTTTGCACAATATGTCCTCTTAAAGTGCGAATGACAGGTTTTAACGATTTTCTAAATCTAAATTCTTTGATTTTATTTGGTGTATTGTTGTTTTGTTTGTTTTATATTGTGTATAAACGTCTAGTTTTACACCAATCAAGTAGTAGTTTGTGGAGAAAAATTACAGGAAGCAAAAAAAACTGATGACATCACACTGGGGAGATTCATTCCATCCAAAGGTTATGCATAATTTACCTAATTTATCTTTTTTTACCCTTAAAACATTAATTCAACAAAATAAAGGTGTTCACATATATTTTTAGCCCAGTGTAGTGAGTTATTTCGAAGTGGTGTCATTATTTACAACTAGGAAGTGATATTATAGAACTAAAAAATTACTAAATTGTGATCAAATGTGTATATATAGATAGATATAGATAGATAGATAGATAGATAGATAGATAGATAGATAGATAGTTTATTAATCCTGAAGGAAATTGCATTGCCGTCCGTTGCTCACATTCATGCATACATAAAAGAGAAAGGTATATACAGTATATATATATATTTTTTTTAACCAAAACTTTAAATGTGTTTATCTTACTAGTCTTTTAGTTACATGAGTAGTCCAACCCGGCACTTTTAAAATCTGTTCATTGGAGATTCCTGGTTCATTCCTTCCCTGTTCTCGCTCTTTATCTACGCTCGTATCTCTTAAGTGTTATGGGAATCGTCTTGTTCCTGTTCGCAGCGACGATTGCCCAAAATAAGCCGAGCGGGAGGTGCCAGTCCAGCTGTCGTGGAGCGGAGGGCGCTAAGCTCTTTGGCCTGCGGGGGGGATGAGCGGGATCTAGCCGTAATTTAAGCGTAATGTGCCGCAGTGCCCAGGAGAGAACCCGCCTTTAATGAAAATATTTATCGTCACGTCGGGGTTAAAGAGTTGACACGACGGTCGGCGAGGTCAGAACAGGCCCATTACCAAACATTAGGGGATCAGGAGGGAGTGCGGGGGCGTTGGACGGTGTCACAAATGGAGCACGGATGGCAGTGGCGGACCGAGGAATTTGGGGGGCCAATGTAAAAGCAGAGGCCCCTCCTCATCAAGTGGGATTTTGTATAACTTTTCTGTAACGTCTCTTTAATTGTTCTTGAATGGATGCTTTTGTTTTTTCTTGTTTTTATTTTTTTACGTGTGGTAGTCGGACAGGTTCATAAATTTGGGAAAAGCAGTTCTGGAAAATTCAAATTCATTGTGCAACTGCTTAAACAGCTGTAAAGGGGGGGGGTCCTTCCCCAGAAAAGTATTCAAAGTGAGATGCTGCAGGTGAATAGGAAAAAATCTTAAATTTAAAGATATCAATTTGAAACTTCTCATGTAGTTTACTCACATAAAATAATACTTTATATATATGTTTTCCATGTGATATTTTCAGATATAAATTAGGCATTTTATGTTACACATATTTGGGACATATAAATCTGAAAAATGGACAGAACCAGGTTTAAATTTCTTGTTTCATTTTCTACAAATATTAGTTACAAAAACATTTACAGAGGGGAATTTGGAATTCTTTAGTTTTTCAGTTAACTTGATTTAACTGAATTTCGCCTCATTTTTTGACGTGACTTTTTTTTTGGACTAACTTCAACAAATCAATTTAAGAATTAGATATCAAAATGTCCTTCTGTACGTTTTGTTAAAATCTTGTTACGTCCAAGATTGTAAAGTTTGGTGTGTGTAGGGTCTACTGTAAACTACAATGTCCCATAGAAATCTATGGATGAAGTGGATTAAATGAAGAAAAAATAGATAATTTTACCATTTATCTTTATTAACAATCCCAGCATGTTTTGTTGGTCTTTTTTTTGTTTCAAAGTACACTACTCTACATTACTGTGATATTTATAGAATAGCAACTGTTTCAGAGCCTTGTGTCTGTGATTATTGGGAGGGGCCTCTTATTGGGGCCCCTTCAGGTTGGGGGCCCAAGGCAGTTGTGGCCTGTTGTGTAATGTTAAGTCCACCACTGACGGATGCTGAGACTGACCGCAGACTAAGACTCGACCGGAAGTAAACACTCACAAGGTGTTAGGACCTCCAGGATGAGAATGTGGGTTTCTTTTCTTGGAGATTTGGAACGACTCGGAAGCAGCTCACACAATGCTCATCAGTTTATCAAAATAAAATGCAGAGAAATTGTCTGAACGAGGTACAGGGCTGAGGATTAGTTATGTTATAGTCTACAACTACTGGTGTAAAGAGTACTGAAGTAAAAACACAGTTACATGGCTGATGAGGTACTCAACAAGTACAAGAACTGCTGCCACACTTGTACTTAAAGTCTATTAGACTATCTGGTCTGTCTGTACTAGGCCTCATGTATTTGTGCGTAAGAGAGTGTGTGCAGGTGTTTGGTTGTGTGGGTCCGGTAGTCGTTAGATATGGGCACGTGTGGGAAGGTTTTTAATCCCCTGTAAAGCACTTTGTTACATCTTTGTATGATTGATATTCCGCCCCGCGCACTTTTTCCTCTTTTTGCCACAGATCCACACTTTTGTTGTAAACGCACTTCCGAGAACTCCGTTAAAGCTAATGGTGAACGAGGGAAAAGTCTCGCCGCTAAAACATAACATTATATAACGTAGATTGATTGTGTAAAATGTTTAATAAACACGTGCAACAAGTCACACTGCACCGACTTCCTGGGGGGTTAAAAACATCTTTTTAGTCCGTGTAGACCAGGGGTGTCCAAACTTTTTCCATCGAGGGCCACATATTGAAATACAGACCAAGCGGAGGGCCACAAATCAATCATGAAACGTTAAAAAAAGCTGCATTTATTTGATGTTTTAAGCGCCACCACATCTACATCTCATACCAAAATGTTAGTTATTTAGGTTGGAATTGTAGAAAATCTGAAATGTGCTGTAAAAGTACTTATCAGGACAATGTGGGCCAGTTCACCTGGAAGACTAAGGGCCAAGAAAAATTTATCTGAGGGCCACAATTGGCCCCCGGGCCTGAGTTTGGACATGCCTGGTGTAGAACTTATCTTCCGTTGAGCTCGTCTGCTCTGTGTAAACTACAACGGAAACAAGATGGCGGCACCCACGACAACTTCCGGAATAAGGTGAATATGACCGGTTAGACTACACGTTTGACTAAAAATCGTCCTATGACTCAAGGGTCCAGGTGAGGCTTCTTGGCCCAGTACTCCAAATTTCTGTTGACAGCCCTGAGTATTACTCCATCTGCAAATGAATGCGTGTCAGTCCTGGACCGTCTGCAGCCTCCATTAGTCCTGGTTTAGACCTGGTTCTCCTTCGCTGTGGTTCTCCTCGAGGAGCAGGAGGCGAGTCAAGGACAGTTATCAGTTTGCTCAATTCCTGGTTATTCATGTTGCTGTCATTCTCTGAACACAGTAGAACAGACATGTCCAAACTCAGGCCCGGGGACCAAATGCGGCCCTCAGACCAATTTTTCTTGGCCCTTAGCCTTCCTGGTGAATTGGCCCACATTGTCCTGAGAAGTTCTTTTTACAGCAAAGTTTAGATTTTCTACAATTCTAACCTAAAAAACGAACATTTTAGTGCAACACAGCCCTGATATTAAGACACTGAGACTGAATGTAGATGTGGTGGTGCTTAAAACATCAGATAAATGCCGCTTTTTTGAACGTTTTGGATTGATTTGTGGCCCTATACGCTTGGTCTATATTTCAATATGCGGCCCTCGATGGAAAAAGTTTGGACACCCCTGCAGTAGAATGTTTTGATGGACCATAATCCTGTATTCACGAGGTCCAAAGAAGCAAAATTCTCATGTTTGAGTCTAAACGCTGATGTTTCCCATTGGCTTCATCCAAACACTATAAATGTACTCTCTAAATTCACCGTAACATCATTCATCTCGCTGCCCTCGTGTCAAACATACGTTGTCATCTGAAAACGCTCCGTAACACAAGGTCCCATTCCTCTTAATGATCTAAGAAGGCAGAGCCCCGTCCCACCAGGAATGTCCCGTCTGGAATTAGCCCCTGTCTGCGACTCCGAGCGCAGCCAAAGGACCATGAGACGCTCCGGTTTCTCACACCGCGACTCAGAACCGGAGGAATCTGCTGAGCAAGCGTCACGTCACTGTTGTTATGGGAAAAGACCGCTGCTCAAAGTGTGGTGCGCGTGCCACTCACGTCCTCACGAGAACATTTATAAATACATTTAGGAATTACAACTTGAGTTTTGCTCAGCGGAAAGAACCGAGGTTTGTCATTCTGTCACTTTGTTAAAGGTGGTTCAGTGGTTAGAGCTGTAACATTGCCCGGACAGAGAAGACCACGCGCTTTTACAGATATTAATGACTGGAGCTGTGTTCTGTTCTGCCACGGAGTCCAGTGGGTTTGAATGACTGCTTTAACTAAAGAAACTCATGGTCTGTTCATGTTTACAAGAAATAAAATAAATAAATAAAAATAACAGAGAAACCGTTTTGTGCTGAATCACTGAACACTATCCGCGTCTGAGGTTAAAGGGCGTATGACAGGTTTTTATGATTTTCTAATTTTGACTTTCTTCAGTGCATTAATACCTGTTGTAAATACAAATTATGGTTTTACACCAATCAAGTCGCTATTTGTGGAGAAAAGTTGAAAAATCTGCTGACAATTACAGGAAGTAAATAAACTGATGACATCACACTGGGGAGACAAAGATCGTGCATAATTTACACAAAATAAACTACTTTTATGACTCTTTAAACTTTGATTCAACAAAATAAAGGTGTTCACATGTGTTTTTCTTTGTCAAATGAACAAAATCTGTGACGTTTGATGAGTTTTGGCCCAGTGTACAGTGTGGTTGCTATGGTAATTTCCTAGTGTGATGTCATACTTTACAACCAGGAAGTAAAATTAAAAACCTAAAAAAACAGCTAAACTGTGGTAAAATTTGTAAAGATTTTAGTAGAAATTTGAATATATTTATCTTAACTGCATTTTAGTTAAATGTGTATTTCAACCTGTCATAGGCACTTTAACGACGTTTCAGATTTTGTTCTGAATGTCGCGAGAATATTCCAGAGAAGTCTTCTGAATTTGAAACGTGACACGAACAAGTGGCCGTGATTTGACCCTTTAGCAGAATTTGGGCTTTTTCTCATTGCAGCCCTCCTTGCTGTCGCCTTATTCTATCTCCACGGTTTAAAATTGAGCTGGAATCATGTGGTAGAATGTGTAACTATAAAAAAAGCTGATGTTTGACCCGGTTGATGTTTAAGATTGCTCCAATTACTCGGCCGATCCACATGAAACAAAATCTAGCACAAAGTTCAACGTCTTCACTGTCAACAGTGGGGGGTTTCTCCATGGGCCCAGGGCAGGGAAGGGCCCTCAAAGCATGTCATGTTTTTTTTTTCCTCAGTACAATGTTGAGTCACTGTCTGTGTCCGAATGTCCTGCCTGGTCCCTAAGCCCTCGTTCACTCAGTCCTGCACTCTTGATCAGACTAAATGGTGCACTCAAACACAGAGCGATAAGGACAAGCAGATCACTGCAGCAAAACTCGGATAAAAATTGATTTCTGTAATGAATATGTGTCAAATCCGCCTGACACGCACACATTTATGGACGAACAATCATCATACAAGTTTTATTAACCATGGATCGCACGTGAAACATCGAACAGACTGGATTATTCAACTTTTTGTCTGAGGTTTTCGATCTATTCACAGCTCAAGCTAAGGTAAGCGGCTAATGCTAGCAACTCTGCAGCTAACAGTTTGTTTAAAGTGTTTTGTTCATGATCTCGGCTCAACAGTTTGTTTAAAGTGTTTTGTTCATGATCTCAACAGTTTGTTTAAACGGCTCTTTCTGCTTCATTCAATCTGTTGTGTCCAGTTAAAGACCCGGCACTGCCTGCTGTTGTTTTTCCGACAATCGCAATGCATTGTGGTCAATATTGGCCTCTAGGGACCATCTTTGGACACTACTTTTCAAGGTGCATTGTGTGAAATTTTGAGTGAACTAGTTTGTTCACCTGCAGGACTTTCGGACAGCACTGAAAAGGGCGTGACCACTGTTTAGTGCCCCCTGTAGGTAACAGTGTGGACATTCAGACTCAGCCCTTGAGAGATTAAATACAATTAAGTCTGAGGGTCCCAACACCGCTTTAAAAAGAGGACAATCATCGCTCAGTAGCCAAGTTTTTAACAAATAAAGTAGTGATTATGATATGCATTCAGTGTGTTTTTTTCCTGAGATATTTGTGAAATTAGTCATCTAAGTACTGTATGATAATATAGGCCAGTAACTGCACAGGATATCTATAAATTAACGAGTTTTTGTTAAAGTCTATATGACAGGTTCTCGTCATCTTCAAATTATGGCTTAGTTTGGTGGGAGGGATCTTGTGGAAAATATTTAGTGTAGGTTTACATTTTTGAAGTTGCAGTTCCAGAAGAAATTTTGATAAATAAGTTTAAAATTACAGGAAGTAGTGCCGTGTTCTAAAATGGAATCCCTCTGTGACGTCAAACAAACAGACTGTAAGTGACAATAACAGTTTAAACGATCATTCAACAAAATAAACATGTTATCAGGTTTTACTATTTGTCAAATCATAACTATTTTGTAATAGTAAATTAATAATAATAAATTAATAGTAAATTTTTTGGCTCGTTTTCAAAATGGTTGCTAGGTAACAGTTGTAGAATTAACTCCACCTACGTCATATTTGCTCATGTCCAACCAGGAAGTGCAATTATAAAAATGATAGATTGTCAAGCTGGGGACAAATAGGTAAAATGTTAAATACAATCATATTCACTACGTTTTAGTCAAACGTGTGTCTAACCTGGTCATGTAGACCAGTGTTCCCAACCTTCTTTGTCCCGAATCCCCCTTAGGCTTTGTCTCACACTCAGAGTACCCTTTAACTTGAGTTTCAGGCAAATAAATGGGTTTAGTAGTCACATATTATCAATTATTACAATTGTATTTTAGTTTTATTAATATTTATGGTCCAATTTACTCCAAAAAGATGCTACATTTACAACTAATAACACTTTTTATTCAGATTAAAGTACATTTAATCTTCTTTTAAAACCTGAAACCCCCTGGAAATTGCTCACGTACCCCCGGGGGCCCCTGTACCCCTGGCTGGGAAACATTAATGTAGACTTTAAAGGCCCCATATTCTAAATAAACACCCATTTCTTGGACTGGCCCCCCTCCTTGCAAAAGCAAACGGCTCACTCTGAGATCTGACCCCCCCGAACAGAGAGCAGGCTGCCTCCCCCGCCCAACCCGCGCGCCTCCCCCGCCCAACCCGCGACGAAGCCTAGAGCGGAGATGGTGCATGCGCCGTGTGCTCCGGTAAACAGCGATACACAAACACTGAATAAACATTTTATCGTCCTGATGGTGCGTCGTGCTGAGTCCTACGTCCTGGATCTGACCTGGAGTTTGACGTGCTCCAGGGCCTCAACGACGGACGTTGCCGTTTGGTAAATAACAAGCTAACTCTTCTATCTGTCGTATCCATCGTGTAATTACTGTGTAGCATTAGCATTAGCTGTTTTTATTCTGCGGCTGTGCGCTTCCTGGAGGCGTGGCTTAAACACCGCGTCATCCTGGTGAAGCCGCGTCATCTTAGTGAGGAGCCCCCGTCTGCTGCTCAGAGGGGGACGGAAAAGACAGTTCTCTAGCGAAAACATGAGGGAATCAATCTAAAAACCACTTTGGGCACAACATACGAGGCCCAAATAGCACTGTAGGAAGGTTAAAACCTCTGAAAAGTCGATTTTGCATGATATGGGACCTTTAAGTGTATGTCCAAACCATAGGACGTATATTCTTGCAACATTGAATAAAAAATAACAATAAAAAACAACATTTTCCAGGCTAAACAAATCATATCCAACATCATGTTTTGGGGCCCGCTGAGGAGGTTTGTATCCGGTGCTGCGGCCCTGGTCACGCGGCGCAGGAGCTCGATGACATCACCCAATTATGAAAGCGACGAATCATCGGAGCTCCCAAACACGTCAAAGTGTCTCTGAAACCGAACACCGGCACAACCCTCGCAGCCATCCGTCTGTCTGCAGCTCCTCGCGCTCGACGTCGGACGAGGCACACGTGGAAACTAAAATTACACTCGCCGTTCCTTCGTCCGTATTTATGAGGCTCTACTTTGGGCCCGGGGTTTTTATGTGCGAGCCTGGTCTGCGGTTCATTTATGAGCCCGTCTTTGCGGACACTTGCACTTCGGAAATATTGAGTAAAAGTACAGACACGAGCGAAGTAATACTCAAATGAAAGCAGGAGTATAACATAAAAAGTAAAAGTTTTGAGGTAATTGTTTAAAGGGCCCATGACAGGTTGGACGACTCATTTAACCAAAATGTAGTTCAGATAAACATATTTCAAAATTTGCTAAAATTCTTTACAAATTTTACACCGTTTTCACAATTTTTAGCTTTTTAATTTTACTTCCTGGTTATAAATGATGACATCACGCTAGGAAATTACCATAGCAACAACACTGTACACTGGGCCAAAACTCATCTAATGTCACATTTTTTTGATTTGACAAATAAAAATAAATGTGAACACCTTTTTTTTGTTGAATCAATCTTTAAAGCGTCAAAAAGGTCGTTTATTGTGTGTAAATTACATGCATAACCTTTGTCTCCCTAGTGTGATGTCATCAGTTTGTTTACTTCCTGTATTTTTCAACTTGTTCATCATCTTTTCTCCACAAACAGCGATCTGATTGGTGTAAAACTATAATTTATGTTTACAACAGATATTAATACACTGAATAAAGTCAAAATTAGAAAATCATAGAAACCTGTCATACGCACTTTAACATGTCGTTTAAGCGGAAAAAGTCAAGGTATTTCACAGATTTTGAGGATATTAAAGTGTCAAATGCATGATTTTTGGTAAACAATTGTACACATTTTTGGTCAACAAAAGCCAGTTTCTTAATATTTCTTTTTTATTTTCATTTAGTTCAGTCTTTTATTAAATTATTTTGTTATTCATCAGCAAAAAAACAACAACTCTCCATATACATTTTAAAACAAAATAAAAAATAATAAACAAAAAAACAAGCCACAAAAAGTCTAATTTGTCGCCTTTTGCTTTTCTTAAAACCAGTTCTTTTTCTCTTTTTAAAAATTGATATTCAACTTTATGCATGTACTTTTGTTTGATCAGAGCTGGGACTTGAACTCAAAACCTTTTGGCAGAATATTACCGTAAATGTGCTAAAATAATCTATAAAATAACCTCTAAAACTGTATGAAAGTCTCTACTATGCTCTACTTTTCAGTCCAGTTCAAAAATGAAATGGAGTAAAACTTAAAGAACCTGCTCTCAAATTTAGTGAAGCAAAAGTAAGTAAGTAAGTATCCACACATAAAAATATATCTTAAAGGGCCCATGACAGGTTGGACCACTCTTTTACCTAAAATGCAGTTAAGATAAATATATTTCAAGTTTTGCTAAAATTCTTTACAAATGTTATCCCGGTTTAGCAGTTTTATACGTTTTAATTTCACTTCCTGGTTGTAAATAATGACATCACACAAGGAAATTACCATAGCAACCACACTGAAAACCGGGCTAAAACTCATCTAATGTCATCAGTTCTTTAGTGGACAAATAAAAATATATTTGAACTTATTTATTTAGTTGAATTAAAGTTTAAATGGTCAAAAAAGTAGTTTATTTTGTGTAAATCATGTATAAAGTTTGTCTCCCCAGTGTGATGTCATCAGTTTGTTTACTTCCTGTAATTTTCAACATATTTTTCAACTTTTCTCCACCAACAGCGACCCGATTGGTGTGAAACTATTATATATATTTATAACAAGTATTACATATACATTTACACCGAATAAAGTCAAAATTAGAAAATCATAAAAACCTGTCATACGCCCTTTAAGCAACATTTTAAGTATCTATAATTTACTTAAGTGCAGTAGTTTTACTCTTCTATTCAAAATAATATATATCTTAAAAAAAACGTAATTTCTTCGTTTTCCTGACACTTAAAGGAAGAAGTTGCCAAGAACTTCTCACATAACCGACGTCTAAACTGTTCTGAAATCACAAAATAATAATATTAATCTGAAAAAAAGTTATAGCAGGTGTGAGATTTATCAAGAAAATGGATAATATCTCAATTGTCGCTCGGGAAATGTGCATCGACTGCAACTAAAACTATCACAAACCATCACAAAAAGAGATGATAACAAATAAAACAAGGGTAAAAGTGATATTTGTGCCTTTTTGTGGTTGATTTTCTGGTTTTGTCAGTACGGCCCAGCACTCACGACCCGGTGTATCCTCAGAGGACTCTTCAGCTGTGAGTTTAATCAGAGCTGGTGAAAAGAGACACTTTACACCCCTCAGTGTTTGAGTGTCGGCCGCTGCGGCTCACACTCGTCTGTCTCCAGGGCTCAAAAAGACTTTATACATACTTTACGTCGTTATTTTTACCCATTGTGCGTTCGTTCTATTTCAGTTTCACTCAGTACGCTGACGGAAGAGGAAGTCAGTGCTCGGTTTAAGTTTAAAAGTTTAAGATTTAGGTTGAGGTGAGTTAAGTTTAAGGTTTAGGTTAAGACTTAGGTTTAGGTGAGTTTAGTTTAAGTTTAGGCCAAGGTTTACATTAAAGTTAAGGTTTAGGTGAGTTTAATTTAGTTGAAGCTTAAACGTTTACGGTTCAGGTTAAGGTTAAGACTTAGGTTTAGGTGAGTTTAGGCCAAGGTTTAGATTAAAGTTAAGGTTTAGGTGAGTTTAATTTAGTTGAAGCTTCAACGTTTATGGTTCATGTTAAGGTTTAAAGGGCCTATGACAGGTTGAAATACACATTTAACTAAAATGCAGTTAAGATAAATATATTCACATTTCTACTAAAATCTTTACAAATGTAACCCCAGTTTAGCTATATTTTAGCTTTTAAATTTTACTTCCTGGTTGTAAAGTATGACATCACACTAGGAAATTACCATAGCGACCAAACTGTACATTGGCCAAAACTCCTCTAATGTTACAGATTTTGTTCATTTGACAAAGAGAAACACATGTGAACACCTTTATTTTGTTGAATCAAAGTTTAAAGGGTCAAAAAAGTAGTTTATTTTGTGTAAATTATGCCTGATCTTGTCTCCCCAGTGTGATGTCATCAGTTTGTTTACTTCCTGTAGTTGTCGATAGATTTTTCAACTTTTCTCCACAAACAGCGACCCGATTGGTGCAAAACTATAATTTGTATTTACACGAAGTATTAACACACTGAATGAAGTCAAAATGAGAAAATCATAAAAACCTGTCATACGCCCTTTAAGTTAAGGTGAGTTCAGTTTAGTTGAAGCTTAAACGTTTAAGGTTTAGGTTCAGGTTTAGGTGAGTTTAATTTAGTTTAGTTGAAGTTTAGCTCCTGAATATCAGTTGCTATTCTTCTTGGGATCTTGAGCGTCATCTCTCATTTGTCCAGGACTGATTGTAGAAAAGTTTCGAAGGTTGTCATCTATTGTAATATCTGCACTGTTGTATGTATTGTTTTTTTTAAATGTACTGTATTTTAAACACTCTATTGGACTGTATTTTCTCTGTAAAAGCCCTTCTGGGGACGAACATTGAGAGTTAGCCTTGGCTAAAATGTTGTAGTATGTGACATGAGCTCATGAAGCATACTTGTCCCTATTCAAATAAACTAAACTAAACTAAAATCTGGACAATGTTTTAAGATCAAAACTTTCCAGCTTACATTTGAAAGTCATTTTCAATCTGAAGGAGCTACCGTGAGAAGCCAGACTTTGAAAATCTCTGATTGATTTTCAAAACACGGTTCAAGTTTTTGTACGATACTGGAGTTTTTTCAATGCCCAAATGTGTCCTATGTATTTGGGCTTGAATGTCCATTAAACACGAGCAGTTGGTGACCGCGATGCACCGTCTGAAGATCCTTTTTCCGATTGAGAGTCATCATGTCTGGAGGAATAATCGGAGAAACACAGGGAGAACATGCAAACTAGGGCTGCGTGTTGCCTAATATCTCACAATAGAGGTTATGCATTCTAATATTAGGAAAAAAGTCAACTGAAAGTATTTTCTCCGTTGTTGCTGCCACCGTGCAGTGCTTAGCGAGCTTGTTTTCGAACAGCAGTTGGAGATTTAGGACACTTCACCGGTCGCAAAACAATGAATTTCCTCAACACTTGGACTCAGAAACATAATATTTAAGGAGAGAAATGTGAGTTCAAACTGTGTGTGATCCCAAAGTCTGGTCAGTGATAAATGTGCGCCTTTTTTAATCTGTTAACTTGATTTTCTTTTTCTTTTTTTTAGATACTAACTAAATATTCTACAGAGTTGTATATCTTTTTGTTATCAGTTTTTTTCACATTTTAGTTGTGTTTTGAGCTTTTAAGAGAAATACAACATACTCAGAGCTTTTTATGATTGGCTATGTGTCCCGATACATGCATATTCTTTAAAGGTCCCATAACATGCAAAATGGACTTTTCAGAGGTTTTAACCTTCCTACAGTGCTATTTGGGCCTCGTATGTTGTGCCCAAAGTGTTTTTTTGATTGATTCCCGCATGTTTTCACTAGAGAACTGTCTTTTCCGTCCCCCTCTGAGCAGCAGACGGGGGCTCCTCACTAAGATGACGCGGCTTCACCAGGATGACGTGGTGTTTAAGCCACGCCTCCAGGAAGCGCGCAGCCGCAAGAATAAAAACAGCTAATGCTAATGCTACACAGTAATTACACGATGGATACGACAGATCGAAGAGTTAGCTTGTTATTTACCAAACGGCAACGTCCGTCGTCGAGGTACTGGAGCACGTCAAACTCCAGGTCAGATCCAGGACGTAGGACTCAGCACGACGCACCGTCAGGACGGATAAAAGGTTTATTCCCGTTGGGCGGGGGAGGCAGCCTGCTCTCTGTTCGGGGGGGTCGGATCTCAGAGTGAGACGTTTGCTTTTGCAAGGAGGGGGGCCAGTCCAAGAAATGGGTGTTTTTTGGAAACTGTTATGTTATGGATATTGCACAACGCAAAATTTTATCAACAAAGACCTTAGGATAGACTGTGTAAAGGGCAAAATAGCAGAATATGGGACCTTTAAAACTGATGTTAAAAGTTCGCTAAAATGATGTTTTGATGATGTCGAAAAACAAAAAAACTTTCACGTCCACAATGCCCTTTAGATCAGAATACAACTGTCCATTGAATAAGTCACCTTTAACAGTCTTAAAACAGCCGTCAGCAGGTTAATAATTGTACATCTCAACAATTTATAATGGATTTATGTTGTCAAAAGCATCACGATACACATCTCTGTATCGATTTCCAAGAAGTCTATCATGATATCTATTGCTGTATTGATATTTTGAGCACAGCCTTAATGCACAGTCCGCTCAGAGGGGCCCCATAAGCTCACCGCGGTTGTTTATGGGACTCCACAGGGGTCCGTCCTTGGTCCAAACGGTAATAAAACATAAATACATCACAGACACTCGAGAGGCCATGAGTCAAGTGCAAGGAAATGTATTTTGAGAGTTAAATACTGCAGCTGTACGTAGCAACAGATTTTTACAGTCTCAAAAGCAATTTTCACAACTTGCGGAGAGAGCGAGCGAGTTTTGCCATCACGGTAAAGCTAACAACAACAACTAGCATGCTAACACTGCTACTTTCTGCTTTTAAGGAGAATAAAACACTCTATAATTAGAATCAGACGGCACACAGTGGTCTCATCTTGACCCAAAGAGCTGCTTTTACTGTATATCTGAACTAGAGGTTTTTTTTTGTTTTTTTTTTTACTTTAAAGGTCCCATATTCTGCTATTTTCCCCTTCACACAGTCTATTCTAAGGGCTTTGTTGATACATTTTTGCGTTGTGTAATATCCATAACATAACAGTTTACAAAAAAACACCCATTTCTTGGACTGGCCCCCCTCCTTGCAAAAGCAAACGGCTCACTCTGAGATCTGACCCCCCCGAACAGAGAGCAGGCTGCCTCCCCCGCCCAACCCGTGACGAAGCCTAGAGTGGAGATAGTGCGCATGTGCCGTGTGCTCCGGTAAACAGCGATACACAAACACTGAATAACCCTTTTCTCGTCCTGACGGTGCGTCGTGCTGAGTCCTACGTCCTGGATCTGACCTGGAGTTTGACGTGCTCCAGGGCCTCGACGACGGACGTTGCCGTTTGGTAAATAACAAGCTAACTCTTCGATCTGTCATATCCATTGTGTAATTACTGTGTAGCATTAGCATTAGCTGTTTTTATTCTTGCGGCTGCGCGCTTCCTGGAGGCGTGGCTTAAACACTGCGTCATCCTTGTGAGGAGCCCCCGTCTGCTGCTCAGCCGAGGGGGACGGAAAAGACAGTTCTCTAGTGAAAACATCAAAAGGGGAATCAATCAAAAAACCACTTTGGGCACACATACGAGGCCCAAATAGCACTGTAGGAAGGTTAAAACCTCTGAAAAGTCGATTTTGCATGTTATGGGACCTTTAATATGAAAGAAACAATTGGATACAGCCCCTTTAATGCTAAACAGACATGCTAGACAAATGCTAAACTATCAGACAGAATGACCTACTACTGGAAGAACATGCAGGCTCCAAAATGTGATATTAATTGCAGTAGAAAATGTTGCGTCCAAAAATAAATCCTAAAATTGCCTGCGCAGGTCTTGGGTGCTCGGGACCAGCCGGAGGTGCAGGTGTTAATGTGTGTGCTGTCAGCGATACGGCGGCGTAGCGCGGGGTTATATTTCGTCATACTCTGCTTTGACAGCCAGAGTTTTCATCGCGGTTCAACTATGTGTCCAGGGCCTCTCCCCTGACACTTTAAGAAGACATGGAGTATTTATGGAGACAAATGTGACGTTTTTATGTGAACAAAAAACTGTCCACGTGTGATTTTAGTGGAATAGCTTCGGCTTGTTTTTAAAGGTGCTTGTGAAAAACACACATTCTAACTGTGAGCGGGATCGCCTCTCCACAGATCTGACCTAGAACCCGGCGTGCCATCTCCACCTGAAAAGTTACACAATGCATCTTTGACGGTATATGTTTGTGTAGTTGGGTAAATTTATTCAGAAAACTGAGATCAAACCACGATGAATCTTTGATAAACATGTGACCAAAAGTGAAAAAACATGTGACCAATGGAGAAAAAAAACAGGACCAAAGTAAACACAAACATGTGACTAATAGCAAACAAACATGTAATAAAGGGTAAACAAACATGTGACCAACAGTAAACACAAACACGTGACCAACAATAAACATGTAACCAACAGTTAACAAACATGTGACCAACAGTAAGCTCAAACATGTGACCAACAGTAAAGACAAGCATGTGACCAACAGTAAACACAAACATGTGACCAACAGTAAAGACAAACATGTGACCAATGGTAAACACAAACATGTGACCAACAATAAACAAACATGTGACCAACAGTAAAGACAAACATGTGACCAACAGTAAAGACAAACATGTGACCAACAGTAAAGACAAACATGTGACCAACAGTAAACACAAACATGTGACCAACAGTAAAGACAAACATGTGACCAACAGTAAACACAAACATGTGACCAACAGTAAACACAAACATGTGACCGTTGGTAAACACAGATGCTCCTCCAAAGTAAAAGCAGAAGAGTTGTGAATATGGAACTTATCTCCCAATTTCCCTTTCCGTCTTTATCTTCTTTAGCTAGCACAAAAACATGGCTAGCATTTAGCGCTAGCATCAGCTTTTTAGTAAAACTGCTGTGATTCTACATGGAGTGTAGAGCCTGATGTTTGTGTTTAGCTCACATTGCCCTGTCCTTCTTGATTTTTATTTCAAACACAAGAGCTGTTTAGCCTGCCCTGCGCCTGAAATGTTGACATCAGCTAATTCTAGGACTTTAAATGAAAGTCACACACAGTATTTCTACCACGTGTTTTTGTGAAAGCCCTGAGTAGTGGCTGGACAAACGCGCTCTTAAACCTCGTGGTCAAAACGTCGTAAAGTCGCAACAAAGACGCGTCGCGAGGAGCAGCTGAGAGTTTAAAAACACCTGTCCCTCGGCTCCGAAACAGACGCATGCTGCAGTTTTACGATGTGCTCCAGCTCAAGGCCAGGGTGAAGGGCGAGACCTCCTACACGCAAAGAGACTGGACCCTGCAGTATTAAAGGAGACATATCAGGCTTTTGTCAACTATAACAAACGGACATCATAATATTACGTTTTGCTCTCTGTAAACTGCAATATTGATCTAAAACGGCTTAATAATAGAAACTGATGCATTGATTTCGTGTCAAACTGCTGAACTGATAAGCCCCGCCTCCTCAGAGTCACATTTTAGCGTAGCAAACAGTAGATATCATTTACACGTTTTTGTTTTTGAAAAGTGGCTACATTTTAGAACCTACATGTGTCACTCGAGTCATAATATAAAAAAAAACAAAAAACAACAACACTAAGTACAGAGTTGTGGGCGGGGATAGGGGGAATGTGAAAACAGGAATTTTCTAAGTTACAGGACAAAACAGGATTAACTCAAACATTTACAAATAGTCTGCGATGTCTGGAGGCTAACGCTAACTCTCCCATTGAAAACACATCAGCGCTAACACATGGAGTGGTACCAGGCTAACGGAACGCGATGCTTTGTTTGCAAACATTGGAAGGGTCTATTGCTTTGAATGTTCAACACTATGGCGTTAAAGTTACATATCTCCATGGAGACAAACAACAACGCCACCGGGGCAAGTTACAAGTCAGATCTGCAAAAGGGCAGCCCCAATCACAGAAAAAAATCAAGGTATTTTTAGGAATATAAGCACCTGCAATTGAATAAAAATGCAAAATATGTAGGCATTCTTCCGGGTGGAGCAATAGCGTCGCCATGGAGATGAAGCCCGGGAGGCAGAAGAACGTGAACCCAATCCATTTAACGGTATCACTGAGGTAAACCCAAGTCTGCCCAGGCAATAAAACTGAGTCCAGTACAAGCGGCTACATAAACACGGCTAAATCTATCCACACGAACAGAGCGAGGATATTCACACCTTCAGCACACGACTCCAGCAACAAGTCAACGACAAGACTCCAGCAATCATTTATTTCTATGGGAGTCATTTAAAGTGCATGTGCCGTTTTTTTTTTTTTTACCACTTTCTAATTCTGACTTTTTTTTTGCTGTATTTACACCTGTTGCAAATAGTTTTACACCAGTCAAGTTGCCGTTTGTGGAGAAAAAAAAAAGGAAAAATCTGTAGAAAATAACAGGAAGTAAACAAATTGATGACATCACACTGGGGAGATAAAGGTTTTGCATAAATTAGACAAAATAAACATATTTTTTGACCTTTTTAAACATGAAATCAACAAAATACGTTACGTGTTTACATGTATTTTTATTTGTCAAATTAAAAAATGTGACATTAGATGAGTTTTGGTGCAGTGTACAGGATGTTTCTTGGTAATTTCCCAGTGTGATGTCATCATTTACAACCAGGAAGTAAAATAAAAAACCTAAAAAATAGCTAAACCGAGAGAAAATGTGTAAAGTATTTTTGCAAACTTTGAAATATATTTATTTTTGATTGCATTTTAGTCAAATAAGTTGTCCAACCTGTCATAAGCACTTTAACTATTACTTTGTTTGGAGGGAGCACCTGTGGTAAATATTTTTCGCAGTTTTACGTCATTCAAGTTCGGGAAGAAAAGTCTAAAATAAAATTGCAGGAAGTAGAGTTCTAAAAAATGTCTAATAAATTCACAAAATTTCATGCAAACGCAGCGACAATTGGCGCACAAAGAGCAACTATTTTCCACAGAGAAAACGGCTTAATAATCAAAACAGATCCATTGACTTCCTGTTCAAAAATGCAGAACAGATAAGCCCCGCCTCTTCATGTTGACATTTCACCGCAACAAGCAGCAGATTTACGTGTTTTTATTTTTGAAAAGGGCCAACGTGACATTTCAGAGCTCCACATGTGTCACTCTGAGCTTTCCTTTTTGAAATAATCACAACTGAGTACAGGGATGTGGGCGGGGATAGGGGGTAGGGGAAAACGACAATTCCCCGAGCGCTGGAGCTTCCGTTGCAGGACAATACGGGATTAACTCAAACATAAAAATACGACTTTGAGTGAACCAACGATGAGGAAACACTGTTGTGAAAGCCCATTAATAAAGTTCATAATAGCGTAATATGTCTCCTTTAAAGTGCGTATGACGGGTTTTTATGATTTTCTAGTTTTTTCTTTATTTGGCGGAAGAAAACCTGTTGTGAATATAAATTATGTTTTATACCAGTCAAGTGTCTCTTTGTGAAGAAAAGTTGAAAAATATGATCAAATTTACAGGAAGTAGAGCAGAGTTCCAAAACATGATGACATCACACTAGGGAGACACACACGGGACAATTTACAACCAACAAACACGTTTTTCTGATCCTTTAAACATTAATTCGACAAAATAAAGGTGTCCCCATATATTTTTAATTGTTAAATAATAATTTCTGTGACATTAGAGGAGTTTTGGCCCTGGTTGCTAGGTAACAGTTACAGAATTTCCTAGTGTGATGTCATGATTTAAAACCAGGAAGTAAAAATTTAAACAAAAACAAAAAAAAAAAAATGCCGAATTTAGATAAAAAATAGTTAATTCTGTAGAAGAATCTTAAATATAATGATCTTAGCTGTGGTTTAGTAAAATGAGTACTTCAACCTGTCATGGGCCCTTTAATGTTTTAGACCAGGCATGTCCAAACTAAGGCCCAGGGGCCAAAAGTGGCCCGCAGACCAATTTTTCTTGGCCCTCAAGCTTCCTGGTGAATTGGCCAGACATACGTTTTTACAGCAAATTTCAGATTTTCTACTATTATAACCTAAATAACTAACATTTTGGTGTGATACAGACCTGATATTAAAGGGCGTATGACGGGTTTCTATGATTTTCAAATTTTGACTTTATTTAGTGTATTAATACTTGTTGTAAATATAAATTATAGTTTTACACTAATCAGGTGACTGTTTGTGGAAAAAAGTTGAAAAACCTGTTGAAAAATACAGGAAGTAAACGAACTGATGACATCACACTGGGGAGACAAAGATTATGCATAATTTACACAAAATACACTACTTTTTTGACCCTTTAAACATTAATTCAACAAAATTAAAGGTGTTCACATTTATTTTTATTTGTCAAATCAAAAAAATGTGACATTAGATGAGTTTTGGCCCAGTGTACAGTGTTGTTGCTATGGTAATTTCCTAGCGTGATGTCATCTTTTACAACCAGGAAGTAAAATTAAAAAGCTAAAAATTGCGAAAACGGTGTAAAATTTGTAAAGAATTTTAGCTCATTTTGAAATATGTTTATCTGAACTACATTTTGGTTAAATGAGTCGCCCAACCTGTCATGGGCCCTTTAAGGCACTGAGACTGAATTTAGGTGTAGTGGCGCTTTAAAAATCAGATTAATGCAACTTTTTTGAACGTTTCACGATTTAATTGTGGCCCTCCGCTTGGTCTAGATTTCAGTATGTGGCCCTCGATGGAAAAAGTTTGGACCGCCCTGTTTTAGACAAAAGTACAGTCTATCTAGTCTTATGCACTTTAAACAAACTCTAATCCTCCCATTAGCGTAGCCGCCGCCTGCCTCGCGTGTCCCTGTGTGAGGCGCGTAAGCTAAAAATCCCTTTAAAATCTTCAGACATGCAGCGCAGCTC
Source organism: Rhinogobius similis (assembly GCA_019453435.1). Classification (NCBI taxonomy): domain Eukaryota; kingdom Metazoa; phylum Chordata; class Actinopteri; order Gobiiformes; family Gobiidae; genus Rhinogobius; species Rhinogobius similis. The sequence continues at coordinate 25,103,539 of CM033640.1, read as the reverse complement.
ACAGTTGTTCCTGGTTTTACTGAAGGGCATCTGTTCCAGTTACAGTTCACAGACACCTGCTAACGACTCTGCCACGACACGCAGAGGACAACAGGAAGTCACTAAAACGCAGTGAACGTGATTATGTTTAAGATTTGACCCGACGTTTTGCCAGTTTGTCCCCGGTTTGACAGTTTTCGTGAAGTTTTTGTCACTTCCTGGTTTGACGTGAGCACAAATATGACATAGTTAGAGGTAATTCCACAGCTGTTACCATAGCAACCAGACTGTAAACAAGGGCCAAAATCTATATAAATTACACAATAGTTATGATCTGACAAGAAATAACATCTTTATTTTGTTGAATGATGCTTTAAACTGTCAGAAAAATGTGTCCGTTGCATTTAAAGGGCCTGTGACAGGTTTTTATGATTTTCTAGTTTTGACTTTATTTGGTGGAATAAAACCTGTTGTAAATATAAATGATAGTTTTGTACCAATCAGGTGTCAGTTTGTGAAGAAAAGTTGAAAAATATGTTTAAATTTACAGGAAGTGGAGCAGAGTTCCAAAACATGATGACATCACACTAGGGAGACACACCAGGGACAATTTATAATCAAGAAAGACATTTTTCTGATCCTTTAAACATGAATTCATCAAAATAAAGGTATTCCTATATGTTTTTATTTGTCAAATAATAATTTCTGTGACATTAGAGGAGTTTTTACCCAGTGCACAACATGGTTTCTAGGCAACGGTTACAGAATTCCCCAGTGTGATGTCATGATTTACAACCAGGAAGTAAAGATTTAAACCTAAAAAACTGCCAAACTGGGATAAAAATTGCTTAGTTTTTAGTAGAATCTTTAATATAATTACCTTAACTGTGCTTTAGTAAAATGAGTACTTCAACCTGTCAGAGGCCCTTTAAATTGTCTCTGTATTTTCAGTGGCACGTCGCTTTTTGATGACATCACAGAGGGATTCAGTCTTTAGTACTTTCTGTTATTTTAAACTTTTATTTTTCACACTTTCTTCACAAACTGTAACTTCACGGATGTAAAACTATTATACATTTTTACCGCAGGTGCCCTCCCACCGAACTAAGTCAGAATTGGAAAAACCTAAAATCTTTGCATACTACACTTTAATTTTGAATCAACCAGTCAAACGATTATTTCAATTGTACATTTTTTCCTTCTTCTTTTAAAATTATTATTACATATGATTTTTATTTTATTTTAAATAATACAAAACAACAACACAAAGAAACAAAGCATAAGACACAGATAAATAGTAAACAAACAAGTTGAATATTCTTAAACATGTCATTGTCCCATTTGGTCCAAAGTCTATTCAATTTGTCAATTTTCAACTTTCCTTTTTGAAATGTCAGTTATAATATTGCCTTGATTCTTGGTTACGTTTGCCTCATCCATTTCATTGTGACGGCCTTTTTCCCGCTGCCAAAAGTACACCCCAGAGGTATCCATTTATTGTGTCCATTCAGGAGTTTTAAAGCCCAGATACATAGCTCAGACGTGACATTTTTAACCAAATAAAGGTTAAAATATCATGACTGAAGGCTTCTAGATACAAATAAACAGTTTTATTGATGAAAGTAAGAAATAGTTTATTCTTTTTTGACATTCTGATTTAATAATGTCACTGTCTTTCTTATGAACAGGTCTTTTCGTACGTGTTTTAGAGTCTGTATAATCCAGATTAGAGATTGAAACTATCAAAAAATACAACTAATATTCTTTTTTTTGTCGACGAGTCACAATTAGTCGATTCATTGTGGCAGCCGTACTTGGGACAGACCTCATTTTTGAGATTTGTTTGATCAAATTGACTCGTTCTTGCTCAAATGATGTATTTAAACTGTTGATAAATGTTACAAAACTGAACAAATCTGAGTAGAGTCTGATTTAAAATGTAAAACAGTTTAACTTCGATGATAATGAGCTAAATATTTGCAGAAAGAAGGTTCAAACTGACCAAACTTAACCAGAATTCTTTCAATAATTTTACTAAAGCTGTATAGTTAGAATTCAATTGATCAAACGGACAATCCAAACCACTTTCTTTAATATAAATTGGCTTTTTATGAATTATTTTGACTGGGGAAACATTAAAGGAGCGTCTCGTCAATCTCACCTTCCTGACTGGTTCTTGTCTTTGGCACTTCCTGGTTTACCGTTGCCGTGGCGCCGCTCGTTGTTGATGATGACTTTTGGCGTCCGAGTTTTTTGCCCCTGAGTTTTGCTCTTTTCTTCCAACATTTCCAACCTCAGGCATCCAAAGATTCACAAAAATATGTTTAAAAACAAAAGAAAAAAACTCAAACGCAATTAATAAAAGGTCAAATATGTGACATTTCCGCTACAAAAATACAGCTCTATCAAAAAGAAATGAATAAAATTGTGGTTTTGATGCCAATCCAGAAAAAAACGCACAGAAATTTCTAATAGATCATTAAAAACATATATTAATACACTTTAAATTCTTGGAAAAAAGAGGCTAACTGTATCAAAAGTTATGAATTTCTTCCGTTTTAGTTAGAAAATTAATAAATAAACATCGACATACTACACAAAAGTTTAAAAAATAAGTTCCTGAAATGTTCCATGATTGTAAAATAAACAAAAAGTAATCCACAAAGTTGTTCCCCGGCTCCTAAAGTGCAGGTTCAATCGTTGATCCTTGGATTTGAGGTCAGGTCCGAGGTGCTGGAGGGTCCCAGTGGATTTGAACCGACTGAAGCCGAAAGAGGGACTAAACCTGGACTTCAGCCCCGCCCCCGTCCCCCAACCGACCAATAGGAACGCGCAGAGGAGCAGCTGTAGAAGGAGGAGGCGCTGGGGGATAAAACAGCACGGTCCATTCATATTTAACACACTTTCATGGAACAGAGGCCACTGTAATCAGACAAATAATGTTTTTTTTTTCTCAACATGTTACTTTTCGTGTGTAAATAGTAAACGTGTCCAATCTGCTCTTAAAGATGTTTATTTCTTCATTTAATCCACTTCATCCATAGATTTCTCTGGGACGTTGTAACTCAGAGCCAACTCTCTCAAAAGTGCATTTTTGTCCCACAGAGACGTAAAGATCAGCCTCAAAGTAGATCCTAAACACACCAAACTGTACAATCTGGGGCTGAACAAGATTTTCACGAAATTTACAGAAGGATTTTTTGATATCTAATTCTAAAATCGATTTATTAAGGTTTAAAGTTTTAAAAAAATGAGGCGAAATTTGGATTTTTAGGTAAATTTTCCAGTTTTATCTAGTTTCCTCAAAGAAATCCAAAATCCACTCAGTAAATATTTTTTATAACTAATATGTTACAAAATGAACCAAGAAATTTAAACCTGGTTCCGTCCATTTTTCTGATTTAAATGTCCCAAATAAGTGACATTTTGACTGTTTTTTTTCACATAAAATGCCTTATTTCTACATGAAAACATGACATGATGAAAAACTTGTAATGCATTTTTTTCTTACATTTATGTGACTAAACTACAGGAGAAGTTTAACACAGATATCTTTAAATTTGAGATTTTTTCCTATTCACCTGCAGCGTCTCGAATTAAGGTTAAAAATCATATAGTATTGTCAATATAAAACTTTTGTCACTTGTAGATTTAGGAACCAACCGTTTTACTCAAGAAATAATGATATAAAAAGCATATTTTGGGGGAATTTTATTATTTATAGCCAAAAAATAGACTAAAACACAAGCCTTTTTTATAGTTTTATTGCACTTAACCTTTGTCTTTACTGTGAGTGAGCTTGCATCTCCACAAACCTTACTCGTACTTGGCCTGAAGGAGCTTCTTCCTGGTTGGAAAATGTTGCTGAATTCTGAAAAGGTGATGAAATAAAACCAATATTTTGCATTGAAGAATGTTCCGAAGCATGGTTTTTCCAATTTTTTATGTAGTCTAATGTATTTGTTTTATTTAATTCATGACAAATTTAAAAAATCGTTAAAAAATGAACAAAAACAATAAAAAAGAACAGTAATTTTGCCGTCTGTCAACTATACTAAATTAAATTGCATTAAATAACACACACAAGTGCACTGCAAACAGGTATCCGCCCTTTTAACCGCAACAAATTTCCAGACTTGTGCCATTTTCAGAAAGTTACACACTGTGACTTTAAATGTCTCTCTAATAAAAGAGTTTTTCCAAAGCAGTTTAATCAAAAAGACTCCTCAAAAAGTGTCTCAAACGACTGTAAGTGGAGTAAACTCATCTCTTTCATTCCCGGTCGAACAGTGCCCCCTGCAGGATTCTGTGCGTACTGCAAGCGTCAACAAATCTGGTCAATATAGAGTAGTTTATTCATTTTTATTAACTTTTATGATTCTGGTTGAAAAACTAACAACGATATCTCATTTTCAAAGTGACATGGGCAAAAGTGGGCGGCAGTAAACGTCATAAAAATGTACACATTCACACGAAAACAAAAACATTAAAACAGCACTATTTAAAAGCACGGTTTAAAGTGCATCTGACGGGTTCAACGACATATTCCACAAAAACATAGATAATGTGATTATATTTAAGGTTTTACTAAACATTTTGCCCATCTGTCTCTAGTTTGACAGTTTGTGTAAAGTTTATAATGTCACTTCATGGTTGAACATGTGGGCAAATATGATTCCACAGCTGTTACCGTAGCAACTAGACTGTAAACAAAGTCCATACAAATTACACAATATATAAATAACAATACCTGATAACACCTTTATTTTGTTGAATGACTGTTTAAACTGTCAGATAAATGTGTCACTTGTCTGATTTTCAAACTGTTGCCTGTTGATGACATCACAGAGGGAATTAAAATTTCTTTATAAACTTCAACTTCAGAGATGTAAAAGTATGATAAATGTTTGCTACCGAAATAAGTTATAATTAGAAAATCATGAGAACATGAAATATAGACTTTAAAGCAGGATTATTCAACAATATTTGCAGAACTGAACCAGAACTAAACAAGGTCTAAACCAGGACTAAACCAAGACTAAACCCGGACTAAACCAGGACTAAACCAAGACTAAACCAGGTCTAAACCAGGACTAAACCAGGACTAAACCAAGACTAAACCAGGTCTAAACCAGGACTAAACCAGGACTAAACCAAGACTAAACTAGGACTAAACCAGGACTAAACCAGTTCTAAACCAGGACTAAACTAGGACTAAACCAGGACTAAACTAGGACTAAACCAGGATGAAATCAGGACTAAACCAGGTCTAAATCAGCTCTAAACCAGGACTAAACCAAGTCTAAACCAGTTCTAAACTCGCTCTAAACCAGGACTAAACAGCACTAAACCAGGACTAAACCAGGTCTAAACCAGTACTAAACAAAGTCTAAACCAGGACTAAACCAGGACTAAACCAGGACTAAACCAGGTCTAAACCAGGACTAAACCAGGACTAAACCAAGACTAAACCAGGACTAAACCAGAACTAAACCAGGTTTAAACAAGCAGGGGTTTTTCATTGTATGACTATTTTATGTATCTCCATGGAAACAAGCAGGTTTCCGGTCAGATCTGTGGAGAGGCGCTCACAATCGGCATGTTTTTGGGTATTTTTGATTGTAAAAACATATAATTAGACAGCTAATTATTTACCTCCATGAGGTAAAGCAATAAAATGCAGCAGCCGTCAGAGGCTCAGCCACAAAAGTTACACGTTGTAGCTTTAAATGTGTGAGTCCAGGGCTTCACTGACCCTGGACCAGTCCTGAGTTCAGAGGAAACTGGTCTGGTGAGGTGCCAAACCTGCTCCATTTTGTCTCCACAACAAAACACTTCGGGTGAAAGGAGGGCGTTCAGTGCCAAATCGCAACGTTTATCTTTTGAGCTAATGTTTTCAAACTGAATTTACCTCAAATTGTCAGTTTTTGGTGTGATTTTTGTTGCCGACTTCTGCAGTATTTTACAACAAAGGACCAGTCATGACATGGAAACTGATTATTATTGCATTCATTGCAGGTAAATGTTTCTTTCTTTGTATTTCCATAATAAAGCACAGAAAAGTAGTTAAATATTAGTTTGGTCCGAGTTAAGACCTGTATAATCTGACTGAATTTAATCTTCAGGTTTGGTCAGAGCAAAGGTGGATCGTACTCGGTCACTTTTACTAATTTTTTTCATAAAACACATAAAAAATGAAAAAAATGTATGTCTTGCCGAGCTTAAAATGACTTGAATTTATCATTTTAATGTGGATTTGAGTAGTTTTGACATTAATCGCTGATGAAAATATTTCACGGGTTTCAAAGGATTTCTGACCTGCTCATGCCAATATTTACCTTTTAAAATAAGAAATAAATGGGGTAAGTGAATTATCTTAACCCAATGGCAGAGTTTTGGGCTTGAAGTAAAAGGTTATGTATCGAAACAAGTCAGAAATGCTTTGAAACAAGTCAAATAATCTAGTTCTGTCAAATAAATAGCTTTAACGAGTTCCTTTAACTTGTCAAAACATCTGAAATTAACATTAAAATCGAGACATTTTCCGTGACATTTGAACTTTGGCATTTTGATCCGGCCCGCAAGTATTTAATTATATTTTTTATGAGTTAAGTGTGGCACATTTGTCACTTTATAGTTGTTTGAGACTGCAGTGGCGCCAGTTCATGTTACTAGATGGCGCAGTTTCCCCATTCATGTTCATCAAAATAACTGCACTATAATTGAAACGAGGCGATTCCAGCAGAGGGCGCAATCCAAAAAAAAATGGCCAAGTACCAAGTATTGTCTTTTCACAAATAATAACATAAAAAACGTAGTGAATATGATTGTATTTAAGATTTTACTAAACATTTTGCCTATTTGTCCCCAGTTTGACTATTTAAATTTTTTTTATAATTTAAAAAGCTCAAAAAAAGTAAATTTTGCATAATATTTGTCCTTTAAACTTGTGTAATTTCTTCTGCAGCCAGTTGATGGCGTCAAAACTCAAGTGCTGTGGGAAGAGATACAGATCTGTTCATTTTCTTTTTCATAAACGATTTTTTTTTTTCATTCTAAAACATGAAATGCCAAACTAAACATGCTCTTGAGTATCTTTAAAGTCTATATGACGGTTCTCAAAATGTTCTAATGATAACTTAGTTTGGTGGGAGGGCACCCGTGGCAATTACTTACAATAGTTTTGCATCTGTGAAGTTGCAGTTTGTGAAGAAATTTAGAAACATAAAAGTTTAAAATGACAGGAAGCGGCTGAGTTCTAAAACGGAATCCCTCCCTCTGTGATGTCATCAAAAAGCGACGCGCCATGAAACATACAAATGCAATTTACCATGGATGTATTAAATGAACTGGATAAGACACGCCCCCTCTGTCTGTGTCCCAGATTGATTTGTGGTCGTGTGAGGTACTGCAGCCTCTTGGAACCAGCCTTTTTATAAAATTGCTCATTATAATCACAGACAGGACTGAATTATTATCGGTATTTAAATAAAATAGAAGGAAATGTTCTTTTCTACCGTTTCTAAAATCACCGAAATTACCGTTTTTATATGAAGTGGGGGATTGTCGTCACGTGGCGCCCTAAAGCAAAGATGTCAGCCTCCGTATCAGGAAGTAAATGCGGAAGTAAGAAACTTTTTTGGGGTCATGCACCAATGAGCTCAGGCCACAGGGATAAACAGGGCGGCCATTTTGGATTCATCTTCCAGGTTTTATTATAGTTCTATGCAATTTACAGACAACTGACACAACTTTTTGATACTTTAAAGTGTCATTCAACAAAATAAGGTTGTTATTGGGTGTTATTACTTGTAAAATCACAATTGTTGTGTCATTTATGTGGGTTTTGGCCCTTATTTTGAAAATGGTTGCTATGGTAACAGCTGTGGAATTACCTCCACCTGTGTCATATTTGCTGCTCATGACCAACCAGGTAATGACATTATAAACTTTACAAAAACTGTCAAACTGGGACGAAATGGATAAAATGTTTCGTAAAATCTTACTTAATATAATCATGTTCACTACGTTTTAGTGAAATGTGTCGTCTAAACTGTCATATAGACTTTAAAGGTCCCATAACATGCAAAATGGACTTTTCAGAGGTTTTAACCTTCCTACAGTGCTATTTGGGCCTCGTATGTTGTGCCCAAAGTGTTTTTTTGATTGATTCCCACATGTTTTCGCTAGAGAACTGTCTTTTTCGTCCCCCTCGGCTGAGCAGCAGACGGGGGCTCCTCACTAAGATGACGCGGTGTTTAAGCCACGCCTCCAGGAAGCGCGCAGCCGCAAGAATAAAAACAGCTAATGCTAATGCTACACAGTAATTACACGATGGATACGACAGATAGAAGAGTTAGCTTGTTATTTACCAAACGGCAACGTCCGTCGTTGAGGCCCTGGAGCACGTCAAACTCCAGGTCAGATCCAGGACGTAGGACTCAGCACGACGCACCGTCAGGACGGATAAAAGGTTTATTCCAGTGTTTGTGTATCGCTGTTTACCGGAGCACACGGCGCATGCACCATCTCCGCTCTAGGCTTCGGTACGGGTTGGGAGGGGGAGCCGCGCGAGTTGGGTGGGGGAGGCAGCCTGCTCTCTGTTCGGGGGGGTCAGATCTCAGAGTGAGCCGTTTGCTTTTGCAAGGAGGGGGGCCAGTCCAAGAAATGGGTGTTTTTTGGAAACTGTTATGTTATGGATATTGCACAACGCAAAGCCCTTAGAATAGACTGTGTAAAGGGCAAAATAGCAGAATATGGGACCTTTAAAGACCGATAACAACACAAATAATGCATCATATTTTCTCTCCTCAGCCCTGTTTTGTGGTCCATCTGTGTCCTCTGAGTTTTATTTCATCGCTGAGTCCATGTCGTGGGATTCTGCGCTGTCCTTCTGCAGAAGCCGCTACACAGACTTAGCCTCCGTCGCCGACAAAACGCAGCTGAACCGACTGCAGAGGGCGGCAGCTGTGGGAAACCCGCCGGGGACTGGGACCGGCGCGGCGTGGATCGGACTCCTGGACGACCTCGACGCTTGGTCCTGGTCCGGATTCGATGATGGATCTGATGGAAAAACGGGTCTGGAGTTCAGGAACTGGATGTCGGGAGAACCGGACAACAGGTTTGGGACGCAGATGTGTGTTCTGATGGGACCGGACGGATTCTGGCGCGACGAAGACTGTCTGCTGAAGAAGGCTTTTGTTTGTCGCGGCGGTAAGAGTCTTGTATTTTATCTTAACGGAACGGCATAAACCAGGGGTGTCCAAACTATGGCCCTCCAGCTTCTTTGATCAAAATTACCACAAGTACTATTTTAAACACACATTTCTAAAGCTACAGTCATCGCTAACACTGAGCTAGCTAGTCATGCTCGGTGTTAGCGCCACTACTTCCTGTCCAGTTCTATACGTATCCAGGGGAGTAAACAGGGGGGGACAAAGGGGTCAGTTGTCCCGGGCCTCAAAGTGAATGTCTGTAACTTTTGAAAATCGGGGCAGAGAGAAAGTCTCCGCTCTAGCTCCGCCCCGCTCACTCCCCCTCCCTTCCTGAGAGGACTAAGACACGCCTCCTGACGGCAGATGCAGTTATACGTCAATTATTATCTAAAAATAACAACAGAAAGTTTACACGCTCAACTAGGGCTTTCTACGAGGCTTTGACGTAAATGTGGTCGGTGTTTTAGTGTTTACCAAAACCCTGTATTATTTATCGTTTATAGTTTTTTGCTGGCTAATGCTAACGGCAAGGTAAATGTTTATGAAAAATGTGTTAATATGCATTATTGGCAACATCATTTCTAAATAAACATACAAAAGATGTCAATTGGTTATCGTCCAAAAGGAATTTTGCCAACTCTCCATCGCTTTTGAATCCTTTTAACTCACAAAACTCCCTCCGTCGCTTCAAACAGGCTCCTGTGTTCACGCCGTTTAGTGCAAGGGCTTTTAAAACGTCTAAATGTCTGTCGAGGAATTGGTCACTTCTGTCCAGAGCTGGCTGCTCCGTTCTAACCTGCTCTGGTCGGTGCTGTGTTCAACCTCAAACAAACTGTGCTCGTTCTGTTGATTGACAGCTCAGCTCAGACAAAGCCACGCCTGATTGGTCGAACTGGACGGCCAGAGAACTGTGAATGGTTGTGGCCACCGGCAAGGGGCGGGACTATATGTAGTGTGTTATATTTGCAGATCACTTACCTTACAGTAAAGAACATTTTAATAAAGGGGGGGGTCCATGTGAGGGTTCTTGTCCCAGGCCCCTTAGTTTCTGTCGACGGCCCTGTATGTATCTGTGGAGTTTTTGCAGAGTCCCACTAAAATGAATAAATACTATTATAGAAGATCAGGCGGTGAAAACAGAGCTGGATATCACTGACAACACGTTAAAATAGATTTATTTTAAAATCCGTGTGACAGGTTCGACGACACATTTGACTAAAACGTAGAGAACATGATTATATTTAAAAACTGCATAAAACATTTTGTCCATTTGGCTGCAGTTTGAGTTTTTTTGAAGTTTATAATGTCACTTCCTGGTTGGACAGTGCCACAAATATGACAGTTAAAAGTAAGTGTTACCTAGCAACCAGACTGTAAACAAAGGCCAAAATACACATAAATTACACCTCAGAACACCTTTATTTTGTTGGATAATGGTTAAATTGTCCGAAAAATTGCGTTTGAATTGTCCCTGTATTCTCTGTGGCACGTCGCTCTTTGATGACATCACAGAGGTATCCAGTTATAGTGATTTTAGACATTTATATTTCAAAATTTCGTCACAAACTGCAACTAAATAAATGTAAAATGATGATAAATATTAACCACAGGTCATTCAATCAAGTCATAATTAGAAAAACTTGAGAATCTGTCATGTTTTGTTGTTCGATCATGTGCGTTTTGCGAGTCTGGAAAATAAATAAATGATTTTTGTGTTAGTAATATAATATATTGTTGGTTTCCCATGACCCATTTCTACATTTCCCCATGCTCTGTTGTGTGATATAAACATTTACCGTTCTTGTTTCCAGGGCAGTCATTTGTTTACGTGGCCCAGGCGCTGAATTGGAGCGACGCCCGGAGCCACTGCAGGGACAAGTTCACGGACCTGGCCTGGATCCAAAACCCGAACCAGGGCCACGTCGTGAGAAGCATCGCGGCGCAGTACGGGAACCAGGGCGCGTGGATCGGACTCCATAGGTCTGAACACAAACGCCATCTGCAGTAGTTTGGTCTGATTTCATCCCTCATATTTTTATCGCTCAAACCTGACACCTGGTGGACTTTATGCGTAATTTCAAGCAAGTCATCGGCGCAAAGTCTGAGTCCGAGCGCCTCCAATCAGGGAAAACGCGCTGCAAAACCCCCAAAAGCATGTTTTAGTTTATAAATGATGACGGGTTAGACCAGGCGTTCCCAAAGTGGGGGTCGCGAGATGATTTCAAGATCAAATTTTAATAAATATGGCACTGTATTTGCTCTATTTCTTATTTAAAAAAATGTATTTTTTTGTGAAATAGGGTCTAATATGACAATAAACTATTCAAATAACCAATAGTCAATCTGATTTAACACCCTTTGACGATTGACATGATTCCTATGTTTATTTTTATCTCACTCTGGGGGTCCCGAGTCGGTCCCAGCCAGAAAAGTTTGGGAACCCCTGGGTTAGACAGCGCATATGATTTTATTTAAGATTTTACTAAACATTTTGCCTGTTTGTCCCCAGTTTGACAGTTTTCGTAAAGTTTATAATGTCACTTCCTGGTTGAACATAAGCACAAATATGACACAGTTAGAGGTAATTCCACAACTGTTACCATAGCAACCAGACTGTAAACAATGGCTAAGGTCCATATAAATTACAGAGTAGTCATGATTTGACAAATAATGACACCTTTATTTTGCTGAATGATGGTTTAAACTGCCAGAGAAGTGTGTCAGTTGTCTGTAAATTGTCTCTGTATTTATGGTACAATTACAATTCCGGGATTCCGTTTTAGAACTAAGCACTACTTCCTGTCATTTTAAACTTTTACTTTAACATACTTTAAGTGTTTATTAATGCTGCAGTTAACCTTGAGCCCCATTCACACGTAAGTCCCAGTAAAAGAGATTGGTGCTTTGGCTTTATTCACACGCATGCCTTCCATGCATTAGTTCCGGCAATTTCATTATTACTAAAGTCTAACATATCACTAACTCGTTTTAGTAAAGTGGACTGGGACATTTGTGTGTAATTGAATTTATAAATGACACTTATAAATGGCACTCACAGGACAGCATTGTGGTTTAAGCCAAAGCCGAACGTAAGCAACCTAGATGAACACAGTGACGGATGTTCAAAAAGCAACGTCTTTTTGTAATGTTTAAGTTAAAGGGAACAAAGGGGATTTTTTTTTAGCTTTTAACCATGTTCTAAAAATGTTCTTCCATCAAAAACATGCCTTGCTTTAGCTTTTGTCACACTATTTTCATTTGCAGAGTTGCTGAACATTCCACACGATAATAAGAGTCCATTTATTTCACTTTATCTGACAGGATGTACCTCTTTTCTTTTGTGCAGGAGGCGCGTTTGGTCGGACGGCACTGAATCTGACTTTGAGCACTGGAGGAGCGGTCAGCCGGACAACCAGGGAGGAGCCCAGCGCTGCACCTCGATGGACCCGAGCGACGGAGGACGCTGGTCGGACCAAGACTGCGGCCTGGAGCTGCCCTTCGTCTGCTCCGGAGCACAGGGTCAGAGCACAGAGCTGTAATTAAAACTGGAAGATGGACCCAAAATGGCACCCTGTTCCTCCCTGTGGTGTGTGTTCACTGGTGCATGACCCCAAAAAAGTTCTTTACTTCCGCGTTACTTCCTGATATGGAGGCTGCCATCTTTACTTCATGGAGGCTGCCATCTTTGCTTTATGGAGGCTGCCATCTTTGCTTTATGGAGGCTGCCATCTTTACTTTATGGAGGCTGCCATCTTTACTTCATGGAGGCTGCCATCTTTGCTTCATAGAGGCTGCCATCTTTGCTTCATAGAGGCTGCCATCTTTGCTTCATAGAGGCTGCCATCTTTGCTTTATGGAGGCTGCCATCTTTACTTTATGGAGGCTGCCATCTTTGCTTTATGGAGGCTGCCATCTTTGCTTTATGGAGGCTGCCATCTTTGCTTTATGGAGGCTGCCATCTTTGCTTTATGGAGGCTGCCATCTTTACTTTATGGAGGCTGCCATCTTTACTTCATGGAGGCTGCCATCTTTACTTTATGGCACCACATGACGACAATCCCCATGATGCTTTGAGCGACTGCGCAGCTTGCAAGTTTTTGTGTTAGCGTTAGCTTGTGTGATTGTAATTGTGTTCTTCGTGTTAGATCAAATGTGAAAGCGTCTGAAATGATATAAAATACAACTTACAGGTGTCTCTAGTTGAGCCTTTTCCACGTGCTTCTGTTTGTATCGTCTGACGCTCGTTCACGCGGCTCACACATGTTTACCGTGACATCACTTTATATAAAACGTTAATTTTGGTGATTTTAGAAACGGTAGAAAAGAACATTTCCTTCTATTTTACTTCAATACCGGTAATAATTCAGTCTTGTCTGCAATTATAATGTGCAATTATAGAAAAAGGCTGGGCCCAAGAGGCTGCAGTACCTCACACGACCACTAATCAATTTGGGACACGGACAGAGGGGCGTGTCTTATCCAGTTCAAATGTACTGTTGTGCAAAGAAAGTCAAACAAAAAAAAGTTACAACAAATGAAGTCTTTGCGAACAAGATGCTACACTCGGTTCCTGCCAGACATGTGACCGGCAGCCATCTTGGTTCTGGTCGCTATTGTAAACAAACGTGAAAATCTGCTTTAACTGCGTCAGAACAGTCCTGATTCAATTGTACAAAAGAACGTCTGCAATTTAGAAGCAAATGTGGCTTTGTTGTAGCATGTTATGTAGTTATTTATTCACAGCAAAAAATTTATATCTAGTCTATCTTAAAATGACTTGAGTTGACAATTTTGAATCTGGATTGGAGTAGGTTTGAGTTAGTGAGATTTAATTTATCTTGTAATCCAGAATAATTGACTGATTTCAAGGTGTTTTTGCCTGATTTAGTGATAATTTATCTTAAAATAAGAAAATAATTGTGCCAATGAGGTAAGTAAAATAATCTTAACCCACTGGCAGATAATTTGGTTTAAAAGAAGAAAGTAATGTATTCAAAAAAGCCAGAAACAGGTTGAAACCAGTAAAATAATCTAGTTCCATCAAATAAAGACTCTTAACTGATCTTAACTAGTCAAAACGCCTGAAATTAAGATTAATATCCTGAAAACAAGACACTATAATTTATCAAGAAATAGATTTTTTGCAGTGTTATGCTAATAAATGACTAGCATTGGTGATTAGCATACAGGTCAAACATGATGCACTCCACAACGGAAACATGGTAACAAGTGTCTGAAACTTTTGAAATGTTTGCATTCTTTAGCTCCATCATAAATTTCGAAAAATTAAAAGAATATTCCCGTGTTTGTCTGACGCAGAGACTGTAATAAACTTGGATCTGCAGCTGTCTTCCTCCAAACCATTGACTGGAGCGGAACTGACTGAGCTGGTTTCTACAGAGGTAAGAAACAGCCTTTTAAATGGGAACATAAATGACCAAAAATCTAACGCACAATCATGGATGATTTTTTACACCTCACTGTGGTAGAACCAAGTAGAAAATAGAAATTCAACGCATTGTTATAATTATTGAAGGAGAGTAAGTTGTTGTGGAGATAATCCATCTTCTCCCGTTGGTCAGACTCTATTAAACACTTAATGTGGAGTGGAAGATTAAAACATTTTAAAGGGAGAAGATTCTGCTACAGTGACTTTTTGAGATTTTAATCCTGTTCTTACAATGTTCCTGTTGAAGACGTGTGCGTGCAGAATGTATGCTGGGTAACTGGCAGCTAGATTTCCCGATCCTCGGTCAGAAGCCAAGGCGACTTGGTGTAAATGAAGATTGTCCAGAGCCGATGATATATTTCCAAGATTTAATCTGAACTAGAACATGATAAACAGCAATATTTGGTAGTAGTTGGGGGTGTGTGTGTGTGAGTGTGGTTTTACTGGCTTTTACGCACACGGCACGGCACACATCCAGCACAACACACACATCTCAAACCTAACAAGTCCGGACGTACCATCGTGCCAGGGGGGTTTATGGGATAGTCCAAACTGTACTAACCACAGGGAGTTTTGTACAGTTCCATCATCAAAAACACACTTCGTCTACTTCGGACATATTTTCGGATCATTTACGTCACTTTTAAGGGGCAGACTTGGCTCTCTTTTTTATATTTGGGGACATGAAATGTGTTTGTACTTCCTTATTTCAACAAAAAGTATAAAAATAAGTTTAAAAAATCCAGACTCCCTGCTGTACCAGCCATAAATCTGGTATAAATAATACATAGATATATCATTCTGGACTTGTCAAGCAAAAACAATGACAGTTTTATTATTTAATAATGTTATTTGGCTGATTGGTTAAAACTCTTTTGACACTTCCTCCTAAAGATGACTTTATTAGCGTTGTAAAGCAAACAATAAAAAAAGTGCTCTTTACCAAAATAGTATAAACCCATATCTTTATTTGAACACAATATGAAACTCTCAAACCTGTTTATTTGTTTCTACTTTTCAGTTTCGGCAGCTCCTGATCGAACTGGGACTTTCTGAAAACTTTGACTTGGCTCTGAAATCTACCACACGGAATGAAACTGTGACGGCGACACAAAATGAAAGTGGAACGGCATCATCCGGAGAAGGAGGTTATGGAGAATAGGGTTGAATTACGCCTCTGTGATTTAATTAAACCAAGCAGACACGGATCTTACTCGATTAGCTGCGTGTGCTCGAGGAGAGGCTCAGTCAGAAGGAGAATTTAACGTCAACATAAAATAAACAGACTAAAACACTAAAGCATTTGAAAGATTTTGATATTTTTTGCTGTGTTTGTGTAGGAACATCATTATAATAAAGGGGCATTATGTCACTTTTCTGCTGCCCATGCATCTGCTTCTCTCCATAACAAATATTTTCTTTATAAATAACCTCTAAATACAAATCTGAACTGCTCTTTTTAATCTTGAGGTCGAACTATTCAGCGCATCACAAAAAGATGTTTAGTAATTCCAAGTTTGTGGCTGGGAGACGTGGCTAAAGCTCGAGTAAACAGGAAACTACTTTTGATTTCTCCTCAGTTTTTTCTGCATTTATTTCACTTCTCTGCAAAGCCTCTATGCCACGTTATAATCATTTAAGTATTATAAATATTATATAAGTACAACTAATTACAGTTTAAGTCCAGATATTGCATTTCATGTTGAATTTGTGTGTCACATGTTTCAGGTAAATCTTGGCTACATAACCAAATCATACAGTTAGTGGGTTAAGCCAGTGTTTCCCAACCTTTTTTGTCTTGCGCACACCCTAAGATTTGTTTTACACTCAGACTACCCCTTAATCTGAGTTTCAGGCAAATAAATGGGTTTACGAGTCGAATATAGTCAATTATTACTACTATATTCTTTGATCCAATTATATTTATGATCCAAGATGCTCAAAAAAATGCTAAATTTACAACTAATGATAAAAGTATTCAGATAAAAGTACATTTCTTCTTCGTTTAAAACCTAAAACCATTCCAAGTCCACCCGGTAATCCCTCACATACCCCCTGGGGTCCCCGTATCCCTGGTTGGAAACACTGGGTTAAGCGCCCTTCATACACTCATAGAACTAGTTACAATAGGTAACTGAGATGTTTGGTGACAGATGGCGCTGTTGGTGTTGTTCTGGAGTCTAAAAGAGCTCTGTAAAAGTTTGGTGAACTGTTAAACCCACCAGTTTCAGGGCTCATACGTGTGTTTTGTTTTCGTCACAAAGTGCTCGCGGTTCAACACAAGATCTCTGCTCTGTCTTTAGTTTGTTGTTGGTTTGGTTTGTGAGCAAAGCCGAACCGTTGTACGCTGCTCCGCGCTTGTAAACATCAGCCGCTGAGTGATCTGCGCTTGTCTTCGTGAGGACTGATGGATTATATGTGTGAAATGGACCTGGTGATCACAGCTGCTCCTACAGCTTCCTCCTCCGCTCAGGTAAAACCTCCTGTGTGATCTAAAAGAGCGTGCTTTGTCAAACCATGGGATTAATCTGTGTCAATTTGTGATTAATGTGTCAATTTTCTATGATTAGTCCCATGAGTTAATGCATTAACCCTAAATATGGTATGCTATTCTTTATCTTAATGCAAGTTTGAGGTTGATAAACAGGAAACAGCTTCTGCTAATGTATGCTAGCTTTGTTTTGCAAAGCATGTGGGCTCCACATAAGTTACCATCACTGAAAATACGGCAGTTTATCGTCTTATTTTCACCTGAGTTTGCGTTCTCTCTCGTCCAATCAGACAAGACGGTGTTTTAAATTGTAACAATTCACTCCAAAGCGACCCAGTGGAAACATGGCTATAGCGATATGAGTCGGACGGGCAGTAAAGTAGCCGTCTCCATACGATAAACAATTAATGTCATCAGGCTTTTGCTGTTTTTGCTACTTGCATTATTCTGTATTTTATTACCATTTTATTCACGGCGTCCAAGCAATTTACCTTTTTTCCAATATTTATAATACATTTTCCTTATTTTATTAAAACAAAAAATGAAGAGAGAAAAGAGGAGGCAAAACTAAATCAAAACAAATCTGGCATAAAAGTCCCAATTAATCATTTTTATATATTATTATTTATATATATATTATTCACATTATTTATATTTTCGATTATTTTATTAGTGTCGATTCATGGGTGGTTTTTTTTACAGTGTACATGCCTCATATTGACGTTAGACCGGAAGTGGGCGGGGTTTACGTCGTCGTAGCTTTTCCCTGATGTTTTTTCTGCGGCGCGTGAAGGCTCCTCACAGCTGCGGCGGAAAAACAGAGACATTTAAAAAAAAAAAATCATCGCAGTGTGGCGTTTATTGACTTGTTGTAAGTATCCGTTATTATTATTTAAACGTTTTGTAACTTGTTGCACGAGTACAGTTTGGATTGATTCACTTTGTAAACAGTGGCAATGTTAGTTTTTCTCTTATGAAAGACGCTTTTCTTGACAAATAGCGCAAAATTTCCAAAACACATTATTTTCAAGAATTAGGATTAAATTCATTACATGCACTTTTGGTCCCGTGGTGCTCCAAAACATAAAAATAAATAAATAAGAAGAATTATAATAAATAAATAAATAAAAAATTGCTCAACACTGCAAGCAATGTGTTTTAATATGAAACTGCAAACACAAGTAAATAAACTAAAATAAAAATTCGTCAAATTAAAAAAAAATGCATGCCTGTCTATTTTTACTGGCATTAAACCTGATCAGGAATTTCAAAAATCAAAAGTCTATAGTAGGTTGAGCTAGCATAGCGTTAGAAATTAAAAATCAATAGCACTGCAAAAAATAAAAAAAACAATGCCCATGTTGCAGTTATTTGTTTCTTACAGTAAAATTAAGTTCAAAGTAAAATAGAAAAGCAGAAGAAAAAAAAAAACTGAAAAGTATTGATATTTCATGAAAACAGGGGTACGTTTCATACAAATCATAAACTTAACAAGTCTAAGCAAAGCGTTTATTCTTTTTTCATGATTTCATAATGCCTCTGTCTGTTTTGAAAGCTATTTTTGTATGTGTTTTAGAGTCTGTATAGCATTAAGAATTACTGTTTAGAGTCCACAAGTCACGATTAGTCAAATAATTGTTGCAGCACTATTGAGAAACGAGTACATTCCTTAAAGGGGCTGTACCTAATTTTTACTGTTTTGAAACATGAAAAACAGAACTAGTTGATGTTAAAGTCTTCACATCAGTCACATGTGTCTCTCACTTTAATGCAGTCCCAGCATCATAAATATTCACCTCCATGAGTGTAGAAGCACTTTTCGCTCGTCTCTGATAATGGTGCTGCTTCCCGTTAGCTAAAATGCGCTATAAATAGATGCAGGATAAGTGCTGTGGTATTTTCACTTGAGCAGAGGCTTTGACAATATATCTGTGCTGGGGCAACTCGGAGTTTACTTTATTAATATAGAGCTGGGTGATACGGTGATAAAAATTGAATCATAAGCTGATCCCTGTGACAATCTGCTATTTTAGTGACTCACTGTTTGTGTCTTTAATGCAGCTGTCTGTTCAAAACATAGACTGTTCATATCACTGGACTGCCTTAGCCCGCTAGCCGCCGCGTTCCAAATAGGAAGTATCCCTGGAGGCTCCTGGCTCCATAAAGTCGAGCTGCCATTCACTTTCTATTGGGACACTGGTGCGCTTTACTCTCAAACTCACCATCTTGGAACTAAAACGTCTGTGTTGACACACTCCACATGATCCTGGTGTTATTTTCTCGTTGGTTGTTCATAAATCAAGTTATTACAATAATAACTGACCAATCAGGTGCTTCCTTTTCCAGGGGCCGTTTTCGCTCGTGTTAGCAACAGGTTTGATTGACAGCTAGCGCCGCACGTTGCCGCCGTCTCCTCCCACCGAGGGGCGGATACCGTTAGCAACCGCGCTCCTGATTGGTCCGTGTGGTTGCCATGATACGCACTCGGATCTCCAAATATGGAGTCTGGCTCCACTTTAACCGTTATAGCTGCTAGCCACGATGGGCTTCATTTAGCTGGAGCCAAACGCTATGGGTGATGTCACAATCCCATAGTCCACCCAGTCTATGGTTCAAACACACTTTTTCTCCTGTTGTTTAGCCTCTGAAGCCTCTGAGCAGATGACTTTATTTACCTCTTAAAGGCCAGAGCTGCACAATTAAACCAAATTCACACAAAATCTAAATTTTAATGGATGCAATTAGCAAATCGCAAAGACTGCAGTGTTTGAAGTGCAATCATTTCTTCCACAAAATGTCTTGCTTTGATTTGAATAAAAACTGCAAACACTGTAGTTTGGATTTGTACAAACATTTTCTGAAACAAGCCACAAAAAGTGCGACCAAAAGCGATAAAAATATGACGTTCAAAAGCGAAAACAAAATGCACCTACAAACAACAAATGTGACACAATGCACAAAATAAACAGAATTACCAGGTGGCACTTGGAATGGTTTTAGGGTTTAAAAGAAGATGAAATGTACTTTTATCTCAATAAAGAAGTGTCATTAGTTGTAAATTTAGCATCTTTAGCAGTATCATGGATGATGTGTATAATTAAAATTAAAAAGATAATAGTAATAATTGACTATATTCGACTAATAAACCCATTTATTTGCCCGAAACTCAAGTTAAGGGGTACTCTGAGTGTGAAACAAAGCTTAGGGGGAATGCAAAACTAAAACGGTTGGAAACCACTGGTTTAGAACGCCAAAGACCCTTAAATATGAGAATTTTACTCAGTTTTCTCCAGACAAAGCTGAAGTGAAGGGGTTTGACAACGTCCTGGAGGAGAATATTTATTGATGAACGAGGATTTTAATCAAAAACACACAATTTACATGTTTCTTGTGTGTTTTTTGTGTCATTCCTGCTCCGTCTGAATCATAAAACCTCTTCTTTCAGCTCACGCAATGTTTTTGAGTCTGAGTATTCACCTTATTCCGGAAGTTGCCGTACACACCGCCATCTTGCTTCCGTTGTATTAGTTTAATGGAGCAGACGAGCTCAACAGAAAATAATTTCCTGAGCGCGTTTTCAGAAAATCGTTGTGTTGTGACTTGTTGCTCGTGTTCATTAAACATTTTACACAAATCAATCTACTTTATGTAACATTTTAGCGTCAGACTTTTCCCTCGTTCGTCATTAGCTTTAACGGAGTTCTCGTCAAACTGAAGTGCGTTTACAACAAAAGTGCGTATCTGTGGCAAAAAGAGGCAAAAGTGGGCGGGGCAGAATAAGGTGAATAGACCAGTTAATGATTACCTGGTTGTTTAATTAGCTGAAACCATTTCTATAATTGTAATAGTTGTGATTAATCGATTGACTTGTGATTGACAACATTCTTACAGTGCGGCATTCTTAAATAGGTTCAACATAAATACCGTCTGTCTCCCACAGGTTGAAGCCGCTCCACGATGTTGACCGAACCGCCGTCCTTTTCTTTCCTCGCGGACACCCCGAGCCTGCTGGGCCCGCTCCTGCTCGGCCCGATCGTCGTCGGCCTGATCATTTATGTCTACGCTTTCTGTTCCCAAAGAGCTAAAAGCCGCTCCTTCGGACACTCCCTCTACCTGTCCGTCCGGCACAACGAGAGCCTCCTCCGGGGCGTCCAGCACACTCACATCTCCCTGTTCGTGCTTCTCGTTTCGGACGCCTTCACCGCCATATTCGGGATCGTTCTGGGAGTTTTACTGTTGACGTCGCACTGTGGCCAGCTCTCCTGCGTCGTCATGGCCAACGTTTGGCTCGCCTCTCGGTTCCTCAGCCTGTCCCAGCACTTGACGACGGCCTTGGTTTCCGTTCTTTTCGTCTGCCGTCCGAAATACGCGTCCGGATTGCGCGCCACCGGCAGAGTGCTCCAGGTGCCGGCGTTACTTTTCATCATTCTCGCTTTTCGGGTCAACGAGAAGATTCTGATTGGGCTGGACGTCTTCAACCTCTTGCTGATGCTGGCGGTCGCGGTGGGCTGTTTGCTAAGCGTGACGACGGCGACGGCTAACCGGAGGAGGCCTTTTGGGCTGCTGGCTGCGCTCACGTACGTTTTCGTCTGTCTGCCCAACTCGGTCCTCGACTGTATGTATCTCCACTGGCCCGAGTATCTCCCGCTCAGTGTCGACGTTTTGTACGTGACCAATTTTTATTTCATCTTGGACGCGCTGCAGTTCTACTTTGGGCTCAAAATGGATGAAGAAGAGGAACGAGAGTGTGACGGCGCGATCAGGTGCACTTAAGTGCCCAAAAAGACAAAAACAGGTGGAGACAGAACGGTAAATTTGTACTAAAGGGAAAGAAACGTTATATAAACTACTAAAATGTATTCAATTTAGGGCTGCAACCAATGATCATTCTGCTTAGTAATTTGTCTGGCAATTAATCCTTCAAAAAGTCAATTTTTTTTACTAAATTTGACCCTGTTGAAGCTTAAGTTTGAGGACCAAAGGGCATTTTCATCAAATACGCTAAATTTACACATTTTCCGTTTAATTTTCATGCAATTCCCGCTTTGTTTACGCCATAAAACCTATTTATTTTTATTTAAATTAGTTGTAATTAATTGATTAACTCGTTGCAGCCTTAAACGGTACTCAATTTAAAGGGCCTATGACAAGTTGGACTCCTCAGTTCACTAAAATGCAGTTGAGAGAAATATATTTAAAAATTTGCCAAAGTACTTTACAAATTCTATGCCGGTTTAGCAATTTTTTTTAGGTTTTTTGTTTTACTTCCTGGTTGTAAATGATGACATCACACTAGGAAATACCTATCAACAACACTGCACTGGGCCAAAACGGGCCAAGATTTTTTTTATTTATTTTACAAATAAAAATACATGTCAACATGTTTTTTGTTGAATCACTGTATAAAGGGTCAAAAAAGTAGTTTATTTTGTGTAAATTATGCATAATTTTTGTTTCCCTGGTGTGATGTCATCAGTTTGTTTACTTCCTGCAATCTTCTACGGATTTTTCAACTTTCAACTCCATAAACGGCAACTTGATTGGTGTAAAACTTTTTTTTATAACAAGTATGTGTTCACCAAATAAAGGCAAAATTAGAAAATCATGAAAACCGGTCATACGCACTTTAAGGCTGTAACTAATGATCATTTTGCAAAGTGATTTGTCTGGCAATTAGTCTTTCGAAAAAGCCTAGTCTTTCGAAAAAGTCAACAATTTTGACTAAATTTGACCCTGGTGAAGCTTAAGTTTGAGGACCAAAGGGCATTTTCATCAAATACACTAAATTTACACATTTTCCGTTTAATTTTCATGCAATTCCCGCTTTGTTTACGCCATAAAACCTATTTATTTTTATTTAAATTAGTTGTGATTAATTGATTACTCAATTTAATGATTCAATGATCATTTTGCTAATTGTTTAGTCTAGTGGTTTGTCTAATAGTTGTTTTGGGCACAAAAATCAAATGGTGAAAACATTTGTACTGAATTTGACTGAGTGACTGCAGCGACAGAGCGCCCCCTGCTGGACTCATGTGAACATACACTGCCAATGCCAAAGCTACTTCTTTAAAAACTTTTTTTCTTCGTTTTTATTGAAATAAGGAAGTACGATCACATACAAAAACATTTCAGGCTGCCAAATATTTTTTTAAAAGCCAAGGTTTCTCAGAAGAGTTGTTTTGGTCGATGTCGGCAAATGTCACAGCTGGTTTTCTGAGTTTAAACCAGGTCTAAACCAGGTCTAAACCAGGTCTAAACCAGGACTAAACCAGTTCTAAACCAGGTCTAAACCAGGACTAAACCAGGTCTAAACCAGGTCTAAACCAGGTCTAAACCAGGACTAAACCAGTTCTAAACCAGGTCTAAACCAGGACTAAACCAGGACTAAACCAGGTCTAAACCAGGTCTAAACCAGTTCTAAACCAGGTCTAAACCAGTTCTAAACCAGTTCTAAACCAGTTCTAAACCAGTTCTAAACCAGGTCTAAACCAGTTCTAAACCAGGACTAAACCAGTTCTAAACCAGGTCTAAACCAGGACTAAACCAGGACTAAACCAGTTCTAAACCAGGTCTAAACCAGGACTAAACCAGGACTAAACCAGGTCTAAACCAGTTCTAAACCAGGACTAAACCAGTTCTAAACCAGTTCTAAACCAGTTCTAAACCAGGTCTAAACCAGGACTAAACCAGGTCTAAACCAGGTCTAAACCAGGTCTAAACCAGGACTAAACCAGTTCTAAACCAGGTCTAAACCAGGACTAAACCAGGTCTAAACCAGTTCTAAACCAGGTCTAAACCAGGACTAAACCAGGTCTAAACCAGTTCTAAACCAGTTCTAAACCAGTTCTAAACCCAGTTCTAAACCAGGTCTAAACCAGTTCTAAACCAGTTCTAAACCAGGTCTAAACCAGGTCTAAACCAGGTCTAAACCAGGACTAAACCAGGTCTAAACCAGTTCTAAACCAGGTCTAAACCAGGACTAAACCAGGTCTAAACCAGGTCTAAACCAGGTCTAAACCAGGTCTAAACCAGTTCTAAACCAGTTCTAAACCAGGTCTAAACCAGTTCTAAACCAGGTCTAAACCAGTTCTAAACCAGGTCTAAACCAGGACTAAACCAGGTCTAAACCAGTTCTAAACCAGGTCTAAACCAGGACTAAACCAGGACTAAACCAGGTCTAAACCAGTTCTAAACCAGGTCTAAACCAGTTCTAAACCAGGTCTAAACCAGGTCTAAACCAGGTCTAAACCAGGTCTAAACCAGGACTAAACCAGTTCTAAACCAGTTCTAAACCAGGTCTAAACCAGTTCTAAACCAGGTCTAAACCAGGTCTAAACCAGGTCTAAACCAGTTCTAAACCAGTTCTAAACCAGTTCTAAACCAGGTCTAAACCAGGACTAAACCAGGACTAAACCAGGTCTAAACCAGGTCTAAACCAGGACTAAACCAGGACTAAACCAGGACTAAACCAGTTCTAAACCAGTTCTAAACCAGGTCTAAACCAGGTCTAAACCAGGACTAAACCAGTTCTAAACCAGTTCTAAACCAGGTCTAAACCAGGTCTAAACCAGTTCTAAACCAGGTCTAAACCAGGTCTAAACCAGGACTAAACCAGTTCTAAACCAGTTCTAAACCAGGTCTAAACCAGGTCTAAACCAGGTCTAAACCAGTTCTAAACCAGGTCTAAACCAGGTCTAAACCAGTTCTAAACCAGGTCTAAACCAGGTCTAAACCAGTTCTAAACCAGGACTAAACCAGTTCTAAACCAGTTCTAAACCAGTTCTAAACCAGGTCTAAACCAGTTCTAAACCAGTTCTAAACCGGGTCTAAACCAGTTCTAAACCGGGTCTAAACCGGGTCTAAACCAGGTCTAAACCAGGTCTAAACCAGGTCTAAACCAGGTCTAAACCAGTTCTAAACCAGTTCTAAACCAGGTCTAAACCAGGTCTAAACCAGGTCTAAACCAGGTCTAAACCGGGTCTAAACCGGGTCTAAACCAGTTCTAAACCAGTTCTAAACCGGGTCTAAACCGGGTCTAAACCGGGAATAAACCACTAACAAGAGATAGAATATTTTATGTATTTTTGAAGACGGTCGAGGGCCGGATCATACCCCTACGAGGGCTGGATCTGGCCCCCGGGCCTTCAGTTGAATAGGCCTTTCCTTCGTGCACACTTTATTAAGAGTGAAACTGGTGTTTAAATGTGATTCCTTCATTTACTTTACAGTTTCTTCAAGTGTAATAACTACCTCTGCTCATGAATGAATGTGTGGTTCACTCTTTAGTTTTTCTGTTTTGAACCCAAATCAAAATAAGAGAAACTATTTTTCCTTTTCATAATAAATCAGAAAAACCTTCCAAAACGGAAAAACCAAAGAACTCAACGAACCATAAACAGATGTAAATGCTCTGATGTTTAAGTCGAGGCACTGCAGGTGAACGGGGAAAAAATCTGACATTTAAATCTTTAAATTGTAAACTTCTATGTAAGAAAATGTAAGAAAAAAATGTATTAATATAAGTTTTTTCAGAATTAAATGTTTTCATGTAGAAATAAGGCATTTTATTTGAAAAAAAAAAGCCGAAATGTCACATATTTGGGACATTTAAACCTGAAAAATGGACAGAACCAGGTTTAAATTTTGGTTCATTTTGTAACATATCAGTTATAAAAAATATGTACAGAGGGGATTTTGGATTTCTGTATTTAGTTTTTGAGTAAACTAGATCTGACTGAAAATGTGCCTAAAAATTAAAATTTCGCCTGCATTTTTTTTTACTTAAAACTTAATTAATCAGAATTAGATATCAGCAAATCCTTCTGTACGTTTCGTCTAAATCTTGTTGAGTCCAGATTGTACAGTTTGGTGTAGGATCTACTTTAAGGCTGATCTTTATGTCTCGAGGGAGAAAAATGTATTTTAAGGAAATTACCTTTGGAGTTAGTCGCTTTTAGTTGCGTTTTTTGTCACTTTTAGTCACAATTTTTTTGCTTTCAGTCACGTTTTTGATGCTTTTAGTTTGTTTCTCATGCTTTTAGTCTCCTTTTTGTCGCTTTTAGTCACATTTTTGTCGTTTTCAGTTGTGTTTTTATCACTTTTAGTCAAATAGTTGTGTCCGTTTTGTCTAAATCCTGTTGAGTCCAGATTGTACAGTTTGGTGCAGGATCTACTTTAAGGCTGATCTTTATGTCTCGAGGGACAAAAATGCATTTTAAGAAAACGTCCTTTGAAGTTACAATGTCCCAGAGAAATCTATGGATGAAGTGGATTCAATGGAAGAATAAAACATCTTTAGGAGCAGATTGGACACGTTTGTAGTTTCCACATGAAAGTCGAGATGTGAGAGAGAAAACTAACCAAAAAAAGAAAATAGTTTTGCCTGCAGCGTCTCGCCTTGAGGTGCTGTTGATAATATTCTCACTTTGTACTAAAAGAGTGGCCTTTTGCATCATTTATACTTTTATACTACTGTGTTTTTGTTACAATCACTGTTTTTACACTTCTTTTTAAATATTTAGTTTGTATTATTTATTATTTTTAGGATTTCTACACTTTTCCTGGTGTTTTTTCACAATACAATCCCTTTTATTAACCGTTTCCAGTGGATTGTTAATGTTCACAGCAGATATTCAGGTTGAAATAAACGGTTTAAACATGACTTTTGGGAAACGTTCTTGTTTTTCTTGCCGACGTTAATCTTCTGACCTTTTTCCCGTGTGATATTAAACAGATGTAAACATGAGGAGCGCTTTATGGGAACGTGAGTGTTTACAGAGCGACTCGTGGATTACCCTAAGAACCGCCCCGACGCTGAACAGACGAGTCCTTAAAGTCCACGGGAAGCTCTCGTGATGTTTGGAGGGAGGGCATCTGTGGTAAATAGTCATCATAGTTTTGTATCTGGGAGGTTTGTGGTATCCATGAAAATAACACAACAATTTACAGCAAATGACTCAATTTACTGATCATTTAAACCTGGACTAAACCAGGACTAAACCAGGACTAAACCAGGACTAAACCAGGACTAAACCAGGACTAAACCAGGACTAAACCAGGATTAAACCAGGACTAAACCAGGATTAAACCAGGACTAAACCAGGTCTAAACCAGGACTAAACCAGGACTGAACCAGGACCGAACCAGGACCAAACCAGGACCAAACCAGAACTCAACCAGGACCAAACCAGGACTAAACCAGGACTAAACCAGGACTAAACCAGGTCTAAACCAGGACTAAACCAGGATTAAACCAGGACTAAACCAGGACTAAACCAGGATTAAACCAGGACAAAACCAGGACTAAATCAGGACTATACCAAGACTAAACCAAGACTAAACCAAGACTAAACCAGGTCTAAACCAGGATTAAACCAGGACTAAAACAGGTCTAAACCAGGACTAAAACAGGTCTAAACCAAGCATAAACCAGGACTGAACCAGGACTGAACCAGGTCTAAACCAGGTCTAAACCAGGTCTAAACCAGGTCTAAACCAGGACTAAACCCAGTCTATACCAGGACTGAACCAGGATTAAAACAGGTCTAAACCAGGACTAAACCAGGACTAAACCAATAACACGACATACAATATTTTCTGTATTTTTGGTGATGGGTTGAGGGCTGGATGTTGAGCCTGGTTTAAACCACGATTCAACAAAAAAGTGTTCAGGTGTTATTTGTTGTCAGTTGTGTGATGTAATAATGTAATACCTGATAACAACTTTATTTTGTCCAATGATGGTTTAAACTGTCAGAAAAATGTGTCAGTTGTGTGTAAATTGTCTTAAGTGTTCAACAGCACGTCTCTTTTTGATGACATCACAGAGGGATTCTGTTTAGAACTCAGCACTACTTCCTGTAAGTGCCAAAGTTTTATATTTTGACTTTAAGCCTCAATTGGGATTTAGAGAAAAAGACAAAAAAAACAAAAAAAAACCCAAAAAACATGCCAAATCAGCTCAAATAATGCACTGGAGTCTGGGGTAGAATTTGTACCAATACTGGGTCCAACAGGGCTCCAGAGACCCCCCAGTGCTCCCCTCTACTGTAGCCCCAAATAGTGCACTGTGCGTGGGGCTACACTTAGAAACAATGTCCTTGTCCTCCACGCAAACTTTGAGATTTTGCGTCGTTCCAAGGGATGCCCGGGCAGTATTTAGGAATGACATTTTTTGCTATTCGTTTAGGTACAAATCGCGGGTCTCCTTTGACCGAGGGAGGTGCACCCTTGGGCGGATACAAAGTGTGGCTGGGTGTCTGGCCCTGGAGGTCTGTCTCTGGAGCTTTGCCAAGGGGGAGCTGGGACGAGCGGTCGTCCCAGTCAGGGAGCACTCTCTGGGGTACAGTGCAGGCACATGGTGGGTCCCTGGACCCTGGAGCCGGTCTCTGGAGCTATGACCGGGGGGGGGGCTGGAATGGGCGGTCGTTTAGACACACGGACATATTTTTAGCTCAATTGCTCTTCTGTTTTATATTTTTCCTCGTTAGTCTGTCCAAAACCAAGAAAATGTATTGGTAAACATTGGAGCCAATTATCACCCAGTACTGAAAAATTGGCTGATATTTGGCACCAATATTTCCAGATTCTTTTATTTTTTTCCCCAATTATATTTTCACAGATATTGTCAAAGATTGTTCGATATCGGCCGATACTGATCCTGGACCCATTATAACACCCATCCCTGATAGAAGCAATCCAAAACACACTGTAAACACAGGTCAAAAGTCATTTCAAAGGTCTTTTCACAGAAAGATTATTTAAGTGTGTGTAAAATACATTTTAATAATTGGACGGTTATTATCTAAGAATTTAAAGCTCACAATTCACTAAAACCGATTAAATACTGATCATTTGGGCTGTTAATGCATTTTTTCTTTGAGTTTACATTTGTTTACATTAGCAACTAGAACTAGTATGACAAAAAAACAAATATATTAACATATTCGTCAAATTTAAGTTTAAACTCCTGAAAATCTGTCCCTTTCTTGTAACTATTGCAACGCTTTTGCACCGTTTCTTTTATTTCTAAACATTTTTTCACAAACTGGTGCAAAACTACAATAAAAAACAGGTATTTTCCCGGCTAAATGAAGTAATAATTGCAAAAAACATGGAAAAGCTGTCGTATGCACTTTCCTGGGCCAGATTTGTTAAAATGTAGCTCCTTTTCTGCTCCAACAAACTCCAATAATAGCTGAAATACCAAACATGCACACTTAAAAAACGACCAATCTTTACCTTTTGAATTGAACTTCGAGAAATAAAGGAGTACAATTTCTTTTTCTAATCAGTTGATAGAGTTTTCAAGAAGCTGTGAAAGAAAACGTGTGAAAGAAAATGACTAAAGACTGCCCTCTGGTGGCTGAACGAACGAAATAACGCTTTTCATTGTTGCCAACTTCCAACTTTGCATTTTATCGACTTTTTGGAGATGCAAAAAAACAAAAAAACAACTGCTGGATTCTTGGCTTTGTTTCATCTGGACCATCGACGTGGATCCGAGACGAGGGAAAAAGAGCACTTTGTTTTGCCGCTTCACCCAGAAATTTGTCTTTATTTTGTATTTTCTTTCGTAAATAATCAGTGACTTTTATTTAGGGACCACTGAAGAATAAAGCTGGAAAGATTGAGGTTTGTTTGATTTGACAAATGTGAATTGTTTTGAATTAATTTATCAAAAGAAAAGACAAAAAGTAAAAAAAATGTCCAATATGATTCATTATTTGCAGCTTTTGAACAATTTTTTACACCTTTTTGGAACTAGAAGCAGGCGACATTGACATGATTTGTTTGAAATATCCTGATAACAAAAATTTGATGAAATTTTTTCTCTTGTTTGAGGTTTAAAAATCAAAAAAGCTCAGAAATATCTGATTATCACCTGGTTTGGAAAATGACAGTGTTCTTTTTTTTTTTTTTTTACAGTTTTCTAATGTGCAGACAATGAAGCTCAACAGTCAAAGTTCGCACACGTAATAATAATAATAATAATACATCAAACTTGTATAGCGCTTTTTTGGACACTCAAAGACGCTTTACATGAACAGACAAAACAACATAAATTTAGGTCCTGGATGTACAATTTTCATTCATTTTCCCCACAAACCTTTGGAAAAATCCTGACCTGCTCAAAGCACAGTCTTTCCTCCTCTGTCTCTCATGTTCTGCACATTTGACTCGTATTCAAAACGTCTCGAACAATTGATTTATTCCTCCTTATTTTATTGTTTTGGGCAATTCCACTTTATTGTTGTTTATTGTCGCCGGGAATGATGAAAAACTAGTCATATTTTTTGGTCTTACATTTACTTGACTAAACTACAGGAGAAATTCGTCGATGTAAACCCTCATTCGTCCAGGTGTGGTCCATCGTAGAAAGGGTTTCAGGGGTTGTCATCCGGACGCTGTTTGAAGATCGAGACGTTTCGACTTTTATCCAAAAGTCATTGTCAATCAGAGAGCTGGTCTGGGAACTCAGGCTTATATGCTACTCTAAGTAGTGAGAGTCCTGCCCCCAGGGAGGAGTCACTGAAACCTGTCTTTGTTTGGAAAATTGTTTGTTTGTCACCTGGAACTCGATAATTGGTCTGCCTTTGTTAGTTTAATAGTTGGCCCTGCCCAGTTTCACCTGTGGCTAAGGTCTATTATTGTCTTAGATCTATTGTTCTATTGATAGCTGGCTGTAGCTCCCTCATCACAGGAGAAGTTTCAAATTGATATCTTTAAATTGAAGATGTTTTCCTGTTCATCTGCAGTGCCTCACCTTTAGTTAAATAACAAAAC
This sequence comes from Rhinogobius similis, assembly GCA_019453435.1. Classification (NCBI taxonomy): domain Eukaryota; kingdom Metazoa; phylum Chordata; class Actinopteri; order Gobiiformes; family Gobiidae; genus Rhinogobius; species Rhinogobius similis. The sequence continues at coordinate 25,072,617 of CM033640.1, read as the reverse complement.
ACATTTAAAACTTCAAATTTGGTCACTTGAGATACAGATTTGAACTATTCCAGGTCTTGTGGTCGTTAGTTACATGAGTGGATTAGCACCGGGCAAGTCAAACTTAACATGTTCTTGTGCCTCAGTCTGTTGCAATTCCTCAAAGATGATATAAAACTGTTCTAAAAGAGACACTAAAGGCCCAAACCCATTTTTTACCGATTATTTTTTTACTTTTTTTCACATCACAATATAAAATGTTAACGTAATTATTAATTTAGTGAGAAAAAACAATCAGAGGATCATGATCAGAGAGAAATTAAGTGGTTTAGCTGTTTACATGTCATTTTCCCAATGAACTAACTCAAAACAATCAGACAACAGTTCACCAGCACCCGCCCAGGTCAAGATCTACTTTTCCTGTATTTATGATGTCATTTTCTTCAATTTAAAACAAAGCTCAGATTAAAGTCTAACTCGAGGACCAGAGCTTCAGACAGAGCAGTGCCTCCAGTTAGCTTCAGCCCCGGCCAATGTCGACATCTAGATCAAATGTTAGAGTTCATTTAGTAACACAAACACAGAACAAGATTATATTGTCAGTTTAAGCCTGGTTCCTGTCAGAGTTCTGTCCGAGCTGCAAACGCTTCAGAGATGATTGAGGCCATAGTACGACGAGTCACAACAATCGATCAATAATCAAGGCGTGATGTGGATCTCATTTGGAGGAAGGAAGGCTTTGACTTTGGGAAGAACACACAGTTGAAAGAAACCACTCTTGACAACAGAACTTAAAGGGCCTCTGACAGGTTGGACCACTCATGTAACTAAAATACAGGTCAGATAAATATATTCAAAGTTTTGCTAAAAATAATTATACATTTTGTAATTTTCAGCATTTTTTGTTTTGTTTTGTAATATCACTTTCTGGTTGTAAACGATGACATCACACTAGGGAATTACTTTGTACACTGGGCTAAAACTCGGCTAATGTCACAGATTTTTATGTCCGACAAATCAAAATATTTCTGAACACATTTATTTTGTTGAATCAATGTTTTAAGGGTAAAAAAAGATGTTTATTTTGGGTAAATTATGCAAAACCTTTGGATAGAATGAGTCTCCCCGGTGTGATGTCATCAGTTTCTTACCTCCTGTTAATTTAAACTGATTTTTCAGCTTTTTTCCACCGACTACAACTTGATCGGTGTAAAACTCGATTTTTATGTACATCCATCCATCCATCCATCCATCTTCTTCCGCTTATCCGGGGCCGGGTCGCGGGGGCAGCAGCCTGAGCAGGGACTCCCAGACTTCCTTCACCCCAGACACTTCCTCCAGCTCCTCCGGGGGGATCCCGAGGCGTTCCCAGGCCAGCCGAGAGACATAGTCCCTCCAGCGTGTCCTGGGTTTACCCCGGGGCCGCCTCCCGGTGGGCCATGCCCAGAACACCTCCCGAGGGAGGCGTCCAGGAGGCATCCGGAACAGATGCCCGAGCCACCTCAGCTGCTCCTCTCGGAGCAGCGGCTCTACTCCGAGCTCCTCCCGTGTGACTGAGCTCCTCTGTCTCTAAGGGAGCGCCCAGCCACCCGGCGGAGGAAGCTCATTTCGACCGCTTGTATCCGCGATCTCGTCCTTTCGGTCATTACCCAGAGCTCATGACCATAGGTGAGGGTAGGAACGTAGATTGATCCGTAAATCGAGAGCTTCGTCTTTCGACTCAGCTCTCTCTTCACCACAACGGTCCGATACAGCGCCCGCATCACTGCAGACGCTGCACCGATCCGCCTGTCAATCTCACGCTCCATCCTTCCCTCACTCGTGAACAAGACCCCGAGATACTTGAACTCCTCCACTTGAGGCAAGGACTCTCCACCCACCCGGAGAGGGCAAGCCACCTTTTTCCGGTCGAGAACCATGGCCTCGGATTTGGAGGTGCTGATCCTCATCCCAGCCGCTTCACACTCGGCTGCAAACCGTCCCAGTGCATAGCTGTAGGTCCTGGTTTGAAGAAGCCATCAGGACGACATTGTCCGCAAACAGCAGAGATGAGATCCTGTGGTTCCCAAACCGGACGCCCTCCACGCCCTGACTGCGCCTAGAAATTCTGTCCATAAAAACTATGAACAGAACCGGTGATAAAGGGCAGCCCTGGCGGAGTCCAACATGCACCGGGAACAGGTCTGACTTACTGCCGGCAATGCGAACGCAGCTCCTGCTCCGGTCATACAAGGACCGGACAGCCCTTAACAAAGGGCCCCGGACCCCATATTCCCGGAGCACTCCCCACAAGGCGCCCCGGGGCACACGGTCGAATGCCTTCTCCAGGTCCACAAAGCACATGTGGACTGGTTGGGCAAACTCCCATGAACCCTCGAGCACCCGATGGAGAGTATAGAGCTGGTCCAGTGTTCCACGACCGGGACCAAAACCACACTGCTCCTCCTGAATCCGAGGTTCGACTATCGGTCGGATTCTCCTCTCCAGTCCCTGGAATAGACCTTACCGGGGAGGCTGAGGAGTGTGATCCCCCTGTAGTTGGAACACACCCTCCGGTCCCCCTTCTTATACAGAGGGACCACCACCCCGGTCTGCCAGTCCAGAAGTACCGTCCCAGACTGCCACGCGATGTTGCAGAGACGTGTCAGCCAAGACAGTCCCACAACATCCAGAGACTTAAGATACTCAGGGCGGATCTCATCCACCCCCGGAGCCTTGCCACCAAGGAGCTTGCCAACCACCTCAGTGACTTCAGCCAGGGTGATGGATGAGTCCGCCTCCAAGATCTCAGCCTCTGCTTCCTCCTCGGAAGACGTGACAGTGGGATTGAGGAGATCCTCAAAGTATTCCTTCCACCGTCCAACCACATCCCCAGTCGAGGTCAACAGTTCTCCACCCGCACCGTAAACGGTGTTGGTGAAGCACTGCTTCCCTTTCCTGAGGCGTCGGACGGTTTGCCAGGAATTTCTTTGAGGCCAACCGATAGTCCTCCTCCATGGCCTCCCGAACTCCTCCCAATCCCGAAGTTTTGCCTCTGCGACAGCACGGGCTGCAGCACGCTTGGCCTGCCGGTACCTGTCAGCTGCTTCAGGAGTCCCACAAGCCAGCAAGGCCCGGTAGGCCTCCTTCTTCAGCCTGACGGCATCCCTTACGTCCGGTGTCCACCACCGGGTTCGGGGATTGCCGCCGCGACAGGCACCAGAGACCTTGCGACCACAGCTACGAGCTGCCGCATCGACAATGGAGGTGGAGAACATGGTCCACTCGGACTCAATGTCTCCAGCCTCCCCCGGGATCTGGGAGAAGTTCTCCCGGAGGTGTGAGTTGAAGACCCTGCTGACAGAGGGCTCTGCCAGACGTTCCCAGCAGACCCTCACGATGCGCTTGGGCCTACCAAGTCGTTCCGGCTTCCTCCCCCGCCAGCGGATCCAACTCACCACCAGGTGGTGATCAGTTGACAGCTCCGCCCCTCTCTTCACCCGAGTGTCCAAGACACGCGGCCGAAGGTCAGATGACACGACAACAAAGTCGATCATCGACCTCCGGCCTAGGGTGTCCTGGTGCCACGTGCACTGATGGACACCCTTGTGCTTGAACATGGTGTTCGTTATGGACAAACTGTGACTAGCACAGAAGTCCAATAACTGAACACCACTCGGGTTCAGATCGGGGGGGCCGTTCCTCCCGATTACCCCTCTCCAGGTGTCACTGTCGTTGCCCACGTGGGCGTTGAAGTCCCCCAGTAGAACAACGGAGTCCCCGGGTGGTGCACTGTCCAGTACCCCTCCCAGAGACTCCAAGAAGGCCGGGTACTCTGCACCGTTGTTCGGCCCGTAGGCCGACACAACGGTGAGAGACCTGTCCCCACCGAAGGCGGAGGGATGCGACCCTCTCGTTCACCGGGTGAACTCCAACACGTGACGACTGAGCTGTGGGGCTATGAGAAAGCCCACACAGCCCGCCGCCTCTCCCCGCGGGCAACGCCCAGAGAAATGGAGCGTCCAGCCCCTCTCGAGGAGACGGGTTCCAGAGCCCAGGCTGTGCGTGGAGGTGAGGCCGACTATATCTAGTCGGAAGCGCTCGACCTCCCGCACGAGCTCAGGCTCCTTCCCCCCCAGCGAGGTGACATTCCATGTCCCCAGAGCTAGTTTCTGTGTCCGGAGATCCGGTCGTCGAGGCCCCTGCCTTCGACTGCCACCCAGATCTCTTTGCACCGGCCCCTTATGGATCCTCCTGCAGGTGGTGGGCCCACGGGAGGGCGGCCCCACGTCACTCCTTCGGGCTGTGCCCGACCGGGCCCCGTGGGGAAAGGCCCGGCCACCAGACGCTCGCCGTCGAGCACCCACCCCAGGCCTGGCTCCAGGGTGGGGCCCCGGTGACGCCAGTCCGGGCGACGTACAATTTTTATGTACAATATGTATTAATACACCAAATACAATAAAAATTTGAAAATTGTTAAAACCTGTCATACGCACTTTAAACACGAGTGACACTATAACACATTTATATCAAGGTGAATGGTTGAGTTAGAGTTGGTTAAATGAGCATAATAAAAAATAGGGCTGTAACGACTAGTCGACTAATGGTAACTAGTCGACTACAAAAACTGATCAAAGTCGTATTTTGATAATTGCAATCATTAACTAGACAGACTCTAAAATAGGCACGGAAAGATCTTTTTATGGCAAAGATCTTTTTATGGCAAAAGCAAAATGTCCAAAAAAGAACAAACAATTTCAGATTTTCATTCATTATACATGATACTCATCAACATTCTGGTGATTTCCTCTTGACACAGTGGAAAACAACAACAGTTTACATACACTTGTGCATGATTTGATTCTGGCGTTTAACTTTGATTCACATGAATATTGGCTCATGATTAACTCTCCGTACATTTTGTAGAGGAAATGGCCCATAAATCTTAAATTGCTGCAGAAATCATATGTGTTTGGTCTGAAATGTTTGACGTTGTTCACATTGTGTTTAGTCTATAATTTTGAACTCCATAAAACACACTCTTATCTCACATTTGAAAAGGTCAGACGTTTCACACCTGAAATACGACCCCGGCTGTGAAAGCCGTAACAAAAGAGAGGAGGACACGATGATGTGGATTGTTGAGCCCACCGGGCTTCTTTTTATTTTAAACAATAATAGTACAGTTATGTGGCTGTCGTCAGTATCTGAGAAATGTGCTGCGGTGCGTGTGGTGCGAATGTTAGTCCGTAGGACAACCGTGTAATGAGATGAGTGTTGAGTGCAGTGTAAAGAGGTGCAGGCGTGGCTCCAGGGCCCGGACCTGATGGTGGTGTCCGAGGCTGCAGGAGGAGGAGAAGAAGAGAGGGAGGCGGTCTCACTTCCGCTCCTACCTGGCAACCTCCAATCAGAAAACAGATGAATTAGTCGAGGGCAAGGGGCGGAGGCCGGGGCGCGTAACACCCCAAAAGGTGACCAGGGGGCGGAACCCGCCGCACTGGTCAGCAATGGGCAGAGCGGGATAAAGCGTCTGCAAGGACGTTGTTCCTGCCAGCGATGTGTTTAATAGACAAGTTAAAGTCCTGCAGGAAAAGAGCCCATCTCATTCATCTCTGGTTAGCGTTTCGCAATCGGTTCATGAAAACTAGAGGGTTGTGATCGGTAAATACGGTAACAGGGTAATTTGATGAACCCACATAGAATTCGAAATTCTTAAGGGCCATAATTAACGCCAATGATTCTTTTTCACTGGTCGAATATGAAGACTGATGTTTTAGGAACTTAAAAATAACACTCAGGGTGCTCGACACCATCGGACACGTCTTGTAATAAGACGGGTCACTAGCATCTACTGTTAGCTTGAAGGGACGTCCTTAACTGGGGCAGCAAGGACAGGCGCCGTCACAAGCAAATATTTAATGGAGTCAAAGGAGTGCTGGCACTCGGCGACCATCTGAACTTAGACTTTGGGCTCAGTAGGTCTGTGAGTGGAGCAGCGACAGCGGAAACGTTTTTACAAAAGCTGTGATAGTAGCCTGTCATTCCTAAAAACCGCTGGAGCTCACAGCGTGAGACCAGAACAAGAAACGCTGCAGTCGCCTCAATTTTGGCGTGAACTGGTTTTACGGTACTACCACCCCCGACTTTTCCCTAGTAAACCACTGTCGCTTTATCAATCTCACATTTGGCGAGGTTAGTTGCCAGATTTGCTTTGCCCAGCCTTAGAAAAACTTCTTTCACTTCCTAGACGTGCTCGTCCCATGTGTTGGAGTGCACCCCTATATCGTTGAGATATGCCTCACACCCCGGCACCCCCCGCAAAACAAAGTAGACCAACCTCTGTAGCGGACGCGTTCCATATACCGAAGGGCATCATGGTATATTGCAGAAAAGCGTCCGGCGTGACGAACGCACATATTTCCCTGTCAAAGGCAGTAACCCTTGAGGAGGTCGAGTTTGAAAACAAAGACTGCCGACCCCACACGATGCGTGGAAGAGGGTGAGAATCGGGCTTTGTGACATCATTGACTGTCCGAAGGTCCGTGCAGAAACGATCGGTACGGTCTGACTTGATGGCAAAGAGACAGCGCGAACTCCACGAGCTCAGGCTCGGCAATAGTGTGAGACCTGAGACTGAAGACGCTGATGTTTCTCAGTGCGCCCATTCAACAGCACCTGTACCGCATTAATCCTATCACCGACATCGATGTCGTGATGCAGCACACGTGTTTGGGACGGCACATCTGAAAACAAGGAAAGATGTGAATAAATTAACAGATGCAAAAAACAATGATCAAGTTTGGAAAGCATCTGTGAATTTTGGCCCTGGACCGAAGCCACAGAGGGACTCTCAATGTCACAGTCTACATCAGCACTGGACAGCTCCAGGGAGACACCAGGGCACAGTTCAGCACCGGACAGCGACCCTGCGTTGGACACCTGCACAGAACTGGACAGAGGCAAAGGTGAGTCGCTGGGTTGGGCAGTGGACAAGGCCAGGACCGCCTCTGAATCAGAACTGGGCTTGCCCAACTGCTCACGCTCGTAATAAGGTTTAAA